>OU015752.1:31472804-31524410 GCA_907169655.1 Acomys percivali
ACACACACACACACACACACACACACAATTTAATAATAATCTCTCATTTTGTTTTGTTTTGTTTTGTTTTGAGACAGGTTCTTTCTACTTAGGACTGGCTGTCCTGAAAGTCATTATATAGACCAGGCTGGCCCAAACTCACAGAGATCTACCTGCCTCTGCCTCCTGAGTGCTGAAATGAAAGGCGTGTGCCAATAAGCCTGGATACCCCACCACCACCACACCACCACTCTGCCTTAGGTTGTTTGAACTGCTTCACCGTGACTGGGGGCAAGGAAGAAAGGTGCCACCTTGTAAGGGGCATGGCCCTATTGTTCCTTACACTGTGCCTGGGAGGGAAGGGCTCAGTGGTAGGAATGACTGCACCTGGGAACAACAGGTGGCATCCAAATGTCCCTTCCAGAATGTCTATAAAAATGGTGTTATTGATACTGTCCCTGTGGGCTGAGGCAGACCACTATTCTCAAGCCTGGCGTGGGGTTATCTCTGATCCAGCCAATGCCACAGTTGAAGTAAAGGCTGTTGATATGTGTCATGAAATTCTGAGTCAAGACCTCCTTGGAAGACAGCATGCTCTTCAATGTCAAGACTGTGTCTGTCATGTCCAGCTATGGCCGTCATAAACAGCAGCTGTGTCTACTGGCATTGGGTCCATACAAATTGGGTCTGTCTGCTCAACAGATATGGATGGCAAAGGGGCTCACAAGGTTTATATTACTTAGGGTTCCATAAAGAAATAAAGAAATAGAACTGAATGAATATATATTCACATGTATGAATTTATTGAATTATGTTTTCAATATAGTCAAAATAGTAACAACATATGTCTCACACCTGAGAGGCTGGGAAACCAGTAACAGCTGTTCAGTCCTTAAGGTTGTTTACCTCAGCAATCCCAATGTGGTGCTGAAGACCTGGGAGGTTTCTAGAAATCCACTGATCCTCAGTCAGTGATGGAAGCTTGGACATACTGGTTCTAATATCAGCGAAGGGAAGCATCAGCAAGATGGCAAACTAGCTTGGTGGCAAGAGGAATGCTCAGATAAACAAAAGGAAAATAATTGTCCTTCTTCCTTGTCTTAATCTGGGGCACTTCCAGAAGGTGGGGCTGACATTTGGGCTAAGTCTTGCCACAATCAAGACAAGACTCTCAGCTGAGGGTCCCTGCTCAGCCTAAACTCTGGCAAGCTGATGTCTAAAACTATGCACCATGGGCCCTTACTACTGACTGCTGAACTGTTAGCAGCTAACAGATTTTGGGAAAGAGGGAAGTGTAGTGTATAATCTTTTACCCATTGGTAAGCCCACTTGGTTCCAATGAATATTTACAAACCCATCTTCATGCAGATGACTCCATATATACTATGTGGGACACAAAACAAAACAAAATGTCATGAATGTGCAAAGAGACTAACATTGGGCTGGGGGGGACAGGATGTCGGGAAGTAATGCAGTGTGTGTGTGTGTGTGTGTGTGTGTGTGTGTGTGTGTGTGTAGGGGTGGGGAGTAATGAGAATGAATTACATATGTACAGGAAATTGCCAAAGAACAAACTGTATCAAGAAAACAAAAGAATGTTTCTGTCAAAGATGCTCATGTGGCCACACTGCTGGTGACAGCATCTGGCTTGATTACTCGAGTGACTATATGGAACAATCCAGGCCAACTGTGTGCTGCTGTGACCCTCTGCTGGATTGTCACGCAGGCCACACATAGCCTGCAAGTTTGCTGAGATGAAAAAGGAGCTGCATCACCATTCTGGTAAGAAGCTGGAATCTGGTGACTACGCCATCATTGATATGGATCCTGGCTAGCCCAGGTACACCGTCAGCTTCTCTGGCTACCTTCTGGGTAATTGTGCTGTTCCTGATATCAGACACATAGTTTCCATGGGTGATATCAAAGCTGTGGACACGAAATCTAGTGGAGCTGACAAGGTCGTCTTTCTGCTCCCAAAGTCCAGAACCTAAATGAATCTTACCCCAGAACCGCCACCCTTGTCAGACCAGTGGAGGAAGAATGGTCCTGAGCCAGCAGCCAAATAGAGTGGTTCACGGTAGCAATGTGCTGTAAAACCTCCAGAAAAGATGAACGGTATGTGTGTGTGTGAGTGTGTGTGTGTGTGTGTGTGTGTGTGTGCATATCTAACCATTTTAAGTTATTAGCTTTTAAAATCAGTTCTTTTCAATGAAAACAACTTTACCAAAAATCTGCCGCAGAATTTTGAGACTCATTAAGACAAGTTTAATGAGAAAATTTTTTTTTCTCAAATGTTCATATTCAGAATCACCATAGGAATTTAGGAGTGGACTTACAAGAAAGGCACTCCCCTTCCTACTGACTGACCTGGGCCTTTCTGGACCTCTCAGGAACACTCTCTATCCCAACCCTTCTGTTTTCCTATTTTTCTCTGCCTCCTACTGCCAGTGATGACCAGGAGCTCTGTGCTCCATGAACTGCAGGGAAAGTCCTTTAGGGTGGAGCTCTGACATGAATAGCAGATGTGGGATGTATTGATGTCTTCCTGGATCCTGCTACTGTTCCGAACATTTCACTGCAGTGTCTATTGAGGGCATCCTATGTTCCCATCATTTCTGAATGCTATTTATTTATTCACCCCATGCTGCTCCTCTTATGTGTTAACTGCCTTTCAATCATTCGCTCAAAAAGAGCTTACTAAGTGCCTCCTATGCCTTCAATATTAGTTGTTCCATTATTAATTTATTTGCCTTTCAACAGCATTTACTGAGTTTCCTGTGTGGCATACATAGATTTAGGCTCTGGAAATACAATGTGAGTCAAGCAGAGACTCTATCTTCATGGAAATGGCATGCCATTAGAGGTTGCCAGGCAATACAGAAATATGAATAAGTTATATGGAGGAAATGGAAGTAGATGAAAGGAGCAAATGTCAGACAGTTCAGACTGCTGGTCGTTTAATTTGTTTATTGAGACAAACCCATGTTGGCCTGAAACTCACTAAGTAGCATGACTGGTCACAAACTCACAATCCTGCCTCTCAAGTAGTGGGATCGCAGTCATGTCCTCCTTGCCTGGCTAATGCTGATGAAGCGGCATTTGAACAGAGGCCTGGAGGAAATCAAGAAGCAAGCCAGGGCAAAGTCAGATATGAGAAGCAGTTTGTACAAACTTGCTGAAGTGTGGGCACACTAGGTATACCTGAGAAAGAGCAATTGAGGAAGGAGGGGGTCATGTGACCAAGAGGCCAAGTAGAGAATGAGAACAGCTAGGAGAGAGATGGCATGGGCTGGGGCATGGAAGGACACAGGCTTTTCTTCTGACTTGGATGGGGAAGACACACTAGAAAATTGTGGCCATAGGAGTTAAACATTTAAAAAGCACCCACTAGTGATGGATATGTTAATTATCTTGACTCAATAATTCTATAATATATCTATACCCACACATGTATGTATGAATATGTATCTATCATGAGGTTGTATCAACCCCATAAATAAATGCAATACATGCAATTATTGTTTGCCAATAAAAATTTTAACTCTTAGCTTCTTGATGTGTTGCAAGTAGACTTGTAGGACAGCAGGTGGACACCAGGGGACCAGTTAAATAGCCATTGCAGTGTTATAGGCAAGAGGAGATGAAGGTGACTTTTACCTTTAATCACATCAGAGGAGACAGAGGTGTTCAGCATCTGCTTATACTCTGAAGAAGTGTACATCAGGTGGGGAGTGACAAGAATGATCTGCATATGGGCAGAGAATTGCCAAAGAAGAACACTTAGTAATAAACCAAAAGAATGTTTCTGTCAAAGATGGTCATTGTGGCAACATTGCTGGTGATGCAGATACAATCTACCAATGGAAGTATCTGGCTTGACTACTCAGGTGACTATATGGAACAAACCAGGCCAACTCTGTGCCTGCTGTGACTCTTTTGTCACAATTTGGGTCTGCTGTGACCTAAATTGGCTGATGAGCTGGATAGGGTAACATGAAAGGCAAATGGAAACCAAAGATAGCCCCAAGGATATTGCCTGAACAACTAGAAGAATAGAGTTGACACCTACTGAGATGAAAAACTGAGGAGCCATTTAGGAAAAGAGGTGAAATGAGAGTTCAGTTTGGGACACTATTAAAGCTGAGATGCGTCTGACCTGTCTGTAGTTCCTATGAGAGTCCAGGCTAGGAATACACAGCTGGGTATAATACTTAATGTTGTAGGACCAATGGATGAACCAACTTTTGAGTGTGGTTGGAGTGTGCCACTCTTTAGAAAATGAGGAGGCATCAAGACAGAGCTAAAGATGGAAGGGAACCACCATAAACTTGTTCTGGAAGCCAAATGCTATGGTCTCACTGTGTCCTCCAGATGTTCCTGTGTTGAAAGCTTAACCCTAAATTCATGTATTAATAGATTTGGAGGTGGGGCTCTTAGGAGGTAGTTGGTATGAGATGGAGTCATGAGAGAGAGGTCTCACGGTAGCATTGCTGGTCTATACCTACAGGTGGGACCCTGAAAAGTGTCTGGCTGTCTCATCATGTTGTTTTCTCTGCCATGTTATATATAATGCAAGTGACCCACCACGTGTTAGTCAGGCCTTGGTGTCATGCTCCTGGGCATCTCAGCCTCTAGGACCATAGCTAAATAAACTTCTGTCCTTTAGAAAGTGCCAGACTATTGAATTGTGTTACTCAATAACTGCAACAGAGAGTGTAGGGCACCAAGCAAAGAAGTGCTCAAGAAAGAGGAGACAGCCAACCATGCCAAATGTCACAGTCAGCCCATTTCCAAACTGTCCGTAGCCTCAACAGCTGCTCAAACATGTACCTAGGAGGAAGAGTGGCCGTGGCAATGTTGGGAAAGACACAAGTTATGTCCTTCATTCTGAGGGCCCTTTGACAGGTGAGAGGACCAAGGCATGGGAAGCACTGGATGCCACAGGTGCTAGGTGATCTGGCTGTCCTGTTCCATTTTTTCCTTGTAGGTTTATCTTTCTCAAACAAGGATGCTCTTCCATGGGAGAACATCAGGTAGCCCTGCTGCAGTGAAGGCAGCCTTTATTCCTGGACTTCTCAGGACAAGGGGAGACCACCCAGTACACTCGTGGTCACTTACCTTCCAGGCTTGGGAGACAGACATAAACTGGACAGAGTCCTGGCCTGGACCTCTCAGTCCAGGCTGATTGTCCTTGGGTCAGGGAGTTCTCCCAGCACCTTTTAAAGAGATCTGACATCATTGTTAAGGTGATAGTTAACCTTGGTTGTCAACTTGACTAATTGTCTAAGACCCAATCTGTTGGGCATTCCTATGAGGGAATTTCCTAGATCAGATTCTTTGAAAGCAGAAAGATCCATCCTAAATCCGGGCCACACCTTCTGGTGCCAGCTCACATAAAAGGACAGAAGAAAGGAACTTTGTGTTTTTGCTTGCTTGTCGTCACTCTCACTGGCAAGTATGCCTATCCTGTTGCTGCCGTGGATAATCTAATTTCTTCAGGATTTCAGCATCAGCAGCCCTCCAGGAATCCTCCAGAGCTCCAGCACCAGATTCAGATTGCTCAAACATCCAGTCTCACGGACTGAGCAGCAGCCTTGTTCTCCACCCTTCTGTGGAGACAGCCATCGTTGGACGACTACCCAGACCCACATATTGTAAGCCAGTCTAATAAACCCCATTTTGTGTGTCTACCCATCCTATCAGCTCCATTCCTTTAGAAAACACTGACTAATAAGACATACAGTCACTGTTCTTTTGTAGAACAGTAAGAGTGAACACTCATGTAAATTATGGACCTTAGATGATAGAATGTGTCAGTATGCCACTCTGATGGGATGCTAATGAAGTGACAAGTTGTAGGTTGTAGGTACAGAAGATGTAGAGCAGTGGTTCTCAACCTGTGGACTGTGACCCCTTTGAGGGTGCTCAAATGTCCCTTTCACAGCAGTCACATATCAGATGTCCTGCATAGCAGACATTTACATTACAATTCACAGCAGTAGCACATTTATAGTTATGCAGCAGCAACAAGAACAGTCTTATGGCTGAGGGTCCCCACAGCATGAGGATATGTATTAAAGGGCCACAGCGTTAGAAAGGTTAGGAACCACTGGTGTAGAGAAAACCTCTGTGCTTTCTGCTGGACTTTGTTACAACACCAAAAACAACTCTAGAAATTACAGACTTAAAAATCCTCTTTACTCCTAGCTAAGGAGCGATTGGCAGTTGATAGATGCTGGCGGAGCCAATTTTCTTTAAGAATGTTGTCCCTGGCAAGTCAACCACACTCTACTGGAAGACCACATGCCCAAGAATATTTGGGGAGCACAAATTGGAATTGATGGGTTTAAAAGAAAAAGAGGACATAAAGTCGGCCGGGTAGGGAAGTGGAGATGGGTGTGGGAGGAGCTGGGAAGGTGAATATGAACAAAACACATGTAAGATAGTCTCAAAGGACCAGTTTAAAAAAAAAAAAAAAAGTAAAGCTAAGCAAAAGAGACAAACTCTTTTGGGAGTTACACAGATGCTCTTTTTTCTGTTCTGCCTTAGTGATTCGGCTCTGTGCTCTCACCACATGCAATGTAAGCATCCTGTATTACTCGCCGCCCCTCCTTCATCTCTTGCAGGAAAAACTTTTCAGAAAGGGAACATAGTCTTCAAAAGTAATGTTGAGACAACTTCAACCATTAGGCAAGTGTTAATGCCTAACTTTCATTTATACCACACCGGGTATGCAGATGACCTCCAGGAGTCAAGGTTGGTAGAGAACCAGGACTTGGGGCTGGAAATACAGTTCTGTTGGTAGAGTACTTGCCTAGCATGAAGAAAGCCCTGGGCGTAATCTCCAGCACATCATACACAGGGCTCAGGCCTGTAACTCTAGTACTCTGGAAGTAAACTCGGGAAGATCGCAACTTCAAGGCCACCTTCAGATACATAGAGAGTTCGAGGCTACAGGTGGCACTCTCTCAAAACAACAACAAAAAGCCAGGGACTTTTTCTAAGGCAGTTGGTGGTTTCTATCACTCTTTTTTTTTCTCTGCTCTCGTCTACAAACTCAAAGTATATCTACTGCTCTCGAGGTGGGGGTGGGGGAATGTCTCTCAGCTCCACCTGAGCATCCCAAGTCAGAGTTCTGTAACCCCAGCACACAGAAGAGCCATTTACTCTGCCTGCTATGTAGCTGCGACACTGCCACTTCAAGTTTTGCCCTTCTGCTGGGAGACAAAGAAGCAGTGATGGAGGCTGGGGGAGCAGTCGGACTCACCTTCTGTCACAGAGCTAATTCTAGGAAAGATCAGTTCTCCTCACTCTGAGAGAGAAATTCACACTTGCTGCTGTGTCACTTGCTGCTGTGTATCCTCAGATAAATGCCTGATCGTTCTTTCTGCAGAAGCCACGAATGGACGAATGAGAGGGGAGTCCAAGTCACCAACACCAAAGGGGTGAGAACATGTAAATTTGGGGCATTTTAAGGGGCTGAAGAGCTGGTCTCTGAATGTTAAGAGAAGGGAGAATGTAGGCTCAATTTTCTTAACCAATATATTTATTACAACTTATTAACCGAGCGTATGTCACTTATAACCGGACTAACCAAACCAATACGAAAAGAGGATTAAGGAACAAAATAACAAAACCGTAAGGATATCAGTTCTGAGGAGCAATTCTCCTGGCGTAATCAGCAGGATTTCTTCTGCTGGAACCTGGAGTAACCAGAACCCAGAACCTCAGCAGGAGCCAGAGCCCCAAAGCCTTCCCTTGAGTGGTTCTCTCTAGGCGTGTCTCAAAGTGCAGCGATGAACAGCCAAAACTATCCGAAGTCTTCAAAAGCCCCGCCTCCAGTTCTGGGCTCATTTATATATCTCCTCCCAGAGTGTGGTCACAGGATCTTTTCAGCTGGCAACAATTAAGCTCCCGCACGGGGTGGTTTGTCTTCTAGTGGATTAACCTCACCTGTTCTCTCACAAGACCATTCTGATCCTGCACTCAGGATCCTAAAAAACAGGTTTATCTCTCCTTGAAGAGAACTTGCTTAGACCTTTAGGAAGATGTGAGTCTGGTCACATTTAAATAGCAGAACCGGGGACTGGTTAGTGGGAGCCTGGGGAGGGCCAGCCCTTCGTTCCATAAAAGCCCTGACTTGACAAACTGGTGCTTCAAGGGCCATTGTTAAAAGGTAGAATCTATTTCTGATGCTGCAAATTCCTTGGTTATTACTTCTAAAAGACATTGGTGGTTATAAGGATTTCGATGTTGTAACTTACATATCTGTAGTTCAGGAAATGGCCAGTGTGTCATAAGTGCTAAAGCTTTTGTTGAATGAATGCAGGTTGCCTGTGATAAGCTAATATACTGATAATAAATTTATACATAACTAAAAATCCTTTAGCTGATATGTTGGGCTAAAATTGGTAATTTGATTCTAATCATTTCCTCGGTTTGTTTTGTTTTGTTTTTAATCAGTAGAGATAATATGACAACCACTCAGTCCAGTAGCACTTTGCAAAAAAGACTTGTGAGCTTCAGTTTGCAAACTCAGTAAGGGTCAAATATATGATGCTGAGGCTGTTTATTAAAACACTCTGGGCATCATTACACTGTATTCTTAAATGTGTAGATGAGTCACCTTCATGTCCCTGTGGCCAAATTACCTGCCATAGACCACTTAAAGCTGGAAGGATTTATTTTGGTTCCTGATTTCAGTCCACTGGGAGGAAAACCTTTCACCCCACAGCATCCAAGAAACAGAATATAACAGGAAGTGGCCAGAAATAACACTGCCGAGGACCTATCCCCAGTGACCTACTTCACTCTTCAAAAATGGCTCCAGAAACTTCCAAAACAGTATCTCCAAGCAGGAACCAAGTGTTCAAAAATGAGCTGGTGAGGAACCTTTCTGAGTCACATCACAGTGTTTAAATCTTTCCAGAGTCCAGTAACTAATAGTTGCCACATCACAAAAGGAACAGTAGCAAATGAGACCAGGTTCATGGGGTAGAAAGTAGGTGAGCTAAAGTCTAAAGACTGTAGCATACTGTCCCTTAAGATGACCCTGAGTACTAGCTAGAGTGACAAGGAATGATAGCATGACACTCTGAATTGCATGGACATGAGGCAGTATCTACAGTCTATCACCAGAAAAGCTAGGATGCTCTATGATGGTGTCTCCAGCATGGAGCTCCCTGTTCCCATTGCCCGGGCAGGACTTGCTCTATGTGGTGGTATGGGCTATGCTACATATTGAATCCTTGCTTGCTGGGTGATGTCGTGTTTAGGAAGGCTGTGGACCCTTTAGAGAGGGAAGCCTATCTGGAGAAAGGTTGCCTGGGAGCAAGCTTTGAGAGCTCATAACCATGCTCTGCTCTTTGTTGTTGAAGATGACAGCTTCTGGCTCTTACTGTGTGGTACCATAGCATCCCTGCCATTGTGGACTCTCGCCCTCTCAAAACATAAGCTAAAATGAATTCTTTCTTCCTTACCTTGCTTTTGTCATGGTGCCTGAGCACAGGCACAGAAGAAGAGCTAATATACTGTATGCCTGAAAATGCTATAGTAACACTTACCCCAACACACACAAGCAAAATCATCCTTATCCTCAGATTACCCCCATCCCAAACAATCATTTTGTCATCAGAAATGTTACATAACTTCATCAGTAGTCCTTTTTTTTTTTTTTTTTTTTACCAATTGCTTCAAATCATTCATAAGAGTTTGGTGTTAAAAAATGCAATAAATAGATGTTTCTTCCATTTAGACAGTAATTGATTACCATACATTCAAACTGGTTTAGATTTTCAATCTCCTTACCAGCTGTATTTCATTCAACATGCATATTTGTAGCCATTTTAAAGAAACTTTGTTAAGTGTTTTGTTCTATCTTAGAATTCCTCTTAGAGGCTGGGATACTATCGCCATTCAAAAAGGGAGGCCAGCAAGGTGGCTCAGTGGGTGCTTCTTACCAAATCTGATGACCCAAATCTGATCCCTGGAAGCTACATGGTAGGAGGGAGCCTATCCCTGCAAGCTGTCTTCTGACTTCCACATGCACAGCATGGTACTGTGCACTGCACTGCGCCCCTCCCCCCCCCCACACACACACATGCCCACACAAAGTAAAACATGTGATCACAATATTTTTAAGTGAGGTTATTATTGTGTTTGCAGGATGCTGGATTCTCTTTGATTTCATCTTCACCTCTAAATTTTGCTGGGAAAGAATGATGCTCCTGCTTCTGTGTAGAGAGTCATTTTTTTTTGAAGTTTGGGGGCATCTGCTCTCCACAGCATCTCCAAAATGATGATGAAGATGCTGGGACCCAAGTGCCACCTGGACTGAGGGTAGAAAACCTGTTCTATGAGAAGTAGATCGATGTGAGTTTGAGGCCAGCCTGGTCTACAAAGTGATTCCAGGACAGCCAAGGCTACACAGAAAAACCAAGGGGGGGGGGTATCAATCCTTGGAAGGAGATAGGTTTTCTTTTCAAGGTGACCCTGGTGGTGACTGCTGGAGTGCTGGAGACACCAAATTGTACAGGATTCTTTTTTTTCTCGTGTGTGTGTGTGTGTGTGTGTGTGTGTGTGTGTGTGTGTGTAACTTATTTATTTAATCATTTTACAGCCTGATCCTAGCCCCCTCTCTCCTCTCTTCCCAGTCTCACCCTCACTCACCCCTTCCCCAGCCCCTTCTCCTTCTCAGAGAAGGGGAGGCCCCCAAGAGGAGATGGCTCAGCAGTTAAGAGCACTGGCTGCTCATCTAGAGGTCCTGAGTTCAGTTCCCAGCAATCCTATGGCAGCTCACAACCATCTGTAATGGGATCTGACACCCTCTTCTGGTGTATGTGAAAACAGAGCTCTCTCTCTCTCTCTCTCTCTCTCTCTCTCTCTCTCTCTCTCTCTCTCTCTCTCTCTCTCTCTCTCTCCCACACACACACACACACACACACACACACACACACAGAGAGAGCAAATAATTTAAAAAGAGAGAGATTTGTATATAGAAAAGGAACAAACAAAAAAACAAACAAACAAAAAAAGTACAGGGTTCTCAAACTGTATCAGGTTCAGCGAGGTTTGCCACTGGCTTCACTGGAGTAACGGCTGCATGTAGCCTCAGTCATTCCCACCCACAGCTTGATATTTTCTATTTTGTTTTTTGTAGCCCCCTGGAGCTTTACATTCCTTGTAAGAATTTTGGTTTCACCTCTTTCATTTTGAAAAAAAAAAAAATGTTTTCCTCACAAGGATAGAGAATTGGAATAAATGAGAGCACAGTCCGATTCTCTGATTCGGCAACTTCAGATCGTTTGCATAATTCCGTCTAACAAAGCTCAATTTCTTTAGGTTTAAAAGTCTTGCTTAGAAAAAAAACTGGGTGTGGGAGTAGGGGGATGCAGATCAGCAGGCAGAGTGCTTTTCTGATGCGCAGGAAGCCCATGTTCCATCGGAAGCACTGGCTGCATAAACAAGTGCTCCTCCCACCGTGTCCTCCACCCCACACCCCAGCACTCCTTTCTCCAGCCCATGATGTCATTTTGAACAGCTCTGATCACTTTTCCATGTTACAAAGGCCAATAGAAGCCAAAGAAAAGCTTTGCTCTGTCACCTAGTGTAAGGTCCCCTTCTCCCACCTGTTAGCCAACTCGGGTCAGACGCACTCAATCTTTCTGCCCTGCCCTCTTTGCCCAATCTCTCTGCCGAGTATTCCACTAGAACTTGGCCTCATTCCGATAAGTCAGTCTCTGTCTGTCTGTCTGTCTGTCTGTCTGTCTGTCTGTCTCTCCTGGTATTCATATACTGGAAATTTCTTATCGGAGCGTATTTTCGACTCCTTCACCATTATTACTCTCTGTGCGTCACTTCCAAGTCGCAGCTCTTATAAATGTGTGTATTCCTGCACAAGGACAAATGCCTAACGGAGGTGGTGCAAATTCAGATCTCTTAGGATGCTGCCCAACTCTGCCTGTTTGCAGTTGGCCTCTGGGCTTTGTTCTCTCTATGGGACTTCTTCGCCCTAATTTTTCCCAAACTTGGGAACTGCAGAACGCTTCGTTTTCTCGCCCCCTCTCCTCCTTCCTACACGAATGTGGTCTTCTTTGTCTCAGGTTCATATCCTTGTAGCATTTACCTTCATGCAAAGATCATAACTGGGCTCTCTTTAGAAACCCGCCTCTTTCACTGCTGTAGACCCACCTCTTTCACTGGTGTAGTCCCGCCTCTTTCACTGCTGTAGACCCTCCTCTTTCACTGATGTAGACCAGGCTCTTTCACTGCTGTAGACTCACACCTGTCACTTTTGTAGACTGGCCCATTTCACTTTTCTTTCAGCATATTTGCCATGAAAATTGAAGTTTCTGAGAGCGTCAAACTCTGTAATTGGGCTTTGAGTGACCCTCGAAAGTGCATGTGGTAGAAACGTAATTCTTCAATGGGTAGGTACTGAGAGTCTGGGTCCTTCGAGAGGAAGCTCAATAAATGGATTTGCTTCTTTCTAGCGGGTAAGTATGATGAGAAGTTGTTCCTTTTCTCTTTTGCACGTTCCTGCTGGCCCTTCCGCTTTCTACCCTAACTGAAGTGACACACAATTTTCACCAGGCATGGCTGTCCAATCTTGGACTTAACAGCTGTCTTAGTTAGGTTTCTATTGCTGTGATTAAAAAACAAAACAAAACAAAACAAAACAAAAACAAAACAACAAAAACAAAAAAGCAACTCATAAAGGAAGGGTTTGTTTCAGCTTACAATTCCACAGTAAAATCCACCACTGAGGGAAATCATGGCAGGATCTCAAACAGGGCAGGAACGTGGAGGCAGGAGCTGACTCAGAGACCATGGAGGAGTAAGTACTGGCTAGCCCCTTGAGGCTTGCTCAACTTGCTTTCTCAGAGCACCTGCCCACAGTGAACTGGGCCTTCTCACAGTCATCATCAATGAAGAAAATGCCCTATAGCAGCTGTTCTCAACCTCTGTGTTACCCTCTGGGGTTGTGCTGAAGTTATTTTTATAAAACTGTGTTTCTCTTAGCTTATTTCTTAACCCGGCTATTACAAATAATTGAGACTCTTTTATAATACAAGGCTTCACAACACAATCTGAGCAGTTTTTTGGGTTTTTTTTGTTTTTTTTTTTTTGGCTTGTTTTTGGTTTTTGTTTTTGTTGTTGTTGTTTTGGTTTTTCTAGACAAGGTTTCTCTGTGTAGCCTTGGCTGACCTGGACTCATTTTGTAGACCAGGCTGGCCTTGAACTCACAGTGATCCACCTGCCTCTGCCCCCCTGAGTGTGCCACCATGCCGGGCTATTCTTAACCCTCTGTTATATTGTTTTACTCCCAGCAAACATCCCAGCAATAGTTTGACTTTGTAGCTTTCCTTGGCTCTAGTTCCTTCCTCTTGCTCTTCCTTGGACCTCTCTCTACCCATGGGTGGATCCCCTGTTTCTTCTTCTAACTCTTCCTCCTCTTGGCTGGCAGGAAGTCCAGCCCTATTTTCTCCCCCTCCTCATCGACTGGCTGTAAGCTGCTTTATTGGCATACCAGGGAACAACTGGGGAGTAGTGTTTCACACAGTGTTTAAACTGTATTATAACCTTATGCCTACAGGGTTAACAATAGCAAAGTTATGAAGTAGCAACAGAATAATTTTACCATTGGGGGTCACCACAACATCAGGAACTGTATTAAAGGGTCACAGCATTAGCAAGGTTGAGAACTGCTGCCCTATAGACCTGTCCACAGGCCAATCCTACGGAGGCATTTTCTCAGTTAAGATTCCTTCTTTAGGTGACTCTAGCGTGTGTCAAGTTGACATAAAAACTAACCATCACGCCAACCTCCAAAACTCTAAGCCAAAACACATTTTTTGAGTATATTGCCCAATCTTAGATAGTCTGTTACTGTAGCCAAAACCAAACTTCCCTTCGATGTCTTCCTGTGGGCAGATCTGAAATGCACCTTTTGAAAACGTCTTTCCTAAACTAATAAGAGCACATTGAAACATGCCCTGTGCTTCCTCCTGAGTTCTCACACTAATCCAGAACAGCTACCCTCATGCCACTTTCTCTCTCCTGAGAAACACACTTGCAAGTAAAGCTGATCACCTTTAGCATATTTAGAGTCCTAGGCCACTCTCCAACTAAAGGAGATCCTCCAATCCTGCCTGACTTCTACGTGGTTTCATAGGTAGTAGCCGTGGAGTGATAGTACAATCACCATTCTCTCTGCAGCGTTTAGATGAGGTTTTATATAAAAAGCCAGGAACCACTGAAAAGGAAGTGACTGAGCACCCTTGGGGGCCTGGCTGCAGGAGGCCCAGTACTTTTTCTGCCACCCACCTGAGAGTTGAACAGAAGAGCCTAGGAATTTATTACTAGGGTAGCAGCTTGACAAGGGTTAATTGGAGAGATTGACAAAAGCTGGCTGTTCTCAGCCTACTTGCTCTCACTACTGTCATGGGGAGGGGTGGGAAGGGTAGCTTTCTTCTCACTTCAAACAAGGGAAGGAAGGCTTCAGAGAGCTTTGTATGTGTGCATGTGTGTGTGTGTGTGCACGCGTGTGTGTGTTTGTGTGTGTGCATGTGTGAGTATGCATGAGTGCATGAGTGTGCATGGGCAGTTGTGTATGTCTGTATGTCTCCTTGTAGATGTCTATGTTTTTGCATGTGTGTGTGTGTGTGTGTGTGTGTATGAGTGGGTGTTTGTGTGTGTGTTGGGGAAACTTGCAGCTGCCTTCCATTTGTAAAGCCCCAGGAAAGAGTGTTATTGGTAAGGGTAGAGCTAAGATGAAGGCACCTAACATAGGGCACTCCTGGAGCCCACAGAAGTGCTGCGCAGAAGAAAGAATCAGCCTGCCACCAACTGGCATGGTGACAAACGGGTCTGTACCTTCTTTCACACTCCCTTCCTTTCTCTCCTCCTTTTCCAGTTCTGGAAGATCCAGAATGAAGTAGAGGTGCAGTGAAGCTGGCAATGAAGCCAGCCATGGCTCCATGCCTCACCACTGGCTCCCTGGCTTGGACTGGGCCCCAATGCATTAGGACAGAAGGGGTTTAAATTACATGATGAATCTGAGTTTGGGATCGAGCTGGACATTTTTATTATGTGATAAATGAGGCTATTTGTTAATTTTGTGGGACCTGCCTGGGAATTTATCCTGGAGCCAAGAAGCAGCACTGGACCTAGCATGAAAAAAAAAAAAAAAACAGTAATTGCTTTTTGCTTATACTGTATCAGTCCCAACTCCAGTTAATGAAGCAGAGACTCAGTAATAAGGAAGTCGAGCCTGTACCTCCCTAGATGGCCTAGAGACCCCTGATGCTGTTGTTTTGAGACCGTCTCACTATGTATCCCAAGCTAGTCTTGAATTCAGGAACCTTCTGCTCTGGCTTCCAGCTGACTGGGACGACATGGCTATGCAACCACACCTAGGTAAACAGCATTCCTGAACACACTTTAACCAAGTTCTCCCCAGACCCTAAGCCTCTTTCTTCCGCGCTTTTCAACAATACAGCCTACGATGGCCTAGAACTCCCAGATGGTGGGAATATAGGCTCCCGTAGAGTTGGAAAGGCTATAGCAAGTGGGGGGAGGGGCATAGTGAGAGGGAGAAGTGGGAAGAAGTAGAGGGCTGGTGAGGCAGGCCATCTGGGAAGCTGGGAGTACCCTATGTAGGGTTGCCTGACCCAACAGAGACGATGCCAGATAGCCAGTCCTCTTTTGCTGTGTTTCCAGCTACCATTTCCCAGAGGTCTGACGGAGGGGGAGAGAGGGGCAGAGTATTGATCTGTAACATTTGCTGTTCTGCCTATTAAAGTCACCAAAAACGAAGAGAAGGAGACTGGGAAAATACAGTTGTACACACGAAGCCTAGAGAGAGAAGTTTCGATAGTACTAAAACGGATCAATTATTGCCACCAGGAAACTCAGCTATGTCAAAAAAAAAAAAAAATTGTATTCTTTCCTGATGCGAAGGTCACGAGAAATGGCAAATTTATATTTCTGTAGGCCTACACCAGGATGGTTAAGTGCTTAAGGCCTTGGACTTTTTTTAAATTTTAAATGTGGCTTAGATGTAACAGTGTGAAGCATATTAAAAATTAGGAGCATTCAGTCTTTAACTTTTGAACCAAATAATCAGAGTGAATTTATTCTTGGTGCAGCACATAATTTTAACCTTTTATTATGCAAAGCTGACAATTCAATTTAAATAGTGAGAGCCTGTTTGTTTGGCACAATTAATTTTAATGATATTTACTCTTTGCTGGATCTCCTGAAATGCGGAGTGTCTTGCAAAGTTTGCTCAAGTTATTTCACTTTGGGATCCTTGCTAGCCCAGAAGAGCTTAGAACCCATCAGCAGAGGCCTCTGGGAAACTGACAGACACAATGCTGAGGTGGTAGTGATGTCATATCAACAGATTCACCCACGGAAGGAAGAACGTGCTGTCCCCTTCGGAGGTGCCATCACCAACACCTCCCAGCTGTAACCACATAAAGCCAGCACCATATGTCCTTCAGGCAAAATAACGCGCCTTATTTCCCCAGCACTGGACGGTGTAAGGTGAAGTGGCGCGAATGGTCCTCATTATCCCCCACTGCGCCAATCTCAGGCGAGCTATGAGCACCCTGAACACACTCCGATAACAGGGGTGAATAAATCAATAAGCATTCCAGAAAGCTAGTGCTCACTGCTGGAGTGAAGGAGGAAGGGGAATGTATCCTGGGCAGCGAAACAGAAACCGGAAGCCCACACAGACACGGGGATTTTCACGACGTGCAATGAATCCAACCGAGAGGTGTTCCTGAGACCTGGACCACAAAGCTAAATTTTGAGTAAATCGTAAACGTCCAATTTCAGAGCTCAGGTCCTGTTTTATTTTGAAATAAGAGTTTTTCTGAAACCCAGGTTGCATCTTCCTTTCGTTGCCATCAGCTCCTTAAATTTTAAGATCTTGCGGGTAGAGGGGGGCAGGGAGACAGGGGGGGTTGCCGGGGGGAGGATGGGGGGCGGGGCAGCGACAAGACAACAACAACAAAAAGACCAAAACTTGATTGTTCCTGAAATTCCACATGGAGAGTCCCAAGCTGCTCCTTTTCAGAACTCCCAAGTCATCCTTTGGAGTCAGAGCTGGTCTCTCTGTAGTGGCTTTGTCCAGCCTTGCCTACTGCACTTTCCTTCTCTTCTGTTCCAAGCCTTCTGAAGTAGAGCAGTCTGTGGGGCCCAGAGAGTAGGAGAGAACACCTTTCTTTTTACCTTCACGGCTTCCTTCAGAAGAGAATATGCCTTTTCTGCCTGGGGCCCCACGGTCAGGTCTGCAGCTCACGTTAGCCCTGCTCACTGGCTCAGGACAGGGAGGCCCTGCACTCGGGAATAAACATGACAGACACGAGAGCCGTTTCTTTTTTACAGTTGCACACAGACCTGACTTTTGTGAACATCTGAGGCCGGAGTCCTAGTATGAAAGAAAATAAGAGGGCTTGTAGTTGGGGAAAAACACCCCAACTCTGGTAAATTGGGCTTCTGGGAAAGAACACACTGGCTTTTGACCATTCCTGTGCACACACGCACGGACACACACACACACACACATGCCTCCTTTTCACTCCCTGTCAGACTCTGGGTGTCACTCACTTTTGTGTTTTCTTATTCAGTTCCTCTCTTTCCTTCCTTCTTTTCAGTCTTCCTGTTTAATTTTACAGTCTGGTGAAAGGAAGGAAATGGAAAAAAATACAAAAAGACCAGGAAATAAAAACACATCAAGACTCTTCTTCCATGCTGTGTCTTCTGAAGAGCCAACTATGGTTTTGTTTCCTGGGTATCTTCCCAGAAATGTGACAAAATGATCCCACCAAGTTTCCATGTTGTCACTAGAAACAACCTTACGATGCATACACACATGCATTAATAAATACTACATGACAGTATGCAGCCCATACTAGGCTGCTGTGCTTTATGCACTCAGGTATACTGTTACTACCCCATTCTCCAGATGGGGAAAGTGGGGTCCTGAGCAACAAGGAAGCTCTTCCCCCATTGCTGATCTCTCCCTTAGACGGAATGCATACCCAGCAGTCTGGTTTGGACTTCATCTCCCCGCACATCAGGCTCCATTGCACCTCCCAACCTGCAGTGGAAAGGTCTTGGGCAAGCTCACTGTCAGGGCCAGGAACCCATGAGTCACTGTCCCAGAAAGCATTCATGCATATCAGAGCTGATAGATGGCAGGCAAAGCGTGCCTGGCCTGCCCTTGGCACCCTTTGTCTGGAGATAACAATTTGCAGAGTTTAATTAACAGCACGCTCGGAGGAAGGCCAAGAACAACAGGGAGCTCCACGGGTAGGTGCTGCCTTGGGGTTGAAAATCAGAATTGGAGGCTTTTGTTGCCATCTTTCAAACTACAATGATTAGCGTGGGGGGGGGCAGTGGGGGAGGCAGGGCTGTGCTAGCTAGGTCTGGGCAGGAGAAGGGTATAGATTAATTACACAGATGGATCGCTTTACTCAGGAAAAAGCCAGTGATGGTTTGATGGAGTGACTTCTGCAGCCATAAAACCAGGAGATAGATGGCTCTCTCTGAGCCAAATGGGAGCCCTGAAGAAATTGACCTTATGTCCAAAAGTGAAAATGATCTGAATGAATTTCGCCAGGTGGAGGGAGACTCCTCCCGATGCTTTCAAACAGTGATTCCTTGCCAAAGATGCTGGGCTCAACTGTCAAACGAGGGACGCGTTCTCTTGACAGACTGCCTGTGGGACTGTGGCAGAAGCGCTGGTTTTGGACACGCAGAAGATTAAAATTGGGGGTCAATACCTTGAAAAAGACCTTTGGTACACAAGGCATTAGGAAGAAGGCTGTGGGGGAGTCTATTTATTTTATAGTCAAGATATATCTTTAAAGCAGATTCATCTCATGTCATTCTCCAGAAGCAAATTGTGCCCCGATCTGCCCCTTAGGGGACATGAGTAGGACCACTGGGGAATGCAGGCAGGTTGCTGTCCTTAGGGCCAGACTTTCTCACAGGCATTATTAATTAGCCTTACTGCACTGATGGGGGTGCTTTCCTTTTTGCAGTTTCCATGAAGGGCACTGAAGTTGAGAATACACGAAGAGATAGATACGGTTCTGTGAGTGTGAGGACCTGGGTGAAGGCCACAGGTTAGTGGCAGGAACATGATGAGCCAGAGTCTCTGAGCCTCATTTAAGTCAGTTTTCAGGAGGGGAAATCATATCCCCAGATATGATACCAAGATGGAGACAGAGACTGGATGGCATCTGTAAGCCGGATGCACCTTGAGGTGTTGGCAAGGTCATTAGCACAATGTTGGGGCATTACGTACCTGGTGGGGGTCTTCTACCTCTGGTAGTGTATGTGTATGTGTGTTTTTTGTCTCCGTGTGCATATGCCATGTGTGTGTGTCTGCTCACAGAGGCAGTGGAAGGGCCTCAGATTTCCTGGAGCTGGGGCTCCAGGCAGCTGTGAGCTACCTGATATGTGTGCTGGGGACCAGACTGAAGTCTTCTGGAGAAGCAGCAAGCACTCTTAATTGAGCCGTAAGTCCAACCTCATAAACTGGTTCTTTGAGGTATTTGGCCATAGCAGCAAGAAAGAGTGACTGGCAGAGTGCTTATTAATTGTATAAAATAGTAGTTTACGTCTGATTTCAGACATGCTGATAACACACTTTGATCATATTCACTGATGCTTTATTTTCTTCTCTTGCCTCCCTCCTACTTTCCCTTTCTTTTCTCTTCTTTAATAGATCCCATCCACTTTAATATCTTCTTCATTTATCTATTTTTCCTCATATGAAATAACTATGATATTTATCTGAGTCTGGCTTACTTTGCTTATATAAAATCTTCCAGGCCAATCCATTCTTCTACAAATGGTATGATTTTGTTCTTCATTGCTCAACAATGCTGTGTTGTTTATCCATTCATCTGTGGATTCCATGACTGCAATATTATGAATTGTGTCACAACAAATGTCAGTGTTGTACATCTCTCTGTTATATTGCTGACTCTGAATTCTTTGGGTATACACCCAGGAACAGTCTAGCTGAAAAGAATAGTACAGTTTTTTTTTTTTTTTAAGGAACCTCCCACTGGCTCCATAGTGGCTGATGTAATTTATGTTCTAACTAACAGTGTAGCATATAGAAGGCTTTTTACCCTCAACTGCCAAAGTTTTCCAAGATTTGTTACTATTTGTCTTCTATAGTTTTTAATTATTTCTGGGGTGTGTGCAAGTCTTTGGAGATTAACTTGTAAGCCAAGCATGGTGGCACATGCCTTTAATCCCAGCACTCAGGGAGGCAGAGGCAGGTGAATTTCTGTGAGTTTGAGGGCAGCCTGGTCTACAAAGTGAATCCAGGGCAGCCAGGGCTACACAGAGGAACCCTGTCTCAAACAACCTCTCTCCCCCAAAAGATTTATTTTTAATGATGTATATGTATGTGTGACTGTGTGAGAATATGTGCCTGTGAGGGAGTTGTTATCTTCTGAGACCAGGAAAAGGCATTGGATTCCTTGGAGCTAGAGTCACAAAATGCTGTGAGCCACCCCAAGTGAGTGTTGTGAACTAAACATAGGTCTTCTGGAAGAACAGTGTGCACTCTCAACTTCCAAGTCATCTCTTCACCTCACTCTCACCCCGCCCTGCCCCATTCCTTTCTTTTTAAAGATTTATTTGTTTATTATGCATACAGTATTCTGCCTGCATGTGTGCCTGCCTGTCAGAAGAGGGCACCGGATTTCATAATAGATGGTTATGAGCCACCATACAGTTAGTTGCTGAGAATTGAACTCAGGACCTCTGGAAGACATCTGAGTTATCTCTCCAGCCCCAGTTTCTTTTCTTTATGACAGCCATTCCAATGGGTGAGATGGGATCTCAGTGTAGTTTTGATTTGCATTTCCCTGACAATTAAAGGATCTGAACATTTCTTTAGGGCAGTGGTTCTCAACCTTCCTACTGTTGCGACCCTTTAATATGGTTCCTTATGTTGTGGTGGCCCCCAACCGTAAAATTATTTGCATTGCTACATCACAACTGTAATTTTGTTAGTTACAAGTTGTAAATATCTAATATGCAACCCCTGTGAAAGGGTCATTCTACCTCTGAAGGAGTCACGACCCATGGCTTGAGAACCACTATTTAGAGAATTGTTGTCAGTTTGTGCTTCTTTGGGGAACTATTTGCTCAGTTGGTGTTCCCATTACTAACTGAATTGTTTGGTTTCTTAGTATTGTATCTCCTTAACTCTTTATATATTCCGAATGTAAGCTTCTGTCTGTTGAATAGCCAGAAAATTTTTTCTTCCACTTTGTAATGGGTCTTTTTACTCTGTTGTTTTTTTTCTGTTGTGCAGAAACTATTTAACTTATGTAACCATAGCAACCAGTTCTTACTATAACATTTCCTGTGTTAGTGGAGTTCTATTTAGAATTATTTTTTCCTGTGCCAAAATCTTGATGTGTTTATTAGTTTTCCATACCACTTTCAAGATTCCAAGTTGTGCACTAAGATCTTTGATCCACTTCGCTGATTTCTGTACAGGGTAGAAGTGTGGACCTGGCTTCCACCATGAGGTTATCCAATTTCCCCACCATCATTTGTTGACGAGCTATGTCTTCCCCAGTGTGTGTTTTGGGTAACTCTGTTTACAGACAGACAGGTGGCTGTAGGTGGGTGGGTTTATTTCCTTATCCAATTGTAGCATTCTAAATGTCTGTTTTTGTGCCAGGACTACACTGTTTTTGCTGTTATGACTACAGTACTAGTATAATTTGAAGTCCAAATGAAATGCTTGCAGCATTAGGACTATCTTTCCTCAGAATTGCTTTGTCTGAGTATTTTATTTATCTTGAGGTATTTTATGCTATGATATACATTTCACGATTGATTTGATGGATCCGTGGCATCTTCATACTGCAGGGGGTAGGGTGACCATTCTCACAAAATGATTCCATGAATCCATGGACATGGGATGCCTTTCTGTCTTCAATTCTTCAAGATCTTCCTTCACTGTTTTGTAGGGGGGTTTTTTTTGTTGTTGGTTTTTGTTTTTTTTTTTTGGTTTTTCGAGACAGGGTCTCTCTGTGTTAGCCTTGGCTGTCCTGGACTCACTTTGTAGACCAGGCTGGCCTCGAACTCACAGCGATCCGCCCACCCACTGTTTTGTAGTTTTATCAGTAGAGACCTTTCGTCTTTTTAGATACACTTATTCCTAAGCATTTTATTTTTGAGGGGAAAACTGTTATAAATGGGGCTTTTTAAAATTCCTCAGCCATTTCATGGTCAATATGTTTTAGAAGTCCCTGACTTTAGAAGTCCCTGATGTTGTGTTTTGCTGCTTACTTTATATAGCACTTGTAGGTGTTTTCTTGGTCAAGTGTTTGCAGTCTTCCATCCCTAAGATCACATCATCTGCAGTCATGTACACTTCAACTTTCTCCCTTTGTGTTTGTGTCCCCTTTGCTCTTGCCCAATTTCTCTGACTGAATCTTAACTATGCAAACACTGGGTTTGGGTTTGGGTTTGGGTTTGGGTTTGGGTTTGGGTTTGGGTTTGGGTTTTTGAGACAGGGTTTCCTTGTGTAGCTTCGGCTGTCCCTGGAACTTACTCTATATACCAGGACGGCCTCGAACCCAGAGATCTGCCTGCCTCTGCCTCCCAGGTGCTGGGATTAAAGGTATGCACCACTATGCCTGGCTTTACAATCACTTTTAAGTGTAGAACTCCATAGCAGCGAGTGGTCTAACAGTATTGTACAGACATCACTCTTATCCACATCCACAACCTGCCATCATTCCAAACTGACACCCTGTAACCATCAAATAGCTCCACCTGTTCCTGTTAACCATTTCTGAACCTTCTGTAACAATTTTCCTGTGAAAATGCCTTATATTAGTAAGATCATATAATATTTGTTCTTATATGCCTGGTTTATTACATGTAATATGTTTTCAAGATTTACCCTTAATATAGCATGTACCACAATCTCCTTTTAAGGGAGCATAATACAAAAACAGACACAACTGTGTGTACCCATGTGCATACATAACTCAGACATTTTGTTCAGTTACTCAACTGAACATTCAGGTTTCTTCTGCCTTTTGGCTGTTGTGAATAAGGCTGTTAGGAATGTGGTATAAGGAATCTGCTTGCATCTCTCTCTAATTTTCCTGGGTAACTAGGAGTGGAATTGCTGGATCATATGTTCATTGCTAGATTCTATATTTAACTTTTTGGGGAACTGCCAAACTGTTTTCCAGGCAGCTGCACCATTTTACATCCCTGCCAGTGAGGCACAACTTCTCCATGCTCTCCGGACCAGTTGTTATTTTCCATTTTCTTTTAAGAATAGGCATCCTGGTGAGTAGGAAACAGCAGCCCCATTTGCTTGGAAGGATATTGGATACAGTTCCCTGTGCTGAGCTACTCATGAGTAGATAAGGAGGGCTGCCTGCAGCCGGACCCCTGACAGAATCAGACCTGCCTGCAAGTTGGGTTTTTTTGCAAGACCTTTCTACAAAATAAAGTGGTTTTCCAGTGAGGATCTGGGCCCTGCACCTGGGAACATAGACATTGACAATTTTTTCTAGCTAGTCAATTATCTGTCCACTTATTCTTTCACTCACCAATGAGTCCACATTTATTGAACACCTATTTAGGAGTAGTAAGAGGCAGGGAGGGACAGAATTAAACACTGTAGCAAGATCATTCCCTAGGCTCTTCCAAAAGGATCCTTAGAAACGCCCTTTCCAACATCTGCACTGTTTAGGAATGTTTTCTAAACCTATAGAGAGAGGAATAGGTCCCAGGCTTCCAAATCAGCAATCAATCAGAAAGGCTGTAGCCCAAGCCAGGAGACAAGGGCCCTCTAAATCATAGGGGTGGAAGGTAAGTTTAAAACAAGGGTGAGCATCTGCAAGGAGGTTCTCTTTTCTTACAGTTCGCTCCACAGTCCAGTCGCTTGGTCAGCCAGCAAGATTTGGATGCAGTAAAGCAAGGGCCAAGTAGACCCGATTAGACACCCCCAGAGCAGTCACTGAGTCCTTCCTCTGTGATAGTCTCCCACAAAACTGTGACCCACAGGCTGCATATGAAGGGTCTAGCTCTAACTGGAGTTTGAGAGCTGTGCACGGGTGTATTTGATTTCCTTCTGGGAAAATTCCAGAAGACAGAATTTGGAGGATTTATGAATACCATAATGTCTGTGCAATTGGATTTCATCGAGAAACACAGACTCATTTTCTAGCTCACGCTGGGATCTTTCAGTTATATTAAGGGGCAAAGAGAAAGACATGGCAACAGTGGCCAGAGTGTCATTTAGAGATAGAATTTACACGTCTGTTTGGTTTTCTCTGGTTAGTGCTCAGACTTGACAAGAACTGGACTGACAGGCTGCGCCATTCCCTAAAGTCTGGCACATTCCAAAGTCACCCAGAGGAAGAATACAGACCCCACCCACCGCTATCAGGGATGGAGTCCAATTTCCCTGGAGCCGGGTGGGGATCTGCAAGAATTTCCTCTATCTTTGCGTAAACCGTACGAGCATCTGAGATGACAGCTGGAACATAAGATTAAGGATGATTGCACTGAGCTTTCTATAACTTGGATGCCGACCATCTCGGCTTCCATCTCATCTGTATTCCTGATGCTTTAATCTCATTTCATATTTTACTGTCATTTTACATACCTGGAAGTACTTTGCAGACGTAATTAATGTCCTCAATATACATAAGGACTTTTGCGTAAAAATTATGCTCAAGATTTTTTTTTTTCAGAGTGCTCCAAGACCTTAGCAGTGTGCTAGGACCTTAAAGGGGAGCAGAGTTGGAGATGAGTCACTAGCCTACATCCAGGCTAAGTATTCCTCTCTCTCTCTCCTCCCTCCCTGTCTCCCTCTGTCTCTTCTCTCTCTCCCCCCTCCCCCTCTCCCTCCCTCCCCCTCTCCTTCCCTCCCTCCCTCCCTCCACCCCACTTTTTCCCTCTCGCTGTGCCAGAGTGCCCTGTGTCCTGGCTCAGAGCCCTATTTGGAAGCCTCTTCCAGCACCGGCATCTTCTTTCTTGTTCCTTTCTTAGCAATCTGGGCTTGTTCCTCTAATGGTCTCTACCTGGCTTCCAGGTGCAGCCCCAACTAGCATCTTCATGTCAACCTGGTCCCATCATTTTAATCCAGCCTCAGGCTGATCCCACAGCAAGGGCTAAGCAAGAAGAGCCTGGATGCCTCCCTCTGCACACCAACAGAGCCTGCATATTTTAGAAATATTTGCAACACACAGGCAATTTAGAATAACAAGTGAGCCACTGGCTAAGCTTAATATTAAATGAAATACAACTCTGATGGAAAAAAAAAAACACCCAGCCAATTGAGATTACCGTCTTTCAACTAATTCGGGATTCAGCAACCACATGAAAGCAATTGGTAAACAGACAGATCTTGCAGGGAGTTGGAGACTGCATAATGCCATCTAACCAGGGGTCTGACACTATCTCTTGCAGGATCAGGAGCCGTGGGAGCAGTTATGACCTAGCTCCATCAGTCTGCAGCCTACAATGGCAGGTGGGGCCCAACCACTGAACCATTGTGTACAGCTGAGACCAGGGCAGTTCTGAGAGGAGCTTCACACACCTTAGGAAATTTCTGTCCCTGCCTGAAACAGAAGTGAATCACTCAGGAGCTTGTGACATGCAAGGAGGACTTGGGGGTGCCCTGTTGACTGCATAGGCAAGCTTGTGACATGCAAGAACTTGGGGGTGCCCTGTTGACTGCATAGGCAGGCCCCCTTTGGTTTTGCTTCTCAAGATTCCTCTCTGAGTCTGGAGACCTGAGTCCCATGTCAGCGATACAGGGTGTGGCTTTAGGGGCCCAATCTATGGCATCTTAACTGCTTGTTTCTATGCATCTCTGAAAAGAATTATTTTACAGCCCAATAAAAGGCCCAAGAGTGCCTTTAGGAGGCAAGACAACAGCTCAGAAATGATATGATGTTCTGGTCTCTTTTTGATGGTTCTAGGGGACTGATCCTGGGGCCTTGAATATATGTGAGTCAGGAAGCCCAGCATACCCTGACATTCACAGGCACACACACACAGGCCACACAGAGCTAGGCTGACAGGCCTACAGGCTTGTACAGGCAGGCTGGTAAAGGTTTAAGGCTCAGTTGCCGACCTTGAGGCTATATTTATACAGAATCACACACACCAAAAAAATGGCACTTTATCAGGAATAATTATGCAACAGATGACATCACTCTTTACTTTGGGGGCTCCCCTGGACATCTCATGTCAGCCGTCTTCTGCTAGCTCATGGCCTCCCTACTCCAGCTTCCGTGTCCTATGACAGCCCCATTTTATCTGACTCGTATCCAATATTCATATCAGCACCATGCGGTCCAAACATAAATTGGCTCTTGCATCCTCCTGGCCCCACATGTGTGGCTATTCCAGCCCATTGGTGGCTTCTTCATGCTTCCCCACCCCTAATCCCTGCTGTTTGTATTTCACTAGGAGGAAGCTCATTCAACAGACTCGCCTCTCCCTTGGCCAGCCTTGGTCCTTGCTCTCATTCTTGGGAGGGAGTCTCCTGTCTGGTCACAGCAGGGAAACAAGCTTCTGAATGGACTGGCTCATCCCCAGTTGCTTCCTTCTTGCTGTAGGTCAGTCAGTCTTCAGGCTGCTGCCCTGTCCTTGGAAATGGACACAGCTCTGTAGAGGAGGATTACCAAGCTCTGGCTTTGCCTTTATTTGTCCTGATCCTTAGGGGTGACACAAGGGGGCTGCAGATCTAAAGCCTCACTCACAGCTGAAATCTCTGGTTTCCACCTGTTAGCTATTTGCATCTTGTCTCTCTGCATTTTGAACCCCAATAGTGGGCGTAGGTGTTGTATATGAGCCCCTAAACCCCAAACATTTTCAATGTTCAGAGGAAATAACTTACTCTTCTTTATCCAAATCATCCTGCCACCTAGTGCAAGCATACATATCACATGCAGCTCTTGGACCCCTAACAGGCTGAACTAGATTATGTGGCCTATGGGGGAGGGTTTCTTCTCCTGGTTTCTTCATGATGAGCGGTACTATGTCATTGCTGTTGCTGGTGTGGACTATGGCCCCCTCTCAGATAATAAAGTAGTGGCTTTCCCATTGCCCAGGCAGACAGACTTCACAGAACCTTGTCCTCTGCAGATGATGCTGGGCTGTCCAGTCATGCCCTCTTCGTGAGGTACCTTTCCTCATTTCTACTCAAGCCCTTAATCCTCGATGCTGGAGCTCAGGCCGGCAGCTTATAAAACAGAAGGATTTTCTGGAACTCGGCACCAAGGAAATAAGGCTGACTCCTCCTAAACCAGGTCACTGTTGGGTGAGATATCTACAGCCTGGAGTTCTCAAGCATTTTCATAGCGGACGCCACAGTCTTATCTATTTCTCATGCAAGAAAGAGAGGCTGATCTCTTTTTGACAGATACCAGGCCTGGAACTCTCTTAAAGATAGGACTCGAAGTGCTGAGTATGTCCCTCCATGATGGCATGCCAGGGGCTGCTGCATGATGCTCCTGCAGATGCTGAGGCCCAAGGGCTACCTAAACTGTAGTCCCTTGGTCTCTGACAGTGAGAGTTGCTGAGAGATCCAGAATACATGGAGGTTTAGATGGAAATGCATCAGATGGGGTTCCAGATGCACTTATGCCAGGTGTGCTAGGTGGTGACACCCATAGAGTGCAGTGCAACAGGGAAGCTACTTGGCTAACAAACACTTCCCCAGGAATGGCCCTGCAGGGTGATTTCGGCACAGTTATGATGGTCCATCTGATTGGGAGGTTCAGCCACATTGTCGAGAGAATAAAAACTTCCTTTAGTAAAGAACCCACTCTAGCTCTGTACTCACAGAGCTTCCTGGAACTCAAGGTGAGAAACACGGAAGCTACTGAACACAGCCAATAGGTGAAGGAGATATAGACACCATGACGTCGCTAGTTCTGTGGCTGGCAATCCTTTGATAGGTAGCCATACTGTCCCTGGTTAGGGTGATTATGGCTATGATGAAACACCATGACCAAAAGCAAGCTGGGAAGGAAAGGGTTTATTTGCCTTACATTTCCACATCAAAGTCCATCACCAGACGAAGTTAAGACAGGAACTCAAGCAGGACAGGAACCTGGAGGCAGTAGCCATGGAGGGATGCTGCTTACTGGATTGGTCTTCATAATTAGCTCAAGCCTGCTTTCTTCTAGAATTCAGGACCACCAACCCAGGGATGATACCACCCCCAATGGGCTGGGCCCTCCCCCGTTGATCACTGATTAAGAAGATACCCTACAGCTGATCTTAGGGAGGCATCTCCTCAATTAACGTTCCCTCCTTTCAGATGACTCCAGCTTGTGTCAAGTTGACATAAGCTAGCCAGCACACACATTTCCTCTCCTTCTCCCTCTCCCTCTGCCTCTCTTTCCCCCTTCTATGTCTACATGCACAGGCCATTGGACACATGTGAGGGTCAGAGGGTCAGCCTTCCACCTTGCTGAGGCAGGGACTCTCTTGTTTCTGCCCTTGAGCTGGGTACTCCACACTGGCTGCCTACGAGCTTCCATCATTTCTCCTGTCTCTGCGTCCTGCCTCACTGCAGAACCTCGGGCACTGTGGACGAGCGCCACCGCTGTTAGCGTTTTACTCGTGTTCTGAGGATCAAACCACTGCTGCCAGGCTTCTCAGCAGGCGCTTTTAAATACTCCACCGTCTTCCCCGCACCATGTTCCTTCCTAGGTGCCCATTACCACATGCCCCTTGGGGCCAGATCTTAGGCCATTTCACTTCTCCTGACCTACTACAGGAGTGTTTTATAATGTGATTTCAATTCCAGATTATTTGGATGGCTTTGAGAAAACCAGTTTAGCACCCACCCCCAAAGAGGGAAGAAACGGCTAATGTCACTAGAACCGTGACTGCCCCAGTGACCACAAACTGTGAATACCAAGCTCTCTCCACACCCACTTCCCTTACAAATGTTTCTTTTTTTTTTTTCCAGAGTTTTTAAAACTTTATTTATTTATTTATTTTTTAAATTTATTTATTAATTTATTCATATTACATCTCAATTGTTAGCCCATCCCTTGTATCCTCCCTTTCATTCCTCCCTCCCCTTTCCCCCTCTACTCCCTTCCCCTGTGTCTGTGACTGAGGGGGACCTCCTCCCCCTGTATATGCTCCTAGGGTATCAAGTCTCTTCTTGGTGACTTATATCCTTCCTCTGAGTGCCACCAGGCCTCCCCATCCAAGGGACATGGTCCGATATGGGGCACCAGAGTTTGTGTGAAAGTCAGATCCCCTTCTCCACTTAACGGTGGAGAATGTCCTGTCCATCGGCTAGACTGGTTAGGGGTTCGAAGTTTACTGCTATATTTTCCTTGGCTGGTGCCATAGTTTGAGGAGGACTAGGGGGCCCAGACCCGCCTGTATTTTTCCAGGACCCACTGGATCCCTCTATTTCCTCATTCTTCCAGGCTTCTCACCCCTAAAGTCTCAATAGGATTTTCTCCCCTCTGACCCACTTTCTTGGTAGGTAAAGTTTATCATGGGGGCGTACCCCTTGGCCTAGTGTCTCGATATAAGTGAGTATATACCATTTGACTCTTTTTGCTTCTGGGTGAACTCACTCATTATGATAATTTCTAGTTCAATCCATTTGTCCACAAATTTCGGGAATTCCTTGTTTTTAATAGCTGAGTAGTATTCCATAGTCCTTACAAATGTTTCAACCTCTGTCAGCTCCCTTAGCCTCAGGATCGCAAGCTCCTCCCCACTCCTTAAGGAAACTGTGCCAAACCATTACACCTCAAACTGATGTCTGAGATGCTACAATACTTTGAAGTATCTGTGACAAAGCAAAATTTAAGGTATTAATCCGATGTTAATTGGTATTGATAAATATTAATAAATCATCATTGTTTAATATTCTCTTTCATCAACCGAACTCCAAGCCACTAGAAAATCTTTTTCTCTAACTCTCCAACTCCAACCCATCATGTCAGGTGTATTGAAAACACTTGAAGATATTGGATAGAAAAATGAATATTAATAACCCTTAGTGCCAAGTGTGGTGGCTCATGCCTCTAATACCAGGGCTTGGGAAGTGGAGGCAGAAGGATGGCCATAAGTTCAAGGCCAGCCTAGGTCTTCCCTTCTCCAAACGTCACCTGTATTTTTTCTTTTTTTAAAATATATTTTATTAATTTATTCATATTACATCTCAATTGTTATCCCATCCCTTGTATCCTCCCATTCCTCCCTCCCTCCCATTCTCGCCTTACTCCCCTCCCCTATGACTGTGACTGAGGGGGACCTCCTCCCCCTGGATATCCTCATAGGGTCTCAAGTCTCTTCTTGGTGACCTGTTACCCTTCCTCTGAGTGCCACCAGGCCTCGTATGTCAATATTTCTCTTTCTAGGAAGTCTTCCCCAACCACCTTGGCTCATTTGGACTTCGTCTGCCCTTCATGACCACCCGTGACCCTGCTGAGTCACACAGTCATCACAGAATTCATGCACTGATTGACACACAAGCCTCCTGGTTTCAGATCGGTAGCCAGGGTTTTCTGAGCTGGCGTCAGGCAAGGCCCCATAACAGACTCCGACCACACGCGTCTTAACCAGTCTTTGTTCTTGATCTGCGTGTCACACTCCTGCTAAAATAGAAAGATCACCTTTCCCAGCATGGTCACTGCTACCTGCCGAGAAGAGGACTCCTCTATCAAAGACACCTGAATGTGAGTCTTAGGTTGGGTTGCCATTTACAAGACTGCTGCAGGCAACAGTTCACCCAAGCCACCAATGGGGGGGTAGGAACAAAAATAAGACCTTCCACCTGGAATGTGGAACGGGGGATATGAATGGATCCCCAGGAACCAGACTATATGACCTTGACCTAAAATTGACTTGGTTCCCTAATCTAGTCTCCTTATCTGTCCAACAGAGACGTAGGGGTGGCCTCTAGGGCTCTCCATGGACATGCTGTCATATGGATGGTGGGTGCTGATGACCGGAGGAATCGGCATACGGAAAGTTCTCGGTGTTACCACGCAGTTTGGGGGGGTGGTCTCTTTGCTTCTTTTGCAGTTCATTAGCTCTTCCTCTACATCTCCATGGGGTACAAGGCAGAGTCTGTAGCGAAGTCAAATTCTCCTCACACCGGCAGAGGCAGGCCAACAAAACAGGCCTCAGAGTCTCCGGTGACGTAGCTTTCTCGCAGTCCTCCGGCCCACAAGTCATGCTCATAAGCCAGCTCATTAGCCTGGCAGATGAGCCGTGATAAATTCTTGCTTGAGAGTAGTATGCAACAATTTATAGTGCCATAAAGTCTACAAGCGTCCTCCTGTAGCAGGAATTTTGACAACAGCTCCTTCCCCAAGGCACAGTGCAGAAGAAGCCTACGCTAAAGGAAAAGCTCTCCAAGAGAAAGTCGCTCAGAATCCCACAAAATCTCAGCTTCGCGGTCTGAACAGAGGAGCGGGGAACAGGACACGTGGGGGTTGGAAGGGATGGGGACAGCAACTTATTTTCAGGGGTTAACGATCATCTAGGTCATTATACGGATAACCCAGCTAATACTTAAGAGGATGACAGACTCTACTCTGGTCCTGACCAGATTCTAGAACATTCTCTGACCTTTTAGTGCTTTATAGTGTACAGCCAGGAGTGAAGCCCACAAATCAAAGAACTGCACCAAAGCCCTGTGGTATTTAACATCTGAGATCTCCCTTCGGTTTCCGTCTCTTCTGGTATGTTACTTAATTAGTACTGGAGCCATCTAAATTATGATTTTAATGCAACTAAACAGGTGCCATAATTTACCCCTCTTAGAGGCCCGAATTTCTGAAATGATTAAGAGATTCTGCCGTATTCCAGCCCCATCACGTTACTGCTTACTCCAGGTGAAGGGAGAAGAAAGGGTGGGCATCTATTATGTTCATGGAAGCACGTTCTCACCAATTTAGCTATTGGAGTTTAGAGACTCAGGACCATTTCCTTATGCCTAGGGCATAGCTGCACACGGGCTGGAACTGACTTGGCAGGAGGGAGAAGCAGCAAGGGTGGTTGTGACGCAGATGCCTGTATGACGCCCCCTACTGCTGAACATAAGCACTGCAGATCCAGCAGGAAGGGCTAATTTTTTTCCGTTTGTTGCGTCACAAATGAAGGCAGTGCTGCAGTGGTTTGAATGAGGGGGTCCCCATAAGTCTCAGGCGTTTGAATACTTGGTCTACAGTTGGTAGCTCTTTGGGGGATGCTTAGGAGGTTTGGCCTTGCTGGAGGAAGTGTGTCCCTGGCTTTGAGCTTTCAAACAGACTCATGCCATTTGAAACTGGTTCTCTCTGCCTCCAGCTTGTGGTCTGAGATGTAAGCTTCCACAGCTACCTGCCCCGCTACTCCCCTCCGCCATCATGAGCTATTAGTCCTCTGGGACCACAAACTCAAAGTAAACCCTTGCTTCTGTGCGTTGCCTTGGTCATGGTGTTTTAGCACAGCAATAAAAAAGTAACTATGATACATAGATTTAGAAAGAGGCAGGGATAAAGATGGCACTGAAAGCACAAATACTCTAAAATGCATTTGCATGTGCCTGTGAAAAACAGTCAACCCTATATTCAGCCTTGGATCCTCAGAACCACAGAATAACACTCAACTGCTCAAAGAGGCCCCTATCAGCCCAAATGCACCACTGAGCTACAACAGCTTTGGAAGTAGTGTGAGAGGCTGGTGCAAGAGGTCTGGGGTGCCTCCCCACCCCCATTTTTAACTTTAACAGACACCCCAAAGGTTGTGTAGCAGATGGCGTGTGGGTCCCACTTTGAGCTGATGTGGAGCAGATCATGTCGGGTCCTCTTAGCTGTATAGTACATACACAACCTCAAAGCATCCGGTGTTTGTATATATTCTGCAAGTCTGGCCTGTGTGCGTCTACGCAGGTAGACTATACACCATCTGTCTCCCTCTCCTGTATATATGGAGTCCACATGTACCTCATCTATAATAGAACAACTGAATTTTGTGTTTTCAGCAAAATCAAATAAATACAGTGTACGCTTCTGAGTGTTTTCATCTCTCACTTGGCCCAGGAGAATAATTTAATTTATAGGCGATGACAGGAAGCCTGTGAGACCTAAACACAGAAGCATGTGGGTTTGAATTTAGCTACAAACAAACATGGGATTCTGTCTTTTTTGTGTGTGTTCTGGGGGCTCCTTGCCCCCTTCCCACCTTAAACCTGGGGTTCAAGCTTCAAAGTCAACCCCTTGGTGAGGCGTCCAGCACCAAGCAGTTGTTGAAGTTTCTCTGCCTTGCCTTGACTAAGTGAAAACCTATTCTTGCTCTGCTCTGTTCATTACCTGCCTTTGGGGCTAACAAGTTTCAGTTTATAGTAGTATTGGAGTAAACGCTGCTGCACCAGGAATGGGCGGGCTTACAAAGCTCCTCCGGGTGCTCTCTGGATGCCTCTTGGGTGGAGGGGGATTGCGCCTCTGTCACCTACCTGCCAGTCCAGCCCTGGCTTACTCCAACAATTTACTCCTCCTCTTTAACAAACCCCATTTCAGAGAGTGGACCTTTGAGAGAACAGGGTTAAAACTTCTGCCTCTGAATCCTCTGCTCATCTCAATAGCTTCATTCATAATAAATCATCCATACAAGTGGGGGTGCAGCTGTTGGTGGATGCAAAATGTCACCCCCCCCATCTCTTTCTTCCAGGTGTCCTATTCATATTTGCAGCAGAGCCCCTTTTCTGTCTAATCCAGATAAGCTTTGCTAACAGTAGTGTCTGGGATGGCATGGGAGAAATTAGTAATTCTGTGCCAGGTGGCTGGGGGCCTTTAGGAGCAGGTGGGCCTTACCTATCCCCCACCCCCACCCCACCCCTGTGTGTATACATATGTATTTAGAGGTTGAAGTCAAAGGAAAACCTTGGCTGTCAGTCTCTGCCTTCCATCGTGCTTGAGATATGTCTCTTGTTCATGTTCCAGGGAGCTTCCAGGAACTCTCCTGTCTCTACCCCCCATTTCACTGGAAAATTGCTGGGGTTACAAACATAACCCACCACATCTGCTTCCTATGGAACCCGGAGACCCACAATCAGGTCCTTGTACTAACGCAGAGATCCGAGTGTAAGCCAAGCCATCACTCCACCCCTGTCCTCACTTCTTGGTGGCGTTCTCAAGCCCTCAGTAATTTACACACAGGGGACACCCTGCTTTCATTGGCCCTAGGCATCTGCCACATTTGCCAACTCTGAGCTTCATAGGCTCGTGAAGACACTATCCGGACAACAAAGTGCGCCTGTGCACCAGGAAGTGTGTGACTCTTGCCCCCCTTGTGAGAAGCCCGCTGGGAACAGATCGCTCCCCCCCCCCAAGATCTTGGATTTCTTTAGGTGAAAGGAGGGGGAAGAGGGAGTCTGAGAAGGAAGGAGAGTGAACAAAAATGGAAGCGTGTTCTATGCATGCTCAGTATTAACTTCATTAATATCAGACAGGCTGGTTATTGGTGAGAAACCAGATGACGGTGTAACATGAAAGACAGAGAGCATGGGGTGGGGGGCAGGGCGAACTCTAGTTGATCATGCTGAATTGAAGACAGAGGGCGTGGGGGGCAGGGGGGGGGGGGGCACGAACTCTAGTTGATCATGCTGAAGCGGAAACATCAAGTTACCAGGTGAGACTCTGTTCTCAAAGCGGTCCTGTTGAATTGTTTTGCTATAAAGAAAAACCAACAGGAAAACGATGCTTGAGGTTTTTAATTTAGTGAATCTCATCTGAGACCAACTACATCTGACGGCAGGCTGACTTTTTAAAATGCAAACGCTGCACTCAGATTTATTAATTTTTAGGCTATGAATATTTAAATACCACCATCCCAATGGTATCATTTTACATGGCACTAATGCACTTACATTTTTAATGAAATGAGTAGTCAACCATTAAAACTAAAATATTGGTATGAAGTGTTAGATTAATTGATTGGAGGAGGAAAGTTATTGTGCCAGCAATCAGAGGATATAGAGAAAAAAAAAAAAGAAATCAAATGGCCTAATTATTGATGCCCTTTGACATCCAGAAAGACAGTGTCCACTGTATCTCCTTTCCTTTATGAGAAATTGCTTTTTAACATATCCAAAGAGAATTATTAGCATAAATCAATTTGTAGGAAATGTGAGCCTCAAAGTCAGCAGGAGCTATTAGCTGTTGAGCTCCTGATGCAAAAACAGTGATTCTCTTTCCTTCAGACCTCAGGCCTGCTGTCTTCAGGGTTTCTCCCCAAAATATAGTAACTCAACCTGAAGATAAATCTCCCCTAAATTCCAAAATGCAGGTGTGCTTATCAAGTTGTGAATAAAAGTCATTGTAAAGACAGCTTTAAGATTCCTAAAGACCCCTGAAGTCTTTCTAAGTGGAGGAATTATGGGTAAAACAAACCCTGGCATTCATTCTGAGTGTACTTTTCTGTTTGATTGCCTTAAGTGAGGCGCACCTTCCCTGGCATCAAAGGCTTAGGCTTACACAGTGGGGACTGCTGCAATTCTCAGCCCCCTTCCAGACTGGTGGAGCTGTAAACACCATCCTTCCCTATCTTCCGTCAGCTAATAAATTCCTTCAGTGTGGAGTGAATTAATCAGCAGAAAGGGCAAATAGCGCTATAGCACATCCGACAGACAACTGAGCTCAGATTTCTTCCTGGTTATTGTTCCCATGGCAGCGAGATGAGCAAAGACACGCATGGCATTCATCCAGACAGGAGGCTCCACTCTGTGTCTGTGACGGAACTCAAGAGCTCAGCAAGAAAGGGGTAGAGGGAGAGAACCGTTGGCACCCTGTAGGCAGGAATGGAGAACAGAGGAGCCCGGAGGATTGAGGACACAGGACAGAAAATGGTTAAAGAGGCTGGCAGATGGTAAGCAAGAACAGCGGGCTGGGGGGAGAAGGGTTAAGAGCAGTAAGAACTCGGGGCCCAGAATGCCACTGAACAGAGCACTCTCCAAACATCTACAAGCACGAATCACGAATTGAGCTGCAGAAGTGTGGACCTGTCTATTGGCTCAGTGGCTCCATGGCTAGGCCTGCAAGTCTGTATCCCCCCCACCAAGGTCTTTAAAAGGCAGTGTTGCCGCTGGTGGGCCAGACCACACACCGAGTAGCCAGACCAGAGGATCCGGGTTTCATCATGTGGGAAAGTGAATCATGTCTGTAGCAACAAATGGATGATTTATTGTCAGGTGTGTCCCTAGAAATCTGCTAAGTACTGCCGAGAGTTCAAAAGACCGTGCGTGCACATCCTCTTGTTCAGGCACTTCATCCCTTACGGGAGATAAGACTTGCAAACACAGGACCCACTGGAGTGAGGTTGAGAAGACTGCGTGTTAGAGTCTACGTGCGGCCGGAAGGTTGCAGGAACAAGGGAGAGCTTGTCTAAGCATGCCAGAGCTTAGACACACAGGAAAAGATGGGAGTGGCTTTAAACCCAAAGTGAACATGGAGGGGGGAGGGGGCTAGAAAAGGAGCCAAAGAACTCAGGGACCTTTGTGAGCCCCAGTCCTCTGCCACAAGCTACGCACTCACCTCCTCTGGGGGTTGAAAAGGTTATTTGTTGTAGTTAGGCGTGTTTTCTGTAGTCTCCACAGCATCTGGCACATTGCCAGATATTTTAACCATCATTCAGCAACGGGCCAACTTGCCTGAGCTATCCAGGAAGCTTTGGAGTTACCCTATGTGCTAGTGTGCCTCAACACAGGCATGTGGGTTCCAAAGATGAAAAAAATAAAAAAAAATAAAAAGAGTCCAATTATAATAGTGATGAAAACTGTAATAATGATCGCACCATGAAAATGTATGTAAAAAATGTTCTTTTCTTATCACTTTTGTTGCTCACTGGGTCAGGTTTTAAAGTAATATTTCTTCTCCCACTGTCCTCCTAAAAGAACCCACAGTGCGAAGTCAGATTCTGGATTGTGGAGGCTCTGTAGAAATAAACCTTACCCAGCTTTGGGACAACCTAATCCACTATAGAGTAATCAGAGGTTGCCACGGGGCTTCTGTGGCAGCATGGACCAGAACTACGTCACACATCAGTCACATTATGATGAGATGATGCGTCAAGCATGGCCGCCCTCACGTCGGTGTCTACTGCTCTCCCAGGACGCTAATTTATAATGATCAGAAATGTATGCAGCCCAGGGCTGGGAAATGGAAGATGAAGGGATCACCGCTGGGATAGGACGTGTTTGGTGAGTCATAAGATGGCAGACTCAGCAGGGTGCATGGCCAGGGAGAAGGCTGACTCTTGTGATGAGGCCGCTGCCTGTGTGACCACTGAATTTCAACTGATCTCCGCTTCTGAAGATAGTTGTCTAAGGTCAAAATGTCCTTTGAATTTGAAGATGGACCAGCAAAACTCAACTGGCTCTAAGATGGCTGCCAAAACAAGTGTCAGAGGGCCTGGGACCTCACGACAATACATTTTTCTTTCTTTTTTTTTTTTTAATTTTTTATTGAAAAATAAAATAATTCGTATTACATCTCATTTGCTATCCCATCCCATGCATCCTCCCATTCCTCCCTCCCTCCCACTTTTACCCATTCCCCTTCCCTATGACTGTGACTGAGGGGGACCTCCTCCCTCTGAATATGATGCTAGGGTATCAAGTCTCTTCTTGATAGTCTGTTATCCTTCCTCCAAGTGCCATCAGGCCTCCCCATCAAGGGGATATGGCCAAATATGGGGCACCAGAGTTCATGTGAAAGTCAGTCCCCACTTTCCACTTAAGTGGAGACAATACATTTTTCATCCTTAGGGCACACCCACCAGTGCCCATGACAGAAGCACCAAGTTATAAAAGGAATAAAAAGAGGTGATGACTGTACTCACCAAATACTCCAGGAAAATGTGTAACCATTCTCCTTTGTTAGCCTATCCTTCCCAGCTCCCCACCCCACCCCCGCCCAAATTTTTCTCTGGGACTATGAGTTCCCCACTCCATCCCTTATTCCAGCCTTTGATCACCAAAGAAATTATTATTTTTTTTTTTTGGTTTTTGTTTTTGTTTTGTTTTGTTTTGTTTTTCGACACAGGGTTTCCCTGTGTAGCCTTGGCTGTTCTGGACTCACTTTGTAGACCAGGCTGGCCTTCGAACTCACAGTGATCCACCTACCTCTGCCTCTCTAGTGCTGGGATTAAAGGCATGCGCCACTACTGCCCGGCATCCAAAGAAATTCTTACTGTTGGTCCCTGGTCTTGGTTTTATCTTTAGCTAAAGGACACCAACTGGAAATATATATATGGAATTCCTTTTTTAAGGGAAGAAGTCAATGAATTATGGTTAAGAATCGTGATATCAGCCCAGGGGTGGTAGTGCACCCCTTTAATCCCAACACTTGGGAAGCAGAGGACTCTGAGTTTGAGGCCAGCCTGCTCTGCAGCGTGAGTTCCAAGACAACCAGGTCTACACAGAGAAACCCTGTTATGGAGGAGGGGTAGTGGTAATGTTAATCAAGTCCCAACAGCAGCCCTTGCTCCAACCAGCCCTTAAGAGTCTCCCCTTTTGGTGGGAGATTATGTTTCCAATAGAATCAAATCAGGAAACTTGGCAACTCAAGCCAGGCCTAGAAATAATAAATATTTCTGTAAAGAGGAGACTCTTTCCCCCCAAAAAGGACTGGCTCTTTGGCTGGGCCTTGAAAAATGAGGAGGAAGCTGGCAGGTGGCCCTGAGGAAGGTCTTCTAGGAGGCAACAGTTCCTGCAGACTTATGGTGAAATGTTTGTGTTCAGAGGGAGGTGGGCAGTGACTTTGTGGTTTCACACAAACTCTCATGGCCCACCCTTATAGTAGCCCGTCCTGTGTTTTAACAGTATTTGTAATTTAATAACAATAAATCCTTTACTTTGTCATTAATTTATTATGCTTGTGAATATTTATCAGCAAATACATTGTTTGATTAAGCACTTAATAATTTATTATTTAATCAAATAAACTATGATTGAGTAAGTTATAATCATTTAATGTTTGTTAAATATTATTATAAAATTAACATATAGTTTATAATTCCATAATAATTGGAAAGGGGTTCTGGTAAACACAGCTTAGGATTTCTTTCACATCCATTCGTTTTCTTTTTCTTACAGTTAAGATTGTTTTCTCTGCTTCAGTTGTAATCTTAGTACCCACATTTCACAGGGATGCTGAAATAAGCACCATGGGTTCTTGTCACAAGCCTGGACACAAGCAGATTGAGAAGTTGACAGACAGGTTCTGGTGGTTAGTGGAAAGAGGCTTAGGCTTGTGTTTGCTTTGGGAGAAGTGTTAGGGGTCTCTTAAGATTAAGTTACACATGACATTCCTCAAGAAAAAGCCTGGTGACCTTAAATCCCCAAATAAGCTAATATAATGTGGTATGGAAAGTCTTAAAATTATTCATTAACTTTAATATCTCACTTCTAGGAAGGCACTCCAGGGATATAATCTCAAACACAGGAACAGAGGCAAGTGAATGCTCACCTCAGCAGTCCTTCCAATTATTTTTTTAATTAAATTAAACTAGAAATAATTTTTGAAGTCTTAGGTAGGGTAGGGTTCACAAAATAAAATATTATAGAGAAATTAATTATTATTTACAAATGACCAGCGGAATGAGGAATTGTTCGCATAACGTTGAGTATGGACAAAGTTTGAGATAACCTAAGCAGTGTGCTTCCAACACTGTTTAAAACTGCACAGAAGGTGGGGAAAGACACCAAAATATTGACATTATTTTCCTGTAAGAAAAAGGCAGAATTGTGAGATTCAGAATAATTTTACCTCTTTCTCTAAATTACCTTAGGTTCATTTTAGTACCTAAGGGGCTAAAGCAAGGGAATTGAAAGTTGAGACCAGCCTAGGCTATGTAGTGAGACCATGCTTTGAATGAAGAAGAAAATGGAGTTCTTAGAGAGTCCGTCTACTACTAAAAACTAAAATCAGGAGAAAAACGTGTTAAATAATGAAATGAAGGAATGGAAGTGAGGTACTATCCTGGTTGGCTCTTCTTGTCAACTTGACACAAGTTAGAGCTATGGTACAAACGAACAATTGCAGATTGGTGTGATCAGATTGCCTGTAGGTGAGTCTGTAATGATTGATGTGGCTGAGCCCAGCCCACAGTGGGCAGTGCCATCCCTGGAAAGGTGGTTGGTCTTGGAGTGTATAAGAAATCCAGTAAGCAGCATTCTTCCTGACTGTCTGCTTTGGTTCCTGCCTTCAGGTTCCTGCCTTGAGTTCCTGCTGTGACTTCCTTTCAGGATAACTGTAAGACATCATTGCTGTAAGAAGAAATAGACCTTTTCCTCCTCGAGTTGCTTTTAGTCATTGTGTTTTTATCATGGCAACAGAAAGCACACTAAGACAGACATTATATTGTGAAAGAAAACAAAAATGCACAAAGATCTTTTCCTTCAAACAGTTCAAGTTTTAATAGGGGGGAAAAGATACAAATAATTGCAAAATTGTGCAATAAGATATATGTTATGAATAGGCACCGTGGCATGTGCCCATATCCCAGAACCTGAGATACTGAGAGAGACGATGAGTCTGAGGCAGCTTGGGCATCACAATGGAACCCTTCCTTTTCAAAAAGGAACTAGTGCTGGAGAGGTGGCTCGGTGGTCAAGAGCACTGGCTGCTCTTCCAAAGGACTTGGTTTGGTTCCCAGCACCTACAGAGTGGCTCAAACCATCTGTAACTCCACTTCCAGGGGATCCAGGGCCTTTTGCTGGCCTCTGTGGGCATCAGGAAGGCATGCAAGTGGTGTGTAGGTATACATGCAGGCAAAACACCCATAGGCATGAAATAAAAATTTAAAAATGAGGGCTGGCATAACTGAGTGGTTGAATGCTTGCGCAGTGTGCTTAAGGCCCTGGGTTTAATATCCAACACCACAAGACAGGGAGAAAGGACAGAAGAAAGTTATATAGCAATCAGTGTGTCTTGCAGCATCTGCTATCAGTTGAGTCTGAATTATCCTGTGAAAGCCTACACTCTAAAAGCTTGATCCCAGCCCAGCACTCTTAAGAAGTGGTAGACATTGGCATAGAAGCAGCCTGCCCCCAGGTTTCTTAGCAACCTCTGATGTCATCACCTGCAGCCACCACCAGGGGCACAGGATTAAAAAGGGCAAACCTACTCACCTCTCCCCACCCTTGCCTCTGTCTGTCTGTCTGTCTGTCTGTCTGTCTGTCTGTCTGTCTCTCCCCTCCCCACTTCCTGTTCTCCCCACACTTCTACAACCTAAACTTCTCCATATCTTATCTGTATATCAGTTGCCTGGCATGCTATTTTTCATATTTAACAGTAGAACCTTTAGGATGTGGGGTCGAGTGGATGGAAATAACATCATTGGGGGTGTGTCCTTGAAGGGGATGCTGAAAGCCAAGATGCTCTCCATCTCTGTGCTTTCTGTCTGACATGAGGTGGCTGGGCCTGTTCTATCATGATATACCATGGTGGCTTGAAGCAGCAGGATCGAGTAACCATGGCCTGGAACCTGCCTTCTTTTTAGGTTCATTACCTCGGGTGCTTTGTCACAGCACTAGGAGGCTAGACAGGACCCAAGACACCTTCACAGACTAAAGAAAGGTGCCATCGGGCTTAGAAGGGTATCTGGTTGCACAAAGAACCTCGTTTTGTTACCATTTGTTCCCTGAATATGGAAAGCTGGCAAGACAAGTTTTGTTTCTGGAGGTTTCTAACTCCGTATTTTAATCTCTCTGTTTAATCATCTGAAAATCGGCACTGGAAAGCTGTAGCTTGTAGACACTTGGCCAGAACAAACTCAAGGTCCATTTTTTATTTAGAAATTTGGGTTCCAAACAAACATAAAACAGTGCATCTCTACAAGTACCATGACTCAGATAAAAAAAATGGGTTTCATCAAAGTGTCTACGAATTCAACTACCCATATAGTTGAGGAAAGAGAACATGTGCTGTCTGTACTCTTGTGCCATTAGTAGGCTTGTAAGAATAGGAGACCTGGCCACTGTCTTTTGTTTGTTTCTTTGTTTGTTTTTGTTTTTTGAGACAGGTTTTCTCTATGTAGCCTTGGCTGTCCTGGACTCGCTTTGTAGACCAGTCTGGCCTCAAACTCAGAGATCTGCCTGTCTCTTGCCTCCCCCAGTGCTGAGATTATAGGTATATACCACCTTGCCTAGCTCCCACTATCTTTCTTGGTCAGAAGCTTTCTGCCTTTTACCCCCAGCTCAAAGATCAGTATCCTAGCAGTATGGGTTTTGGGGGGATGCCCCATGATGCTTTTCTTCTCCAACCCCCACCCCCAGCCTCTCTTCTGCCAAGAATTTGAGCCAAGTCACAGTTGAGACCCAGAGTTGACTGATGACCCAGAAAAGCATGGAGTCATTTGACTCTGTCATGGGCCACACACGTGGACAGGGAACCTGGGTCTGTCAGCTACAAGCCCTTGGAGAGTTCTCAGTCTCTGACTCTAGATCACCCCACACAGTAGAAAGCAAGTCCCTGGCTACCCTCGCTGGCTCAGCAATCAGTGGGGGAAAAGCCAAATTTGTTTCTTTTCTAATTATCCATGGCTGAACAGGAGAACAAATGCAACTTCAGCCAAATAGGAAAAAGGAAACCTGTGCTCCCGAGGTAAGAGGGCTTGGAGGGAAGCTGTTCTGGGGAGTCCCTTGCCCCAGTTTTGTTCATCTTGATGAACCCTGACCCTTGCTCTTTGCCCTTTGTCCTAGGAACTGGACCATCTCAGCCATCACAGTAAAGAGACTAGAAAAGTAATGTTTTCAAACCAACTGAAAGCAAATGTCTTAAGCCGATAAATCCAGTGTCTCAAACGTCTGTTCTTCAACCTGAAGACTTTGCTCCAGGGAGGTGCTGCTTTGAACAGGGACTTGGGTGCTTCCTGGTGGGACTTAGGTGTTTCCTGGCTGGTGCCCTTCTGCTTGCAGGATGCCCTGGAAGTTAGAGGCAGGGAAGGAAAAGCCTGTGAGACCAGCACTGTCCAACAACATTCACCCCTCTCCAGAGGGGCCTGCACCAGGACAGAGTGATGACATTCACCCATCATGCCACACTGCTCAATGGCCAAGAACACCACAGCGCAGTGTGGCTCCCCTGGGAACCGCACACTTCAGGGAGAGTTTGTAGGCCCAGGAAGGGTTGTTCACTGGTATCTCGGCAGTGATGACCTCTGATTGGCAGCGTTCTGTGGCATGTTTCCTTTCCTTTGAGAATTTTTTTCTTGATTATTTGATAATCAACCTAAACTGTTTAATAATTGGGAAAGAAATATAACACCCATGACTGTGGTTTAACCCCCTCTCTAGAGACCTCAGAAAAATACAAAAGTGAGCCCAACTCATAACAGAGTAGTGGGAGGAGATGGCAGAAGAGCGATCCCGCACTGGTTGAAGAAGCAAAGGGAATGGAGACTTGTTTCTGGGTTAGCAAATTGTGCCAGCACAGTCCAGACTCAGGCATGGGGATGTAGGGTCAGGTTGCAGGGAGAGAAGTCAATTGCCTGAGGAAGGAATGACCAGTGGATGAGGCCTGTGTCCTCCCTTTTCATCCCTGGGTTTGGGGCCTTGGCTGCTAACCCCCAGAAAAAAATAAACCAGAGGTCCCCCCCACATTTTCAGGCATTGCTTTGTGAGAATTCAGATGTCTAGCTTCCTGTAAACATTTGAGAGCTTCCAGGGAAGAGTCACTTCTCTTCCCTCGCCAAAACGAGCCGACAACTCAACACACTCTACTGAGTGGGTGGGTGGTATCTGAACACTAACAGAATGTGATGGAGAATCCACTTTACCCAAGGGCATAAGCATGTCCTTGTGACACCCACTATGCATTACCTCAGTGTTCATGGAAAGAGTTAAGATGTGCCTTCATTTTCCTCATTTGACACACAATTCTGTGCATGTTCGTGTGCTGCAGAGGCACATCCATCAGCATGGATCAACACATCGTGCACTGACCAAATGGGGCCAATCTTCACGCCTTCTCATCGTGTGTGTGTGTGTGTGTGTGTGTGTGTGTGTTTGTGTGTGTGTGTATGGTAGGGGGTGTGTGTGTTGGGGGGCACACATGTGTATACATGTGGCTCCTCAATCACACTCCACCTTGGTTTTGAAAAAGGGGTCTCTTCCTGAACCTGGCGCTCATCATCTTTGTGTAGATTGACTGGCCAGGGAAATCCAGACTTCCCTGTTTCTGACTCCCCGTGTCACAAGGCTGGGCTCACAAGCATGGGCTGCTGTGTCCAGCTTTTGCATGAGTGCTGGGAATCCAAACTTGATTCTCCTGTTCCTATGGTGAGGGCTCCAAACGCTAAGCATCTCTGATCTGCTTCTGACCATTTCCTCAGTCTCTTTTCTACTTTCTCATACAATGCACAATAGTTTATTGTGAACTCGAGGCACCCTATTGTATTGTAGAACATCAGAACAGATGTCCCTTCCCCCCCCACCTTCCCCATTGCCTTGTTGATTGGTTCCTTTAGGCCTTAGGAGCACTGAAGGACCAACCAGGCACGCTGAGTCAGCACAGACAAGCCAGGAGATATGCCTCCCAAGAAAAGTCACTGTCCAGAAGCTTCTACACTGGAACCAAGAGTCAGGTAAATGTGAGTGAGGTCACTACAGCATCTGCTAATAACAACTGTAAGTCCCGTTCCAGGGACTCCAGTGTCTTCTTCCAGCTTGTATGTGCATAAGACAATTAGGCACACACAGAGGCAGACAGGCATATAGACATGCATGCATACATACATACATACATACATACATACATACATAAGCATATATTTTAAAAGTAAATTAAACTTTAAAAAAAGGAGGCCTTTAAAAAAAATAAAGCAGAAGCGTTTGCAAACTGCACATACAGGGACACTCTTATGTAAGATAGGAAAGTGCTCCCTGAAGAAGCAAAGAGATGGGCTGGCTTATATGGAGAAAGTTCCCAATAAAGTTCCCAATTGGGCCCACCTATGCAAATGAGATACGTAGGCTCTTTCCATGCCAACTGGCCGGTTTTATGTAAATGGGGGATGCAATCCTGTTCATTTCTGATTGGTTGAGATTTACATATAACTATAGGTTGTGTCCAGGCAGCTGATGGCTGTTTATCTTGGCAGATGAAACAGGAGTGCCCATGGAAAGGTTGTGAAGTCATTCTGCGGTTCCTCCAGGCATCCGGTCACCTGGGTGACCCCACGATTGGCAAATGGCTCCGGGATCTACTCTGAATGCTACCTGGCATCCTTCTCAGACTCAGTGTCACTTAAAGTTCACAGCCAAAAGTGGAAATAACAGAAGTCTTATAGCAGAAGCTGTGCATCACAGGTAAGGAATTCCCAGTGCGCTGTGCTGCCACCATGAAAGAGTTAGATATTTATTTATGACTGGGGTCCATTGGGATTCATGTCAGAAAGCCATTTCAGTAAACACAGTATCAGGATGGGTTACTTTGGGGTGCCAGGAGAACCCTGTTAGCTTGAGCACAGATTAGTCAGCCTTAGTACACTGAGCAGCCATGATCTGTGACCTGCCCAGCATGAATGTCAGACTTATTAAGAAATTGAGGAAGGCAATAATATTTGTAAGGACATAAACCTTAAGGCCACTGCATCATTACATTATTCAACAGCAGTTGCTTAGTGCTAAAAGGATAGGGCTAGAACATGTCAAAGATGCAGCCACCCACACAGAGTCCTGCCTGGGATGCTGTGCATGTACTGACGACGGCTCTGTGGTTGGCATGCCTCACCAGAGCACAGGGCCCTCTTCTGCTGTGTTTCATGGATTTTTGGGGGTAGATCCATTGACGAGGTACAGAGCTGGAAAGGGTTTTTTGAATTGCTGAGATGAATTAATTTGTTCATATGGTCTAACACAAAAACCTTCATATCTATTCTCCCCAAACTAGACCATGTACAATAAATTTTGGAATATTTATTTTGGAGGATATTGGTAAGAAATGTAAGATTCAATTTATTCATTTCTAAAGAAATTATCTCTAAGAAACTCAGTTTTGTAGGGTGCAGTCGGGGCCACCTCACTGCGCTGGAATGAGCTCTCAGAAACGAAAAGGTAATAGCTTGAATGACACTCTTAAAATTGTCAATCTGAAGACTGCATGGCAACAAGCATATTTCAAACACAAACTAGAAGGAAATAGCACTTCCGAGCTTACCTTTATAACTTAATCCTGATGGGCCAAAGGAAGAAATATCAGTTGACATTATCGAAGGTAGGCAAAATACTACTGAAAATGTACAGCGACAGTATTGAAGTAACAGAGTTCGCAAGGTGAGGAAGCGCTTCTGTCTGGGTTCAGAACACACATAGTGAGAGGAGGGGAGGGTCTGAGTTTTCCAGACTCCTATTAGGGAAGAACTGAATTATGAAATATTTTATTCATTCCGTATTCCTCCTGTCAAAGATAATCAATAATACACATATTTACATCTAACTTTCTTATATGGGTGGTCAATAAAAAACAAACCCTTAGATTTTTCTTAAATCTAGTCTTTCACTCATGTCTGTTGCCCATGTGCTAGATAGGGCGGAGACTTTTAAGATTGCCTTGAGAGTCTCTGAACTTGAGGAAAGACTTTCTTTGATATATCCCAGTGCTGATAGCAGAGACTACACATATGCCTTCGGGAGTGACACCCTGAGTGTCCTGGGCATTGCCATCAAATGAGTAACTATTCTTGAACTGTATCACATGAAGTTTTGTCTACACTGTCCTATGACCCAGACATATGGAGACCTTGGCTAAGTATGGGAAATATCAATTACTCCTATACTTTGTCTTTGACACCTTTGGACTGGTTATTCCTGAGATATATAAACATTATTTGGATGAAAAATGGCTTGCATCAAGAAGGAGATACTCAGCTTACTACCAAGAGGACAGGTGGGAACTAAAGTCACTGAGTGAAGCAATTAATATATACATTGTTACATATTAGTATACGCAGTAGACCTTACGTCTATAGAATTAGGACAACTACAACTCTTGACGAGTAAACACCATCGTCATGGCTTTGTCTGTGTGAGACTTTGATTATCTAATTTTTTTGGAGGCATGAGTACAGTTACAATATGCCACCCCGTGTCTGCGTCTCCTCATTAGGCTACCCAGGCCCATTGCACGTCCAGCTGGATTGGAGTAAGGTGGATACAACAAAAGATCTTAGTCGGCAATGAGTGTGACAGCAAAGAACACACCCAGGAACAGCTTCCAAGAACCGGTTCAGTTTATTGAGGTCAAAGGGGGGTCTTTATTCCCCTGGGGAGGTGGCCAGGATCACTGGGGCAAGGTTTATGTGGTTGTGTACCATGGGCCAGGGCAGGGGTATTGGAAGATGCTTCATCTGCATACTCAGGGGCTGTAGGGTCTAGAGGGAAAATCTTATAAGGTCGAACAAGGAGTGAAGCCCGGTAATTGCTAGGGTAGTAAATCTTTACTAGGGTTGGTGGTAGGAGAACTGGCTTTATGGCACCAGGTTGGGAAGGGGGAGGTAGCTAATTCCTGGAGTATCTGAGCTTGAAGCTCACTGGACACTTCCTCCATAACCCTGAGCCATTACTACCCTAAAATTACTCAAGCGCCCCCTGAGGATACTGACATCTAAGAGAAGGGGGGATGGGATGTGTGATGCTAACACCCACTTCTTTCCAGATGCCGTGCTGCGCTGTACGCAGACATTCTGAGATCAGCTCTTCCAAAGCTGTCCCAGGATAACCTGCATTGCATCTCACATCCCTGCCTCTTATTCCCATTACTGTAAACTGCCTGGTCCAAAATAGAATTCCTGTGAGTGACAAGAACATTTCAGAGTAATATATTCTCAGGTGCTTGGGTGGCTTGATGTTGGGCAACTTTCAATTTTCACAGCTGAACTTTAAAATCTCATTAAAGCAGCTTTTTGTTGCTATTTGCTGGGTTTAAGACAGCAGCGATTTGCCAAATGGGCAGGCACAGCGGGCTTGTGCACGCGCGCGCTCTGTCTCGCTCTCTCTCCTGGCAAGCATAATAAACACCTACAAAGGACACGACCGAGATAGAAAAGTGTAGTTTCAGAGTGAAAGCAATGAGCTCCTCTGTGAGAATTGTATTTATCAGGCCTGACTGATCTTTATAGGTGGGTGACTTTGAAGGCAAGAGGCTCCTCTCTTCTCTTCCATCAATGGGAGTGTTTGCATTGGCAAAACCCTTGCATGGGCAGATTGCTAAGAAGTTTGGAAATTTCACTGTCTGATGCAATCTGATGTCCTGAATAAGTTCAAAAAAAAAAAAATCTGGCCTGAAAAAGATCACTTCAACCCAGAGTAGCTTTATCCCCCAGCTGTTCTTTACCTTTATCTAGCATTTTCAACATTTTTCTTAGCACCTACCTAGAACAATTGCAGAGCAGTGCTAAAGTGGTTCCTATGCATGGCGTGCTACCCAGTGGCCTGGGACACTGTTTCAGTGCTCTCGGTGAGTCAGATACTGGCTCAGCATCCCAGAGTCCTCCATAGAAGGAAGACAAGCCTCAAATCACATTGGACTTCAAATAAATAAATAAAATGGGCTGCAAGAAACACAAGGCAGGAATACGTCCTACAAAGACAGCAAAATATCTTCAGATATGACCTGTAGAATGTGAACAGGGAAATGGAAAAGCGCTCTTTGAATCAGGGAAGAGAGGAAAGACCACAGAAGTCAAGACAGGAAGGCATGGGGGAAAGGCTGGGCATGGAGCTCGGCGAATAGTGTGTGCTCCCACCACGCAGGGAGCCCTGGGTTTTCACGTTACTTCACATAAACTGCGTATGGCGGCACAGGTCTGTAACCCCAACACAGAGGGGATGGGGACACGGGCACCTTTGGAAGTTCCAGGGTATCCTTGCCTATGCAATGTGCTTGAGGTCAGCTTGGGATGCAGGAGGTCTTTTCAGAAAGAGATAAGAAAGAAAAGAAAGAAGGAGTGGGGGGGGGCAGGGCAGAAGGAAACAGCCCACTAGCCTTTAATTGACTGAGGAACAGAGGAGACTGGCTGCCAGAAGCACTGGCATCCTCCACAGTTAGATTCCCTTTGCACCCACTGGCAGGTGCTTAAGAACTCCAAGCTTTCTCTGTTCTCACCTGGCTTCCTCCTCTCCACCTCTCTTTTGTTCCTCCCTAGAGCTCTCCCCACCCCCCACCCCCCACTCCCACCCGTCTGCACACAAGAAGGACTCAGAGCTGACTCTATTTGCTAGCAGGACCTGTCTCTAAGAGTAGGAATCCGCCCTGTCATCCTGTCGCAGCAGGGCGGTAAGGAAACGATTGGAGGACATTGAATCGTAGGTTCTTTGAAGAGTCTACAGTCACCTTGTTCAGAGTCCTGACTTTTGTATCAGAGCATCTTAAATGTTCTCTGCCAGGGAGGCAGCCCAGTCTTGGAATCTTCTTAAAGGTGGCTCAGAACCCACCCTGTACACATCTTGATTTCAGGACTCTACTCAGTAGCAATCAAGGGCGTTAAGCTGGAGCTGGTTTGCATTACCAGGTACAAAGCCGCTGTTCAGCCCTGGGGCAGCAGTGTTGGGTGGTGGGGTCCCCAGCATCTGTCAGACCTTGCCTGGGTTGCTAAGGAAAACAAGCCACTACTCAGCTTGCCTGGCTGTTTGTGTTGGGGGGACAGAGTGCTCCAAGGAGCTGGCTGCTCAAGGGCTGCAGTGTGGGGGGTGTGGGGGGTGGCGTGGGGAGCTGCTACCAGGCTCCAGCAAGTGGATAATGTTAACATTCATTCCAGCTGCTGTTTGCCTCACACTCCTGTGTGGAGGAGAAAGAACGGGGTAAGAGTGAAGAGAAGCAAAGGGCTATGAAGACCAGTTAGTAGCTTCCCAGGCCACCCCGCAGGGAAGGTCACTCCGGAGAGTTGAGACACAGTGTCTGCTGAGCAATGTGAACTCCTGTTACCCAGCTTGCCCAAGTCTATAATAAGGCTAGTTAAACATTTCTAGCATTTCCAAATATTCCTCATGATCTTTTCCCCCCCAATGAGCTGCTTGCTTACAAAGGGTGGATAGACCCAATGCCCTGCAGTCAGCTTGGATGCAGTTCAGCCACTTCTACCCCATACAAAAGAGCTGGGTCAGTCTCTTCGGCCAGTCACTCCCTCTGCCACACACTGATAAGAGGCCCGACGAGGAGTCCCTGACCCATTCCCCAACCTCCCCAGTATGAACATGACCTTGGAGCAGTTATGTAAATGTTCTGGTCTTCTGTTGCCTCACTTTGAATATGGGCATGATAACCACTGCTCCACCTCCCACGGTGGCTGTGTGAGTAAGATGAACAAACAGCCACCCATATCTTCATATGACAGCCAGGACATGCCCCAGGGCAGAAATTAGCAAAAGCGTATGTGAAGGGCTAAACAGTGAACACTGTAGACTTTGGGAACTATATCAGGACTCTGTTGAATGAGCTTTTTTGTGTTTTTTTTTTTTTAATTGAATATTCCTTGGAAACCTTGGCAGTTATTGTCAAGATGATGGTGGCACACAAACCCATAAGCTGGACTTGACACACAGACCATAGTCTTCCAAGCCTTCTGAAAGACAAGCAACAGGTGAAAGCCAAAGTTAGGGTGAAGGGGTGGGAAAAAAAAACAACTCCTCTAAATCTAAATAAACAATATATGAAGCTTATATAACAACCCAGGAATGTATTCTGAAGTTTTTCTGACTTTTGGCCCATGCTTGTGAGATTATTTGAATCTCGGCTCCTGTGCCACAGTGGTAGGATTGCATCTCTGTGGCAAATACCAGAGAGAGAACTGAAAAGGGGTAAGAGCTCTGTGTGGGTTACATCGTCAGAGACTGCAGCCCATGGTTACAGGGGCCTGTAGTGAGACACGACGTCCTGGAGAAAGGGCACAGTCCAGCTGCTCACCCGATGATGGCCAGGGAGCAGAGAAAGTCAGGAAAGCATCAGGAACAACGTGGAACTTCTTAGGGCATTTTCCTCAGTGACCCGTTTCCTCCAGCTACAAGTTACCTTCCATCAAACACCATCAAACTACTGATCCACAGATGGTTGAGTCCTCTGATGAGGTTAGTAATGTCATGATCCTCCCAATGACTGGATCCTCCACTGGGGAACCGAGCCCTCAACGCATGAGCCTTTGGAGGCACACCTCATGTCCAAACCATGACAGCCACTTAGTAACCAGTCTAAGTTGCTGGTTTCTAAGCACGTCACCACATCTCTCCATCCAGTTTGGAAGCATCTCTGTCAAGCCGTTGGCTAGTCTTCATTCCTAGGAGGCTCGCTGAATCCTCGTACAGACGAAGTTCTCAGCAGACTCTTCTAGTTTGCTCTCTGGTGCTGTGATAAACACGGAGACCAAAAGGAGGAAGCGGTTTATCTCAACTTAGGCTTCCAGATCACAGTCTATCACTGAGGGAAGTCAAGGCAGGAACTCAGGCAGGCGCCGAAGCAGAAGTCATGGAAGAGTGGTGCTTACTGACTTGATCCTTGGCTCATGGTCAGCTGCCTCTCTCTCTCTCTCTCTCTCTCTCTCTCTCTCTCTCTCTCTCTCTCTCTCTCTCTC
>OU015752.1:31524420-31537174 GCA_907169655.1 Acomys percivali
CTCTCTCTCTCTCTCTCTCTCTCTCTCTCTCTCTCTCTCTCTCTCTCACACACACACACACACACACACACACACACACATATACCATACTCTCACACACACATACACATTACATACAACACACACATACACACACTCGTACATATTACATAGAACACACACACACACACACACACACACGCAGGCACGCACGCAGGAGGCAGTGTCGGCAAGCACTGAAACACAGTGTAATAATGCAGTTAGGTGGGACAAGGTTCTGAGGTGGTAAATGAGATCCTGTCTTCTTTTGACAGGGAGGATTATGGGAACCCGAGAGGATTCAACACCAGGGCTGAGCCTAGCACGTAGGGTCCTGTACATTTCCTACTACACCTTCTCTCTCCCAGAGTGTTAGCTGTCCTGAAGGTCACATGCTTCCGGAGCCTCGCTCATCTCTTCACTTCATCTTCTGTGACAGTCATTTCAGGCCCAGATGACAAGCGCTGTCATTTCTATTTCAATACATTTTCTCTCTGGATCATGGTGTTCTGTGCTTCTTTTCATCTTGGCATATAAGGACAAGGCCCAGAGCTCAGGGTAGCTGTTTCAGCCAGCATCAAGCGAGCACAGCACAGGGCAGTGCTGGTGCCGCAACACAGTCTGCACGACCAACACAGAGGAAGGACCTTGTAAAATGCCTGACCCTGGTCACAGGAGGGAAGCCTAGAAGCCTTAAGGCACCCAATGTCCCTCCCAGCCAAAATAACACAAAGTAGCCAACACATCTGCATTGTTTTCCCTCATGAGAAAGAGTGCTTTGGACATGAAAACCCAGCAAGGGCCATGCCTAACAACCATTACACACAGGATAACGGCAGGTTCTGTGAGAGAAAGTCCTCCAAGAGCATCTCAGGAAAGGAACCAGGCTGGTTAATGAATGAGCCCCAAGGATAAGTGCGTTCTTTGGGAATACTGCACAAACATCACTTTCTCAATAAACATGCAAAGAGAGACTATCAATGGCAGTGCCTGCCTTGCCCAGAACTATGGACAGACAGATTAAAAGCCACTTGGGAAGGGGCAGAGTTTGACAAACCCATGACTCACACTAACATCAGTGAGAGCTGAATTTAATGACACAGCAGATAAGGTTCCCCGCCATCTGGCCTCTTTCTTTCTGGTCCTTGTCTATGTCACTGTGTCACGTGCCTCACCTGTCTGATAACCTACTTGTACCTTCTCAATATACTGACCCCCTTCTTCCTTTCTCGTTTTCCTTCTCTTTCTTCTCTCCCTTCACCTTTGTGCTTTTGAGTTGCCTGTGTAGAAGGCCCCTTCTGCATTTCATGACACAGTAAACTCCCATGGTTCTTTCAACACACAGTTCAGGCCCCTGAGAAGCCTCTCCTGACTCTCACACACAATGATTTCACTCTTTCTCCCTTTAAGGATGTGTACCAATGTCTGTAACTGAAACATGAACTCTCCGGGAGCGAGTCTATGCGTTAACTCTTTTCCCACAGGCTGAGCTCCTGAGTAATAGAGGCTGGGCCTCTTTGCTGTTAGTCCCACTCGACATGGTAACCGCTTAGGAATGTCGAACAAATGAATAAGTGACTTGGAACCAGATCTCAGAAGGCTTTAAGAGGCCAGCAGAGTGGCTGGGTACTGGTGTTCAGTGATATCCACGACAGTGTCTTTAAAATGATCTAATGGTGGATGGGGTTGGGGGGGGGGGGGGGCAGGAAACACAACTCCTGCCCACGTTTATTTGTAACAAAGTATCCGTGAGAGTAAGCTTTCCTTGTATTTCGCACAAACTGATAGAGCTACAAGTAACATTCTATAAAGAATAGGTGTGTGTTTAAAGTGGTAGACCACGGTTATAAACAAAGGAGATGCATTCATGATGTCCAAACAGGGAATGCATGGACACACTAGGGAGCAGGAGAGTCAGTCTTATAGACAAGGCGATAAGGACATCAGTCTTGACAGTGTCATGCATAAGGAAGAAGAGACTAGACATGTCTGGAGCAATAGGAATGAGATTCTCTGCATGACGATCCATGAGGAATTTGTGTTGTGGTCTCCAATATTATTAAGCTAGTAGCTCGCAGTTAGGGACCCAATGGAGATTCTCAAATGCAGTTATAAAATAGGAAAGAAGTTGAGCTCAGTAGACTGACTACTTTACCCCCAGGCTTACACTCTACAGAGTCCTTTTAGAAGTGTTTCCCTACTTGTTTGAAGGGCAGCAAATCAGGACTCTCCATCAGGCCCGTCCAACACCAGCATGCAGCTTCTTAGAAAAGTCTATTTATAGCCTCTCGCTATTGCAGCGCACTGTGAGGTTGCCCTGTAGGTGGCCTGCCAGCTGGTGCGAGCCACTGCTGGGTGAATGACCATCTTCTGGCGGCTTCCTGTTAGTTTAGGAGGCAACAAAGCAGGTGGATTTGTTTGTCAGTTGAGTAACCTGCCGATGTCCTGCCAAGCCTGGCTCTCTTCCCTTTAAACATTAACCACTTTTTAAAACCTGCGTTTTGTGTTCAAGGCTGGGGGTGGGGAGGGGGCACTAGAGAAGGAGGGGGGAAGAAAGGAAAGGGGGGAGGGGGAAGAGGGGAACACCTCTAACAATAATTCATCCACTTCTCGGCGTTTGTGTAAGTGTCCCCTGGGCTCTGGGAGCTGGGGACGCCATTTCCGTCCTCAGAGACCGAGTGAAAGACACAGGTGGGAAGCGGAAACAGAAAAAGAGTGGAGGCATGCTCAGTTGGTAGGTCTCTAGGCTGAGATTCTTTCCTTTGGGGGCAGAAAGAGACCCAGTTCTTGTCTTTGCCTAGCTCTGAGAGATACCAAGGTAAGTGATCATGGTCACAAGGGGGCGCTGCTCTTCCAAAGTCGGAGACTCCGTTGAGCTTGGCAACCCCCCCGCCCCCACCCCAGGGAGAGAAGAAAGGAACCACGATGCTAGAGAAGATTTGGGGACAGGAAGTGGACAAGAGACAAAACCCAGGCTGCAGCATAGAAAAGGTGAACAGCCATTACCAGAGGAACCGGAATCGCGCGGCTGGCTGATGTCTGTGGTTTTTAGCCTGGTGCCTGGTCCTCAGCATGAAAACTATGACTTCCCTAAGCAAGCACACGGCTATCTGGAGGCAGAGTCACCACATAAATGCCACCTTTAGGAGCCAGCCTCTCCTTGATGACACGTCCCCCACGTCCCCCTCACAGACATCTTGAGTATAGTGCATTGGTGATCTCCACATCCCCGAGGAACTAAAACCCTGGGGTATGGAAAGGGACCGCAAACTATCTTGGCGATGTCTCCTGTGGCTCCCTGGTTCTTGGCAGCTCTGTAACCATTACCACAGGCTAATCACATCCAGCTGGCGACCTCCTTTCATAAAGAGCAGCTCTTGGTGGCCACTAGTGACCTCTGCCTTGTCATCTTCGGATCTTGCTCCATCCTCATTGCATCAAAATAATTGTTTCTCTTAAACTGGACTTAAGGTGCGCCTCAACCCTTGGCGCATGTGCCTACTAAGCCTAGGGCCTTTTCTGAGGCATTTCTCCTGCACTCTTTTCACCTGCACTCCTCGCCCCTGCCTGTGAGCTCCTTCCCTGCGAATTCTTCCTTTCCTGTCTTCCATTTGAAGTCCCTGCCTCATTTGCAGCTCTGTTGCCTACCAGCTCTGCCACCATGGGCAGGTTTTTTCACTACCCTAAGTCTCAGTTTCCTCGCCTATATAAGGGGAAAAGAACCAAACTTACTATGCTAGATAAATAAGCCAAGGCTTGTCCAGCCTATCAAGCCTAACCCTCATGAGTGTTTGCCCTTCTCGTTATGAATAAATTTATAGCCTCACTTTTACTCTAATCCCTATGGGTTTAGTCTAGTAGATGTTAATAATGTTTATTGAATTAGCAATTAAGATATGTAACTGCATCTATACATTAGGACATTTTAAGAAGGCATGGACGACTCAATATATCCATATTCATGCATCAATATTTTATGTTGTTTCCTGTCTGTGAGGATTTGCTTAGAGTGGGATTAATCTAAATGAGTTTAGGCGGCCTCCTCACACCTCTCTCCTCTTTGTGCCCCGTCATCGTTTTAAGCTGCTTTTCAAATTTCTGTCGCCATTGCTATAGTTGCTGCCTTGCTTCTGAAGAGCCGCCTGGAAAATGGTGGCTATTTAAAAGGGGGCTATTAAGAAGACTCTTAAACTGTGTCTCTGTCCTCTAGAGGAAATAGCTGCAAGATTCCAGCAAGCCTTTTGTTTGAGCTTGGCACATCTTCCTGCCCATCCCCATCTTCTTCCTGTCCATCCCCACCTTGTGAAACGAGGGGGCTTTGTGTGGGGGAGAACTAATTACACCCTGTTATCCACCCTAGTTACGGTTGTCTATGATTATCTTTGTATGGAGCTGAATTTTCAACTTTTACTAATATAAATTAATCACAACATGGGGTTCTAAATTGTAATGATTCGTTTATGGTTTTTCTACCTTTTTCACAGTACAAAAGCAATACCCATTCGGGAGACACCGTGCCTTGAACCTTGAACTGCTCTCCTTAGGTGTAGGGTGGGGCAGGAAGCCTCCGTCCCATCAGTCGTGTCAGCCTGAAAGGAGCAAAGGAGACTCTACAGTGAGCTGGTTGCTAGGTGAGGTTGCTTTTATAGGCTAGTTGTATGCAGTGGATTTTCAGCTTACTGTATTTTCAAGTGACATTAATAGGTTTATTGAGAACAAACCCTGTTGTTTTAGTCACTGTTGTCCTAATTCCCTGACAGGAAAGTCTGAGAAAGAAAATCGGTGCAGCAGTCCCTGCTTGCCCTGTCCCATGTTTGATTTTTTTTTTTTTTTTTAACTACCCAGAATTCCTAGAGGTGACTGCAAGGCCGAGACAAATGTCTGGAAACTGGGCTGCCTTTTCTTTAAATTTTGGAATTTCTGGAGGAAGATAGCAAAGGTGGACAGAGCTCTGAATTAAAATTAAAACAACAGCAACAACAACAAAGGAAAGGAAAATAAAAAATAAAAAGCTTCTTAGAGTTCTCACTGGATAATAAGAAATAAAATACATAGGTGATAAAGCAGTCACAAATCATCTGTTATTGTTGCCCCTTCTCAGAGAAAGCAGCCAGGAGCTTCTACCTATCCCCCAGAGAACGCAGTTAGGGGCAGCTCGCTCCTCTGTACTACCCCAGAAAGAAGAGCATCCTGCGGTTCTGCCCCACCCACACTGGACCCCTCATCCCTCTCACACCCAGAGTGGCTTACTTGGAACCCATTCTCTCTTTTGGACCAGTGATCATCTTTTAGTTCATATTAGTTTTGGAAAACATTGTTTTTAAATAAATCACATTTGCTTGCTTCCGTAAGATTGTGCAAGGCCCCCACTGGGCCCAGGCCTGTCTCACCCACTCAGGGTGGACTGTGCCAGCTCTGCCCTCCCACTGCTCTTGATTGATGGATAGTGATGGCTGTGGGTACACTTTCCTGTCTCAACATGGAACCCAGAAACCCAGTAGTCAAGTATCACGCACTCAGTGACTGGGTCATCATCACTCTTTTCCAGGTACTGTCAGAGGCCAGGAGGCAGAAAGGGCAGCAGGCCCAGGGGAGGAGTGGCGAGCTCTGACTTAGGATTCTGTTTCTGGCTGTCCCTCCACATGGGGAGAAAAGGAAAAAGGGGGGCAGCCAGCAGCAGGCTATACAGAATGCATATTGAGAGCAAGACCTGGAGGAAGCGTGGGACTACTGTTGGATCTGGAATGTTCTCCAACGGCCCATGTACTTAAAGACTTGGTGTCCAGCTTGGTGCTTCAAGGTGTGATGGAAACTGGAAAAGGGCAGCAGGAAGTCTCTGAGTCACTGGAGAGGTTGGTGCTCCAGTCTTGTTCTCTCTTATTTCCCTACCTGGCCGTTTGGTGAGCTGTTTTCTCTCTCTGCCCTCTGCTCCCCGGCATTGCTGTACCGCATTCCCACCAAAAGCCTGACAGTAATGGATCTAATCGATCAGTTAATCATAGGCTAAACCTAAAACAATGATCATAATAAACCTTTTCTCATCATAAGATAGTCATTTCCAATGCTTGTTATAGTAACAGGAAGCAAATGACATGCAAGGTCTATTGAAGAAATAGCAGGATGTTCTCAGCGTTAAAGACCAAGTACCTCTGAGTGGTCGGTGGTGAGAGGGGCTATCGGAGATGCTAAGTGATTTGAACTTTATCCTGTTGGTAAGGTCTTTCATCAGATAATTAAAATGAAGAACTGAAAAATAATCATGTGAGCTTTAAGGCTTCCAATCAAAACCACCCTGTTAAGTCACCACTCTGAGGGTATACAAATGATTGTAGGTTAAACTTGAGAAGAGATCAGTGAAGGAAGCACCCCAAGGCAAGTGATAGGTGCATGCTTAACCTTTGGAAGCTGTTGGGCTAAGTGGGGATCATCACCCCACATCTTCAGGGCACTGGACACCACTATCAAAAAGCCTCCACTATGTCAAACCTGTTTTGCTGTGCTCCCGGAGTGCAGGGAGCTGGGTGTTGGCTTGCATCGTCACAGTGACAAGAGGTGGTGAGATGCAGGACTCCTGCAAAACTACTTTCTAACATGGCAGCCAGATTGCAGCTCTTTGTGGGCATATGCAGAGGATCTAGTCAGGAGTAATGACTACTTGGAGTCCCTTTGCACTGTTCTCTGCAACTTAGTGTTCAGGCAGAAACATGGGGAAGTGAGAAAGAATGGGTGCTAGTAATCGGTCAACAAGAGTGGATGCCATGGCCAGTTTTGCTGCTGCTGCTGCTGCTGCTGCTGCAGATGATCATGATGATGATGATGATGATGATGATGATGATGATGATGATGACGACGACGATTTCTCTTTGTAAAGCAAAAGAACAGATGACTTTGAATGCACCATAAGACATTTTAAAGTTCATCCACAAATTCTCCATTTGAATATGAGATTGTCCTTTAGCTTCAAGCTTTTCCTCCACCAGTATTTAGATATTTATTTGCTTGTTTTGTGGAGTACAGGGAACTGAATTGAGTGCATCGCACATCCTAGTCAAGGAGGCTACAACTCAGTCCGATATTAGTCTTATTAGAGTTTTTAAAATGTCCTCCTAGGTTCACATCCAATTACTAAAATTCTCATTTTTTTTTACTCCAAAACAAAACAAAACAACAAACAGACAAAAACAGAAAAAGTCATTCTCTTAGCCACTAGCCTGTTAGATCTTTCCAGTTGGCTTTGGGGAGCAGAGCTGTCTATGAGATCCCTATGCGCTTATCAGTCAGGCCATGCAGAGGTAAGGAATCCTTCCCTCTTCACACTGTTCTTCCATTAGGATTCTCAATTATCCCGACACGGAAAAGGCCCCTGTGCACACCGAACTCGCTTAGATTGGCTTAGTATGGTCTTTCTCCTCATTCTGCCAGTATAGTTTGATCTCATTTACATTTTTTCCATTCTGTATTCACGATTCCTCTTAAGCCTAAGTCTTCTCACCTCTTTTCCATCTTCATCTTGATCTCTTCTCTGGACTCTTAGAGGGTCTCGTTGGTCAACTTCCTGTCGTCCTCCCTTCCCCTCCTCCAAACCTGTCCTCTATTCAACAGCAAGGCAGATTTCATCTTCTAGCAGGAGTGAGTGCTCCCTCCCCCCTAAGCCACACCAGGGCTAGGGCATCAGGTCTTGCCCAGGAGGGCAAAGTATAGCCCCAGCCAGCTATACCTTCATCTTTCTAAGAGCAGCCCTCAGGTCATTGTGCACTTGAACCCAGAAGCCCCATCTGTCCTTTTTTTCTCCTACTCCAACTGTAGGGACTTTTCATGAAAGACCTTTAAGTATGGGTCTACATTTAGCCTGGTTTCCTCAGGTTATAGTCGGCCCTCCTGCTCTACCTAGCTTTCAAACAATGGCAACTCACTGGGCCATTTAGAAGTTGTAGAGATTGTGTCTTGGCCATAGGGAAGCTGCCACACAGCCAAAGCACACAGCATACCAGGCAGAGAAATATGGTCCTCTGCTATTGAGAAGGGGAGGGGGGCTCCGATGGGACCTCCAGTGCCAACACTAAAGACAGAACTTGGCAAGATGAGCTCACCACAGCCTCTCAAAGGGTTATTTAGTTTATTCATTCTGAGTCATCTGACAAACATCTTATCGAGAGAGTGCCAAGCACCCAAAGGTTTCCATGGTGTTAGGGTCATAGAAGAAAGGATCTCAGACAAGAATCCATATTCTGATATTGAAAGGAAACAGACAACATGCTACACAAAATACTCATGGGATTTATCTCTAGGAATATGCCATTTACACATGGATCTAAATGATAAGAAAAAGGTAGCATGACACATTTGGTAGAGTGTTCTGGGGAGAGAGAGGAGCAAAAGTCAGAGTCCCTAGCACTGGGATAAGCTAGAATGAGTAAGCCAGGTGTGATGTCATACACCTTTAATCCCAGCACTTGGGAGTGAGTTCGAGGCCAGCCTGGTCTGCAAAGCAAGTCTAGGACAGCCAAGGCTACACAGAGAAACCTTGCCTCAAAAAACCAAGGAAGACACAGCCTGGCTTAGTGAGGCTTCCTTAAGTTGGCCTGAGATAGATCAATTGCTATCTCAGGGTAATGCAAACCTATAATCCCAGCACTTTGGAGGCTGAAGCAGGAAGATTGAAAGGTTGAGGCCAGCCTGGGCTATGCAGTAAAGACTTGCCTCAAGAAAAGAAAAAAATACATTTGTAGTTTCCACTAAGAACAGAAGGAAGCCATGATGTGCACACCCATAAGGGTGATGCTGGGCACTGTGGTGATTGCTCAAGGTGGTTGACTTTAGCCCTGGTAGGGTGACTGATGAGCAAATGTCTCAGATGTCCTCTTCCTCAGAATAAGCTCCTAATGGGATTTCTAGGACAACTGACCGTGGTACTACTGAGCTCAAAGGAAAAGAACAAATGAAGCCGGGAGTGAGAGTGTCTGCATTCTGAAACCCTAGGAATAGTGTGATGATATCTGATAGATGGCCCCTGGGGTGGGGGCCATTATGTCATGAAGGGGATGTCCTCGTGAATGGGACTAGAGCTCTTTCCAAGGAGGACCCCACAAAGCAATCTTGTCCTCTTTCTGCCACATGAGGATCCAGTAGTCTGTAACAAGGAAGGGGGCCCTCACTAGAATCTGACCATGTCAATACTTGACCTTGGAGACTGCCAGTCTCAAGAGCTCTATGAAATAAACTCCTGTTGCTGACAGTTGACCTAGACAATGACACTCTGTGAAAAATAGCTCACATGGACACCCAAATAAATCCCTAACAAATTCTAGACATACTATGTTGTGTCAGAGCTATACTATGGATGCCCTGACCAAACAAACAAACAAACCCCACAGATATATAAAGAAAAATGTGAAAATAGAACACTGATACATGTGCGAGGTGAACTCCAGATGTGTCCAATATACTAACAGTACAGATCTCTGCCAGAAAAGGCTTCCTTCATGCTATCAACGGCCTATAATCAGCACTTCCATTAGAAGAGCTTTCTCTTCACACAGTTGTTCCTTTCTTTAGGTGATGGTTTTGCATTCGCTAACACGTAATGCAATAGTCAACAACAAGAAGAGGAACGGTACCAAATAGAAGGTGCTTTGAAAATAGCAAGACTGCTCTGTTCCCTGACAAGCCCTCTGCCTTGGCACACAGTGAGGTTTTGGGATGAAATTCGGACTCTATGAAGGATGAATAGGTCCCAGTCTGTCTCCTGTGATGTGCCCAGAGCCAGAGTCATCATCGGGTTCCTAAGCTTGAATAGGGAGCTTTTCATGCCCAGATCCCAAGACACTTTGCAGCTGCTAAAATGATCCTGAGCAAATATTTGTAGCCACACAGTACAGGTGGCTACGTGGGGCACCGAGGAGAAGGAGAAGGATTGGCCCAGACTCCGAGAGTTAGATGCAGAGGGAGGACCAGAATTCAGGACTTGAGCCAGATGCCAGCCCTGGGTGCAGCACCAAGGCCGGGAAGAGTCTGGAGATTTCACGGCTGAGAGGAGTCATGATCAAAGGAATCAGAGGGTCTGATATTGCAGTTGGCTGTGTGCCAATTCCAGATCTGGTGCCCACTGGGCGTGTGTTAGCAGGATAACCGGCTAGCATGCAGCGCGTGGTCAGGCAGCTTTAATCATTCATGCATGCTAATTAGATTGACTGTCTATCAGAGAGCATATAAAAGGGAGTCTTTCTGTGTTCCTGACAGGCTCAATTTCCAGCTTCAGTGAAGCCCATTTTCCGTGTGCTGGGGCCAAAAAGGCAAGTATACAAAATGAGCATGTGACCATCTCTCTGTGACAAAGATGGACACAGTGTGGTCTACCTGTGGTAGGCATAGGCTAGAGTCCAAGGCTAGGGCCAGAGTCAAGATTATTAACCTCTGAGTGTCTGGAACGATGGCTCTGTCAGTAAGATTGCCAGCTGCTCTTTTAAAGGACCCACATTTGATTCTGAGCATCCAGGTCCAGACTCTAGCTCCCAGGTGTACCCTCTTCTGGCATCCTTGAGTACACACACACACACACACACACACACACACACACACACACACACACACACACACACACTATTTTTTAAGAAGAATATTCTTTGCTAAGACCTTCATGATGGAGGTTGCCCAGTCTTGTCACTGTCATCTCTAAAATAAATAAAACTCCAGTCCAAATGTACAGTCCTATTAACGGTACCCGAGCATCATGATCAAAGAGGCCTTGCTGGAATTGACCGGCTGATGGATTTAAGAGGAAGGAAGATGAAGAGAAAATAGGGGTTCCAGCCTGCACGGTGGGCTGCTACAACAATGTAGCTCATTTTATTTGGTCCTTATAGGCTGTCTTGTTCCGGGTCTTCTCCCACAGGTCACATCTATGCAAGGGTTTGCTTTGACTCCAGGAACTCATTGCAGTTTGGGGGCTCATAGAAATCTTCCAGCACAAACTTAAATAGGTCAAGAGGCATTTGGGAAATACAGAATGGTTATTACAAATTTAAACACTCACCTTCCATATACTAGCTATGGGATCCTGTGGGAGAGGGTGGCAGTATCACATCATCTCTGGGTACCTAATTTTTCTGGACATGAACATCTATCTGACAGGGCTGTAAAGTAAGTTCATACCATTGGGCACTTAGCACACAGCTTGATCTGTGTTAAAGAACTGTATTAATGTCACTCATTATTATTAATAGTCATTATTGTTATCAAAGCAGCAAGCCCAGAGTGGCCCAGAGCTGATTTGATTTCTGGTCCCTCTTCAGTGCAGGCTCAATTCATTCCTGGGCCCAGTGGACTCTCTTTGTTATGAAGTGAATAAGAAAGCCAGGCTTTCCTGAGAAGTTCCTGCATCAGTGACATTTGGTTCAGGATGCAACCACCTACTAAGACTGAGAAGCAGGTAAAACGTACAACCATCAAGCCACTCCTCTCTAGGCTCCCCATCACAGGTCGCGTCAGAATCCCCAGTCCTGAAACCCCCAGGACAGGGACATCAGTATATCCCCCACTCCCACCCTCAATCAACCAATGGGCTTCCAAAGGATGTGTTCCAAGCCAGCATGCTCACAAACATAAGAGTGAGGACAAACTTACCCATAGCTGGGGCCCACCAAGGAAGAGCCAGCTTCAAGGGAGAATCAAGTCAGAGGATGGGCAGGCACAGGAAGGCAGACCTCAATCCTGGTCTTAGCAATGGGAAAACATTCTGTATGCTTGAAAGACGCCCCAGATATTAAGGCATACTGAGTGTTATTTGACTACTGCTACTTTTTGATTGGGTAATATCTAGGTAGCAGTCAGCAGGGCAAAGATAGTCAAGCAGATTTTACTCTCTAAGCATCTTTATGCTGATACAGGCAGGACCATCAGCAGATTCTCCTGCCTTATGGTACTGGTCTCCGTTTCTGTGAAGTGCGGAGAGAGTGGAGTCTCTAAATAACCTGTGAGTAATAAGAAGAAGCAAGCATCCCTGTGCCCCCCTGCCCTGCTGTCTGCTGAAATCTCCGTGCTAGAACTGGCTTGCAACATGTCCACTACAAACGTGCATTTAGAGGCTTCATTCACAGCTTGTGCTCCGTTTGGAGGGACAGTCGTGGAACCTCTGGGACACAGACAGGGCTGAGATAGATGGTAGGTAGGATCATGTAGGTAGATCACCTGTGCTTCCACCCTGAGCTCTCACTTTCCACTTCCCGAGTCACCAAGATGTGAGCAAGGTACATTTCTGCTGCCACGGTTGTCACCACAAATGAATGGAATAAGTCTTTCTTCCTGGAGTTGTTTCTGTCAGGTGTTTGGTGTCAGGGATGAGAAGAGCGGTGAAGGCAAACATGGCATGTTTCTTTACAGGAAACTGTGACTTGAGACTAGAAACCAGCCATGGCACTGTGAGTGGCTTTAATGGAGTAGCTGTTCACAGTGTCTTTCCTCTCATCAATGATGCTCAGAGGGGCATCTGTTTCCATGCCCTTCCGCTTTTAGCATCAGTTGCTCTGTGAAAGCTGGTGCAGGGGATGTTTGCCATATGCAGAGATGTTTTGTTGACCCGGGTCCATTCTCTGAGGACTCCAAGCACTGGGGCGCTCCAGGTGTGCTAAAAGAGCCAAGGAAGCTGAGACTCCTAGAGACTCTGTGCCAGGCTTTTCTCTCCCTCTCTCTCCCTCTCTCTCTCTCTCTCTCTCTCTCTCTCTCTCTCTCTCTCTCTCTC
>OU015752.1:31537184-31549684 GCA_907169655.1 Acomys percivali
TCTCTCTCTCTCTCTCTCTCTCTCTCTCTCTCTCTCTCTCTCTCTCTTTCAGTTGGAAGGCTTCCACAGAGATGAGTGAACACAAAGGAGGCCACCCCAAAGCCAGAGAGTGAGCACAGACTCAACTCCACCGGGTGCAGCCAGCCCTCCTAATGGCTTCTCATGTGTCATGTGCAGAGGCTGAGCTCACAACCACGCTGCTGAGCTGAGTCCTTGTGAAACCTTCAGTCTGGCAAGCCAGTGGCTGGGCACCAGCCACACATGGGAGTGGGAGTGGGGGAGGGGCATGGAATTACTGCCCCACCTCTAGCTTCACTGGTGTCTCTCAGTGCCCTCAGTTTGTTCCCTCCTGCTTCCATTGTACTAATATCACCACCTCATGGACAGACCTCTTCACTACAGATAACCCTAATACTGCCCTGCCACCCTCCACCCCCTATCCCCCCACCCCCACCCCCTGCACCACACACACACACACACACACACACACACACAGTCACTGCTTTCCTCTGGGAATTTGCACTGAGCTCCTGATATTTATTTCAACCTTGTAGGTCTGGCAGGGTACAGAGACTAGCCCAGTTGAAACAGACTATCCATGAGTGTATAAGCCTATTATCTCTATAATTCTCCCTATAACATGTACACATATACTGGCTATTTTATATATACATATGTGTGTGTGTGTGTGTGTGTATAAACCTATATATAAAATATGTGCTACATGAGACATGTATATAGAAGACAGATGAATTTGTGTATAATTGTATAGATTCAGGTAACTTACATTTAATGTCTATTTTTATTTGTTTAGATATATGAGTATATAATTTAATATAGACATGAAAGTCTATTTTATTTAAATATTAAATATATCATGTGTTTAAATAGAAATATATATTGAGATATTATACAGGGCTGGAGAGATGGCTCAGAGGTTAAGAGCACTGCCTTGTTTTCCAAAGGTCCTGAGTTCAATCCCCAGCAACTACATGGTGGCTCACAACCATCTGTAAAGAGGTCTGGTGCGGTACCCTTTTCTGGTGTGTAGGTATGCATGCAGGCAGGACATATTATATACAATAAATAAATAAATCTTTTTTTAAAAAGATATTATACAAATGCTGTAATTTTGGGCTATCTGTAGGTCCATACCGAAATATTCCTTTCTCCTTTCACAGACATCTCAGACCACTAATTTTATAATTACTTTCTCTGTCTTTGATGTATATCTTTACTTGATGTCACAGGAATAAAAACAATTCATCCCCTAGTATAGATCAGTTAAAAAAAGTACACGTGGTAGCCACTTAATAATAGATACAGGGGACCTAGCCTAGGCTTAGCCCCTGTAAAGGTTTAATATGTAGTACAGGTGACAGGGCTGGTAGGTAGTGAGGCTGACACTGGTACGTGGAGCTGTAACCCTAAAGAGGACAATGTGCGCCATGGCTGTCACCCTGAGGAAGACTCTAGTACTACTTACCTTCCTGGTCACCATGATAGAACTCCTGTGTTTCTGTAAAGAGACACTGAGCCTTTAATTAGAAGCTTGTCTGTAGTTTCAAAGGTTTAGTCCATTATCATCAAGGTGGGATTAGAGCAACAGGCAGACATAGTTGTGGAGCAGGGGCAGAGAGCTATACCCTGACCCACAGAGCCTGGGCCTGGAAAGGGGCTTTTGAAACCTCAAGGCTCAACCCCAGTGACACACTCCCCCTGACAAGGCCACGCCTACTCCATCAAGGGCACACTTCTTAGTCCTTCTAATCTTTCTCAAATAGTGCTACTAACAAAGGTTAGCTGAACATGCAAATCTATGAGCCAATGGGGACCATTTGTATTCAAACCACTACAACATAACAGAAACAACTTACGGGAGGAGAGGTTTATTTTGGGTCAGAGTTCAGGAGGGGGTACTAATTCATCCCATGGTGGGAAAGGCATGGCAGCTCAGTCCTTGGTCCCAGAAGCTTGCAGCATTGCCTCTACATCTTTGTTGGCGAAGCAGAAGGACTCGAGCCAAAACTGGAAGAAGAGAACCACTTTCAAAGGATCTCCTTTTGGTGGCCTGTGCCAGCTGCTAAGCCCTGTGGTCCAAAGATCCCACACTCTTCCGCCGCCGCCGCCGCTGCCGCCGCCGCTGCAGCAGCAGCAGCAGCAGAGTGCCAACTATGGGGACATTTCCCATCTGAAGCGCAGCCATCTCACTCTCTTTGGTCCCCAGGAAGGAGAACAAGGGTCATCACCCTTTACCTCAACTAGTTGAATGAATACTTTGCATCTGAGAACTCAATTCTATGGCTGACGGTGTCTCAAAATTTCAAAGACACAGCAACATGGAAAGACAGGGTTATTTTAAGAGATGAGGTAAAAGTAGAGGTAGGTCTGGGCATCGCAGCATTTGTGAGCATCGAAGCAGACTCCCCTTCCTTGCACAGTACCCCTGCATCTGGAATGGGATGAAGACACCATAAGCAGTGATAGTGTAGCAGTGAAGATAAGTTTGAGGGCTCTTATATGTTCATTCCCCTGCCCCATGTGACCAGTGAGCTCTGAGTTAGGAGGGTGGAACATAGCACAATGACTCCACCCTCCCAGGACCCTTTATCCTGTTTCTAATCTCCTTAATGTGTTTAGAAGTTGAAAAGGTAGCTGGGTGCGCAGTGGTGCATGCCTTTAATCACAGGGAGGCAGAGGCAGGGGGATCTCTGTGAGTTCAAGGCCAGCCTGATCTGCAAAGCAAGACTACATACACAGAGAAACCCTGTCTCAAAAAAAACTAAACAAAAAATAGAAGTTGAAATTTTACTAGGGCAACCACCTTGTACGGCCTACTGACTGGCTGAGTCTATATAACAGTGCAGGGTGGCAGGTTCTTGACCCCCTCCCCCCAACACTCCCAAGGGATGTGAAATTGGCTTGATCATGACCAGTCTTCTCTTCTCTCAAGTGAAAGTAACAACTCTTGTAGAGTCGATAGAAGAACTCGGTAGATCAAAGCAGGGAAGAGGAGGGAGGCAGACAGAGAGAAAGTAGCAGGCAAAAAGCCACAGTCCTCAGGGGCATGCCTCAAAAGACCTGCCCTTTCCACCTCCTATGCTTCCACTGTCCCCTTATAGTCCCTGAAATTGTGAACGCATCCCCTGGATGTGATGGCACCTGCCTGTCATCTCAGAACTCAATGACCCATAAGTTCCCTTCCAAGGCTGACATTCCATGACTCTCAATCTAAAAATTTAAAAAGAAGGAAAAAAAAAAAAAAAAAGGAAAAAAGTCTGAATTAGCTGACAGTCCCCCTGAGGTTGTCACAATAGTGGCACAGAAATATAGCAGGAGAGATAGCAACATAGCAGAGAACCAAGAATATTCTTACATTCAATTCAGAAATTCAGTGTTAGAATCCTCTATGTCATATCTTTTAACTACCAATGAAATATGAGATATGAGGTGTGAAATATAAGATATGCTCCAAGCAACAGATATTATACGAATAAGTTTATTATCTGAGCATAGGGAAAGGAGGGAGGAGAGAAAAGAGGGCACCCTAGAGAAAAAGAGACACAGAGAGAGACAGAGGGAGGGAGGAAGAAAAGAAGAGAGAGGGAGAGACTGGGGCATTGTCCTTTTATAATCCTGGGTAAGGGCCAGGCCTAGTGGCAGTCAGGCAGTGACATCACAGGTTGCTAGGCAGACTGGGGCAGAATCCTAACAATATCTAACTACCAGTTGGCAGAGAACTGAGTGGGGCTCGAGATAGTAAAAAAAAAAAAAAAAAAAAAAAGTTGCTAATAGTAGTTTGTATTCTGTGACCATTAATGGTGCTTATCCCAGGACAGACAGCATACATGATGAAGAGAGAAGAGGGTTTTCCAAAATCTGAGTTCAGCCTTATCTCTGAAGATGATATCAGGGAGTAGGAACACCTCTATAATTCAGTGTACACTCTCTTCCTAGGCCTGTTGACAGAACCAGATTCTGATTGAGCAGGTCTGGAGTGAAACACTTGCTTCTGCATCTCTGGCATGGTCCCATCAGAAATCAGGCACCACGTATCACTTGGCATCACTTGGCTCCATCATTAAGACAAGATGGTGGTGGTAGGGAACAGGTGGTACGTCAAAGCTGTTTGCCCTGTGGTGGCAGAGAAGTAGAGAGAGAGGCAGTCAGAGAGAAAGCAGCAGACAAGGAGATGTAGTCCCCAGGGGCATGCCTCAAAAGACCTGTTCTCTCCAGTTAGATTCCACTACCTAAGTTTCCCCTGTCACCAGATGTCCAATGACATTATGAACACATCATCTGGATGAGAGGCACCTGCCTGTCATCCTAGCACTTAAGAGGCTGAGACAGGAAGACTGAGCTTGGGGACATCCTGGGCTATATAGTGAGATGGAAGGAAGAAAAGAAAGAATGTAAGAATAAAAGAAGAGAGGGAAGGAGAGAGAGAGAATGAGAGAGAGAGAGAGAGAGAGAGAGAGAGAGAGAGAGAGAGAGAGAGAGAGAGAGAAGGAACAACAGAGGGAGAGGGACCAAGGGAGGGAGGGAGTGAAAAAAGAAGTATATAAAGAAAGAGTGTTTCAAGGGATGTCAGTGGTAGAGGTGAGCCCTCCTGATCTGGCCATTTCCCCAAGCCCTGCCTCTCACCATTGCTGCACTGAGGGCCAAGCCTTCAGCACAAGGGCCTTAGGGGGACATTTCAAATCCAAGTCACAACAACAGAGACCAGTGTCCTATGAGGTTCCCTGCTTGGTATTGGCTTGGAGGGTGTGGGTTTCTAGATTTTAATGGCACCTGCAATTCAAAGGCAAGGAACAGCCCCAAGTGCTGGAGACAGAGACAAAGGGGCAGCTTTTGCAGAAGAGGAGGGTTAAACTGGTCAGGCTAAGAGAAGAACGCTGCTATGGTCAGGCTGAGAGCAGAGCGCTTCTATGGTCAAGAAGCCTGTGGGACTGAGAACAGGCTGTTACGGGAAAGGAGGCATGTGCACCGGGGCGGAGGAGGGGCCGGGGGGGGGGGGGGGGGGGGGGGGGGGGGGGGGGCAGGGAGTGGTGGTCAGGAACTTAGTGCTTTGAGGGCAGTGCTGTTAAGATACAGCAATGGTTCTGCAATGGAGAGGCCTGCATCTCCAGCTCTGGCCTCTCTGGCCTCCAAATTGAGGTTTGCCTTTGACTTAATGGAACAATTTTCTTCTCTGCCGCAGCAGTCATTTCACTGCAAGATGGATTGCAGCTCAAAACGATCTTTTTCCATTCCGTGTCCCAAACCTCAGCACAATTAGTTTCTAAATAAATGTCAATGGCTTCTGTGGGAGGCTCCAAATGTGAGGCTGGAGTATCAGTGGCCAGCCACAGAGAGAGCCTGTGCGAGCTGTTCCCCTGAAAGGGCTCAGCCTTCCTGCTAGACACCCAGTGTTTCCTGGGAGCCATCAATGCCTAGAAATACTCTTTGAACATTGTTGCTGCTGCAAAGTGCTCCAAGAGACACAAAGAACGTGGGCTCTTGTCAAGACATCATGTCTTAATGTTGGCACGGCTCTTCTGTTACAGAATCGTTGGGTATACTTCCCCTAACTCATGACCTTCCTGGTTGGATAAACTCTAGTTACATGTAAAGATGACCTCACCCTCGCTATTAGTGACAACAAACAGTATGAATTGAATTTTGTCTGCCCCAGACTTTCATACATGAAAGCCCTATCCCTACAACCTCAATATGTGACCTTGTTTGGAAACAGATTCATGGAAGATATAATTAGTTGAGATGAGGATTTAGTTTAACTGGATGCTAAGATAAAGAGAGTGCCAAATCTTCTATGGCTTGTGTCTATTGTGGTTAATTTAAATGGTATGGCCTAATAAATGTTTGTTATTAGCCCTATAATTATTATGGAGGTATTTTCTAACCCATCATCAATTAATAAAAACACAGACACCTGTTCTATTTTAAAATTGCCTTGCTTCACCAGGGCCAGGGTGATTTTAATGCCCTAAACCACCTTCCATATCTCCCTGCCCCCATCCCATGCCATCTGTTTCTAATAATTTCTATCAAGCTACTTCTTGTCCATAATCCCAAATACTTGCTAATGATCTTCATCTGGGCCAAATCCTCCATCCATGGTGGCCATGTGCTTCTTACTCCACCCAACCCGTAGCAGTGGCCCCCTTCCTCCTCCTCTTCCTCTGCTATCCCTCCCCTTCCCAAGATCCTTCACACACCACACTCTCAAACCCTTGCCATGTCTACCTTTTCTGGCCCTGCCCAGGTATGGGCTTTTTATTGATCAAACAGGAAGGCAAGGTTACACAGGGTCAAGATAGCAAGCAGACCTTAGGAGCCAATAATTAGAATCAAAATACATCAGATGGACCTCCAACAGGTGTCCTTATCAAATGTGGAGTATGCAAGTTTATATAGGGGAAGTGTCATGTGATGGTGAAGACAGGAGTTAAAGTCACATGTGCCCAACAAGACAAGCAATCTCAAAGATGGTCAACCAGACACAAAAGCATGAAAGGGGCTGGAATAGAGAGGACACTGAAGACGTCCAGCCTCCAGGACTGCAAGCCCATGGCTGTTGCTGAAGCCACCTGGCCCGAGGTACTGCATTACGAAAATCCCAGCAAATAAGACAATAAGTTTAGATAATAGTAGGATTAAAAAAAAAGGATAGATAATAAGTTTAGATGTTGATAAAACCAAATCACCTTTCACCTCAGGAAATAGCCTCTGTAGAAAGTGTTAAGTTGGAGCAAGTGCCTGGTGAAATGTCATTCAGGAAATGCACTGTGATTCTATGGAATTCTGGTCTATTGATCAAATGGAAGACTGTTTTTTTGTGGCGAGCACTTGGGACGTGAAAGCAGAGAAACAGCAGCTGCATTGGGGGGAGGGAGGGAAGAACAACTGACCCCAGGCAAGGCTTTAGTTAGAGCCAGAGTCTTCAACAACGCCAAGCAGAGTCTAGCCTGTGATGAGTCAGCAGAGGATGGATTCCCTATGTGTGACCATCAGGGACATCAGGTCTCTTCTCCCACCACAGTAGCAGCACTGATGGGCAAAGAATCTGGCAGCCAGGGCAGCGGCAACTTGGGTGATCGTGTCAGAGAGTCTGCATTCCTACCAAGCAGAGTTGACTGTAAACAAGCCAGGAGGAGCCCCTGAGGCTGTTAGGGACATTTGCTAAAGCAAACCTGTTCTGATATGGCAGGTGAGAACCTCAGTCATTGTTGTATTTGGAGCATGAAAGGAAATGTGAACTTGAACTGTATAGTCTCTAGCCTGTGGCAGGTGGATACTTGAGTTACGTGTTCATCTATGAACCAGAAAAAAAATGGGTGCTTCCCCTTCTGTTTTCTTGGGGCAGTGTCTTGCACGTTGGGCAACTCAATTTGTTGCATGGAAGCGGGACACTGGAGTGGGAATTAGTTCCAGGAACAGAGAACACAAATAGCTAATTTAGTAATTAGGATCATATTACCCTTCTAGGGTCAAAATTAATTAGCTTCTTATTTTAATTAACTTTTTCATCCCTGCATTGATTACATTATTTAGTACCAGTTGGTGATGGATGATGTATGTAGCCTCTCAGGTTAGTTTAGAAATTTAAGAGCCCAAATGGGAGTGGCAGGGTTGAGACACTCCATGTTATCAGTCAGCAAATATTAACTGACTCCCTGATATGTGCAAGGAACTTGCTAGGCACTGGAGACAGGGAGGAGGGAGCTGTTCACATACAGAGCAGCTAACAATTATTCCTCAGAGTAATACAGGGAATATACTCCAACCAGCCCTGAACAACCTCTGTTTTTATGGTGTTGCATGCTGGCTTTTCCTGCTTCCAAAACTGCTTTGCCTTACAATGTCTCTCTTCTCAAGACCTGCCACTTAAATGACCTTATCTACAGGACCTCTCCAGACTTGATGAGTCGAACCCACACTCCTTCATTTGTATAGCCATAACCACTGAGGAGCTCCCATGAAACTTACTTGCTAGTGTTCTAGTGGGTAGCTGTTGTCTAGTCTTCTGGTTACACTACGTGTTCTTTGATGTGGTAGGGTGACGAGCATCTTCCCAAAGCGATGTCAGTTTAGAACCTCCAACATTCACTTTATTTGAAAGTGAGTCTTTCATTTGTAATGAACTGGTATCTCAAGAGGCGCTCAATGGGACATGATGTGGGCCTAGTAATGTCTTTATAAGGAATAGAAGGCTGTAGTGGTTGATCATTGTCAACTTGACTGGATTTAGATTTACCTAGGAGACACACTGCTGGGAAAATCTGTGGGAGGAAGACTTACCCTGGATGGGGACAGCACCTTCCCATGGACTGGACTTTCAGACAGAATAAAAAGAAAAAAATAAGGGGGTAGAGGACAAAGAGAGATCAGACTTGTTTGAACCTTTTAGTACTCCTAGATTGCATGTGAGACTCTTTTTAAAAAACAAACACACACACACACACACACACACACACAAAAAAAAAAAAAAAACAGAAGGAAAAAGAGGAAAAAATAGAAGAAAGAAGAGTTGGGAAGGGGAAAGAAGGCGGAAAGGAAAGGGGAAAGGGTGGCATGAAATTACACGAATCTGTCTTGTTTTCCCTAGGAGGCACAGGTTAGTTATGTATGCAAAGAAGCCAACCAAGACTCCATGGATCTGGTGTTGGTAGTGGCCTGCCGATAAAAATACCTGAATAAAATACTGTGGCATCCAGGAGAACGGATTCCAGAAAGGGCCAGATCTCTCTCTATGTTCCTGAGTGGTGTAAAGAAGCTGGAAATTCTAGATCCATAGGTGGCCTCCTTGAAAGACATGTAGGCACAATGGGGTATTACAAAATGCCTTGGAAAACATCTCAGGAATTGGTGGCCAAAGATGGCTTTGTAGCCAGATAAAACTAAGATTGTCCTAATGTTTCCAGTGGTCAGGAATGGGTCACGTATAATCATTTCTCTACTACACAGGCCCCTACCCAAAAGGCATGTCATTTTAACCACAGGTATGCTGAATTTTGTGTGAACAGAAGATGTAAATAGTGGATTCTACCTAAATGTTAGTCCTAGATATGTTCCAGGGTGTGTTGGAATATAAATGGAGGGCAGTGGAAGCTTTGGTTTCTCTTGTGTGTTTTTTGTTTTGGTCCCTAGGATGAGATGTGGGAGTATTTTTCCACCACTGAAGACCTTTGTTAGCGGAAAACAGACCCGTGAGATGGCACATGATGTTTTGCTGGAAACTGTTTTGTGAGAGGGCATGCGATGTTTTGCTGATGGCAGACTCATGTGAGGGAGCATGATGTTTAGAAAGACTATAAATAGAACCCACCAGACAGTGAGACGATACTTTTGCACTGCTACGCCATGCAGCACTCCGATGGTCTTTGCTGGTCTTCACTTTCTAGAGAGAAATGCACCAGGGAACTCCTCATGGTATTCCAGCAGCTTCTGTTGACTTGCACTGATTCAGCAGAGCCTTGCTGTGTCTATTAGATCATGCTGTCCCTTGGATTCATGTTGCTGTTTGGTGTTTGCTATTGGACTGGACTGCTGTTGTCCTGACAACGCAGAGTGGAATTGCCCCCAAGAAACTGCTTCTAAACAGGTTCACAAGCCCCTTTTCCTATTAACCGTCTTTCTCCCCTACCTCTGGTTGGTGGGTTAAAAGGAAGGTAGAAGTGTTTTTGAAAAATCTAAGCCTACAATAGAGCATCATTAAAGGGCTGCTATGGGGAGACACTTATTTCTATTATCTAAAGAAAGTATGTGTGAAGCTCAGTGTAGGTAAGGGACTGAAGTTGCTAACAGGTTGTGAGATGCATTACTCAAAAAAGGGCTGTACGTGCATAGCTAGTGTTCAGATGATAGCCTTAAGTTTCCAAGTGCATTGCTGTAAGAGGGATGCATATGTAGCCCAAAACAAGTGGAGTTCCATATGCCTGGGTGATTCCCTATGCTTGTTTGCCTTGCTAATTTGAGGCACTTGCCTAAAAAAGCCTCCACATAGATGTAGGGTTGGAAAAGTGAGAACTGGATAGTTAAAATTTATAAAATTTTCTATGTGTTTTTTTAATCAAACAATAATTATAAAACCTAAAATATATCAAGTGCCTATACCATGGCAGGAACTGTATATACTAAACATATGCAACAACACAAAATAAGGAATTTTTTAAAATTTGAGAATGCTTGAGCCTAGAGAAATAACTTGTTCAAGATCTTTTGATCAGTTACTTACAGTGGTAGCAAGGTTATTCTGGGCTGATAGTACACAGAATAGTCCTGCTCCTTAAGGACTTCTCTGGCCCAGTAATCACTGAGGCTCGGCTAGAGGAAGGAAAGGGAAGCCAGAGAGCAAGACTGATGATGAGGACCAGCCTCACGATTTCCCACAGCTGTTTCCCATTGCTATACAAAAGATCTATTGAGGGCAGAGTCCTTGAGACCCAGTGGCGGATAAATGCACTGGCTAAGCAAGCCCTCCAGCCCTGGCAGCCCTGCTTCCTGGCCTTGGGCACATTCCACATCCTCGTGGATGCTTTTGCCTAGGGAACACACGTGACGCTCCTGGGTCATCCTGCACCGCTTCTCTTTGCAAAGCCGTTCCCAGTGTCCTCTGCAACCCAGGTGATGAGGTTCTGCGTCCAGGAGCTAAGTCTTCGGCCGGAAGAATGCAGCAGGGGTGGGGTGGGGGGTCGGAGGGCTGGGGGGCTTGGGGAGCGGGGGTGGGGGTTATTTGGTAAGAGCATGGGCAGAGCAGATGCACTCCTTTTCCAGCCTCCAGCCCCACAGCCTGGTTTTGTTCACGCTGATATAAATGTTCAGCCCCTGTTGTCAGGCTCTTTCCCACTTACAAATGTTCGCAGAAGGAGTGCAAATCTCCCTTTCCACTGAAAACGCTTGTACACCATCACTTCAACTCCGGAAGAACTCCATAGCCGTGCCTTCCCTTAAAGATAATAATCAAAGAACGAAAGGAGACACCCCCCCCCCCCCCGCAAGATCCTCACCGAGGGTCTGCCGGCACAGGGTGTTCCTTTGACGCCTGGCCTCAATAGCACTCCCAGGAGTAGCGAGTTATTTCGCACGCGGTGCAATATCCGATCTGTATTTCTATTGTTCCCTAATGCCTACCAGGCTTCCTCCATTTCAGCATAGGTTTTGGCTTTTATTTTTAGGCAGCTATCCTGCAGAGTGCTACACAGCTGTGCTTTTTAATATTTGCCCAAACGGTTTCTCAGCTAGAAGCTCCGTTTTGAGTCAGCAGGCTTCATCTGAACTACGCGTGATTCTGAGTGTGGTAGCTTCACACACTGTTCTGGGATGCTATCGAGGAGCCCCTGTTGATGGCAGAAGCCCTGGCCATCTCGTTGATGAGGCTGGAGGAAGTTGCTCCCAGCGGGGAGGGTGTGTGAGTAGAAAAATACCCCCATTGCGAATGCGGAACTCCCATCCAAGCCAGGCGGGATGGTTCACTGCTTCCTTGAGAACTGGACCCTACAGAGAATCTTTGCTTCTTGCCAACTGACTCCCCGGTTTTTGGTCTGGATAGGAGCTGCTTGCTCTATTAAGGGCCATTGCTGTGTTTCTGGTGGCAAGGGTTAAAATATTCTGTGCTTTTCAAATTGTGGGAAGGGCAGAGCTTGTCTCCCTATAGAGATAAACTATCTCAGATGCCTGGCTCTATAAACAGTAGATTCACTGGATTTGGAGAATGTCACAGCTTGCGCTCCACTGCGATTCTCACGGGGGAGGGGGGGGGGGGGGGGGGGGGGGGGGGGGTTGAGCTTGATGAAGGAATCAGAGCGCATACCAAGTTCCGGGTACTTCGGTGCGTACCTCCCTCATAAAAGAGGAAATAATAAAAGAGCAAAATAACCCAAAATTCAGGGGGGAAAGGTAAATGGAAACTAATGGCAGCTCGGGGGGGGGGGTCATTATTGGGAAGCCCAGCCCTGCCCAGACCCGTCCTACTCATGTCGTCTTGAGGGAGCGGAGGACACCGGCATGAAGTTACAGGGACAGGAGACCGACACCTGCGACGGGCCCTCACTTCCGCAAGCATCCAGCTTGATGAGTCAGCTGGTGCCTCCTGCAGCTCCCAGAGCTGTCTTAGGCAGAGCTTGTCTCCCTGGGTGGGAAGATTGATGGGCCAGCCGATGATTATCAGCACCCGAGAGGCTTTCAAAGGCCATGATCTCAAGCTGCTCCCGGCCACATTTCCTTTGTCCAATCCAGTTAAAAGCTGTGGCTCTCATCCACAGGCACTCAGGACTGCCCACGGGAGCGGTTCTCACCGGATGACTCACGGACAAGCAGCAGTCTGTTGGTTTTTCTGTGGGTTTCTCACAGCACCCTGGGAACTGCTCGTCACTCAGCGCCAGCAAAATCTTTCTTCCTTCCATATCATCGCCCCTGACAGGTACATCTAACGTGAAACTGCTCGTCATAAAAACAAAAGCCAGGCCGACTTTCCCAGGCCTCTATTCCCATCCATCTGT
>OU015752.1:31559344-31583140 GCA_907169655.1 Acomys percivali
CTCTCTCTCTCTCTCTCTCTCTCTCTCTCTCTCTCTCTCCCTCTCCCTCTCCCTCTCCCTCTCCCTCTCCCTCTCCCTCTCCCTCTCCCTCTCCTATGCCAGCTACTACTTGCTTGCTAAGTGTTCAGTGTGTTACAGCCCACTGGATGCACAGTACAGTCCTCAACCACAGACTTCCAGGGACTTGGTATTGATTTCTGGAGTCTTCCTCTGCATGACTTCCTCTAGTAAAATGCATTATTATTATTATTATTATTATTTTATTATTATTCATGTTTCTCAGTCTCTAAGATATATTTGTTAAGTGATGAAGAGTATTTTCAAGTTTCCCACAATGGTGGCTGGTTCATCTTATGAGGGCCCTTTAATTTTGAGGCTGGTTTTAGGTACCAATTAGTGTAAAATTATTACATTTCTTCTATGACTACATAGGAAGCCTCTTGATGTATAAGGATATTTTGAAAAAATCAAGTCACAAATTCCCTCCACTTGTTCTCATTTAGATTCCTCTCTGGTGCCATTTTCCATCCTGTACTTCCGACCTTTCATCTTTAGAAGTGTGTCTTGTATAAGAGATGACTTGGCTAAATAATTTAAACTCACTCTGACAGCCTTCAGATTTTATGTAAAGCAGGTAGTTTATGTTCATTTAAATGTAATCTCTGTCACGTTTTGTTTCTATGTCTTAAGTTTTCTTCCATAAATATCCCACATTCAGTTCTTTTTTGCTCAATCTATTTTTTTATTTTCCTGCGCTAATTGGAAAACTATATCTTTAACTCTCTTCTCCAAGTACTCATTCTAGAATGTTAGTGAGCACACTGGCCGTGTTTGAAATATAGCTAATAAGTTCACATTCCTTCTTCATATTAAAGGAACTTAGAGCCCTTTAATCCTTCTGTCCTTCCCAATTCATTCCTGTTGCTTTGTGTATCTGTAAAAGTAACTTTTATTCTCCTGGCTCAACTGTTGTCTGGGAGGCTAACTGTCTCTTTCTGCTACCTTAGACCTAGTCCTGGAAGCTTCTAGTCTAGATCTAACCTAGGCCTAGAATGTTTTCAGCCTCTGGGACTTACTGCTTAATAAGTTCACCCTTTCTTGCTCTTTCTGAGCTCTGGGCTGGCTGGTTCAGCTCAGCTGTTCTGGCTCAAACTTCTCTCCCAGCGGACTTATTTAATCTGGCTTCTCTCTCAGCCTGGAATTGCTCTGTTTGGCCTCAAACTAACTCAGCATTCTGCTCTAATCTTCTGGCTTCTTCTCATTTTCTGTCTTGTTCCATCTTCACCTGAGTTCTCTCTCTGTAACCCATCTCTTTATTACTGTCCTGGTAAAACTGCCTCCTCTCTCTAATTACCTCTTAAATGGCTTCCCTTTCCTGTCTCTTCTCGTGAGAGCTGGGCATATCCTATTCTGTCAAATCTTCTCTGATTTGTCACCTTTTCTGCCACTCAATTAGACATCACTTTCAAACATGGGTGTTTCCTTCTACAAACTAACTTGCCTTCATTTGGGATTAAAGGTATGTACCACTGTGCCTGGACCTAAGCTTTTCTTTACCTGATACTTGCTCTATACCAGGCTGGCTTTGAACTCAGATCTGTTTGCCTTGGTCTCCTGGATTAAAGACGTGTTTGTATTCCAGTCGGATCACACAGACCTAGAAGATCTTTGGAGGTGATCCCTTGCCAGAACAGCCATGTTCTGAATTAGCATTCCTCTACATATATCATTATCTTTTTTTCCAACACAAGAATGTATTGTCATTGTTTTTTAAGATTTACACATATACTGGCCACTCTCTGAGCTCGAGATATCTCTCATCGCAGTATTGCTAAGTGAATTACATTCCTGTTTGAAACAGACTTTCAACTGGTGTGCTGGTATGACCTTACTGTTAAGAGTCAGCTAATTGTGATGTCATTTTGCAAGCTTCGCCAGGCTCTATCCGAGTATTCTATTTATAAAAATAACCCTTTGGATGGGGCTGGAGAGATGGCTCAGTGGTTAAGAGCACTGCCTGCTCCTCCAAAGGACCCAGGTTCAATTCCCAGCACCCACATGGTAGCTCACAACTGTCTGTAACTCCAAGATCTGACACTTTCACACCAATGCACATAGATTAAAACTAAAATATATATATATAACCCTTTGTGGGTTCCCTAGCATTCCTAAACCTGAGTAGCATCTCATCAGTTCTGAAAGTATCTTCCTGGGCTCTGTAATAAGCTTGCCTCTTTCTGACTTTCGGTTTCCTAATTCTTTCTTTAGCTGTGCTATTCTTACATTATCAATCATTTATTTTAAAATGTCAGTTTTCATATCTTTTCATTTCTAGAAGCTCCAGTTTGATCTTTGATATAGTATCCTTGATAACTTTACTAGTATGTTATATTTATAGAGCTTATTATGTACTGAGTGGCGTATTCCCTCCCATGAGTTTGTATTGAAAACTAAGTTCTAGTACCTCAGGATGAGGCTGCATTTGAAGTCTGGGCCTTTAGGACAGAAATTAAAGTTAAATGATAGTAAATTAAAGCAAAATGATAGTTTGTTTTTCTGTTAGAAAAGGAGATGAGAAGCCAGGCGTGGTGGCGCACACCTTTAATCCTAGCACTCGGGAGGCAGAGGTAGGCAGATGTCTGTGAGTTCGAGGCCAGCCTGGTCTACAAAGTGAGTTCAGGACAGCCAAGGCTACACAGAGAAACCCTGTCTCGAAAAAAAAATAGTAATAGAAAAGGAGAGGAGGATATAAGCAGAGAGCGTGAAGCCCCAGAGAAAAGAGGCCATCAGGACAAAAGACAGATTTAATGTTTCCAAGACAGTTCCAGAAAAAGAGGTCTTCTTTAACGTGGAGCCTCTGTCCTTTTGCCAGAATAGGGAGGCTGGTCTTCTAGGAGCAGTTTAAAGCTGCGTTTATTGCTGTGTGCTACCTTCCTGGCCAGTGAAGAGAGCTAGGTCCAGATGGGAAGCTCTTGTTCAAAGTCAGCTCTAGATGCCCCAGCAATTTAGCAGAGGATATCCACTGCGCTGCCAACACCTGATCCCTCACACCCGCATAGCCACAGGGTGCTTTTCAAACCATGGTTTCCCACCCTCTTCTCTCCATCCATCCCCTTCAGATACCAAACACTCTTCTGGAACAATCAATACAAGAGCCATCTGTTTGGGGAAGTTTTTTTTTTTTTTTTTTTCCCCTCCTCTTTTTCAGATAGTGCTAGAAATAGAGGCCAAATTCAAAGAGCTACATCATATAAAGCTGTATGGAAAAGGGGCCCAGGGTTCCTAACTTACCAGCATCCTGAAGGAGAGCCTTCCAACTCTAATTATGGGCATTATTTTATTTCAAAAAGCCGAGACAGGAAATGAAGTGGAACTCTGGCCCGCAGGCGTTTGGAAGCATCACAGGAGACAGGTGGCTGGGAAAGAGCTGCAAGCTCACCTGCAACGCTTTGGCTTCTCTGAAAGCAGAGCTGGCCTCGGTGTGCAAGGCTCCCGTCCAGAAAGAGCAGCATCGGGCACAGAGTGGAAGAGGCATGAACATTCATGAGTCAGTGAGCCCTAAGCAAAAAGCTGACCGAGAAGCTCCTGCAGCTGACCGCTGTCTGGTTTCATGCGAAGCCTCCAGTGAGCTTTTCCGCTTTTGATTTTGTTTTTGGTTGGTGCTGTCAACACAAGTCGCAACTCTCACCTGAAAGAGAAAAATAAGAGATCGTTTGTTCTGGAGCCAAAGTTGAGTGATTGTGGCCCAGGAAGCATGGAGCTGGGTTACCCTAAGTTTCGTGTGGAGGCAGTTTCATGAAGGGTTACAGTGGCAGAACAAAGAATGTCACAAATCCAGGCAATTTTTAAAACACATCAGTGGAAACTTCAGAGAGGAGGTCACAGCAAGATGGGGGAATCTTCTCTTATAGGCCCCAGAGGCTAGCTGATGACCTTCTCAGCTTTGGGGTTGATGGAGGCTCACTGTCTGCTAAGGCAATAGATTTCGAAAGATTTTGTTAGTCACAAGATGTTAGCAACGGATCTCTGTGAGTTCGAGGCCAGCCTGGTTTACAGAGCAAGTTCCAGGATAGCCAGGGCTACACAGAGAAACCCTGTCTCAAACAAACAAACAAACAAATATGCTAGCTCTGACACAGAGGCAGGTAAGGAGTGGCTTTTCTGAGACTGAATCCAGCCAGAGACAAAGAAGTTAGGGTCTGAACACACAACATCCCAAAGTTTTCACATCACCTCAGCTCTAATCAGATAGTCTTTGCAGACACAGCTTCTTCCCAGAAGTTCATGTTTACAGTGTTCAGATTGAACCCAGGGCCACATGTAAACACACTTCTGTATCACCAAGCCACCGTACCTTCAGCCAGTGATTTTTTTTTTTTAAATTCTCTTTCTTTGCAGATTTAGATTTGTTGAGAAACACCATTCCTCTCATTCAGAGTCTTTGTTGACTAAAGTAGTTTGCACAGGGTATAAAACAGGAGGTCACACAGAGGCGTACTGACACCTCTGCATGGTCACCTGTGGCTCTCCTTCACTAGCCATTGTTGGCAGTCCCTCTTGGACAGCCAAAACCAACTTTCTCCTTCAAGTTGAATTCCTCAGATATTTCATCCCACAATGAAAAACCACTAATGTAAGCAGCAAGGGGTGGGCGGGAGTGGACCACTCAGGTAAGAATCTGCTAAGAGTCCCTCTACTCACTTCTGCTAATCACAATGAAAGGAAAAGTGAAAAAATCTTCTAGTTATTGGTCCTTAAAGCAAAGAATGCAGCACACTTGGGCGGGGTGGGGGTGGGGCGGGGTGGGGGGTTGGCAAGCAACTAAACAATGATAATCATGAATAAATTTGAAAGCTATACCCCCTAACCTGAGGATAAGATTAAATCGACACGCAGAGGGAAGGTGGTAGGCTCAAGCACTTAGCATTAATAAGCAAAACCAATCAAAATGATGCACTAATTATTCAACTCAAGGAATTTGTATAAATATACAAGGTAATTATAGACAGAAAAGAAACAAAATAAGTAATAATGAGAGCTGAAATAAACTTTAAAACCAGATATTCAGCACATAAAGAAACCTGAGACCTGCTGCTATTAAATAAAATATTGATAGTTTTATTATGTATTTAACAAAGATGCACTTAATAGGAGAAAGGGCACACAGACTGTTGTGTTCCTGTAGAGGTCAGGGACCACTTGAGGGAGTTCTCTCAGTCAAAAATCTGGGTTTCCAGCATCAAACTTGGGTCATCAGGCTTAGTGGCACATACCTTCACCCGATGAGCTATCTTACTAGCCTAAACCGTTAATATTTAGATATAAAACTAGGAAGGAGAATGAGAAATAATGCAAAGACAAGGAAACAAAATTAAACTAAAATAAAGTAAATGTGATGGTCTAAGAATCATCTGTGAAATTGAGAAATTGCTCAACTACCAAGTTCACATAATTTCACAAGAATAGACTTAAACTAAAAACTGAAATGCTGAATTAGAGAAATGATTTGGCCACTAAAGGATAGGCTCACAGTCAAAAAGAAAAGAAAAATGTAATACTTTTAATTTTTTTCCTACAGAAAATTAAAAATTTCATTCTTAATAAAGATAGTAAGAAACAATACTCAGTAGTGAAGGCATATTATTCATTCACAGAACTCATAAAAACCAGAGACTTATTTTATTTAATGAATATAAGACATACACAGAACTAAGATAAAGTATTGACTCTTCAGTTAGGTTTGGGAGGGAAAACTGACAGATATCCTAATAGCTCATTGACTGCTGACAGAAAGATAGCCATTAAAAAATCGTTCAAATAGCTCAACAGTACAGAAAAGCACCATGGGAAAACCAAGTTTTGACTGGTTCTGTTGTGTTTTGTTTTTTGATAGAGCCAAACATTAGCACCATCAGACAAGAGTCTTAAACAATGTCCATAACTGGGTTGCAGATAAATTGATTTCCCAGCTCACTGGAAAATGGGGACCAGAAAGTGCTCACTAACATTGGCTATTGCCTCCTCAGTCACTTATTCCACCATCTGCCTGCATCTGGTGCCTCACATTTGACCATGTCCCCTGGAGGGGGAGACCTAATGGCACTCAGAGGAAGGACAGCAGGTCACCGAGAAGAGATTTGATACCCTATGAGCATATACAGGGGGAGGTAATCCCTCTGAGGAACAGTCATAGGGGAGGGGAATAAGGGGAAAATGGGAGGGAGGGGAGAATGGGAGGATACAAGGGATGGGATAACCATAGAGATGTAACAAGAATAAATTAATTTTTTAAAAAAAGGAAAAAAAAAAAAAAGACAGAACACCACAGTGGCAAGATCACACCTCGGAACAAAGTTGCTGATCTCCTGGCAACCAAGAAGCAGAGAAGGAGCGGAGGAGACCACAGAAGATACACCCATCAAAGGATGCCCCAGTGGCCTACTTCCACCAACTGAGCTTCATGTTCCAATAATGCCATCATGCTGTGAATCCATCAAGGGATTCACCCAGGAGACAGTAGCAGAGACACCTAAAGGTGTCTACTAATCTCTGAGATGTCTCTCGGGCCAATCAAATTGACCATGATGGTTATGCTACACAATGAGGAGATGAGCCTGTAAGTAAAATTCTGCTTCCTTCCCAGAGCTCCATGAGATCCAGAGAGGCATGGGGACCCACGCCAGGAAGAAAAAAGAAGGAGGATGTTAGGCTGTGGTAGAGACGGCATAGGGATGGGTTACTTTCTTCAGAAGAGCAACTCTGGAGATCGTGGGGCCAGCAAGATGGCTCAGCATGTAAAGGCACTTGGTGAGTTTGGTTCCCAGAACCTACTGGAAGGTAGAAGGAGAGAACCAGCTCCACAAAGTTGTCCTCTGACCTCAATACACACACCAAGCCATGCAAGCGCTCCCCCCAACCCTGACACACATACATATGCGATATTCACTCACAGTAATAATTAAAGGCAAAACACCTGGAGACTATTATGGGGAAGAGAAGATGGCAGCAAAGAGAAAGGCTGTGACATCCTTGGAATTGAACATCATCAGTAAAGAAAATGGCTGGTGATTGCTGGCAAGGCATGCATAGGGGATTAGAGCTGAAGTCATAAAGCATCTCAGTAGCTGGCTGTGCTCTGCTTAAGCCTCTTAAGCAAGCAGGCATTTCTCACCAGACCTTGGACAGGGGCCCCTGCTGCTGTTGGCCAACTTTAGGAATTAGCCTTGGTATTCCACAAAGACTGGGAATAAGCAAGCGCCCGAGATGGTCTGTGAGGTGTGGAAAGTCGCTTCACTAATGACATGGGTCTTCCACACAGCCTCGCCAAGCACAGAGTGATGCAGAAAAGTAGATCTTCAGAGTAAGTACCAAGTGTCACCTCTTCAGAGTTGAAATAGGACTTGGCGAGATGGCTTGGCCAGTAAAGGTGCCTACTGCTCAGTGGGGTGACCTGAGCCTGAGCCTTGATGCCCTCTGACCTCCAGAAGCATATCGTGAGGTGCACCAAGCTTCACCACCCCCAGCCCCAATAAGCACACATACACATGTGAATAAATAAATGCTTAAAATTTTTAAATAAGGAAGAAAAACAACTAAAATTTTTCTTCCACTGAGTCTCCCAGACTGACTTGGCTCCCCAGGGGATATGGAGGGGACAGAGAGTCATTCTAGACCATGATCTGTGTGACTTGAGTTTGAAACCAGCCTGCTGTGTTGGAGGAAACTGGTTCAGAAGCTGGAACCATCCAGAGGCACTGTCCTTTGCAGGAGAACCCCTGCATCCACTGCAGGGTACCTCTGCATTGCAGGGCTGTGGAGGATGCATTGTGAGCCTGACTCTCAGTTGATAGAATATTAACACCGGTCTTTGAGTAATTTACATCCCAACTGGCTGTGAAAGGGAGGAAATCAGGTCAATGGATTGGGGTCTCAGAGGCTCTCTCTAAGACTGCCTTATTTCTCTTATAAGTGTGGGCTCCCTCACGACCAAAGGGGTTCATTGTCAATATTAGATTAGATCTGTATTCTGGATTTGCAATGAGAAAAGGCATAAAATCATCCCAGCCAAAGCAGAAAAGATGCAATGTCCCATACACAGAGTTTCTGGTTTTTGAATGGCTATACCTTTATAAATAAATAAATAAATATATATATATAATATATAATTATAAATTATATACTATATATAATATATAACATTTAAAATATAAATATATAATATGTATGTATAAATAGAATATAAATATATATATAAAGAAAACATAAATACCAAGTTTAATAGTATATTTTACTTGGCAAAAATATTGTCATTTTAACATGTAACTAACATAAAAACCTAATAATGGCATGACTTGATTCTTATTTGTTGAGACAGCGTCTCATTGTGTCACCCTGTCTGGCCTTAAACTCAGAAATCCACCTGCCTCTGCCTCATGAGTGCTGGACTAATGGCATTGGCCACCATACTCAGCATGACCTTATTTTTGTCTTCAAAATTGAGTATGTTCTTAATTCAAAGTACCTACTTTTGAAGCTTGTGTTAATTAATTTCCCATTTGAGTGATAAAATATTGAGACTAAACAATTTAGGAGTTTATTTGGGATCATGATTTCAAAGGTCTCAGTCTGTGGTCACTAGTACTATTGTTTGGGATCTGTGGCAGGCCATGCAGCGTGACAGAAGAATACAGCAGCGAAAACCTGTCACCTGTTTACAACAAAGAAACCAAAAGAAAAAGAGCCTAAGGCAGTGGTTCTCAACCTGTGGGTTTTGACCCCAACAGGGTTCACATATTAGATACCCTGTATATCAGATATTTATACTATGATTCATAACAGTAGCAAAATTACCATTAGAAGTAACAACAAAATAAGTTTATGGTGGGAGGGGGTGGGTCACCGCAACATGAGGGACTGTATTAAAGGGCCACAGCATTAGGAAGGTTGAGGACCTCCGTTAAGGGCTCAGCTTCAACAACCTTACTTCCTCTAATTAAGCCCCAAACATAAATGGTGGGGCTTGTCTATCACTCCCAATGGCACCTCTAGCTTTGGGGGACAGTCTAGATCCAAACTACAGCAAATCTAAATGAATTGGGCTGCTGAAAACCTAGGAACTTAAAACTATATACCTTATCTTGCATTCCAAAATAGTGGATGGGGGAAGACATTTACTGTGTGACCTACAAGGGAGACCCAGAAGCCCAGAATGTGGCTTCTTTGGGGTTCTCATTAACTACTGTCCCTTATTCCCCTCCACAGGCCAAATCAAGTAGAGCTAAGGCCTGACACCTTGTTCTGTAAGGTAGAAAACACAGACCAAATCGCCCGAGCTCCAAGTCTCCTGTCTCCTCTGAGAGTGTTTGAAAGCTTTCTCTTCCGCACTCAGAAGGCATGAGGAGGCAAGAGTAGAATTAAACCATGAGCCCAGAGGCTCCAGACTGAGCTGCCAGCAAGGGGACTTCAAATTGCATGAAAAGTACATCAGGGCTGGTGCTCTGCACCAACGCTGGCTCCAGCACTGACCAACTGCACCATCCACGTCACACCCAAAGGACACCTGCATGGGGCAGGGTGGGATGTAGCTGGCCCAGTAGGGATACTGCTGGCCCCAAGGCCTGGTCTGCGTAGTTTGACAGCAATAACATCCTGCCACGAATCCCAGCCTCTAGCTCCGTATCCACTTCTAGATCCCCAGGCACTCTGAGTAGGTCCCTGTATTGTAACTTTCCTCATTACCGGGACCAAGAGCGGACAAGAGCAACTGGAGGAGGGGGTTTATTTTATAGCTCATGGTTTCAGAGGGCACAGTCCATCATGGCGGGAAGTCACGCTAGAGTTGATTGCCGCAGCACTGTGGTACTGGGGCTCCATATGTCACAGTGGACAGAGAAGCAGTGAGGAAACACTGCCTCTCAGCTATCCCCCATCCCATCCCCCATTTCGTTTTCCCCCAGTTCAGGACCAAAATCTGTGCGATAGCACTGCCCAAACTCTTCCTTAGCTGAACATCTCTAGACACACCCTCGGGGACACACCCAATATGGTGCCTCTTAGCTGATTCCAAGTGATAAAGGATACCCACCATCTCAGTCACCGACCTTGGCTGCTTGCTGATCCCTTTGGGGTTTTCTGATTCCACAGCTTCTCAAGTGTGGGTGACTGCCTCTGCCACAAGGATTCTGGAAGCCCCCCTACCCCAACATCACAAGCCTGCCCACCTCCATTTTTAAAAATATATTTTTTAAGGTTTATTTTTATTGTATGTGTTTGAGCGGCTTTGCCTGCGTGAGTGTGCCTAATGCCTTTGCAGTCGAGAGGAGGCAGTGAATTAATTCCCTGGAACTGGAATTACACTTGTGAGCTGCCATGTGGGTGCTGGGAACTGAACCTGGATCTTCTTGAAGAGCAGCCAGGACTCTTAACTGCTGAGTCAACTGTTCAGCCCTGGCCTTCTTCTCTCTTAAAGGACCATTTAAGACACTGAGATCTGTGGATAATCTAATCTCCCGGGTTTTGCGAAGTCTTGTTAGAAAGACCAAATGGTCTCAGGCTGAGCCCGGTTCGGGCCTTACTTCTCCAGCCTTTTTCCTCTGTCTCCAGCTTCCCATACCCTTCCTTCAAGAGTCCCACAGCTAGTCCCTTCCATCCATCTTCAAGCTACCATACTGATTTTAGAAAATTCAACGTCTGTACTGGCAAACTCTCAGAATTCGGTGTCTTACAAAAATATGGGCATACATTTCTTTCTAGTTTTTGATGTTGTCGTTTCATTTCTGTGGCTGTGATGGAATATTTTGGTGACAAGCAACTCAAGGGAAGAATAACCTATTTTAGCTTGCATAGAGTCCATCACTGTGAGGAAGTCACATAAGCAAGAGTTTAAAACAACTTAGTCACGTCACATTCTCAGTCAAGAGCAGAGAGAAGTTCACGTATGGACACACGCACACGTGTTTGCTTGCTTGTGCTCGGCTCCATTTCACCACTCTTACACACCCCAGCATCCCTTGCCTGGAGAACTGGGCTGTGTCTTCTCACGTAATCTAATTAGACAACCTCAGACATGCCTGCCCACAAGGCAACCCATCGTAGACAATCTCTCTGTGTGAGCGCATGCTACATGTGAGCAGGCACCTGCAGAGGCCAGATAAGAACACTAGATCCCCTGAGGCTAGAGTTACAAGCAATAGTGAGCTGCCTGGTGTGGGTTCTGGGAACCAAAAGGTGCCCTGAAACAGCAACGGGTGTTCTTAGCTCCTGAACCATCTCTCCAGGCACGCCTCGGTTTTTAAAATGCGGTCATTCTCATGTAGCCCCTGCTGTCTTCAAACTTGTTATGGCTGAGGATGATCTTAACCTTCTGATCCTCCTGTCTCTACACCCCCCCTCCAACCCCCCCCCCCCCCCCCCCCCCTCCGCCTACCCTCCTCCCGCCCCCCGCCAAGTGCTGGGATCGGCATTAGTCTTAACTCTTGAGGAACATCGGTATGTACAAACCCACGCCAAATGCTGCGCTCCGTGAGAACTAGAGCCCAAGATAACGATGGAGAGTTCCAGAAGGGAAGTGGGTGTTCGCCTATGAAGCCACCTGCACCCTTTGCTCCCTCCAGCGTATCACAGCCAGGCCAACAGTTCTCTCTGAACACAGCCGCATTCCAGTGCCGGTGGGCAGCTTGCCGTCCTGGGAACGTGCCCCCATTCCCTTCTGTCACAGTTAGATGCCCAACCTTCTCCTGTGATTTGGAGCAAGTTGTTCTACGTTCTTGGCTCTCATTGCTGGTCTGATAATAAAATTAGAGGAAGGGGCACAGGATTGCCAGCAAAGTATGACCCTAGAGCAGAAAGCAAAGGCCGAGGCAATCCAACTGTCTAGAGCAGTGGTTCTTAACCTGCCTGCTGCTGCGACCCTTCAATACAGCTCCTCCTGTTGTGGTAAGCCCCAACCATAAAATTATTTCCGTTGCTACGTCATAACTGTAATTTGTTTCTCTTTTGAATCTTAATGTAAACGTCTGATATGCAAGATATCTGATACACCACCCCTGTGAAAGAGTGGTTCGACCTCCAGAAGGGGCTCGACCCACAGGTTGAGAACCATTAGTCTAAGAGGTCCTTAGAAAAGTCCTTGCTAGTGATGCATGCAAGCAGCATTTTGTGGTGGGGTGAAATTCTCAGAGGAGGGGGAGTCCAGGGAAACCAAAGAGTTCTACTATTACCTACATTCATTAAAAATCGGCTAGTTTTGCTTAAAGATTTGGTCAGCCTCGACTAAAGAAAAAAAAAAAAAAAGGCTGTCTGTCCTTTATCAGCTTGAGCATTGGTGAAGTAATGTTCCTGCTGTCCACCAGGGGGCGATTGAAACGCAGCCCCAAAATCAGGACCAGGAGGCGCCGTGAATGAAGATGAAAGGAGCAGCATGAAATCCCTGGTTTTATGCAGCGCAACTTCTAGCAAAAATCACGGCTCTTTTCTGAATTTTAGCTTTTCTATGATTCTGGGGTTAGGCTTCCACTATAGTGCCGTCAGGGTAGATGCTACCGCTCCCCCATTTGTGACCCAGAAAGGCCAAATGTTCTCTTCTCTACCACACAGGATGTTTTCACCCCCATTTCTGTTACTGAATTGCCCAGACAGTCACTTGCTTGTAGCATCAATCTGGGCCCTGCACAACGTTAAACAAGTAGATGGCTTCTTTCTCGCAGCGTGGGGCAGGTACGGCATGCATCTCACAAGCACCTGCCTTCTTAGAGGGCTGCTGCCAACTGTGCCTTCCTCGTCAACAGGAGCCACCTCAGACATCCGATCTGTGGCTCTGTGCTGCCACCATCTTCCCTTCACTGTATGTATGTAGTTAAGAAATGGGTCCTCTTTGCTCTTAGAGTAATTTTGCTTCCGGTTGAAAAATGGATGGGAGCATGCGTTTGTTTCCAAGGCAGGGGCATAGACTGAGGAGGAAGAGCAGGAGGAGGCGCAGCACCGGAGCAGTGGTTGCATCTGTGTCTCCCCTCCTCACCCCCTCACCCCTCCCACCCGCAGTGTCCCTTGCTTACTGGTTCTTAGTCTAGCGTAGCCTATCAGGTTTCCATTTCCATCAGCTAAATCAAGACAATAATAGACACCAGCTGTCCTAGTTAGCGTGTCTATTGCTGTGACGAAACACCATGACCAAAAGGCGAGTTGAGGAAAGGGTTTGTCTGACTTATACTTCCATATTGCTGTTCATCATCAAAGGAAGTCAGGACAGGAACTTCAAACAGGGCAGGATCTCAGAGGCAGGAGCTAATGCACAGGCTGTGGAAGGGTGCTGCTTACTGGCTTGCTTCTCATGGCTTGCTCAGCCTGCTTTTTAAATAGAACCCAGGACCATCCAAGGAAGGAAAGTACCACCCACAATGGGCAGGGCCCTCCCCCGTCAATCACTAATTAAGAAAATGGCTGACATCTGGATCTTATGAAGGCATTTTTCTCAATTGAAGTTCCCTCATTTCAGATAACTCTAGCTTGTGTCAACTTGACATAAGACTAGCCAACACACAAAGATTTTTAGATACAAATTCAGAGATAAATGTAGACTCATCATTGGCATATAGAATTTTCCCTGTTATTCTTTTGGTCAAGCATTTTTTTTTTAATTGTCTGGTCACTTCGAAAGACAGTAACAGGCACAGCTGCTCAGGGGCCTAGGGCAAGTTCAAGGGCAGTCCAGGCTAGACCATCTTCACCTCATCTCAAAGAGAAGCACATATTTCCAAAGACAATCTCCCTTAATGTTCATCTTTTATATCATTTCCTAGTCTCTTGTCTTGACTGGTACCTGAAGAGCAAAAAAGTGGAAAGAGAGAGAGAAACAGAGATTCGGGTCTAGATGCAATCAAAATGAATTAAAGTCACTCTCCATCCCAGGTAGGCCAAGGTCCAATACTTCTGCCTCAGCTGTGCCTGAGTCCTGCCTTCCCGGAAACTTGTGCCACTCCACAGTGCTACAGTGACCAGACAGAATGTGCTTTCACGGGATCCGAAGGACACGGATATCCTGTGCTTGGTTGCTAAATTATAACTTCACATGTCTCTTTGGAAGTTCCTAGGATGTGAGAACATCTCGGTTCTCTCTCCCTGGGGGGCTGGCTTACTGGTACCCAGCTTCCAAGCCCTCACAGTGAGGTAGAAGCAAGCTCAAGATTTATTTCACTCTGTCTCTTGACTTCCCAGTTGGTACAAGCCACGCATTCCCATAGAAGCCATCACTCCACATTGCCGTTAGTCAGTGGAGGCTTTTTAGCTGGGCTCAGCTACATAAGTAGGCTTTTATGAGCCTACTTTTGGAGCTGCGGGATATGAGGTCCACGTTCAAAATGACTACCTTGCTGGTGTTCAGAATTTTCCTGAAATGTGTACATTGCAAATTATGAACAACCTAGTTTGGTTGGTTGGTTAGTTGGTTTTGGGTTTTGTTTGTTTGTTTGTTTTTGTAAATGACCAGAATAGTTGAGGTAAATAAGGATAATTTTTTTTTCAATATAAGTCTTTTATTGTTCCCAAAGACACTCAAATAGTATTTATAATTCAGGATCTTGTTGCTGGAACTGGGTAACTTGAGTCTTACTCATTAGGCTGCTGCACTGTGCCCTTTTCAGACACAGAGATACCATCCAAAAACTTCCTGATATCCTTGTTTTTAACGATTGTGGCTTGCTGGATCAGAGCAGCTGAATTTGAAACAAGTTCAATATCATTTCCTTCCAGGATTAATTTATCCTACTGGGCTTGAGAGACAGAACAAGCAACACCTGTCCTCATGCGAACCCTGAGGATATATTTTTCACCCAAGAAATTTCGGATTTCAACCAAAGACCCATTCTCCTGGATGACAACGTTGATGGGGAAGTGAGCATACACAGACCTCATCTTGTAGCGGAAGCCCAGCGTAACGCCCTTGATCATGTTCTGCACGTGGCTGCAGATGGTTCTGACAGTGGCCAGCTCCTTTCTGTTACCCCACCATTTGTCAACACGCAGCCTTTTCTTTTTCTTCCCAAGAAGACTCAGCTCTACGTTGATGTGGTTGAAGTCCCTCCGCAGGGTTCCCCGGGGGCCCTTCACGAGGACTGTGCGCCCCTTCAGAGTGATGGTGACGTTTTCCGGGATGCCGACCATCTGGTTGCTGAGAATGGTCTTCATTCTCGCAGTAGATGGGGCAAAAAGAGCAATAAGGATAATTTTGAATAGCAGATCCAGAAAAAAAAAATCTATCTGTAAGGGAGACTGATATGGCTCAGGAAGGTAATCGGGGTCACACGGGCTCTTAAATGATTAGTCAAAGGGACTGTGAGTCATGACTCTCACACTTCACACTGGCTCCATGTATAAATGCCCCCATCTTAAAAGAGAGGAGAGCTAAAACCCAGGGACACTGTGCTAAATGCTGAAATGCACTGGGGAGTGCTCGGCGCAGTGAGGACCGGGCTGTGGCAGGAAGATCAATCCTGCAGAATAAAATCGGCGATGTCTTTGAGCTGGCCATGCACGCAGTGTGTCCCCACGCACTGCCTCCAAAAGCTGGGACAAGATCGAGTACGGGGACCGTTCTTAAGTCATCAGAGATGACATGACACACGGGGTAACACATGGCGCACCACAGTGATCCGCCAGGGTGTGTTGCTGTGACCATATGTCTCGTCCCCAAACTTGGACAGACAAGGAAACATCTTTACATTTAAGAACCATTTTTTAAAAAAATGTGTGTGCATGTGTGTATAAACACAGCGAGTTCCTGCTAGACACTGAAATGTTGGGCTTCTCAGGAAGTAAAAGAAAGCTCCTGTATTTAGAATGCAAGCTGGGTACCGAAAGCCTCCTCCGTCTATCAGAGCATGTCTCATGCCTGGCATTCTCGGCTTAGTTGCTGAGCCCTCCCTATTATCCTGTTCCTCGGATTTTAGCTGTTTGCTCTTCAGCATGCTGGCAGCTCTCAGCTGTCAGTGCTCTGTTACCGAAGAGCAGAGGCTCATTTAGGCTGATGGTTCTACAGGCTGCGAAGTCCAATCCCACGGCACCAGCATCTCAGCGGCTTCTGAAGGGACCTCATATTGTGAGGTCAAGCAAACAAGCAGGAATGGATGTATGAAACGAAGCACCCGGCAACCCTGACTTTCGACAACTCATAGTGAAGGTAGCTGAGCCAGTCACACTGAGCAGTGACTCGCTCACTCTCATCACGCGGAGAAAGGCATCAATCTGTTGGGTCCCTTAACACCACTTCCCAGCAGGCTCCGGTTTCCAGCATCTTCATACTGGGAACCAAGAGTCTGCATGAGCCACACCCCTTTGTATTTATTGGTACTTGCCTCAGTATCTTGGCCTGTTAGCTCTTGAGTAGAGTTTCCTAAAGGCTCTCCACAGAGCACAGCTTTGAAGATGCTGTGTGAACAAATAGTAGGTGTATACAAACAAAATGCTAAAGCCACAATTTCTAGAGGAGACACTGTCTACACTCAGGGCCCAAGTTGTGTCATAGGTGCAGAAAGTACACTATGAATAGCCAGCCAAATTTCACAACTTTAGTTTAACTTAAAAAATAAATGTCGTTAATTATAGAACTTTAATTAGCCTTACTATATGAAAAAGCATTGAGAATGAACTGAGACCTCTCATGCCTTATACAGAAATTAATTCAAAATGGATTATGGATTTAAATGTAAAGCTAAAAGGGTGTGTTCGATTTATACAGATTTAAATGTAAGAGTAGAGCCAACAAACTTTCAGAAGAAAATATAAAAGATCCAGGACTGAGCAAGCAGGGAAAAAGGTTATCAGACATGACACCAAAGTGCAAGGCATGAAAGAACAAAATAAATTGGATTTCATCAAAGTGAAAAACTTTTGTGCTATGAAAGACCCAGTTAAGCAAATGAAAAGACAGCCCTCAGCCTCTGAGGAACCGGCTGTCATCCAGTAACTGACAAAGGACTGACAGGCGTGTCCAACCTTTGACTCAGGGAACACAAGGTCATCGTCTACAGAGACCATGCTTGAAAACCAAGCAGTCAAGTTAAAGAGAGACAGACAGACAGAGACACAGAGACACAGAGAAATGAAACACACACATCTCAAAAACATTTAAATAAGGGTTTAGGGTGGACGTCCTTTCATAGTTCCCAGGGCTATGTGGGGGCCTGTAGGCATGAGTTGGACACACCTAGCAGAATCTAAAGTTTAAACTTTTTAAGCTGGGCATGATGGCACACACCTGTAATCCCAGCACTTGGGAGGCGGAGGCAGGTGGTTCACTGTGAGTTTGAGGCTAGCCTGGTCTATAAAGCTAGTCCAGAACAGCTAGGACTACAGAGAGAAACCCTATCTCGGGGGTGGTAGGAATCAAAACTTTTTTTTTTTTTTTTTGTCAGCAACAAGCCAGGTGATAGTGGCACATGCCTTTCATCCCAGCACTGGGGAGGCAGAAACTGGAAGATCTCTGTAAGTTGGAGGCCAGCCTGGTCCACATAGCGAGTTCCAGGACAGTCAGGGCTATGTGGAAAGACTTTGGTCCCCTCTCCAAGAAAAGAAAGAAGAATAAACACAAAAACATTCTCAACAACAACAAAAGCACAGAGCTAGAGAGAGGCCACAGCAGTTAGGAGCCCATGCTGTTCTTGCAAGAGGCTGACCTCGGTTCCCAACACTCACACTGGATGGCTCACAACCACCTGTCATTCCAGCCCCAGGGGATCTGATGCCCTCTTCTGGTATCTGCAGGCACCTTTACTGAGTTACATATACCCACACACAGACAAACACACTTACACATAGCTAAACAATTTTTTAAGCAAAGCTGAAAAACCTTGTTATAACGTAAACAAAAGACATGAGTAGATGTGTCACAAAGAGAAGCTGCAGACAAAAAAATATAAACATTAAAATATATACAACGTCATTGGCTATTAAGAAAACATAAATTAGACTTGTAATATGGGGCAGGGGAAATGTTTTAATGAGCAAAATGGTTGCTGTCCAAACTTGAAAAGCTGAGTTCAAATCCCCAGAATCATTAAAAACAGATTGTGTAGTTAAAAAAAATGTATATCCCAAGTGTTCCTATGGGGAGAAAGAAGGAAGACAGTGATACAAAAGTCCTTGAAAACTCATAGACCAATTAGCCTGTCATATGAAGTGGAAAAACACCAAAAGACCCTGTCTCAAACTAGGTGGTGGACAGGACAGACACCCAAAGCTGTCTTCTGACCTCCATTCACATACTCTGGCACATCCACATTTACACACATACAGTGCATGTCCTCATATAAACACACAAAAATTGCACTGTGATAGCAATGTGATATCAACACATACCTGCTAAAGCAAGTTTTTTTAAACTGGTCATAATCCACACAAGAGGGCAATAGTTGTAAGCCACCATGTTGGTTGCTGGGAATCAAACTCAGGATGTCTGGAAGAGCTGCCAGTGCTCTTAAACTCTGAGCCATCTCTTCAACGACCACCAAGAAGGCAATAGTAAGAAGAAATTCATACTTGAATCAGTGAATTAGTATAATGTCATCCTATAGAGGACTAGGTAATAAAAAAGAAGTGTGGTAATTACATAATCATTTGGATTGCACTATATCTTTCCCCCAAACACCAATATTTTGCAAAAAAATTATTAAAATATAACTTGGTATTTGGAAAAATAAAATGGTGATAAATGCTGGATAAGATGTAGAGAAACTGGGTCTCTCATTCATCTGTAATGAATTGGAACACTACGGTTTCTCATAAAATCAAATATCAAATGCATCACCACTATTCTACCAAGTAGTTACCCTTGAGCATTTCCCTGAAGAAGACTAAAGTTTATGTTCATACGAAGAACTGTAGACCTGTGTTTATTTCTCTTCTAGTAACTGACAACTGGGAACAAGCCAAATGTCCTCCAGAAGGTAAATGGTTAAATGACTTGTGACCTTGTGTTTACCTCCCATATTCATGGCCTTTCCAGACTCTCCTGGAAAGAATGTTCCAATTCAGAGGCAACTGTCATACAAAGTATCCATACAATAGAATACTACGCAGCTACACAAAGAAACAAACTCCCAACAGACAAGACAACCCACAACAATATGAAATGAATTCTACTAAGCAGGGTAAAAAGCGGAGCTCATAAGGTCACATAGTTTATAACCCCTTTTCTAAGCAGCATTCTTCAAATGACTAAGTTATAAACCAGGACTACAAACCAGTCACTGCCAGAGGGTGGCAGGAAGAGAACAAATATTGAGGGGGAAAGCAAGGGGAGCCCCTTTCTTGTTCAAGAATGACTCTATATCTTGCTTGTGTCCAGGTTGGATGAGCCTACACATGGGGCAAAAGGCATGGAACTACACACATATACACAAATGTATGTAAAAATGTGGAAACTCCCTAAGCTTCAATTGCAGTTAATAATATTGGAGCATTGTTGGTTTTCTGAAGTTCTATGCAACACAAAATGTCTCCATGAGAAATCTGGGAGAAGGATATATGATACTACCCACACTCTTTTGTAGCTTTCTGTGAATCTGTAATTATTTTAATGAGGAAAACATTTTAAAGATTATTGAGCATATCCAAGAAATCAATAGGAACTTTTGTTCTTCGAAATTTTTTCTAGAGAAAATGTCCTGAGAAGTGCAACTCAAGGAAATTGGGCCTAACCAGCCACCATCGTTCCTGTCATCCCGGACTTGCCCTGCCAGATTTTTCCTTCTCCAGTTCCCAGGCTCTCCCCAGTCTTGTTTCTATTTGCAGCTGAGAAAATGTCCCCACGGAGTTGGTTTGGTCTGAGAGTTTCCTAGAAAGGTCTCATCTTGGTTTATTTCTATTTCTGTCATTTTGTTTTGGCTTAAGCTGTCCTATCACATTTCTTCTTGAATATCTATCCATCTGTGGCAGGTGTCGTGTCTCAGCCACAGAATCTAATGAGATACGACACAGGTGGCACGATAGGCTGAGGGTGCAGTCGGAAGGAAGAGACTCACCGCTGAAATTGGTTCTTACTCTTAGGAAAGACTATGATGCAGCAGCTCTGGGTAGATCTTGAAGGACACGGTGGGGCTGCGGTGTATGCCCATTTGGGTTGGTGCCTCCCTCTCGGTTGACACACAGTCTTACTCCTAAGAGTCAGCCACACTGTGGCTGTTATGTCAAAATCATGGGAAAAGAACCCAAGACTAGCAACTCTGAGCAGCCTCACCAGGTGATACTTGTAGCAAAGAGCCTGGACCATACATCACCCATTGTTATCACTTTGTTGTACGCAATTTATAATATGCGCCTTGTTTGCAATTGGTTACACTAGCACGGGTGTTCACCAAATGACGTTTCAGTCTCCTCATACTTTACTCAAAGACTGGCCAATATAGATGGGTTTCTATGTGATGGAAAATAAAATACGGTAACTGCTTCTAAGCAATTTCCCTCCCGAAGAATAAAACTTGCTAAATCCTCAGTGACACTTGAAATGGAGAGGGCTGGGGTGTTTGTTTAATCTTGGTTAAAAGCTAATGAGGAATTAAAAAAAATAAACAAAAAGCAATAACAGCAACAAACAGAACGTTACATTATCAGCCCTGCAAAATGGCACCTTTAAACAGCATTTTTAAATACTGACCATATAGAAATATAGAAAGCCGATGACTCTGATAGGCCTGAAAGCTTCTTTACGATGTCATTTTCTGGCTCCACTGAAGCCAGAACAGAAGGAGAACAGAACTCAGTGACTGGAAGCGACATACAGAGATGGCCCCGTCATGTACAATCCATCAAGAGACATAGAGGCTGTGCTGAGTGGCCCTGATGATTTCTGCCTTGAGCGAATGTGATGGCAACATGCAGAAAGAACCTAAAGTATTAAAGGACTTATGTGAGATGATGCACATATTAATCCCATGGCATATGCATATATTAATCTCACAACATATGCATAATTTAAAATTTGATGGTGCAATCCATAGTTATATACATTTAGTTAACCTAAAATATAAGTGAAGCTTTAAAGTATTAAAGAATGTTGGAGAACTGCAGAGATGGCTCAGTGGTTAAGAGCACTGGCTGCTCTTCCCAAGGATCTGGGTTTGATTCCCAATACTCACGTGGTGAGTCACACCATATATAACTTCAGTTCCATGGGATCTAACACCCTCTTCTGGCCTCCTGAGGCACCAGGCATGTACATGGTACACAAACATACATGTAGAAAAAACACCCATACACGTAACAATAAAATAAAAATGAAATAAAAAAGAATGTTATAGCCCTTCCAAGTGATTTTGACCTCAACCCATAATTTTCAAACTAAGATGCTCAATATTATTTTTAAGATGTGTTTATTATTTATAGTGTTCTGTCTGCATGCATGCCTGCACGCCAGAAGGGGGCACCAGATCTCACTGTAGATGGTTATGAGCCACCATGTAGTAGTTGGGAATTGAACTCAGGACCTTTGGAAGAGCAGCCAGTGCGCTCTTACCCTCTAAGCTATCTCTCCAGCCCAAGATGCCCAATATAAATGCAGTGGGATGTAGAGTCAAATGTCACACTTCAATTTATGTATAATTTCATCAGAAAAGTAAAGAAATTTGAGTTCAATAATACTAGTAGATACATCAAAATCAACATCCTCATTTCGTCTATTTGTCCCAGACATAGGGCCTCTGCAGTGTCACCCAGATTGACATGAAGATCATAGACACTTTGTTCAAGGAGATGATTTGAGAAGAAGTTGTCCAATCTGCGAGAGCACGAGTTTTGAAAAAATGCATACTATGAGAAGAAAACTTACAAGTGTGAAAACTCTGTCTAGGGGATGGAGAGATGGTTTAGCAGTTAAGAACACTGGCTGTTCTTCCAGAGGTCCCAAGTTCAATTCCCAGAAACCACCGAGTGGTTTGTAACCATCTATAATGAGATCTGATGCCCTCTTCCAGTATACATGCAGTCAAAACACTGTGCATATATGATAAATAAATAATTTTTTTAAAAAAGAAAGCAAACTCTATCAGTACACCAAAAAGAATGATAAAATCTTATGGAAAATCCGTATAAGCAAAGTTTTAGTAAGTTTTGAACCTATTAGGTGAAGGTTAAAAAAAAGTATGTTACCTCACAGTCACCTGTAACTCCAGGGTACCCAGCGTTCTCCTCTAACCATCACACCAGGTACACGCAGGGTGCACATGCATAAACGCAAAACACTCACACACATAAAATATAAAATAAGTCTCCAGAAAATATCTCTGATAAATTTCACAGCGCAAAACATCGTCAACTTATTAAGGACAATTATTTTGACTGTGTGTTAGTGTTGAGATATATGACTATCTCAAACTTTAAACATTACTTCTTTATACTGTTTAATTCATGAAACATTATAATATATGATATGGTTGTATTAAAGTCTATATTACATGGATCATTTGTAAAGCTCTCACTGCTAGTTTTCATGGTTTGGCCTTATTGTTTGAATACATAACTCCTCTAAATTCAGGCTTCCATCCAGTTTCCAGTGTGACGGCATTAAGAGGCAGGGCTGAGCTGGTGGGGAAGTCTGGTGGGGCACCTGCTCAGCTTGCACACTGCCTTGAGTGCAATAACTGCTGAAGATGGGAGGAGGATGTAGAACATCTTAACACTAAAGGTAGTTAGACCCATATAGACTCTGCCATCATGAGATGAATAAAAGCACTGTCACAGAAGTGAATTCATTATAAAAAGTCATCTCTTATAGGAGGCGTAGGGGTTCCTGTGCTCACAGAGAAGCACCAGGGAAGCAAGAATGTTAAATGCACAGGGTTGCCCCTTCACAGGGAAGGATGCACAACCTGTTTTCCCATCCAAAAGGATGACAGTAGATGTGGTATCTGTGTAGCCTCATCCTCTCCCAGACCTTTATCATAAACTTGTCAATCTATAGATCCTATCTTTGTAGAAGATGTCGCATGCACTTTACAAAGAGTTTGTGATACAGTCGTGTCTTAAGGCATATTGTGCACACAGGATTGAGTTAATTATCACCAAGTTGTGCTGTGATTAAATATGCCTAAAATAAACTATTTGGGCCTCAGGTTCCCAAAATTTGAGTCAATACCAGCTACTGAGTCACATTCAACCAAACTGCCTTCTTGTCTCCCAGCGGTCATTACTCTGCTGGTCGTGGTAGTTATGGAGACTCTGGCAGTTATTTTTAGACTCTCCCTCAATTTTTCTCCATTTCACTATCACCCATTTTCTCTCTTTTATCTCCCACTGCAGAATGATAGAACAAGGCCTCCTTATCAGGTGAACCATACTGGATGTCTTAGCTTTCAGAACTATGTGTAAAAAATAAATTTCTGTTCATAAAAAAAATACCCATTCTTGGGCTGGAGAGATGGATCAGAGGTTAAGAGCACTATCTGTTCTTCCAAGGGTCCTGAGTTCAATGCCCAGGAACCACAGGGTGGCTTACAACCATCTATAATGATATCTGGTGCCCTCTTCTGATATGTAGGTATACATGGGGACAGAATACAGTATACAAAACAAATAAATCTTAAAAAAAAAAAAAGAGCCCTGTCTCAAGCATTCTGTTATTGCACCTCCTGCCACTGCCACATACAAAACACTAAGTCAATTGGATACAATTTTTAAAAAATGTTTGAGTCTGAGGAGGGTGACCAACAGTAAAGTACATATTAGCATGTGTGGGCAATGGTTGGATCTCTGGCAACGCACACACACACACACACACACACACACACACACACACACACACACACACACACA
>OU015752.1:31583150-31610991 GCA_907169655.1 Acomys percivali
ACACACACACACACACACACACACACACACACACACACACACACACAGAGTAAGCACACAAGTAAGTGCCTAATTAGATTCTAAGGTATTTGAAAACCACTGACCTATATAGGAAGAAAAGACCCCTGAAAATCTCCGGGAAAGGCTAACCCAGTCTAGACAGTAATGACGTCAGCCCAAGGTCAAGTGCAAAGAAGGTAGCTAAATTCTCACACCTCTCTCTCACACCTGTCCCCTTCCTTTATAAAAATGTAGTCAGCTGACTTGTGACTCAGTTTGAGGTGGCACTGAGCTGATACAGTCATATGGAGTCTTGGTGCCTATAGAGTTTAGAGGCGTCTGCCGTGTCTTCACACCAGAAGGCTCTGAGCCTCACCAGTCTGATCACAGAAGCAGATCTGTCCGCATTAGTGAACAAGTGCGCATGTAGGACAAGCTAACAACCATAAGGTTTTAAGTTCAAATTCTTTACATGTAAAATCATAATAAATTAGGAAGAAATGACACATCGAAGGTATGTAAAGTCAGATGGGACGTGGAAAAGGCAAAACCCTTCAAATGTAAAAGGTAGGTGCAGTTCGAAGCTAGGAACAGGGGTCGTGACCCCTTTGGGGAGGTCATATGTAAGATATCCTGCATATCAGGTATTTACATTATGGCTCATAATGGCAGCAAAATTACAGTTACAAAGTAGCGATGAAATAACTTTATGGTTGGGGGGGGGGGTCACCACAACATGAGAAACCAGATTAAGGGGTTGCAGCATCCAGGAAGTTGAGAACCACATCTCTCCCTTTGTCAGACAAGGCTCAATGTTGAATGACTTCAGCCTGAACACTGTGTGTGTGTGTCATGATTATGTAATCAGGTGCCTCAAAAGTAAGTTCCTTAAACAATACACATCTGTCTTCTCATGCTTCTGAAGGCTAGCTGATGGAATGCCTAGGCTTGGTCCCTTCAGATGGCTGTGAGAAAATCTCTCTGCTCCGTACATCTCTCCTAGCTCCTGGTGGGTGCTGTCAATCTCTCATGATCCTTGTGAATGGCACTGTCTGTGTCTTCATACTGTCGTTTGTCTCCAGTGTCCGGACATGTCTCTTCATTTGAGTTTGCATTTTTTTAAGAAATAAGAAAATATATATACATCTTTTGTTTTTATTCATGTACGTGCCCACAGAGACCAGAAGAGGGTGTCAGCTCCTGATTGGGACACACCCTATTCCAGGATGACCTTACTTTAACTGTTTCCAAGTGTGGTCATACTCTGAAGTTCTGTGGGACATCCATGGGAGAGGCACAATTTCAGCCTGTATTACATTTGCCTTCATAACAGTAAAATTTTACTGTAGTGACTTGGATGAGAATGGGCCCCAAAGGCTCATACATTTGAATGCTTGGTCCCCAGTTGGTAAAACAGTTTGGGCAAAGGTTAGAAGGTGTGGCCTTGCAGGGAGAGGCAGGGACAGGGAGGGGAGAGGCATGTCACTGAGGGTGGGCTTTGAGGGGTCAGAAAGCCCAAATCAGACCATCTTGATCTCTGTTTCTTCATTGTCTCAACACATAAACTCCCAGCTACTGCTCCAGCACCATGCCTGCCTGATACCATGCTCCTTCGATGATGTTTATGGACTCTGAACCTGCAAGCAAGCCCCCAATTAAGTGCTTTTTTAAAAATATAAGTTGCCTTGGTCACAGCAATAAAAAAGTAACCAAGACATCTACCTTTCTGATTTCTTTCAAGAGTGTTCATTTTGCCGGGGGTGGTAGCACATGCCTGTGATCCCAACACTCAGAAGGCAGAGGCAGGTGGACCTCTGTGATCCTGGTCTACAAACAAAGCAAGTCCAGGGCAGCCATGGCTACACAGAGAAACCCTGTCTCGAAAAGCCCCCCCCCCAAAAAAGAGCATTGATTTTGCTGAAGGCGGAAGGCTGTGATTCAGTCCTGCAGTCCAGCAATCTCTCTTGCTCTTAATTGCTTCAGCACAACTTTTGTCCTGTACCCAAACTTGAGTAGAAACCCACCAGAAACATTTTGAGGCAAGAATTGGTTACATAATTTGCATGCTGGCTCTGTTGATCCTTCTTCCATATGGCACAACCTTTGTTCTTCTAAAGCTACAGATAAAAGATTACAGACTGGGCAACGTTGCAGGGTGCCCATACCACCTGTGAAATACCTCCCAGAGTGCACAGTGGAAGGGAACGCTCTAAAGGTCCTATTTGAATAAGTTTCCATTTTGAATAAAAGTGGGCTTTTTTTTTTTATCCTTGCCCTTTACTTGCTGTCATTTTTTTTTTTTTTTTTTTTTTTTTTGATGTGAATAAAGAAGTTGTCCTTACCGCAGGGCAGGAAGCATTCCTTCAGAGTGCAGTTTCTGGAAATATAACACCTGGGTCGTCATAAATTCTCAGCGAGGTGATAAACATAAAGTGTCTCCCTGTATTTCATGACTAGGAAGGACTGACTCTTCCCAAACCAACAAGCGCTACTCTGATGTGCCTGTGCATAAGCCTGAATAATGAAAGAAGACTGAGCAATGGGCCTCTCAGGTGTGGTACAGAGGAAGACGACCCAGCTTCCATACATAATTTCTAGGCAGAATTTATGGGTAGAAAGTGTGCTTTGGCCTAAAAAGCCTGAACCTACAAAACTCTGCCTGTAAGATTAAAATAATTCATTCTAAGCCCAGGACACAAATAGAGATTGGTGAAAGATATATAAGTATACATGTGTATACATATGGATGTGCATGTATCTTCCATCAATACGTATGTATGTATATATGTATGTATGTATATGAGACTTAATTTATATCTGAGTTTCTGCTGATGTCTGAGGGGCTCTCTGAGGTGCATCGTCACAAGGGTCTGACCTTTCTGAGACCGGAAGGTTAAGGAAGGAGTGTGACTCCATGGCACACAAGAAGTCAGGCAGCTTACAATTGCTCCAAGGACTCCAGCCCCCTCTTCTGGTCTCTACAGGTACCTGCATTCATGTGCGCAAAACCACATACATATACTTATGTTAAAAATAGAAATAATAAATATGCAAATTGGTTTGGCCTTTCCATTCTGTCTCTACGCACTATTACAGCCTTCCTGTACGTTCTGCCTGGGACAGTGACGCTGAGAATGAATAGTGACTGTGGGAATGGCACAAACACCTGAGCTAAGTTTCCATGGCCAGAGTGAAATCAAGGCCCCTGCCTCCCACATCTTGATAGAGAAGTGCAGTCAGACCCTCCATTGGTATTCCTCCAGGATTCCTGCCTCCTCTACATGGCCTGCTTGTGATGAACAGAGGGGAGCACTCAATTCACTGTAGCAGTGCCACTACCTAGGGGGCTGGAATGAAATGGCCAGCATGCTTCCACTCTTAGGGTTAATAGCAATGACCAAAAGACAAACAAAAACTGATAAGGCTGAGAAATGAATTTCCCCTCTTGGCCATCCATCTAGACTGTGCTTTTCCAATGGCTTTGTTTATTTAGGAGGCAGCAATAAATCTCAGGAATTAGCATGGACAGCTCAAGAGGGACCAGTACCATGACCTTGGAGCCTCCTCTCTACCCAGTTAGCTTTGCCAACAACCCCCACCACTGGGACCGGCCAGCATGGCTCCAACCTCTGAGATGAGGGGAGGGCTCAGGAGAATAAGACGTCTGTTATTCATTTGGGTCTCCACCCAGGATTCAAGATCAGCTGAGACAAGACATCAGTCCCTGGTCTGGGGGTGTAGTCTCGACTGAAGGTGTGTTTCAGTAATAGAACACTTAGCCACACTGATGCAAGGCCCTGCTTCCATCCAAGGCTCCACAGAAGTCAGACCCAGTCTGTCCGCCCCAGCTGCACTTGGCTATCTTATCCCTAGTGAGTACCCAAAATGACTTGGTGTGGTCACCATCAGGTAACTAAAGTGACCTGGTGACATTGACTCACTTTTGTCTTTGGTGGCTCCTCAGCTGGAGTAACAGTGTAGGCCTGTGTCATAAATTGAGTAGCCAAGCTTGTGAATTACAGTCTACCTTCCTGGGTGGGGAAATCAAGGCTTGATGTGTCTAGCTAAAACAACAAATTAGCTAACTATTCTTGGTTTTAGATGTTAACTGATATATTGGGTTTTGGGAGTTATTTGTTTATTTGTTTTTTTGTTTTGTTTTGGTTTTATTTATTTATTTATTTATTTATTTATTTATTTTTTCATCTCAGCTGGAAAGTGACAGAGCAAAATTTGGGATTGACTCCTGTGAGAACCACCAGGGGCGGCAATCAGAGCTTGCTCTGAGTAATTCCAAATTTGGAAACAGCTTTGGAAAACATGTTTTTCTTTTAGAGCGATGAGCATGAGATGATGTGTGTGGGCTCAAGGTCAGATTCCTAGGCCCTCCTCTGACTTCTTAGTCAGAATTTCTTGGAAGGTAGAGTCTGTTGTTGTGCTCCTCTGGGCCTGAGAAACAGTGGCCGTGCTGATGCGAACTCCCTCAGAAGATGACTGCAAAAGACTTGAGGCAATCCCTCTTTGTTCCTGACCCGAAATGGCGTCAGTGGTTTCGACAGCAGGTTAAACAACCTAGAGTCACATTTGAGTCTGAGGCTATTGGATAGTCTCAAGTCTTTTTCTCTCAAATCTCTAAGATTCATTCCTGAGTCTCTCAGCCTACATCCCAGTGAAGTAGGAACGAGACTTAGAAAACCGGAAGCAGTAGCAAAAAGCCGGTTCACTTGCCCTGGCCTCTTTTCTAAAGGCTAATTTTTGCTGTCAGTCACTCATTTCCAGATATGATACCATCCACAGCAAGTACGCTCTGCTGTCGTGCACAGTTCAAATTTTATTTCATTCAATAGCTTAATGAACAAATAATTCAAAATATTTAAGAACTATAAACTATACAAATTATACAAAAAATATAAGTCAGACTCAGGGTAAAATGGACGCGTACCAAAGAAGGCAAACGACTTTTCACTGGGCGTGGGCTGAGAACAGGGAGGTCTCGTTGGGAAAGATAGCACTTGAGGTGCATCTAGAAGTGCCACCTGCACAGAGACGGACTGAAGACAGCACCTCATACACAGAAAGCCAAAGATGGAGACAGGACACACATGTATACAGAGTATCCGAGCTCATACTTCATGTCAGGCTGAAAAACGGGAGATTGGGTAACTATATGCTGGGGCTCTGAGCTAAAGAATGGAGATTTTATTTTCAAGAAATGAAAGCCTCAGCCTCAGGCTGAGGCATGGTGACCTGTGATTGTAATCCTAGTATTGGGGAGCCAGAGGCAAAAGGAGCGGGAGTTCAAGACCAGCCTTAGCTACATGGTGAACTTGAGGGCAGCCTGAACTACTTAGTACATAAATGAGAGAGAGGGAGGGAGGGAGGGAGAGAGGGAAGGAGGGAGGGAAGAAGAGAGAGAGAGAGCGCGCATTAAGGTCTTGGCACGCAGGAAGACCCATGCCTGAGACACTAAAGCCAGGGTAGATTGACATCAAAGGCTCTTGTCAGGAGCTAAAAAAATAATAAAATATTTGAATTGTACTAACAAAAGATGAGAGACGTGTTTTAGTTCCCTAAGGCTGCTGTAACAAAGTGTCACAAACTTGGGAGCTTAAAGTAACCTTCATATGTTCCCTTACGATCTTCTAGTTTGGGAGATCAAATGTCCAAAAAGGATTTTTCCCTGGGCTAAAACCAAAGTGGCATTAGGATGAACTGGTTTTCTCATTTTTTTTTTCCCAGCTCCCACAGCTACACTCCTTGTTTTCCTAGGTGCTTGAGCCTTTCTAAAGTAGGCAATGTCTGTTTTTGTCACTAAAGAGGAAAGCAGTAATCGAGGACCAGAAGTGAAGCAGTGAAAATTAAAGGGGTCCTTGGTGTAGGGTAGATCAAATCTCTAAGGTTAGAGACCAGTGGAGACGGGCACTGGAAAGCCAAGACTCCAAGCTTCCAAGCTTCTGGCAGAGGCGGGCTCAGCATCTAGAGAAGACGAGCCACAGAGGGGAAAGGATTCTTTTTTCCCTCCAGTGCAATTTATCCTTTCAGGCAAGCCTGCTGCTCTGCTAGCATTTGGCTCTTACCGGTATGACTGGAAGCTCCTGAGTTTCTCTCCAAGCAAAGGTTGGGAGGAAATCTCCCTTTACAAAACCCGGACCCTTCAGTAGCTTGGAATTTGCACTTCAAAGGTCTGTTTCTGCATTCATAGAGTCCTACCTTGCAGCTGGCTCTAACAAGATGTGGCAAAGCTTTGCTCCAGCCGCTTATCAGTCTTGGCAGCCCTGGGAGTCTACAAGAGACTGAATCAGTTCCCCTGGGAAGTTCTGTGAGCATTCTGCTCAGAGGAAAAGGGCAAAGAGATGCTGGCAGCCTTCAGCCTGAGACCAGACCAAAGCTCTTTGGTCCCAGCCAGATGAGTAGCATTCCCTCTAACGTCCTCCCACCCCCAGATCATCCTGGACCCTCCTGCCCACTTCTCATATTAGCAGCCCTGGGCAAGCCCGGGGTTTCAGACAGGGCTTTGGAGAGGCCCGTGCAGGAAACTGTGAGCAAACAGCAGGGAGCCTGCTTGTGAGCCCGGCAAGAGAAGGTCAGGTCCTCCTGGGGGTTCCCTGGAAGATCTTCTCTGGGCCTCTGAGGGCCTGGACTTTCCAAATCCAGCCTTCTGACCTCTGAACAGAGCTCTGTGGAGATCAAAGGTAAACACCAGTGGCCTCTTCTCAGAGTGTCCTTTGGTTTGCAGGAACGCCATTACAAGCTGAATAATGCCTCCCCCAAACCCCCAATAATCTCTGGTAGTTGAAATGCTATCTTGCTTAGAAAAAAGAGAGAGAGAGGATAATAGGAAGGATGTTAGGAAGATGTAAGGCCCTTGAGATGATCCTGGATTATCCAGGTACCACTAAACACAATCAGAAATGTCTTTTTTTTTATGAAGGAAATTGCAAATGTGTAAGCACACCTGCACATGCGTCCCCCTCCACACACACACACAGACACAAGGTTATATGCAATGAAGCAGCGAATGAATCTAAGACGTTGGCCATGAAGACTGAGTTGATATAGTGATTAAGCCAAGGACCGTTGCAGCCACCAGAAGCTGGAAAGGGCGAGAGCACTGCCCTCTGAAAACTGATTCCACCTCCGTGATGCTGATTGCAGACTTGAGCTGCCAGAACCGCCAGAGACCAAATTTCTGTCTCTTTCAACTTCCAAGATTGTAGGCTCTGTTGATTATAGTTGCAAGAAGTCATAAGGAGAAAGGCCTCTTTGGGCCCTTGCATACCTGAGAGGCAATCAAGAGATATTGGTGATAGGCCAAATGTGTCTGGAAAAAAAATAAACTCAGTATCACAGGAAGGGACTCACAAACAAAGTGAAATTATCTCGGCAAGGCAATTTCTGTTTTTACAAAAGGATGCACCGCAAACCAACCTAGGCTAGTGAACACACCCACCAAAATGGCCTCTTTCATCCTTAAGCCACCGTGGGTGATAATACTTTGTCTCATCCCGTTGGTGTCAACTGGACTTAACAATCTGATGTGCCTGGCTAAACTGAACAAAGAGGAAATGGGAGGTTGTGGTTGAAATGAAAATTATCCTCATAGGCTCATAGGGAGTGGCACTGCTAGGAGGTGTGGCCTTGTGGAATGGGTGTAGCCTTGTTGGAGGAAATGTGTCACCAGGGGTGGACTTTACCATTTCAGATGCTCAAGCCAGGCCCAGTGTCACTCTCTTCCTGCTGCCTTTGGGTCCAAATGTAGAACTCTCAGCTCCTTCTCCAGCACAATGTTTGCTTGTACTCCACCATGCTTCCCAGTATGATGATGATGGACTAAGCCTCTGAACTGTAAGGCAGCCCCAGTGAAATGCTTTCCTTTATAAGAGTTGCCAAGGACATGGTGTCTATTCACATCAATAAAACCCTAATTAAACCCTAACTAAGACAAAGGCTTAGGCAAACGGGCCCTTGTTCAGCTGACAGGAAAGAAGTTTCTTAAACACTTGACACAATTGCATTTTGGAAGCCTAGAAGGTTCTACCTCTAGTATCCCAATGTAGGAATAGTGCATAGAAAAGACCTGCACGGCCTTGAGCGTGTCACTCACTCCACATGCAAACAACGGTCTTTCGGTCGAAGGGGAGCAGTACCACATTTTATTCCCCTTTGTCACTGTGCACCTAGAACTCTGTTGCGCTCAACCACAGCAGCACTTGATGTTTCTGGAAGTTACTATTGTGCTTCTCTGCCTGCTTTATAGGGCTGTCCATCTGGGGACCAAAATTGGGATTGTAAAAATTGAAACAGGAAGGGGGCAAAGCAGCAGTAACTGAGGTATGTGCATGTCTGAACCGTGCTGCTTGAAATGAGCACATTGTAGCTGGGATCCGAGTGGCAGGAAGCCAGAGCTCCTATGCATCTCCAGTGAGAAATATCATTGTTCAGAGAGTTAGGTAGAATTGGAACCCAGAGGGTGTTTCTGTGAACACAAGGAGAACTGTGTTGTTTGTTTGCTTGTTTGTTTGTACATTCTGCCTTTAAATCGTCTTGTTATCAGAGTTGCTGGAGTCAGAACCTGGGTCCCGGCAGGCTTAACAAAGTAGACCTAGTGACCCATTCACAACAAGCTATTGCAAACAACAAGCAACAGTAAAAAGCGGAGAGAAGAGATTTATTCAACGTGGCCACATTGTAAAGAGAAACAATAAAAAGGCCCAATGTTCCCCAAGTTCAGGTTTAACTGCCACTGCAAAGCATGGCTTTGACTCGAAGAGAATAAAAAAAGAGGTTATTCTGAAACCAAATTCTAGTGCCAATTTTGGCTTCTTAAAAATCCCAGTTATGGCCAGGTAGTGGTGGTGCACGCCTTTAATCCCAGCACTTGGGAGGCAGAGGCAGGTGGATCTCTGTGAGCTCAAGGCCAGCCTGGTCTACAAAGTGAGTTCCAGGACAGCCAGGGATACACAGAGAAAACCCTACCTTGAGGTAAAGCAAGCAAGCAAGCAAACAAACAAACAAACAAACCTAGTTATGTATGTGAATATATTTTTGTTTTAATCCCAGGTGTGAAATATGGGGCTGCCTCAGATTGTCCACAACCTTTAACTATAATTGCCTCGTCTCATATTCTAGGAGGGGTGTGATTTTACCAACTGCAGATTATTTAATTCTTGGGAGGCTCTGGAGTGGATATAAATGGGTGAGCCCTGAGAGAGCCTGAGGTGGCTGCTGCTGCTGCTGAGTTTGCTATTGCTGGTTGCTGTTGTTGCGGTTTGTCAAATGGTCATGAGCAAAGGGAAGAAGAAATTGGAGATATCCCAACAATGAAGATTGAACTCATCCCTTGATCCCCGGGGGAACTCAATGCCCTTAATCAGAAGGAAATAGTCTAAAGCAGTCTACATCCCTTTCCCCTCTAACTTTCTTTCTCACCTAAGTGTCGGGAAGTTGAGAAGGATTGGGGTGGAATAACGACTAGAAGGGTGATAAACATAAGAACCCCAATAAAACAGCCCTCCCCAAAAGGATGCCTACAAATTTGGGTGACCATGGTTCAGAAACACAGGCTTGGGTTACCCCAAATCCATGATCCAATGTGGAAGCCAATTCATGGAGCTTTTATGGTAACAGAACGAATAAAGTTATATATCAAAGCGCTTCTAAAATATGCTGGTAGAAATATCAGAGGCAGGTTACGTAGGTGGGGGAATCTCAGCTATAGGCCTGGGGTGTTATCTGGTAGCATTTTAGCAATTTAATTGGGAGAAAATGGAGTTTTGTTAAGTAATACATTCCAAAAGGCTTTTAGTCTAAAGTCAGCGTGTTAGAGGTAGGCAAGGAGTGACTCCTTAGGGGGCTAACAAGGGCCCAAGGGACATTGTAATTAGGCTCTAAATTTGCAACATTCCAGACTCCCCATAGTCCTTAGAGCATTAATGGCCTTTGTAGCTTCATTCCAGGAATTCTTGTTCACAAATACAGGGCAGGAGGTACGGTTAAGGAGTGGTTCAGCCATCCTCAAGACATCATTGTCTCAACCCCTGGCTCCAGGTCGGTCCTAAAAGTCGCCATGAAATTTCACTCTAGGAGACAAGCCCCCCCGCTTGCTAGCAACAGGATTCAGTCTTTTTTCCTTCACCAGTATGAAACCACTGAAGAAATTCCAATTCCTTGGGATCCATCGCTCAGTAGCCCAATAGCTAAAGAGCATGGCACACACGTTTCTCTTTAGAACGCCTTTGCTGGGGCTGAAGAGATGACTTTAATGGTTAAAAGTACTGGCTGCTCTTGCAGAGGACTCAGGTTTGGTTCCCAGAACCCACATGGTGGCTCACAACTGACTATGACTCCAGCTCCAGGGGATCTGATATCTTCTTCTGATCTCTACAGGCACCAGAATCACACGTGGTACATATGCATACATGCAGGCAAAACAGTAATACACGTAAAATGAAGTGAAATAATCTTTAGCTTATCTCTGTTTCTGCCAGGACAGTTACATACTGATCTACAAAGGGCATGCAACAGGAGGATGAGAAGTTGAGCACGGCAAGGGAGAAAGGGGAATTTCGGGGACGTGAGCCAGGAGAGGATCCCCCATCCTAGAGTCTTATTAAAGCCCCTCTCCAGCTGAGTAGCAAGAATTTCAGCACAATCCATATTTGCTGTAAAAGCTGGCAACGTAAAGTTGCTAGTCCTGAGGCATATAGATAGATGATGTTAAAGTACCAATGATCCAGGCTCTGGATGTATGTTGTGTGGGGTCCCAGTCCTCTCCCCCAAACAAGAGTGTTATCTGGTATAATATATGAAGAATTGGATGCCATGCAACAGGTCTGATACAAGGAGATTTTTTTGTGGGGAAAGGGGAAAGAGGGGAAAAGAAGGGAAAGTGCCCATGACAGAGAGAAATAGAGAGAGAGAGAGACTGGGAAAGAGAACACAGGACCACGGGTGTGTCCTTTCATGGAGCACACACCTTGAGTGCTCCTAGAGCATACCTGGCAGCACAGGTGATGGCATCTACAGTTGCTAGGCAACCTAGAAGCAGACTTGTTTAGACTGCCTAACATTATCTTTGCAATGAAGATACCCTACCTTCCTATAGTCTGGAGATCTTATTGGTTGTACTCCTTTCTCATGCTTCCCACCCCAGCTCCTAGTAATCTCATTTAGATTTCTTAATTCAGACCCCATCAAAGTCTAATATATATAATGATGGAGGAGGAGGAGGAAGAGGAGAGGGAGGAGGAGGAGGAGGGAAGGAAGGGAGAAAGTAGGACAAAGGACACAGCAAAGAACTGTAGCAGAGATACAGGGTTTGAAGTAGGAGTGGAATCAGTTTAGTGTGAAAGGAAAGGAATTCCCAAGAATGGGAACAGGCTAGTGAGCTAAGTGAAAACCACTGGGCCAGGACATTTGCATCTGCTTCTGCCATATTTGTACCCTAGGCTTTCCAGACCTTGCTCCTTTGTTGTGTAAAGCCCAGGCAGGAAACAGTTTTGTTTTGTTTTGTTTTGTTTTGTTTTTTTGCTAATTGTGAGATCTTGCACACTATATCTGGGTTCGTGCAGATGAGAAAACTCAAGGTGCATAGTTAGACTCAAGGAGGGGCTGACCATGTCAGAAACATCCTCAGTAAATTATTACTGGCGATGAACTCCTGGTCTCACCTACTAACCTCTAAGAAGTGGGAAGGAACTGGAGATGAAAACTGAGTTATATGTGCAAACATTTAATCTATCGTGCCTATAAGATAAAAACTGAAAAGCAGATAAACTTCCTGAGTGGTGATACACTGGCAAGTCAGGAGTTGGTGTGCCCTGTAGTCAAACCTCTGCGGGGTTGAAACTCCCATTTTTAGAAAGGTCTGGGCTTAGTCGTTGGTCTCAGTGTGTCAAATAAAGAGACTAGTAATAGCAAACAACAGAGAAAGGAGATGTAATCATTGTGGCCACAGTGGGCAGAGGTGGGACGAAGGATTTAGTGAACCCCCAAGTCTATCTTCAGAGGACAGACAAAAACATCAGGTTCAACAGAAGGAGAATATAAAGAAAGGGAGAGAAATGTGTGTGGTCAAGGAGTAACGGTCGAAGTGGTCTTTGTCTCAGTCTCACCAAGAGAACAAGCTGTTTTAGGGGTGAAGGGGGATACCCCTTGCCAATCGTAGATAATTGCCCACATTGGGCAGGCTCTCTGCCCTGCAAGGCTTTGTTTTCCATGGAACCCAAGGACTGGTGATTTATTTCTGTGCTTTCAGCCTTGACTATGTCAGGTAGACACACCCCTTGGCGAGTGTCAGGGCTACGTCCATCCAAGCCTGAGTCTAGTGCAAAGTCAGAGAGACTATTATGGTTTGAATATGAAATGTCCCCTTAGGCTTCTGGGTTTAATACTGAGCCCTCAGCTAGCGGTCCTGTTTGGGAAGTTGTGGAACCTTTAGGAAGTAGAGCCTGGCTGGAGGAAGTGGGTCAACTGAGGTATGCCTTGAGGTTAATTGTAGCCCACCCTCATTTCCTGTTTGCTTTCTGTTGCTGATTGTCCAAGTATTGACCAGCCAGCCTTCTGCTCCTGCCCACATTTTTTCCCTGCCAAGAAGGAACATGTCCCCACAACCTGCACGAGCCATGCTAGGTCCTTCTTCCTCCTTTAAATTACTTCTAGTCAGGCATTTTGTTACATCAATGGGAGTAGTAACTGTTCCTGTCAACTTCACACAAAGTAAGTCATCTGGGAGGAGGAAACATCAATTGAGGCATCGCCTCCATCAGACTGGCCAATGGGTAAGTCTATGGAGCCATTTTCTTGATTAATGATTTATGGGAAGGGTCCAGTCCAATGTGGGCAGTGCCATTCCTGGGCATATGGTCCTAGGTGGTATAAGAAAGCAAGTAGAGAGAGCCAGAAGGAGCAAGCTACTGAGCCTCACTCTTCCATGGCCTCTGCTTACTTCTGCCTTCAGTTCCTGCTAGAATTCCTGCCCTGACCTCCCTCTAGGATGAGTTGTGAGATAGACATGCAAGCCAAATAAGCCCTTCCCTTCCCAGGTTGCTTTTCGGTCAGATTGTTTTACCATAGGAATAGAAAGCAAACTAGGACAGAAACGAATACAGAGATCTGCACAAAAGAACAGCAAAGATGCCAGGCTTCCTTAGTGCTTTCAGTTACCTTGAGGGTGGAAGTGGAGAATCAATGCTTTTTAGGAAAAGTGATTTCTAGGTACCTGCTATAGTCAGACTCAACAGACCCCAATGTTCCTATTACCAGCGGTAAGAGCCTGGACTGAGTGTTCTCAGACTCTTGGCCTCTTATTCAAAGAATTGAAATAAAGGCTCACGAGGATTGAAAATAAGAAAAGAAACTTCATTCAAAGCAAAGTGGTAATACAGATGAGAAAGAAATATGCTCTCAAGAGTAAGTGTGGGCCATGAGCACCCTCATTCTTGTTTGGGAGGTCAAGAGAAGGAGTTTGGTTGCTAAGGACCATGGCATGGGTGGTTCTCTATTTTGATTGACAGACTGAGTTAAAATTTTTTTCTATTGCAGATGTTTCTTCTCACAATATATCTGATTCTAATCATATGCACATTTAATTATGCATAAATATAAGGCAGTAAATAGGGGATTTGGGAGGCATAGTTTACCTTATTATGTACGTACCACAAAGCAGCCTAGGTTGTGTCAGCCCATTTCCCATGGTTCCTAGATGCATTAGAGAATGTGTTTGAAATGAAACAGACATTACCAGGACATTGCTAAGGTGAGTAATAATTTCCATTGTTTAAAGCAGATACGTATGTAGCCTTGATGCCTATGGGAATCCCAGGTTGCCAGCAGGTTGCTAGATGTATTATTAAAAGGTGTGTGTGTATGTGTGTGTGTGTGTGTGTGTGCACACACACACACACACACACACACACACACACACACGCACGCACGCACGCACGCGCATGCATGTATTTGTGGTACATAGTGAAAGTAAGGGAATTGGGCTTCCCAGTGCATTACTAAAAGAGGAGCATGGGCATAGTCCAAACCAAGTGGAGTCCCAGGTCGCTAAGCTATTCCTTTTGCTTATCTGCTTCATTTCTAAGAGAGGAGACCAGTCTAGACTTTGTTCTGTCTACCCGTTTGTATCCTTCATTTTAAAAAAAGTAGCAATAGTAAATATAGTGCTTTCCTGAGTTCTGAGAGTTGTTGTAGCAATTGCTGTATTTGTAGGGGTGTGAGAAGCTCTAAGTTTATAGGCAAATCTGACAGCTGTTTGGATGCCCTGAAGACCCTGTTTGTGACTAGCATCCGAAGGGGGAGACCTTGCCCTTTAACCTGTGGTGTGAATTCTGAATAGTTACTGCCAAAGTCAGTTTGTGTTGTGAGATGCCCAGTTAGAGTCTGAGGTGGTACTGGATCTTAGTGCAGGCACAATTTCCTGGGCTTTTTCACTGGAAAGCCAGGGGCAGAAGAAAGGCTCAAGAAAGAGCAGGGAACCGGCCGTGCAGCACTATGTCATCCACTAACCCAGGAATATTGTCTTACCATGCCTAAGACTCAGCCCTACAAAACAGGACAGCTTAGCCACAGACAAAGGCGCCTAAGAAGTTCAAGACATATGTGTCGACAGCCCTGCTCTTTACAACCAGAGTGCTTAAGAGAGATCTGAGGAATCAGTTTTGGTTGTCTTTAAGTTTATAGAGGTGTTTACCCTGTGTATATGTCTATGCACCACAAGTGTGCCTGATGTCTGTAGAGGCCATTTGAGTGCTCTGGAGCTCCTAGAACTGGAGTTACATACAGGTGATTGTGAGCTGCCACGTGGGTGTGGAGAGCAAATTTGAATCATCTGCTAGACAGCTAAGTGTCCCTAACCACTGAGCCATCTCTCCAACAGGGAGCATTTTATTTTATTAAAGAATTAATTTAAAAATTATTTTCATTTCATGTGCATTGGTGTTTGCTTGCATGTGTGTCTGTGTGAGGTTGTCGGATCCTCAGTTGTGAGCTACCACATGAGTGCTGGGAATTGAATCCGGGTCCTCTGGAAGGGCAGCTGGTGAGCTTAACAGCTAAGCCATCTCTACAGCCCAGGGAATAGCATTTTAAATAAGTTTCTTTAGGTGATTCTGGTGCAACCAACATTTAATTGGCTGAGTGAGCATTGCCCCATGGTCCTGGTCCATGACAGTAAGAACTACCCAGCTTTCATTGTGAATCTACCAACTCAGGCTTTCCATTGGAGAGACTGGAAACCAGTATTTTTTTTAACAAGCACTCCTGGGGATTCTTGGGAATATAAGAAGTTGGGAGAGTGAGACTTACAGTAGTCACTTCCCAACTGGGACTCCAGGGCCATCAAGGCCAGCAGCACCGGCAGCATGTGGCAGCTTGTTAGAAGAGAGAAGCATCTAGCTCCAGCAAGGGCTCCTCAATCAGAAGCTCAGTGTGGGGTCTAGGGATGTACAACAAAGCGAGCTCTCCAGGTGCTCTGGTGTATGCTTAATTTGAGAAGCACGAAGCTGGGGAAATTCTAATGTTCTGACCAGTATAGATAATTTGCTGCATCCTGCATAACCATTTCCATTCTTTGTGTTTCCTGAATTCTGTAAAGAGCCCTTCCTGGAACTCTCACAGCCCAGTCCACTGGGGGCTCTGATAGTCATTTTACTTTGATCCTCAAGTCAACCCCAAGACCTTACTCTCCATCAAAACTGACAGAAAGAGCCATGGGCTTACGCCAAGTCATCACAGAACGAAGACCTTTTCAATATTAACTACAGAGCAACCAGATTTCCAGAAGAAAAATCTCTACACTCTTCATGGAACTTACTCATTAGGGAAGCTTCCTGAGCACAATTTTCCCCTGCTGACAGGTAAAAATATTTGCTGGCTTGTCTGGAATATCACGGGCTCTTTAAAGCTCTTAGCCTCATGTTGTTGTCAAAGAATTGGAAATTGAACTTGACTTATGTCACCTCCCCCATTAAGAAACACTATGGTCCAGAGGTAGTTAATAACTTCTCCATAGCAACAGACATGGTAATAGTGAGTTTGAGCAAATGCTTAATGACCTTTGGGTGCTTTGGGCCAAGCCACGCTACCTCAGGTGTTCTCAGCAAAGAATGGAGCGATCTGATACATGGTGCTCTAATCTGTAATCTGTAATTTCAATGTGGCCTTTACACGGCCACCTATGTATAATCAGGGAATTCCAAGTCTTTGGGAACCAGGTGGGTTTGGATTCAAGGCAACAGAGAAAAAGGAAGAAGGAAGAAAAGGATTCTTCCAGTCTGTTCATGCTTCAGGAAAATAGCTCTCGGTGTAGAGCCTGTTCTGTGTGCTAAGTGCTTCTGCCATGGGCTGGGATCCCTTTGGCATGTCCCTATCGATAAAATAACTTCAAAACAGGCACAGAAAACAAACAAGCAAAAAAACAGGCATAGAAAGAAACTCGAAGTTTGAGCACTGTGATTAGAGAGAGCGTGCTAACAGTCAGTATAAAGATGTTCGGGAATGGAGCTGGGAGAGTAGGAGACAGAAAGTTGCATTTTTAACAAAATCCAAGTTTTAAAAGGTACGTCTTTGAAAAACAAAGTGGGTACAGCAGAAAATGAGGACAAACCTGGTGCACAGAGGTTTGTTCTTGGGAGTTCTATTAAAGGGGCAGAACTGCCATCTTCCACTGGTGTCTAAGGCTTTGGAAAGGAAAGCTGTGTGCCATCCTTCCAGGCCTAGCAACGAAGAAATATTTAGCATCAACGTTGTTTGATTTAACTTCATTAGTAAGCGGAAGGTTGTTCTCTGCAGTCTGGAGTTTAGGAGCCAAGGTAGGAAGAAATAATTACTACCTGTATTTCCTGTTATGAGTTTGCCCTCTATAGCTTTGTGGCCAGTTTAAAGCTCCCACCATTGATTCATCTCCAATTGTGCAATTAGTTGTCAACAACCTGTAGCTCTTTATCACTCACCTAGAGGCTGGTGCTAAAGTGTTTGCATCTTGAGAGTTCGAAAATAGATGCATTAAGAGAGACGGCTCAGGCTGGAGAGACGGCTCAGAGGTTAAGAGCACTGGCTGCTCTTCCAGAGGATCTGAGTTCAATTCCCAGCAACCACATGGTGGCTCACAACCATCTATAATGTAACCTGATGCCCTCTTCTTGCATGCAGATGAACATGTAAAACTACTGTATAAATAATAAATAAATAATAGTTTTTTTAAAAAAAGAGAGAAAGATGGCTCAACAGTTAAAAGCATTGGCTGCTCTTCCAAGGGACCAGAGTTCCAAGGGACCAGCACTGACATGGTAGCTCACAACTGTCTGTAACTGAATTTCCAGTGGATCAGACTCTCTCACATGGACATACATGTGGGTCAACACCAAATGTACTAAACAAATAAATAAATGATGTATTATTTTTCTGTTTTATGTACATGAGTTTTTTGCCTGCGTGTTTTCGTGTGGACCATATGAGTGTCGGATGCCTGCTGAAGTCAGAAGAAGTCATAGCATCCTCTAGAACTAGAGTTATAGATGGTCATAAACTACCGTACAGGTGCTGGGAACCAAACCTGGTCCTCTGCAAGAGCACTGAGTGGTCTTAACTGCTAAGCCATCACTTCAGCCCTATGGGTTAATTTTTTTTTTTTTAATCACTCAGTGTTAGTGCCCATCCATCACTGATTATCTTGGAGCTCTGTAGCTCAGGGGTCTTCTGCAGGGGTCTCATGAGGCTCCTATTACATCACCGACAAGCCACATTGATGTCTCTTAGGTTCTGAGTAGGATCCATTTTCTTGTCTCTCCTCTAGAAGCTTCTCCCCTAACTTGGCTTATGACTGTCTGCTAAAGTGACTTATTCTCCTGGCTCAGTTGTTATCTAGAAAGCTAACTGCCTCTTCTGCTAATCTAGGCCTAGTCCTGGAAGCTTCTAGCCTCCATGCAATCTAATCTAGGCCTAGAATGTTTTCAGCCTCTGAGACTTGCTGCTTAATGAGCTCACCCTTTCTTGTTCTTTCTGAGCTCTGGGCTGACTGGTTCAACTCAGCTGTTCTGGCTCAAACTCCTCTCCCAGGTGATTTATTTAATCTAGCTTTTTTCCCAGTTTGGAGTTGCTCTGCTTGGCCTCAAACTAACTCAGCAATCTGCTCTAATCTTCTGGCTTCTCATTTTCTGGCTCGTTCCATCTTCACCTGAGTTCTCTCTCTGCAACCAATCTCTCTATTACTGTCCTTGTAAAACTGCCTTCTGTCTCTGTAAAACTGCCTCTTAAGTAGCTTCCCTTTCCTATCCTATTCTGTCAAATCTTCTCTCATTCATCACCTTTTCTGCCACTCAATTAGATATCACTTTCAAACATGAGTGCTTCCTTCTACAAACTAACTTTACCTTCATCGTTTGGGATTAAAGGCATGCATGTACCACCACACCTGGACCTAAGCTTTTCTTTACCTGATATTTGCTCTACACCAGGCTGACCTTGAACTCAGATCTGTTTGCCCTGTCTCCTGGATTAAAGGCTATCTGTGTTCCAGTCAGATCACACAGATGTAGAAGACCTTTGGATGTGATCTCTTGGCAGAACAGCCATGTTCTGAGTTAACATCCCTCTATAGCTTTCTTCCTTCTGACATAAACCTAACTAACATGAGCAAGTTGATTTCTATTGCTGCTACAATGCACTCACAGGACAATCACCGAACTGTCTCTGTCTCTACTTTTAAGGACACTTGAGAAGATAATGAGCCCACCCAGATACTGCTGGATGACTTAGTAGTGTAGAGTCTACACATCAGCAACCCTGGGTCCATCTGCAAACTTATTTCTCCTTTAATGTGCAGCACTGTATTTGCAGAACCCAGGAATTAAGATATTTGGAGGACATTTTTCTATTGTACTGGCCAGTTGATATTTTTTTTTCACCCTGTCTTTCATCATCTCTTCCACTCTCCCTAAATGCCCTTCTCTTCCCAGCTATTTCCCCTTCTACTGTCATATGTTTGTTTGTTCATTCATTTGTGATCCAATGAGTTTCACAAGGGTCGCTTACAGGAGCATGGGCAGCTCACTGGTGGCTACTGGGGGAAAAATATCAAGTGTGTGGTGTGTGTGTGTGTGTGTGTGTGTGTGTGTGTGTGTGTGTGTGTGTGTGTGTGTCCTCTAATCTGGGGTAAGGACAGAGCTTCATGAGCTCCCAATCCCTAACCCTTCCCCTTGGGACAGGGTGTTGATGGGCCAGTCTTCTGCAGGTCTTATGAAAATGACCACAGCCAGAGATGGTTTACTTTTAATCTAGCCATAGAGGGCCAGAGCTTAAAAATGAGTTAAAAGCAGCTTGGAAATCCTTCATTACCATGTTTGAGATCTGCCTTCCTTTTATTTCTTTTATTTATTTATTTATTTATTTATTTATTTATTTATTTATTTATTATTTTTCTATCTTCCAGGGTATTAGTGACCACCACACTCCATGTATTCCTGAGAAGGCAAACACACTGATGGTCAGTGGTTCCTGGGAAACAGAAAGCTGTTTAACCCTTTTCCTCCCATTCTTTTCTCCTAGCATCTCCTATCACTTCTTTTCCTCAACACAATCTGCTAAGGTGTGTATGAATGTGACTACCTCCCTGTCTTCTATCTCCATTCTCAAACACGTCTATCCTGCAGCCCACACCACCCTCCCTCTCTCTAGGTCCAATAAAAATTGCCCTCAAGTTCCTTGCTGTGTCTATTCTTAAATTCTTTTATCAATAAGACCAAGGAAGTGACACACAGAGAGACCAAACAGGTTAATCAAGTCGAAACAACAAAGTAGGAACAGGAGTAAACCAGACTCCAGGCTAGTCTCATGGAACAGCTCCCTGGTAAATTGCTTATGAACTGTGATCTCACCCCATTCCTAAGTCAGTCAGTGATGAATATTACGCAGACTGTAAAGATGTGGATAGGGCCTCTCCTTCCTCTGGGCCATATCTGAACAGAAACCCTCAGCATTTGGGATGGGAGAACTGAGAGCTCTGTGGGTAATGCCATCACACAGACAGATGCAAGCCACTTTTCTAAATGGTTAATTTCCTCAAAATAATTGAGCTAACCAGGAATAGATTCTCTTCTTTAAGCTAATGGTGGTAATTTAATTCATTAAATTCCCTAAGCCTGTGACTGAATTATATTTAAAAGTTGGAGCAGAAGAGAAGTGGAAAAAAGAAGCACTGAGTTTCTGTTTAAAAGTCTGTCTGTGGACGTGCACATAGGACAGTGACTGCATGCCAAGAGCTCATCTCATGAACCAGCCCCCAAGTACACCCAACTCCCAGAGTTCCCTGAAACAGGGTTATATGAGTGCTGAAAAATAAAAATGCAGGCAGGCTTAAAAAGAATTAAAGCCAATTGAAAGTTCATTATTCTGAACATTATTTTAGCAAGACAAGATTTCTCTTTAAATTTAAGGTTTCTATTTAAGGCATCCTCTGTCATGCTCACAAGTAGAACATAGGAGATGTTCTCATGTTAGGTCCTTGGGACTTAGCCAAGTAATAGCATATTCATTAACGGCAAAAATAGATCTTTTATGGAAGGTCTTTCTTTAAGAACGGAGACTTCCTCCTCTCCAGTGAAAGCTCCCTGCTGTGAGCCCCACTCCCTAGAAATCTCCCCTTTTGGCTAGGTTCCCTAAATACTCCTTTTCAGAGAGCCTGGGACAGCCACACCTCACCTCTATTAAGAACAGGAAGACACAGGCAGGCCGGATGAGCCCCACAAAGCAATAAAACCTTTACCTCAAGACCAAAGGATCCTGTAACCCTTCCCCCAATAACAACATACTGGTTGGGCCCACAAAACCTACACCAGGACTGCATCTCCCCAGAAAACTGCCAACTACTTCAAACAAAATCTAAAAGTTTATAGATAAGCACTTAGGGGTGGGGGTGGTTCCTAGATGAATTTTTTTCCATGCCTTATTCACTAAACAACATTTATTTGGTGTAGAAATTTCAGTATTATATATCTATGGTTAGAGTTCAGTTTTTTCCTAGGAAAGCAGTTCTGTGCAAAATCCTGGAGCTGCCCACCACCTTTGCAGACAAGATGAGAAAGTTCAAAAGCTACAATTCAGAGGAGTGTGCTGAGAAAACACCCCTGAGGAAGATATAAGATGCCAGGGCTGTTAGCCCAGAGGAGATGGCTGTGGGGTAACTATCTGTAATTATCTTTCAGACTACAGAGTGGCTACACAAGAAAGACAGTCTATTTTTCAAAAGAGAAAAAAAAATAGAAATGAGAAGGAGGGAGGGATACAGAGGGAAGGGAGAAGGAAGGAACGAAGGAAAAAAGAAAAAAAAAAGAAAAAAAGAAAAGGACCAAGAACAAAGGAAGCTTAGTCCAAATGGGAAGAATTGCATACCCACTTTATAGAAGCAGCAAAGATGCTTTTCTCTGAAACGTTAAGATAAAAGAGCACCGTTTCTACTAGAGACAGAATTCTGCCTAAAAAAGGGCAAGTTTGGATGCAGGCAGAGTTGACAGGCAAACTCTGCCAAAACAGGGTAAGCAAGTCCTCAATAGTTCCTGCCACACAAATAGGTCTGTCAGATATATTGGTCCAGAAGGCTGAAGATGATGTTCCAACACTATAGTTTTGGGTGACTATCCAGGTAGCAAACTGTCTCTGTCATCTTCTCATTTGGAAAGTTACTAACCTGTACACCTGGCGTACTCAGGTAATCAAGTTTATTCCTTCTCAAGTCTCTGATGGAGTTGAAGACCAGGTAGCTTAGTTTTACAATGAAGCTTAGTTGTTTAGGGGTTAAAATATTTTTAGGTCTAGATAGATGTTTTAAGTTGATAATGACAAGATGTGATGGAGATTGATTTACATTCAGAAATTTAGACAGCACCATGATAGGAAAGATGTTTTCTTCAAGGCTGTCAAATACAAATAGCCAAAACACTAAGAATGTAACATTTATATGATTCCTGATTGTGTCCTGGTTCTTCTTGCTATAGGTAATCTGTTCTATATATGTGTAATAATATAAGTTTATATGTAAAAAATAAAAAAATGTTTAATTAATTAAAAAAAAAGATAAAAGAGGACATAGCAGCTGCATCACTGCGTCATTAGCAATACCTCAGGGTTGAGGGAGAGAATTAATGAAGGACTTCGCAGTGTCATTTACACAACAGACTCCTTACCCAATGGTGGAAACCACTAGTTCATGTGAATGAAAGTCTAACGTGTAGATTACCGGCATCTCTGCATTCACAGGTTCACATTAAAGCCAGGGGCAACTTGTCTTTTTTACTTTTGTTATTTTATTTAATTGTGTGTGTGTGTGTGTGCACATGTTCATATGTATGCACATGTGTGGAGGTCAGAAACACCATCAGGTGTCTTCTATTATTCTTCACCCTAGTTTTTGAGACAGGGCCTCTCGGTAAAGCTGCAGCGCACCCTTTGGGCTAGACCTGCTGTGCAAGGAGCTTCCGGAGTTTACTTGTCTCCACCACTAGCCCCCCCCCATCCCTGAGCCCCAACCCCACCAGGCTCAAGCAGCCACACATGGCTTTTTTACTGGGATTTAGACCTGGGTCCTCATATTTGTCCAGCAAACGCTTAACTGACTGAGCAATTTTTCCAGCCCCTATTCTGTCTCTTTCCAATGCTCATCCTGCTTAGTTTTGTTGTCTCAAAAGCTTTTTTTCACTATACAAGCAGGGCCTGGCCCTGTACCACTCCCGGGGATAGGGAGAGATGGTCTCAGTCAAGCTGGCTGAGTGACTGTGCCCCATACTGAGGTAGGACAATCTTTGTTGGCAGAACCCAGCAATCCCCTGGGGTATGAAGAGACAATATAGACAAAAGGTGGGGCAGCAGAGGACATGTCCTACATAATCACCCGGTGCTCGGCTCCAATTGGCAGCTGAAAACTATGAACAAAATTTAAACAGACAAGAATACACCAATGTCCCAAGATGATGTTGGTCAGTGTGTGTGTGTGTGTGTGTGTGTGTGTGTGTGTGTGTGTGTGTGTGTGAGAGAGAGAGAGAGAGAGAGAGAGAGTGAGAGAGAGAGAGAGAGAACATATAGATCTATGCTAAGATCACAGAAGTCACCCCTTTACCTCTCCCTTTACTCTCTAATGCAATAAGATAGTGTCCCATAACAAGCATCTATCTCGTAATCAAGCCAGACTGTAAAGATGCAATCTACAGAGAGGGGAAGGCATGATAAAGCATGTAGAGGAAAAACAGAGAATGGCTTAGGGAAGCTAAGGAAAGAGGTTGGAGATAGCCAGTGTACCAGTGTACCGGGACCTAGAAGATCCATCCATCTGCAAGATGAGTCTAACTTTACTCCCTTTTAGAATCTTTCCTTCAGTATCAAAGAAGAAAATAGTAAGTGTGCATCTCTCTCCTGGAGCACCTGCATGTGTATGTGCTTGCCTGTGTGCCTGCCTGCCTGCCTGCCTGCCTGCCTGTGTGCCTGCCTGTGTGCCTGCCTGTGTGCCTGCATGCCTGCCTGCCTGTGTGCCTGCATGCCTGCCTGTGTGCCTGCCTGTGTGCCTGCATGCCTGCATGCCTGTGTGTCTGCCTGCTTGTGTGCCTGCCTGCATGCAAGTGTGTGTGTGTGTGTGTGTGTGTGTGCATTTGACAATGTTTCCAGACTCTGAAAGCAGAATGAGCTTGAATCTGGCCATGCAACTCCCTAGAAATGATTATGGACAAGGTGCTCAATTTTGTCAAGCTACATAAAATGACACTAAGGGACAAGAAGATGGCTCACCCAGTAAGAGGTGATTGCTGCCAAGCCTGACAAATCTAGGTTTGATCCTTGGGATCCTCATGTTGGGGGAAAAAGGACTACACAAGTTGTCTTCTCTTTTCCACATGTACACATGACATATATACACCTCCACGCCACATGTTTGTCCATAGACCAACAGACACAATCATAAATACATGTATAAATTTTATGTTTAAACATATTGTTATTATTATTTTAAAGTGTTATGTGAGCGTTTGCCTACATTTATGTCCATACACCATATATCTACTGCTACCCATGAAGGTCATAAGAAGGAACCGTATCTCCTGGGACTGGAGATATAGCCTGCTATGAGTGACCATGAGGGTGCCGGAAATCGAACCTAAGTCCTCTGGAAGAGTAACCAGTGGTTTTAACAGCTGAGTCATCCCTCCAACCACTGTAATGTAATTTCTAAAGTGAGTATACTGTAAAATCTAAATTTAATGATAGTAAAACTTTTTTTTTACTGTGGTTTTTAAAAAATATTTCTCTGGCAACAGCAACAGCAACAAACAAAAACTATCAAAGCAAAATGCTTTCAAAGTCTACTGAGGCCACTGTGACAGAGTCATAAGTTGAACTGTGTAAGCAACGGAAATTCACATCGCCAACACTGAGAGAAGTCTAGATCAGGTCTTCTGCAATGATAAAGGACCTTACATTTGGTGAGGGCTCTCTACTTGATGACAGAGGCCAAGTTGGTGTCGTGTCCTCATCTGGCCTTTGCTTGCTGGGTGCATGGAGAGCAAGAGCATATTCTGTTTCTCTATTGGAGTAGGAAACCACTTTATGACTTAATTTAACATTAAGTACCTGCTAGAAGGTCTGCTTCTAATCATACTGACATTTAGGTTCAAGTTTCAACATATACATTTAAGAGGGACGCAAAGCAGTCCAAGGACGCAAGATAAAACCCTGGATCCACAAGTCTCCTAATGACCAAAGTTCTCCAACTGCCCATGGTCGTGAATTCAACCCTATGAAGCAACACCTTAGAAATTCACATGCATAATATTCAGGGCCCCAGACAGAAAAGAATCCAAAGTATATTTACTAAAAGATAGAATTCAAACTCTAATAAATATATTCACTAAAATGCTCTTCAGACGTGAAGACGAACCCCAATGTCTTACAAACATAATAGAAGAAGTGAAAATGCAACAAGGTACACTGTATATTACCCCATTAATGTCACATTCTATACTAGACAAAATTATGGTCTAGAAGTCAGGACTGTGCAGTGACTAGGAGAGATGTGGAGAGAATGCTCTCAGGTCCTGGTTCCGTCTTCTTCTCTACCACATGGTCCTGCTGCTAGTTGCACAGGTATGTGCTCCTCAGGCTGTGTGATGTATGTGCTTTCCCTGGACAATCGAACTTTGAGCTTTGCAGCGGTTAGGGCCTTAGAACCCCATGCAATAACAAATCACATTGGAGCTTTTGACTCCCTATCTCAACTCCTACTAGCCCCATTGACAGTAAATAGTTAGCAACTGGCTGGCCAGCAGCAACTGACACAAAGAGGCACTTCACACTTATTTTGAATGTTGTAAGTACCTATACCCAGCGAAAGACATGCAAGAACGTTATGAGGTCACTTCTCACTGCCATATGCAATTCACTTAAGAGAGATGAACTGCTTGGACAGAAGTAACCAGTGTGGCCAGAGAAGATGCCTGGTACCCTGCAGCTCACTGCAATGGCAGCAGGAGATGATAATACTACTGTTGCAGAAGGCCACGGCTGCATGTTAGACCTGCAATATCCCCAGTAGCCCTATCCACAGAAGGTTAGTTCTTAGCCTGTGGTGCTATTGGAGGTGGCAGGTACCTTTAAGAGAGGAGCCTAGTAGAAGGAAGTGAGTGTTGCTGTTTTAGCTTCTTCCTGTTTCTATCTTTGCCGCTTGGTCACATGAGGTCAAGAGATCTCTGGACCATAATCCCAACAGGAAATATTGTGCAGCCAACAGGCCTAGAGCAACAGGACCAAAACACCGAGACTTCTAAAACTGAATCAAAATAAGCCTTCCTTTCCTTGTGTTGACCATCTCATGTGTTTTGTTACAGTTACAGAAAGCTGACTAAAACACCCATCTAACAGTTTTATGCAATATAATTAACACTATGCCCTTCACATGTGTTTGCATTTCACTCAACTGCAAATGGCACCAAGTATAATCTGTGTTTGTCTGTTTAAGTCTTGAATAAAGTTTAGCTTTTTACAATATATATGTCTTTAATGATAGTCAAAATATAATTATGATCATCTACATATATCTTATGTGTTAATGACATAACTAGATTTTTCTTAATTTATACGCTACGCAGCCAAGTCTTTCTTTGTTTGTTTTTGTTTTTATTGTCAAAATTCTCAAAGAACTGTAATTCCAACTAACAAGACCTGCCAAGTTCCAACCTGTGTGACTAAGGTCAGCTGTACATATCAGGTTTTGCTGACTTTTGTTTTAGCAGAACCTTGAATCCCTCACACACTGAAATCTGGATTCAGGGTGTTGCCAGCCTCCTGGTCCTTCAGGAGGGCCCACATGCCTTCTGTGGAACCAGGGCAAGAAGTCAGGATGGGAAACAACACAAAAGGACAGCTAGCTGCTAGGTCTTACAGGAGAAGGAGCGGTGTGGAACGACCTGGATACACAGTGGGTGAGCTGGCAGGAGTCCCCTGGAGGGGAGCCTGGACAGTGAGGGCCAAATTACTATAGAGTAAAAGTTGGGCTTTGGAGGGAAGATTTTCTAAAACAGATTAATATGGATAGAGCAGAAAAAAGAAATTGCTTTGGCAGTCATTTCAGCATTGCAAATGCACAGACTATGAAGCTGGGAGGGAAAGCCGGTTCACCGAGAGCAAATGCAAATCAGGACAGGCTGGCTTCATTCTCATTTGCATCTAAATCCATGGAAGAGTGCCTGTGAGACAAGAAGTGCAGAACATTCTGTCACCTTGCCCAGCAGACAATGCTGGTGTTGGTGCTGTCACCAGCCGCCTGGTAACAGTATTACCAACTTTGAAAACTAAGGGAAGTGAATATGTATTCTACACAGACAGGACCTGTGGTACATTTTGGCTGAACTGTCAGGACTGTTTGCTCACCAGAGCCCATTTTTTGAGCTCCAACTTACGGCTCTAATTACTGTCTTTGTGCATACAAGTCCAGAGGCACGTGCCTCGCTCTACACAAAAGATGAAAGCTGGGAGAAGAAGGGCAATGTTGGGTGTGGGAGTCAGCTCCGAGTATACCCGGAAAAGTAGGAAAACATTGCCTGCTCCAAAGGAACACTGAGATTTGACTGTTGTCATCATTGCCCTTGTCATGTCCCCGTCATCAACAACAAAGCACCAGGCGCTGCTGCGTGAATTCACATGTGTCGTGTACTGTAGGCAAACTCTAATTTAAGGATAATGTAAAGCTGAGGCTCAGAAACACCGACCATCTTACCCAAATACACACAGCCGATAAATGAGAAGCTCGCTTCTCAGGTCTCCTTGATTCCCAAATTATTTTTACTTACTTACTCATTTGTTTAGTGCTTTGCTTACCTGTTTCCAGAGCAATTAAAATGTAGAAGGGATTGATAGAACAGAAAACGAATCCAAAGGCAAGAACGTCAGGGTGAAAAGCGGTGACCTTCCAGGGAGCACACAGATACATGAGGAAGGTTTGGAACATTCCATGTAAAGATCTCAGTACTCTAGTTGCTTGTCACTATGGTTTGGATTGGGGTTTAATCTCCCGATGACTCAGTCATTGAAAGCTTGGTTGCTAGTGTGGCAATGCTAAGAAGTGGCAGACCCTTAGGAGATGGAGCGGAGAGCAAGGTAATTAGGTCATTAGAGAACGGAAGGCCTTCTGATGGAGTGAGGCCTTGAAAGGGAGAGTTGCTTTCTACTCTGCCCAGTGATCTCTTCCTCTTACATGCCCTTCTGCCATGACATCATCTACCATACTGTGATGCTATATGGGGTCCTTGCCAGAACTGGTGCCATGACATCATCTACCATACTGTGATGCCATAAGGGGCCCTTG
>OU015752.1:31611001-31628160 GCA_907169655.1 Acomys percivali
GTGCCATGACATCATCTACCATACTGTGATGCCATAAGGGGCCCTTGCCAGAACTGGTGCCATGCTATTTGGATGAGGTCAAGCATGTAGAGAGAGAATTGAAAGCTTAATGAATAGGATTGACTGCCAATGGAAAAATGGATCCAGGAACGAAGACTCTAGAGGTAGATGTTCTATGAAGTAAAGTTGCAGGGCCTCGATTCTAAAAGCCCTTTTCAAAGCCCTATGGTGTACCCATATGGCCACATAATAGACAACAGAGGGGAAGGAGTATTTTAACTCAGTTAAATTTGGTGACCATTTCCTTTCAACTTCTCCTCCTTCCTTCTTGTCAGTGTATCAAGAGGCCCTCAAGTGTCCATGGGTCTTTGAGGTACCTAGCTGAGGGGAATTTGAGTTGGAGAAACATTTAGACTGCCTAAGTGTGGTATTTTGTTAAAATTCTTGGCCATCTATATGCATAGCCAATCCCTATGTAGGAGTGCCTTGTGGCGACACCTATACTGGCTGCTGACCTGCCCAGCCTCCTAACAAGGACATGGATCACAGCAAGATATGACTGAATTCTTGGGATTGGAGAGATAGCTCAGTGGGTGAAGTGCTTCCCATAAAAGCATAGGGATCTGTTTTTGGAGTCCCAGAACCCACATAAGGCATGATATAGCACATGTATCTGTAATGACAGCTCTTCTACAGAGAGATGGGAGGCAGAGAAAGGAGAGTTCCTGGAGACTTGAGGGCCAGCTACCCTGAGTAGGCAGCAACAAGCACCAAGAAACCAAACAAGTGGAAGATGAGAAGCAACCTCAAATGATGACTTTCGACCTCCTCCACCTGCTTACAGTAGTATGTGCTCACCTGTGTGCACATGTACCCATACACAGAGATTTAAACGAAGAATAAAAAGTGAGTTCTCCAGGCACTGGCAAAAACTATCTGACAGCGGAGAAGAAAGAAGTTTTGAAATGCTGGGATCCGACCTCATTTAGAAAGATTCTGTATCACATGAGTAAAACTAGAGGATGCAGTTCAAGTCAGAAGTAAAGCTCTCTCTTGCCAGGGATATGCTAAATAACAGCATCTTCAGATTTAAACTCTCCTCGTGTTTTTTTCATTTTTTCATTTTTCATTTTGGGGGGTGGGGTGGGGTGATGGGGTGGCATTTCTATGAAACTGAATTTATCAGGTTCCTGTGTTGTAGATGCCGTCCTGAAGCAGTTCTGAAAACAGTATGTCAGCGTATGAAATCGGGATTTTTTTTTTCTTTTCTTCAGCCTAATTACCCTTGGTAGGAAACTCGCCCTGACATGCTATGCTAGGAAGCGTTATATTGTCTCCTGATTCTACCCACAGAAAGTGATATTATAAAACTGTTGCTGTACAAAGAAGTGATCACAGTAGGCAGTCCAAATTTTGAAAAGTGTATTATACAAAAGCAGGTCAGGAAAAAAAAAGATTTTTAAAGTAAAAATATTGTCATTTTATGATATTTATAGCAGTAGTCACTTTGAAAAATTTACAGTCGTGAGTTCTTCTTACGTGCCAAATACATATTCATTTTGCATAAAAGACGTCAACCTTGTCTTCTTATGTAACATTTCTTAGAGAAAACTCACAAAGCCAAATAAACATGAGCTTCAAGCTCCATCTCAGCAGTCCCTACCCCTGGCTCGAAGCACAAAGAAAGCTCATGGGCTGCCTTGGAGGAAGACCTTTCCAGCCACCTAGCAACACAAGGGAGGGAGACTGTGAGGGGTTCACTCTCTCAGAGGTAACCGGCTAGTGAGTGTGCTTAACGTCAGAGCACGGCAATGGACAGGCGACACTGGGAAAATATGTTACGGTCTCTCCTGGCCAGTAAGTTTTGAATGGTGGGTGGCACTCCCACCTGAAGCAGTAGGTTGTCTCAGCATCCCTGGAACCAACGCATGCCTGGCTTTCCCAGCAACTGAAGTGATGCTTAAGCAAAGCGGAAAGCAGAGAAGGCTATGGAGGCAGTTCCTTGTTTGTACACCACCTCGGTGAACCAGTAGAGGGCAACTTTCTAAGGTGAATGGGTCTGTTTTGCTTAGGGTTTGGAAGTTCAAATCCAAGATGAGGTTTGGACCTCTGTCAAAGGTCCATGCTGGGAGCCGTGTTGAAGAAGGTGCCCTTGAGATGGGAAGCAGACAGAGGGGCCAAAAGAGAGATCCCACAGTCCCTGCCAGGCCACTACCTAAGGCGCCATCTCTCCAAGGCCAACAGCATTTCCCTCTGTGCTGTGCTAGGGAGCAATCCTTTACACATGGACCTTTGGGGAACACTAAACCCAAACTATAGCAATCAGTAAAACTTATTTTCTACAAGTCTGTGGTAGGGATGACTCTGCTCCCATGATGCAGTTAGCCCATGAGTGTCCTAAACGTACTTAGTTTCTCAAAGCTTTGAGGTTTGTTGCTTGGGAGTTTTATCGTAGATAGGCATACAGCGACCTCCTTAATAGAGGACTGTGACCCATTACACCTTCACTTCCCTGAGAATTAACGCCTGGGAACAAATTCAAACTAATTATCCGGCTACATGATGGCTGGATTAATCTTTAAAGTGGATGCAATGGCCATGATTTACATAATCTATTTAATCATTTTTCAATAGAATTAGTATTTAGAAGGCAAGTGGGGGGAAATAAATTACACCCTACAGCTTCTTTTTGTGCATACCAGGCTCAGCTCACAAAAGGATAAAATTAACATTATCAAAGGTATAGGACACATCAGGTGCTTGGAGCCATAAATTAGATTACAGGGATAACTAGCAATCCTCCCAGGCTCTTTGTGCGCTATGCATTCATCCAGAGAGTAAACAAACAGTGCCACAAGCTAAGATGAGGCTTTATCCATCACTCCCTTTGGGATGCAGAGGCTCCCTGATGGATTAGAAGGGCTGAGACATTTGACAGGTACGTCCTCTGCGCATTGAGACCCTTTGTTTAAGGCCCGTGTCCAGAGGGAGCAAGCTGGAAAACCGCTGCCTAAAATTTAATTCTAATCTGGGTGTGATTCTTATCATTTTCTCCGTTCAGGTCATTACCGGCAGGGGGTTGTGGGTTTCTTCTTTTTCTAAAGATGCCAAGGCCAAAGGGCTGAGAGACTACAGTGGGTGGCTTTCTAGTCTCCAGGGAAACCTGGAGCCTCAGAGTCAAGCCTTGAGGTACCCAGGAGCCTTCTCAAGGATTCACGCTGAACTTTCTGAACTGAAAAACTCAGAGTCTAGAAGTGGGGGAGCAGGGGGAGCAAGACAGGAACTTGGCATTTGTAAAAAGCAGTTTGCATAGACGTTTAATTCCCAGTTTAAACATGGAGAAGGAGAAAAGGGAACTGTGAAGGGACACACAAGTCCAGCTTCTAGGAAGACGGAGTGAGGTATAGGAGAGACAAGCAGGCGACAAGAACAGTTATCAGTCTCTGAGAGCATTAACGTCACTCCTGCAGGAGCTCATGATGCTCCTGGACAGCGTGGTACCCTGCTCAGGGTACAGTACAGTATGGCTAAGCAGCAAGGTTTAGGCCTAGTCTGACCCTGTTCCAGTATCAGCCTCACTGTCATATGACTCTAAGCAAGTCCGTAAACAGTTCTGGCCTCAGTTTACTTTCATTTGTGAAATGGAAAGATCAGTAAGACCTACCTCACAGGATTATAGGCATGATGAAATGAAATAAAATTCCCTAAAAAGCACTGGATAGCATGCGTGACACACAGTGAGAGCATGATAAAGCTTGGTTTCCTTTAGGCGTACCCCCTAACCTCTCTATGTCTCTATGCCTGCACATCAGCTTGAATTTCTACTTTCGTATATATATATATCCACAGATGCAGAATATTACAGCGGGTGGACATGCAAACTGTCAACTGAGGAAAACCATAAGACAATGTTAAGCAGGAGAATCAGGTCGGAAGCTGTTGCCCTGACGGTTGCATGCTGGGTAAAAATGAACTGCATATTGATAAGCCATGCAGGGAAATCGTCATGGAAGCAACTGAAACGTTACAGTGTTCTCTCAAAAGTTGCTAGAGATTTCCGTCCAGACCTAATAAGAAACTGAAACTATGAGAAGTGGCTCTCTCTGCTTTCCTCCTTCGGCAAAATTGTCTCAGATAAGTGAGATTGCCATTTAGGGTCACAGCCAGTGCTCGGGGCCTCTTGGAAAACATCCTGCCAAGGTGATGGATCTACTTGTTCTGTGCCTCCTCTTCAGCTCTTCACAAAAGGCTTTTCAAGGGAGAAAGATGGTCCAATCTCTTTGAGCACAGCTTGCTGAACATCTTTCCTCAAAAAATGTCCCTATTATCTTTTCTCCAACTCAGCCCGGAGCATTTTTAGAAAAACCCTTAAAGTCAGCCTACTCCATAAATTACACAGAGAGAGTCTTCATCAAACTTTGGCTTTCACTTTTCACTTCTTGAATCTAAGTGGGGGAGAGACGATGGCAATTCTGGCAACTCTTCCTGCCTTGTAAGTAGCACGGGAGAACCGGAAGTCGAATGGGAAGTCAGTGATGGAAGCTACGGTCTGAACAATAGGTTCCTAGGTTCCCAGCTTCAAAGCCAATGATCTTTCGACCCCATCTGAACACCTCTTCGCTAGTCTAATAGCCATGAGGCTAACTGCAAGAGCTCAGCTACCGAGAGGGACTTGTGTCCCCAGCACTGGGATAAAGCCTTGACACACCAGGGTCCCCCGGCATCCCAACTCCGCAAGCTAAGTTGACAGATGCATGCAAGAGCCCTAGAAATGTTAGGCAGCGTGTGCAAGGTTACAGTGTTGATAAACACCAGAGGTAGGCTTTCTGCTGTGAGAAGACAGTTTCCTGGGTCCATCCATCTTAGGAACATGTTCCATCTCGCTGGCAGGGGCAAAAGTGAGTTCATAGTCCCAGGCCGCGGAACCCAACTCCTCTCCTGCTTCTTCAAGTGTTTCAGGTTTGTCTGTTATCCACTAAGACTGTAAAGAGGGGAGCTGCCATTGTACCTTATCCAAACTAAGGCACACGGGTGTAAATGTGTTGCCTGTCTTGCTCCTTTCTCATCCTACATTCCGGGTCAGAGTCCGGGATGGGATCCGGCTTCAAAGAGCTGATCAAGGGTCCTGAAACCAGGTGACCTGGAAAAGCCCAGTCTCCTACGTTTACTTCCTTGCTTAACCCCTTGTGTCAAACTATGATTGGCCAATGCAACATCCCGCCCCGCTCCCCTCGGCTTTGTGTTTCCTTCCTTTAAAAGTGTTGCGCAACCTCCCTTCCAGGACTCCGGTCAGATCCTTAATTGGCCGCCTCCCTGTGCGCGCGCTCAGAAAACAAAGCTTGTATTTTAAGCTTCTGTCTCTAAAGTGAGTGTTCTCGGCTCCCACCACGAAGTCAACAGTGCTTAAGACCCGGTTGGCTTCTGTCTGCGGATTGACTTCTAGAGCTTAACGGTCCTTCTTCAGATCATCCTGGTGTCTTCATTCTTTTAGACTTAAAGCAAGTGGCTGCACTTGGCTTGGGGAGAGTTTTGCCCAGAGGGGTGCATTAGGAAGGAAAGAGGCAGCGCAGAGAAGGAGTGACAATCTATGCGTAATACTAAGACAAAAGTGTTGCTTCTTAGCTGTGTAAGTGTTTGAAAAAGAGTGTCCTTGGGGAGATTCTAAACTATGAGGGGAAGGAAAGTTGTGTCTGCATGAAGGAAGCTGGGGAAAAAAAGATGCTCCTTTATTCCTCACAGTGCCTACAGAAAAAAGATGAGCAACAGCCAGGCAAGAGGAGACTAGAGCTATTCATTCTCAAAAGAAAGAGCTCTTGAGGAGATTCATCAGTGTGCCATTAGCAATCTCCTAAAACATTTACACATGAAATCTTGCAGACAGGAAAAGGACAAATCAATGAGGCACAGAGCGCTTGAAACTGTCACATTCCACAAGTCTGTGATAGGTCACTGTCTGTGAATGCAGAATTGCACCCTCTCTCGGCTTGGTTTTTCATATTCTATCTAAAAGGTTGAAAGTATAGTGCGGAATCAGCAATGACACGTGGCTCCCAAGAGCCAACATGTAGGAAACGGAATGGACAAAACCCACTTATCAGTCAACATCCATTCTCTAAGAAGACAGCACCATCTCTTTCCATGCTCGGCGGCAGGCAGTACTGGGTATTTTTTCATTGTTTATTGGCTGAGGGGAAGGGGGTTGATGCAGCTTCTCCCTGTCAAAGGTCAACTCTCCAGCTGTCACTCATGGAACAGAACAGCTATCAAATTGCAGGAGACATTGGTTAGTCCCTCTGTGTCTCTAATTGATGGAATTGGATGTGGAGACATGAATGCACAAACCATATGGGAGAAATAGTCTTCATTGTATGCAGCCTTTAAGAGGCTGCCCAGCATGCTAGAATCGTCTCTACCAATTCTTTCAGTGTATTTCTGACCGTACAGTTAGGTTGGTTCCAGGAAAGTATTTGCTCTGTGTGCTGGCTAATTTTATGTTGACTTGACACACAAGCTAGAATTCTCTGAAAGAAGGGAACCCCAATTGAGAATGCCTCCATAAGGTCTAGCTGTAAGATATTTTATTAAGTGATTGATGGGGGAGGACCCAGCCCATTGTAGGTGGGGCCATCCCTGGCTGGTCATCCTGGCTTCTATAAAAGAAAGCAGGCTGAGCAAGTGATAGGGAGCCAGCCGGTAAGCAGCACTCCTCTATGGCCTCTGCATCAGCTCCTGCCTCTGGGTTTCCACTCTGCTTAAGTTCCTGTCCTGACTTTCTTTGGTAATGAACAGCAATGTGAAAGTATAAGCTGAATAAACCCTTTTCTACCCAACTTGCCTTTTGGTCATGGTGTTTTGTTGCAGCAAAAAGATACTGTACTTAAAGAAAATGATTTGTTTGGATTTGTCTGAGATATGCTAGTTCTAGATCTAAAAGTTTGTCTCTCATAACCACTGTCAAGTTCCATCAAGTTATCTTGAACTCCGCAGACCTGAATCCATGTTCTTCACTTTTCTCTCTCTCTCTCATTTTCAAGATGTATTGTGTTCAGGGAAAAACAACTGAGGCATTGAATCCAGAACTATTCGTTTACATAACAAATTCTAGATCTTTGGAGAAAAGAGAAGACTCCCAAAGCCATTTATTTGCCTGAGGACAGAGATGTGAAAGAGCCCATAGAAAGAGTAAAGTGTCCTGGAAATGGCAGGTAAAACTTGTGGAGGACACACTGACAACTGAAGACCAGAGTGACATCTGGTCTACCCAACATACAGAAGACTGAAGAATGAGTGACCCAGAGCTCACGGTCTAGACAAAGAAATTATGCAAAGAAAGATGATTTTTATGGAGCACGACAAGTTTTGGGACAGGTTGTGCAGGAAGTTGTGGGAGCAGCAGAGGGTCACCTAACTATCTGTCCCTATAGACTCTCTCAACTCAATATCTTCTTCGTTAGGATAAAATAAAAGTAGGTGTTGCCCTGATGGGTGAGTGAATTTAAAGATTAAATGTGACACAGCATGATGTCCCCTGGCACGGAGGTAGAGTGCTGACTCTTGTAGGACTTGACTTTCTGCTATCCTGGAACTAAACATCTACTTTTCTTTCTTTCTTTCTTTATTAGCTCCTACCTTTCTTTCTATATTCCTTTCTTTCCTCCATCTCTTTTCCTTAATTCCTTCCTTCCTTCTTTGCTTGCCTTGCCATTATCTCTGAAATATCTCTTTCTGGATCTCAAGTGAGATAAGGCTCGATAAGACTAGAACATAAGGGGGAATGGTCTGTTGGCACCAGCCAGGATTAAATGAAATAAAAATAGTCAGGCATAGTAGCCAGTGATCTCAGGGAGGCTGGGGTAGGAAGTTCCCAGCATGTTCGAGGCCATCCAAGGCTGCACAGTGAATTCACAGGCTACAGTGCTGCCAAGAGAAACAGTGTTTTAAACAAACCCACACACCAAAAAATGAGAACAAAAAAACAAGAAATAACCATTGAGGTTACAGTTGGCTGGTCTTGGGTTAGGTACCCCTTACCCAGTCCTATTCCACTTGGCCATGGGCCTGGGAGGTGCACACGAGGACAGGTTAATTAGACAGCAGGACTCAGCATTTACATTTCTCCTCAGCAAAAGATGTGACTGGACAAAGGTAGTCTGGGGCACTGTGGATTGATTTGCCCACCCCTTTTCTGACTACTTACTACTTACTGACTACTTACTTACTACTTACAGACTACTACTTTTTAAATATCTGTCATCTCTAAGCTCGTCAATTTGCTCATCTAAACATTTCCTACCTTTATTATTCACCATATATAAAAATTGTATATTTTATGTCACCTTTCTAAAACATCAAGGTGTGATACTCAGGACTCTTATGCTTAGGTGTGCCATCTTTATTTGTCTTTTGTTTCAGAGGTCCATTTCATTCTGCGTCAGTCTTGGCTACTCTGTTCTGAAGGTCCTAACATGGCATTTGCACCTGAAGCACTTCCTTGGCCCAGAGAGGGCCCTCACCGGGCCACTGTGTAGAAGAGTATACCGTAGGGTAGAAAAGACCACACACTCAGCATTCCTCAGGTAAAAGCAAGAGATTGCTATTTCTTTCCAAAGCTTTCCCTGGAGACTGCAGCCTCTCACATGCTATTCTGGCTATATCACTCCGAGATGTTCCCTAATGAGCTAAGTGATAACCTCTCAGCTCTTTGTCCACGTGTGTTCCCTCAGGGGCAGACACCCCTCTCCATGTGTCTCTGAAAATGACAACAGTAATTTCTTACCCTTGCCACCATTCTTAGTCAACAATAAAAATCTGTTAGTGGGGAAACCATTTTACACCTAGCAGAATTCCAAGCCTAAGCTAAACATGTGCACATCTCACTGCACACATGACACAGGGATAAGAACCTGCACATCTTGGTGCACGTGGGACACAGGGCGGCAAGGGTCCTGACAATTGATGCTGCTGCCATAGCTGTGAGCCAGGCTGCTCACACTCTGCTAGCTGCCTCCCAGGGCAGTGGTGGGACCCTTTCCATCAATGACAGTCCCTCTAATGACCTCCCTGAGGCATAGCCATGGTGAGTCATTTCTTACCAAACAGCAGGAACTTAAACCTATGTTGTATGAACTGAGTGGTGCCCATCCGCATAGCCTCAGCGTTGACGTGAACCATCATGTTCTGGTACAAATACCTTTTGGGATTCTCACTAAAGAATCCTGGCCTGGGATTTTCCTTTTCCCGCCTGGATACACACCCATGTGTATACATGCACACCCACGCACTTTGTTTTGCCCACATGCATTGTCTCCCCTTCTTTCTCTGTCTGGCATCTCTCAATAGACGGCTGCTCCCCTTGCTGTCTCTCTCTCCTCCTTCTCCTCACTTCTCTGAATTCCTCCACCTCCTCACTCCTTTTGCTAACTCCCCTTATTCCTAAACCTTCACAAACAAGTGATCTCAGCATCCCTTCCCCAGGTTTATAAAGTGTTGGCTTTGTGGCGCCTCATTCTGCTATGAATCAGATCTCACCAACACATAATATAGTAGAAATGGGCCATCAAAGCTGAACTGCCCAGAGCTTATTCCTTCAGTGTTCATCAAAAAAAAAAAAAAAAAAAAAAAAAAAAAAAAAAAAAAAAAAAAATTCTTGGTCCAATAATTTCTACAGGCCTGACTTTTTTTTTTTTTACACAAGACAGCACAAAGCACCAAAATACTTTCTAACACATGAAATATAAATTAAAAGCATCTTATTTTGGGTAGATCATTCACTTCGAGTTTTTAGAAATCTGGTAATTTGGGTATGATTTGATTTATTTTTATTTTTTGTTTGATTTGATTTTTTTTTTTCAAGAGGCATTTGTATTTCAGATGAACTGCTTTGGTGAAAGTCAGTTTTCTATTTTCCACCCTCTTGTAATAATGAAGATGGTGGGACACACCAGTGCTATCTGGGATCTTCTAGGACTGTGGAGAGGATTGGGCAGTTGAAGGAAAGAACCAGCTAGAACTGTAGAATGCCTCTGGACTACTAGGGCCTGGGACGGAAGTCCCTGGCAGTTTAGACAGTAGAGGTTTCTACTCCCTGGATGGGGTCCTTGTTGGAGAGACTTCCTGAGATGTTATTAGACTCCAGCAGTTCCACGATGCTGTAGGGAAAATAGTCCTCGAGACCCAGCATGCTGCAGAGCCAACCACAGAAGCCTTTCTCCATGTCACAGGCAGCTTGCCACCGTGCTCCCCAGGACCATGAGAGCTGGACCATGGCGGCATAAAGCCCCAGGGAAGAGGCCATGACCCTGATGGCTCTGATGAGCACTGGATAGAAGAGAAAGAGGCACGGACAGCAGGAAATCATACGCCGGAAGGTCCTCTCCTCGTTGTACACAAGAAAGATGTTGTACCAGATGATGGTGCCATAGTAGAAAATTGCGACAAAAGAAAGGACAAAGACCACAGATAGGCAGACCAGTGTCCAGAGGGCCACATGTGGCCCCTGGTCTGCCCCCACATGGCAGGCCCTTCTTCCCTCAGGTGCTGCTTCCCTTGACAGCTCCTTCGGTTTGGTCAGTTCCTGCAACTCCTATTCTGTCAGAGTGACATGGATACCCACCATCTGACCCTTCTTCTTCCCTCATGTGATGGTCTCGGTTAGCGTGACGTAGAGGCTGTCTAAAGGCATGTTCCACACACTATCCCGTATGATTTGATTTATATACTAATTTATCGTTAACTGGAACATGGAGTTAAACTAAATGCCCTCTCCCTTTTTTTTTTTTCCAAATTGAGCCATGGAACTGGCCACACAGATTGTTTGGATAGTAGACTGGAAGATTATGGAACTGTGTGCAAATGTCTCTGGCTACTGTATTGGAATATGACCCAGAAATATGTAAATGTCAACAGAGTTCACCCAGCACTGATATCTGTCTTGGGGGGGCTCTGGTGACAAGAGCAGCTGCTGCTGATAAATCCTCATGTGGTTTTTGCCCCTGCTGGCCCATGCCTTTGGACTAGGTCACGTGGTCCTGTTGGCTTTATCCCCTGGCCTCTTTCCTTGTGTGTCATCATTCGGCCTCTGGTCCCGGTTTGGTTCTCTGTTCAGCTTCCCTGCCTGGAGACCGTGCCTCACTGACTCTGCCCTGCTGTACTTGGAAGGAAATTATGCTTTGCACTCCATCCTGTTCTCATGAATTATGGAATCATAAGCCTGGAAAGGACCCCAGAGTTATCTGTGCCAGTCTCTCATTTGACTAATAAGTTAGGTGACCGATTTGTCCAGACAGTTTCAATTTATGCCTCTTGTCCTAACGTAATTATTAATATCTTCCTCCTTGCTATCATATATGTCCTCCTGTAAATTGCTAAGTATATGGCCTCCCTACCAACAAGAGAACCTTCTAAGTCAAGGCCGAGACCCACCCCCAGGTATCCAGAGCTTATATTCTTTAAGACAAACCTGTACTGACTCTTCAACTTCAGAGACTTTTTTTAGAGCAATTCTTAACTAAGGCCTCCTGGAAATGTTTTAAATGCAAGATGCTTGACTTTAAGCATCTCTCAGAGGAGTCTGAACATGTGTCATATGATGATGCTCAGGACAACCCGGATGCACACCACAGATTTAGAACACCCTGCTTAGAGGAAAGAGGTTCTTAGTAGAAGTCAATAGTCACAAAATCTCACATCAAGATGGACTAACTCAAGGCTAACAAAGTTGGTCAAGCCTTTGCAAGATTCCTGTAGTCAACGGTGAACAATTCTATTAAGTCTTATGGCACGCCATGTGACTTTGAAACAGGGAGCTAAACGCACCAGAACTGACTTCTCTGGTAGGTCCAACTCTAGCAGCCACCTTGAGAGAATTCTGGGATTTCTTGAAGTTTACCTTTCTCCACCTGTTTTCTTTCTTTCTTTTTTTTTTTTTTCATACAATCGGGTCAAGACACTAAATGAAGAAGTCAGCTTCATTCCACGGTGGGTGAAGGTCCCAACCTCACAGTACTGTGCTATAAATAAAACATCCTGGCCAGCCATGTGAAGCTGGGGAGCGGAGAGGTTCAGTAAAAGATAGCTGGGTTTCTGATATTTTGCCAGGAACAAAAGAACTCAGAAGCAATGGCTCCATGCCAGAAAGGGGAGCATGAACCACAGCTGGAAACCTAAGCGAGGGAAGAAAGATTAATCGGTTCTCTAAAGCCATCTGCTTCCCTTGGCCACAGAATTCAAGCTGGCAACACTGTTCAAATGCCTGGACCATGGGCTGGGTGCCGGGGAAGGGGCACACTTTTTCTGTTCAGTGGAGGTGCAAAGATCCATCTTCCAGAAGCCTGGGTGTGAAAGGGCATGCTCACTTGGGGAGCATTGTCCTACCCTGGTTCTAGTGTGAGTTTCTTTGCTCTTGAGTCTGTATGTTATCCCTGTGTTACACAAGGTAAACTCCTTCACCCAGACTCACCAGTTGTGCATAGGGAAACCAGGGGGAAAATATCTTCTTTTTCCCTTCCAATGCCCTGATTTTAAAAATGCAAATTTTAAGAAGGGTGCCAACCCATCAGCAAAACAAACAGAAATGGAGAAGGGAAAAACCAGAAGCTAAACTATCTGTAGGTGGGAGGAGGAGAAGGAATAGCAAATGAGGGGTTGATTTAGTTCAGGAGAGGAAGGTGGGTTACAAAGGAATTCAAGGTTGGGTGGGAGATGACAAACAGAGAGGCCCCACATTGAGCTTTTGAACTTTAAGGAGTCAGGGTATGAGTTCCTGCCCACTTGTGCCTGGGAAACAGGAGTGGTTTCTTGCTTTCTGGAGAAACTGGCTTGCAAACTTAGCCCATAAGACTCAGCTGGGGACCAGAGAGACTCAGTATCCAGTACCCAGAGGCAGGGAGGAGGTTAATTGTGAGTGGAAGGACAGCTTGGGCTATAAAATGGATTTCAGGCAAGCTGGGGCTACAGTGAGAAACCCTGGGTCAAAGAGGAGAGGAAGTGGGCTTGGTGCTGTGTGCAGAGTCATCCAAGTTCTTCAGTACTGTGAACCGGGAGGCCCTCAGTCCTGCCCTGCCCCTCCCACTCCAGGGATTTGAGAAAGTGAAAGGTTCATCTTCAGAGAATCTACCAATGGAAGAATAAAACTCATTCATTTGTTGATTCTCTGCAAACAAACCCACAACTAGGCAAACTCTACCCACATCCACTGAGCTCATAATCACATTTTAGTTATTTCTGTTTTGTGAGTGTTCAGTGAAGGATCCAAGGAAGGAAGACATTTTCAGACACATGGAACTCAACACCATCATCTCCCATGTCCTCAGATTCCTAGAGCTTGGAATAAAGATGTGGAGAAGAAACCCAGCAAAGACAAAGAGATACTGTATTAGTTACTTCCCTGTGGCTATGATAAAATACGCTGACAGATGAAACTTAAAGGAGAAGGGTTCATTTTAGCTTATAGTTCCAGGGGTACCACTCATTACTGCCAGAGAGGGCACAGCCTCTGTAATGGGGAGACAGATGGTCACACTGCATGGGAAGTGGGCTTTGTTTATAAAACCTCAGGTTCACCCCAAGTCTTCACCCCCTAATGGTTCCATAACTTCCCAAAAAGGATCTGCTAGCTGGACACCAAGGATTCAAATACATGGACCCACGGGCAATGTATCACATTCAAATGCCATCAGGGGGATACAGAAAACATGAGCTGGAACACAGGAAAAATGGTGAAAGAGAGTCTTACGATGAAAATCAGGTCAACAGCTTAGAAAGGAGACAACCCAGAAAGAAGAGGAAGGTGAAGGGGCTATGGACAAGGAACCCGCAGGATAAAAATAACACAAGTGAGAGTAGCCTGACATTTTTGAGTGTTTGGGAAAAATAAGTTCTAAGTACTTAAAAAGATACTGAAGTACTGAAGGAGAGCCAGCTTCCTCCATGGCAATTATCAGCCACAGGAAAACTCTAACAAGAGAAGTGCACTGATGACCGGCTTCTAAAATAGTCCCCAGTGGTACCAATTTTCTTGTTTTCATGTCCTCATATGCCACTCCCATAGTCAGTAGGGCCGACATGCAACATGTGTGTTGTGTAGAAATGATTGTGAGGTTCAGTGTTTGGTTATAAAAAGTGCTGAAACTTTCAGTTTGCTCTCTTAGAGCGGTTTGCTTTGGAGGAAGCCAGCTTTTGTGAAACATCAACAGTCAGTAGCTTTAGGACCGGAAGCCAGGCAGCAGCCAGGGTACCTTATCAGTCATGCGAGTGAGCAACCCAAGAAGCAGATCATGTAACTCAAGGCAAGAGTGCACCGGTTCCTGGTCAACACTGACTGCAAGCCAGACCACCTGCCCAAAATACCCCTGAAGTATAAACCTCCTAAAAGTACAGAACACTATTTTTTATATACCTTATGCCACTGAGTTTTAGAGTTAACTTGGAGGATGAAAGTGTTTGCTCCTGGAAGTCCGATGTAGCTCTAACAAAAACCGTGAAGAGTTGGTATGGATCAGGACTGAGCAGGGGACTTTGGGCAAAGTGGTATTTTTACATTATGAATAGTGGTGTCACGTGCCTATAATCCCAGCACCCAGGAGACTGAGGATGATAAATTCAAGGCCAGTCTGGACTACACGGCAGGACCCTGAATAAAATAAGCAAAAACTAGATATTGTTAGTAAAGACTGATAGATTTTGAGGGAACCCCTAGAGAAGCATAAGTCAATAAAACGGAGAAAATCCTATTAGAAAGCAGAGAATGTGGGGCTCTTGCTACACCAGCAGTAGAAAATTTAGAAATACTAGTGTCTATCATAAATGGAAAATATCTATTTATTTGGTAATCTAATGCAGGAGCTATGTGGTAATCTAACTTGGGAGTAGGTAATCACTGAAAGAAAGACTAATAAATAAAATGTAGATAAGACATAGTGAGTGGAAATTTTCTAGCACCTTATGTGAAAAATCCTATTTATTTATTTATTTATTTATTTATTTATTTATTTATTTATTTATTATGTATACAGGCTCTGTCTGCATGTAGCCCCACAGGCCAGAAGAGGGCATCAGATCACATTATAGATGGTTGTGAACCACCATGTGGTTGCTGGGAATTGAACTCAGGACCTCTGGAGGAGCAGTCAGTGCTCTTAACCTCTGAGCCATCTCTCCAGCCCTCCTTTTTAAAACTAAGAAGTGGCTCCTGGGCCACTCCTGGGCAAAGCAAAGATGTAAAGATGAAGCTAAAGGAATAGTCAAAAAAAAAAAAAAAAGGCTTAAACTTCAAATACAATCAAGGCTTATGGTGGGCACAGTGGCTCAAGTCTCTAATCACAGACCTTCAGAGGCAGCAGGATTGCCATGAGTTCTAGACCACCCTGGGCTACAAAGTAAGACTCCTTAAAAACTGAGAAACAAAACACTTCTAGGAATGTGATGAACACCATCCCATTGTCTTCTCAGCAGAAACACAGGCAAAGGAGGCATCATCTCAGAGATTTCTGGGTATTGCTTTGTTCTAAGCGATGAACCCCAGTAAGGTTTACAGGAGACAGGTAAAGGTTTCATAAAAGTACATCGGCACAATGATCTCCACATTATACCAAAAGCAATAGACACAGAACCAGACAGAAATAAGGTTTGGGATTTTCAAACTTCTACCCGCATAAAAGAGGCTGAGAAAATACCTAAGCTGCAAACACAAGGCTACCTTTCATAGAAATAGAAGAATGACTCAGAAGATAAAAACACTCAGATGGCACAGCCAGGAACCAAAAAGTTTTCCTAGATCATGAGTCCTAATCAAGAAATATCAACTGTGTCTTACTAAATTAAAACAAATACTACATATTTTCTCTCTTCATCCCCCTGCCCCCCCCTCTTTTGCTCCCTGCCCTGTGTCTGTATGTGTTCGAGTGTCTGCGTGTCTGAGTGTCTGTGCACGCACCACACTCTGAGCAGAGGACAAAGTGAGGGAGCCATTTCTCTCTTTCCATCATATGGGTCCCAAGGATTGAACTCGGGTCATCAAGATTGACAGCCAGCTCTTCTAATTGCTGAGCCATCTCACCAAAGGTCCTGCTAAATTTAATATGTACAATGAACCACCAGTTCCTATGTATGTCCACCAGCTCCTTTTTGATAGGAGGGTTTCTAGTATTTCGCACATGCTTGTTCCACTGATGCATGCTGGGTATGTGGGCCACAGACAAATTGCCTCTTTTGTTTACAGTATTAGAATGCATTCTTAAAGGATCTTGGCTGTCAAGCTCCAAATTTGCTTGGGTCTGATTTAGACAGTGAAATTATCAACTTTGAGCTGATATTACATGGCAGGAGCCTTTTGGGAACCTTCATAAGGTGGTGAGTGAATGTGTGTATGGGAAAGATATCAATCACTCAATGTAATTTTGAATCACATGTTGAAAACCTGATCTCCAGTGCACTGGTGTTAAGATGTACCTTCAAGAGGCGGGGCATCATGGAAGACCATTAGAAGGGATTAAGGAAGCTCTCCAAGCATAAGTCTTTATAAATGTATAAGCCTGGACTGGAGGTGGCTCTGCTGGTAACCTACTTGCTGCCTAAGCACAAAGATCTGAGTTCCATCCCCAGCTCCCACGGGAAAGCCAGATGCAGTAGGATGTGCTTGGAATCCCAGCTCTGAGGAGGCAGAGACAAAAGAATACCTGGGGCTTCCTGGACTAGCCAATTTAGTGAGTTCCAGGCTCAGTGAGATCCCCTATCTCAAAATAACAACAACAATGATAATAGTGTGGAAAATGATTGAAGAGGATACCTGACATTGACCCATAGGCTCTGTAAACACATTCATGTACTCACTTAAACACACACACACACACACACACACACACACTGAAATTTGCTTATATATCAAATTCAAGGCCAGCCTAGACCAAATGGGGAGACTCTGAAAAACAAAATGTGAAAAAGAAGGCCCCTAAATTGCCAACTTCCTGTGCCCCCATAGCATGTGCTCCCACCATCACACTGTCATCTTCTACAAGGCCTTCACTAGAGATAAGCACAAGGCAGCGTCACACTCTTGGACCTCCAGAAACAAACTTCTCTTATTGATAAATTATCCAGCCTCTGGTATTTGACTATGGTAAAATAAAAATATAATTAACTTATGCAGGTTGACATTCTGACTG
>OU015752.1:31639018-31650119 GCA_907169655.1 Acomys percivali
AGAGAGAGAGAGAGAGAGAGAGAGAGAGAGAGAGAGAGAGAGAGAGACAGAGACAGAGACAGAGACAGAGACAGAGAGACAGAGAGACAGACAGAGAGAGAGAGAGAGAAGGAGGGCTGGCCTGGTACTCTCTCTGTAGATTGAGCTAGCCTTGAATGAATTTAATCTTGGTCTGTTGTGTGTGTGTTTTTTTTAATTTCTGTTTGATTTGTGATATGTAAAAGAAAATGGTGCATTGTTTACCCCATAGCATAAAGGTGTCCCAGCTAAGTCATAGCCAGGTGCAGTGACACATCCTTGTAGTCTCTACTGCCCCAGGAGCTGAGACAAGAGGATTGCTTGATTCCCCAGAATTCAAGAGAAGCCTAGGCAACAAAGCAAGACTCCTGTCTCAAACACTCAAGGATGCACACACACACACACACACACACACACGCACACGCACACGCGCACACACACACACACACACACACACACAGTGTTGCACTGTAAAGTGTTGAAGTCTAAGTCACTTGAGCTCTGCTCTCCCAGGTGACTGTTGATGAGCCATTTTTCAGAACTGAGAAATTTTAGTGTGGAAAACAAAAACACTCAGATGTTAGTCCTAAGGGACCAATTGCCTCATTTGAAAAGGACACATGCACATAATATTCAGCTGTCCCACAGCTCTACCTAACCCGTCTCAGGGCAATTGGTTGCCTTGAAGAATATCTAGAAATGTCACATTATGCCAGGCACCATCTTGCTGTGTCTCTGGCAGACTCACCTACATACTACACCCTGTGCAGCTGCATTGCTGACTACTTTAGGTGTCCTCTAACGCCACTCAGGGATAGATCTGTAAGCATAAGTGGCTAAATGCAAAATGAGACAGTGATGGTATCTGGCCACCTTACAGGATGAATGACGATCAGTTCAAGCTAATGCGTGTATGACTGGTAAACTATGCACAATACCAGAGTGAATATGTCCAGAAAATAAAGGTAAGCAAAGATTACTTACATGGCTCAAATAAAACAACAGGTTATTTTATTTGATTTGATTTTTAAAAGATTTTATTTATTTCTTTATTTTATATTCATGAGTGCTCTGTCTTCATGAATAGCAGAAGGGAGCATCAGATCCCATTACAGATGGTTGGGAGCCACCATGTGATTGCTGGGAACTGAACTCAGGGCCTCTGGGAAAGCAGCTAGCGTTCTTAACCGCTGAGCCATCTCTCCAGCCCGACAGGTTGTTTTAAAACCCATAGAAATATAAAGCAGAAATCATGAAATAAAATTTAAAACGTTGAAATTGAACAGAAATGTAGAGATCTAGGGAACCCCCTCAGATTAAACAAACTGAGTTTCAGAGACATAACTGACTTAACCAGGGACATATGGCTAGTAGAAATGTACGACACTATTAACAAACTCCATTCTCAGCTAATACCTAATTTGAATGCATTTAGAGAAATCTTCTAGTTCTGCTTAACATTATGGGTCAGAAGGTGGACAAGTTTGGCATGCGGTGTTGCTGCTTAATAGTATTAAAGAAAACCCTGAGGTAAAATTAAATTTAACAAAGTTTGAGCAAGAGAGAGTTTACAGAGATGGAACATTCAGAACTAGAGCCCCAGTCACACGTGCAAATTGTGCTTATGGCCAGAGAAAAGAAAGAAGCATACAGAAAAAATCTGGTTGGCTGCGGTCAACATTTGCCTTATGTGAGCGCGGTGTGAGGAGGGACTTGCCTTCTATGGGCATGATCTGATCAGTCAGTCATCTCTGATTGGCTAAAACCCTACTTCTGAGACTAAGAATGTATAGTAACCCTAGTTTGCCTACAAAGTTAGGTTGTCATTTGTTACATGAAGGAAACAGCTTTAGTCCAAATGTTATCATCAGAGTGAAGAACCAGGTACCTATTTAACATGAGCTTGTGACTTTGGTGAACATATTTAACCTCTCTGCTTCATTTCTTCATCTGTAATATGATGTTGACACATTTCAAAGAATTGTTATAATGGCTAAAGGAATTACTAGGATGCTTAGAACAGAGTTGTGACAGTTAATTTAGCTTGTCAACGTGATTGGATTAATAAATGCCTAAGGCATTAATGAGTCACACCTTTGAGTTTGTCTGAGAGAACATTTCCAGAGAAGAATAACCAACAAGGAAATACCCTGCCTGTGGGCAGGACCATCCGGTGGGCCTGTGGGCCTGCATTGAGTAAAATGGGACAAAGGAGGAAAAGCCATGGAGAGCCAGCATCCCTCTGCACGTCTGCTTCCCAATCATCTGAGATGTGAGCCTGCAGCTGCTGTATACCCTTGTCATCATGCAGCTTCCTACTGCCATGCCTCTGCTGCCTGCAGCGGACTGCGTGCCTCCAGACTGTGAGCCAAAGTTGCTTTCTGTCAAGTGTTTAGTCATAACAACAAGAGCAGTAATTAATCCAAGTGGCTAGTATGTGACAAGCTTTTGGTGAGGTCCTCTGTGGGGTCACCCTATTTGCAAGGAGGTGTCAAGGACAGGGGTGAGTTGGGGAAGACAGGGACACATTAGGCCGAAGGGGCATCATCCAAAGCAGTTTATGTTTCTCTCTCCACAGATAGAACCCTTAAGAGCATCTCTTCCCATTCCTGGAGGTGTCAGCTCACATCCCAAGCTCTTAAAATACATCTGAATGCTAATGCAACAAAGAAACCTATAGCTCGAGGACTTTCAGCAAGGGCTCTTGGCAATGCAGAGGCAGCAGCCACTTACTCTGTGTTTAACCTAGGTAGACAATGGTTTAGAAATATGAGTCAGCCCCTGTGCTGAGATAAACATATCAATCATCCTCATTATCAATTCATTAGCCTCCTCTGCTCAGCTGGACCTGGCTTGAAGGGTGACACGCAAAGCTTCGGGTGGGGGGGGGGAGTTGGTGGAGCTGTTTGGATTCTGTGATCATAAAGGTCTCCTAACCTCAGCAGAATATGACAGCCACTGCTGACCTTGAAGATGGGTTAGGGTCCCTCAGAGACAGTGGTCCCAGCCTTGCTTGGTAGAGAGAGTGAAAGCAAGACCATACAAAGGGAGAAATGGGCTGTAGCTAATCAATACGATTGACCCGGCTCAAAAAAATAACATGTCTAGCACGATAAATGTGGTCGGCACACAGGACAGAGCAGTGTCCAGAGAGAGGAGGGAGTTGTGGGTGCACCCAGGTCTGTGCTTGAACAGTGGCCTGTCTGTAGAATCCCAGAGCATTGATCCTTCCAGTGTTTCCCTTCAGTAGGGAATGAAGCACCGCCTTCATTTGACATTGCAGTCAGGCAGCCAGCCAGCCAGCTGCCTCTGCTTGCTCTAATTCCGGCTCACCCGGCTGTCTTCTGATGATAATTTGACTTCCCACCTAGATTTCACCACAGGGAGAGAGTGTGCTCCAAGCAGAATGTGTGTCTGATCTCTAGGCTGATTTTGCTTGTCGATATAAATTAATAAAAGGGCATTTTGATTTACACATCCCTCTCTTGCGAACTTGGGTTAGTATGACTGAGGGCCCGATACACTGATCTTTCCTCGGTGTGCTGACAAAACCAATTTTCTCTGTTTCTGAACCTGAAAAACTCAGGGCCAGACACTGGCCTGTAGTTAAATCACCAAGGTAAATTCTGTTTTGAAGCATCTGGCAGCCAGACAGCCTGCCTTCCCTCTATTTCCTAGCAAACATTTTTCTCCTGGCCTTCATCTTTCAAGGTCAACACCACGTTCAATGCCCACTCAAAAGATTGATTCTATGGAGACAGGCTTGGAAAACAAAGAATTTGTGTGGATCCAGAACTACCCAACCAATGTTTTGACATTAGTAAAGGTACTTAATCAAAACAGAATTGTAAGGAGTGCTTGATTTCAATGATTTTCACACGTCCTCTGTCCATTTGCTATGACAATCATAGACTGAGTAATTCATCATGAACAGGAACATTTAGCTTATAGCTCTAGAGTCTGGAAGTCCAAAGTGGAGGCCTGCATTTGCTGTATCATGGTATGGAGAGAGAGAGAGAGAGAGAGAGAGAGAGAGAGAGAGAGAGAGAGAGAATCCTTTCATGATGACAGTCTTCATGGTTTCATCGATTCTCTTTTTTTAAGATTATTTTTATTTTATGTATATGAGCGTGCTCTATCTGCATGTAGGCCTGCCCGCCAGATGAGGGCATCAGATCACCTTATAGACTGTTGTGAGCCACCATGCGGTTGCTGGGAATTGAACTCAGGACCTCTGGAAGAACAGTGGTCTTAACCATTGAGCCATATCTCCACCGTACCCCCCATTCATGGATTCTTAAAGGCCCTGCTTCTTAATACTATTGCATTCAGAATTGCGCCCTCAACCCATAAACTTTGAGAGGAGACATTTATCCTCTGTTCAGAAATTTGTAGTTATTATTCATCTATAACTTCAGCTTTTCTAAACTCCACTGGACAGTTCAAACTAGGTCGTGTAATCTTTAAACTCAATGATGCTGTCTGGGTGGCCTCTGTATCCAAGGTCCTCCTAGGTGTCCAAAGAGTCCCCTGTGGGGAATTCATGTAGCTTCGCCTCTGGGTTTTTTTGTTTTGTTTTGTTTTTGTTTTTTTGTTCGTTGTTTGGTTTGTTTGTCGGTTTGGTTTGGCTTGGTTTTTTGTTTTTTATGTTAGCTTCCCAATGGTGGCTTTCAAACAAGTCTGGCCTCTGCCACCGTGGTTGCTTCTGGTGTTGACTGATCCATGGATTCTTCTCCCAAAAGCAGTGTCCTTGAGAATTTGCAAAATTATTCATTGGTACCTCTTGGTACCAAATAACATGAGGTTCTCTCTGGTTAATCTCAATTGTCAGTTTTATGAGGTTTAGAATAACTATGCAAACAGACATTCATAAAAGATTATCTAGATTAAATAGATAATTAAATAATTAGATAATTAATTAGATTGATTAGATAATTAATTAACGGAGGTGAGAATACTCACTCTGAATGTGGGCAGTACCAATTCCATGGGCTGAGGTCCTAATCATAACAACATAACCATCTGCTTCATGCTCTTGCCACCAGAGCTTTCCAGCTGTGATGGACGATACAGTCCCCAGAACTACAATCCAAAATAAATACTTCCTTCCTTAAGTTGCTTCTAGCAGGTATTTTGTTGCAATGAGAAAAATAAATAATGCATCATATTTGCACTCCTAGAACCACATATTTATATTATAGTACAGAGATGTACCATCGTGATGCCATCCTCCCAGGCTTGTGTGGCCCTGCTTGTTTCCAGAATGCCACAAAAGTCCCCAAAGAGAACACGCCTTCATTTTGGGCTTTAGCCCTTCTCTGAAAAAGAGGGATCAAACCTAGAAGTTGGGAAGAGATTATTGGGGGCTCTCACCGTCTCCTGTGCCTTCCTCTGGTCTTGAGAAATTTCATTCTCAATGGTTATGCCAACCATTCATATAAACATATGCCTGCACATAGATATGTTATGCAGCACCTGAATTCAGATTAGGTACAAATCCTCACTCTACACAATCATAGCTAGTGTGTCTAGCTATGTCAGACTCGTCCTAGCTAGTCTGAGCTAGCCTGATGACAGACAGAAAAGGGAGACAGCCAGCCCCTAGAAGTTTGGAAACATCATAGTAGCAGAATTTGTTCATAATCACCTGCAGTGTAGTCATACATGAGCCATAATGCAAATGTTTAGTTTTGTCTTGCTTGTTTGTTTGTTTTTTGCATTATGCCAAAATGTAAAAGATGCTTCCGTCAACAGAAACCACACAGTTAGAAACTGGAACCACATAGGGGGAGGAAATCAGTTTCTTTAAAAAGCTCGCTAAGGGGTCTGTGATATGGCTCAACAGGTAAAGGGGTTTGTGGGCAAACTGGACCACGTGAATTCAATCCCCAAGACCACATGTTGAAAAATGAGAACTGGGTCCTCCAAGTTGTACTCTGACCTACACATGGCAAACATACATACATGCGTGGTATGTGTGCGTGCATTCGCATACACACAAACACCCACACATACCAAAAATAAATAAATAAATAAATAATAATTCTAAAAATGTTAAAGAACACTTCTCAGAGCAAAAGGGTAAATTTTAAAAAGCCTCGAAGCATTAATTTAGCAGATGAATGGGGCAATGGTGTTCTGGCCAGGATGAACCAAATAAAGGAATGTTAAAGGAAGTCATTCTGATAATTCTATAAATTTGCTAATTTTATAAATGAGATTTTGTTTGTTGCTTGAGATCAGTTCTCCATATGCAGCACAGGCCAGCAGCAAACTGATGACCTCCTGCCTCAGGCTTTCTGATGATAAAATAAGATGTTAGGTGGCAAAATCCCAAGAGGACTAAACCTGTGGAGATCAGTTTTCATAAAAAGCTTGTGGAAAAAACTCTGATGTTGCCATGAGATTTAATCCTCTCTCTTTTGCTGAGATGAACAACAGCAAGAAGAAAAACAAGATTATAGCTAAAGACACCTCAGCACCACGGACACCGATAGAGAAGAAAGAGTGACAGATATGTGCAGCACAATCCTTGGCGATTGGTTTACACTGGCGTTTGATGAGTTGAGCAGTAAGAAAGTCCAGCATCGGTGAACTTTCAAAGATCTTGACGCTCTCCTGGCTCTACTAGGGCTAATCTGAAAGCTATACACAAAGTGAGGGTAGACCAAGGGAGAGACGTTGTTGTTGTTGTTGTTGTTGTTGTTGTTGTTGTTGTTGTTGTTATTTAAACAAGGTCTTACTATGTAACCTTTGGTTGACCTGCAACCAGCTATGTAGACCAGGCCAGCTTCAAACTCATAGGCAAATGCCTGCCCCTTACTCCCAAGAGTTGGAATTAAAGGCATGTGCCAATATGCTGTGCCTTTTTCTTTTCTCTCTCTCTATTTTTTCTCTCACCCTCCTCTTCCTTCCTTTTCTTTTTTGGCTATTTGCCCCTCAGCCTTTTTTGTTTGTTTGTTTGTTTTTCTTTTTTGTTTGTTTGTTTGTTTTGAGACAGGGCTTCTCTGTGTAGCCTTGGCTGTCCTATACTCGCTTTGTAGACCAGGCTGGCCTCGAACTCACAGCGATCCATCTGCCTCTGCCTCCCAAGTGCTGAGATTAAAGGCGTGCGCCACCACTGCCCACCTTTCCCCAGCCTTCTTACTTTTTCAATCAGAGGAGATTCTTGTGACACAGACAGACCCTTCTCTTCCAATACATAACTTGCATGTTCCAAGGAATAATATGTTTGTCGCTGGGTGATAAAGAGTTGCAGAAAAAGCAAGCAGTTGGTGTGTAAGGTCCACTGTATTCATGACAGTATCTAAGTCAAAGTCTAAGTGGAAGATGATGTCGGCCTGAGTTAAGGAGTGGCGCCCTCCCAAGGGTATGCTGCCTCTTAAGGTTGAAGGCAGTTGACCTCAGCTGAACAAACCTGGAAATTTCTCCTTCCCTAAAATCCCTGCTAAACTTTGCCTCCCCTGACATACAAATTACTTTTCTTGTTGCTATGACAAAACACGTGATCACAGTTTAGAAGGGTGCAGTCCATCCCAGCATGGAAGGTATGGCGCTAGGAGTGTGAGGCACCTCATCACATTGCAAAACTGTAGTCAGGAAGCTGAGAGAAATGAATTCTGACACTCAGCTGCCTTCCTCTTCTTTTCCTTTTTATTCATGGCATGGTGTCATATTCAGGGTGAGTATTCTCTCTTCAGCTAACACCTCCATAAATATGCCCTCCCAGACACGCCCATCAGTGTGCAATTCTAAATCCAATAAAGTTGACAGGGAAGGACATCACACCTAGGAGACTGCAGTGGCACCTTCCTCTAACAGAAGCAAATAAAAATATATTCCAGACTGTGAAATGAATATTCTCGGCTCAGGATGCTTTTGGTATTGACCCTGTGGTTGTGTTCCCTGATGAGGAGTGTGGGCAAGACAACAGATAAGAGTCATCTCAGTGTTGCACAATATTTGTCATGTTTTCCTAATTTCTCTAAATATGAACATGATGGATTTAAGACAACCAGGAGTTACTTTTTGAGGCCAAGTCTATCCACAGAAAACATACAATTTCCACACATATTTTTTTTTTCAGGAAGCCTTGCATCATAGCCTCAGCCTATTAGTTTTGGATCTATTATATCAGGGCGTTTTATTAGAATGGTAAATGTAAGTTGCAAGAGAATTCGTGTAACTGCAGTATTCAAATACTAGCTAGATCAATAAGAGCTTTGTATAAATAGTCAATGATTCTCATAGTTAGAAGATTTAGAACATATGACATCTTGAATAAGAAAGGCCCTGGAATAGATGCCAACTCCTCTAGGCATCACTATGGTTTGGAGGAGTGTACCCCAAAGTCCATGTATTAAGGGCTTAGTGCATGGGGTAGCAGTATTGTGGACAGAGGTATTGTGGACCTTTAAGTAGTAAGGCTTAAGGTAGAAGGAAAGAAGCAGCAACCTCCATAAGCACACTGTGTCACATGTGAGTTTTTTAGAGAACACACACACACACTTACACATACACACAATTAGTGCATGTAATAACTTTTCTTAAAATAAATAGACCTGTCTACACAAGAGTGTAGAGATGGCTCAACAGTTAAGAACACTGGCTGCTCTTTCAGATGATCAGGGTTTGATTCCCAGCATTCACATGGTGGCTCATAACGATCTATAATTCTAATTCCAGGGGATCTGATGCCCTCTTCTGACCTCTGGGGGAACCATGCATACAAGTGTTGTACAGACATATATGTAGGCAAAAGCATTCATGTGTGTTTGTATATATACATATGTGTGTATAGGTATACATATATATGCATACATGTCTATATATACATAAACACATGTATATATGTGTGTGTATGTACATATATGTATATGTACATATATACGTGTGTGTGTGTGTGTGTGTGTGTGTGTGTGTGTATACTTTAAAAAAGAAAGAACATATAGCCTTATGAAAGGTCCTTAGATTTCAGGGACATGTTCTCCAAGGGGATTGTAGGACCCTGTTATCTCAGTCCCCAGTTCTGGTTCAAGATGTAAGCACCCACTCTCATACATGCTATTAATAATGTACTACATGTAGGCTGCCCGGTCTTAGACTGGAACCTCAGCATGAATGAGTAGATTGTATCAGGTCTTTCATTGCAGCATAAATAGCTGACTACTATAGCTTCTTTACTGGAGTCGTAGTTGTTTGTTTCATTGGTGGGGACTGAGCCCAAGCAGGTAAGGGGTCTATCACAGAGCTACGAGCTGACCCTTAAAGAATTTGTTTGGTTTGCTTTCAGAAGGTCTCGTTGTGTAACACAAGCTGCACTCATACTTTCTATGTCTCCCAGGTTGGTTTGGCATCCACAGTCCTTCTGCCTCTTCCTACAAAGGGCTTAGATTACAGACATGTGTCACCACACCCAGTGAGCTGCAGTCCTTAAAGACCAGGATGGCACCTCCCAAGCTCACACCCTGTCACAATGGCATATGTTGTATCTGCATGCAGAAGCAAGTTGACTGTATTGGAAAAAGAATACAGTCTGTGTCTGCAGATAGCAATACTGCTCTAATACAAATATTCTGGTGCAAGATGAGATCACACACTGGAAATCCTCCATGCAGTGGTCCCTTTATGCAAATAGGCAATAACTCTCTTAACCAGGACAATACTGGAGAGTGTTTGAAAAACACTAAAAATAAGTCTATGCACCAATAACTCGGCATTTAAAGAAAATTAGTGTTCATATTTTGAAAAGCAGCAGAGTTTATATGGAGAAATATTAATCTCTCCTGTGCTTCAGAAAGAGACAACAATGATAATTATGCTTTTGATACAGAACACCAGGGGCTGTCTGATCATCTAACAGCTAGGCAAGAGTGTGCACAATTGCGAAAGACCATCAAACACAAAGGCAGTAGAATGGTTGGGGGGAAAAATCTCTGGGTGTTTATATGCACGTGTGTGTGCTTGTGTACTCTCACATGAACATGTGTGTAAATATGTTTGTATGCATATGTGCTTGTGAACATCAGAATGCATTATATTATCTATAGAAAGTAACATTTTCCTTTAAAAATACAAGGGAAAAAAAATCAAAGCAGTAGTAGCAAATCCCCATATATCTCAGCATGTAGCAACGCAAGACCCAGAACAAAAGCCACTAGAGTGGAAAGAGGCAGTGCAATTTTAACAAGCCACGTCAAGGGGTGATGAAGCAGAGGCCCCCGGCATTTAATAATGTACGTGAGCAACAGAATTCCAAGCCTATGCTGCTGGATGGGCCTTTCACTAGCTTCTGCTTTATCTTCAACAGGAAAAGCTGTGGAGCGTAACTAAAGACTATGGCTCCGGAATCACACAGATGGGCGCTCTGTTCCTTTTCCCTTTTCCTACCCAGTTAAGAGAGACTACCTCTCAGGCCTGTGAGCATCAATATCTTCTCAGTAAAGTGGGAGAGCACAGGCAGCTGCTCTCAGCACAGGACCGCATCAACATGTGCCCTCAAGGACCGCCAGCTCTGCTCACCTACACCAGCATACCTTTCGTACTTATGTGCCGACGTGACCAAACACTCAAAGGAGACAGTGTATGGGATGAAAGGTCTGCGTGCCTTCTGGTCCTAAGGGATTTTGATTATTCATAGCAGGGAAGATGTGAAGGAACAGCTCTATCCATCAGTGGGAGCATGAGGCACTGGACCAAGAAGCAGACCAATCAGAACTAGGGGCCAGGCTAGTAACACTCAAAGACCTGACTCTTGTTAGGTATGTCGTCGGCCAGCTAGGCCCTAACTCCTAAAAGTTCAACAGTCCTCGAAACAGCACCAACCAGCCACAGAAGAACCAAAGCATGAAACTGCATGGGGGATTTTAGGTTCATAGCACCTACTGTCATCCCACACATTCCCCCACATACACCCCCCCACACACACACACTGTTGCTTTCTATGCTGATGACAAGTTCAGATCTCTCACCTGACATAGCAGAGAAGTTGCCTTGCATGCGATCCAGCCTCACACTGATTCCTATAGCCAATGCCTCTACCTGCCATAACCATCCTTGCTTGAGTCTCTCTCTCTCTCTCTCT
>OU015752.1:31656940-31670798 GCA_907169655.1 Acomys percivali
GATAATTGTGATGAGTTTTTCCTCATTCTTACTAAACTCCTTTTCATTTAGTTAAAAAATGTACTTCCCCAGCAATTCATTCCTCAGCCTAGTCCTGTGCTTAATCATGCCTCACCAAGCCCCAGCCCAATGATTGGAAATTAATTGTTGCCCAACAAGGCACAGACCTCTCAGACGCCCATCTTATTGCACAGCACACCATTGCCTTAAGTTATAACGATAATTAAACTGTGCTTTAATTAAGCAAGCCTTGCTCTCCTCTTCTAACTGTCCCACTCAGGCAATTTCCTTCAAGCAATTTCCTTCATTTCAATACTATTACTCACACCTACTGGGGTTAGCAGAACGTATACTCAGGCAAAAGATGAGATTTTCCCATTGTCTTTGGATATTGATTAACTACCTTGACAGCATTTGTAATTTCCACAGCACTGCCAAATCCACAGCCTTGTTTACTCCCTCCCAATTCTCTCCTTCTGAGAAAATAAGAAAGCAAGTCTTTCGACCGTTCTCCAACTCAGATGTAATCACACATAAATCTCGAGACCCAGGGAAGCGTCGGTATTTATAGCTCTTCTCACTATTATTCATATCAGAAAACATGACGGGTCAGAAAATAGAAGTTCTGAGTACATAATATGAAGCACCATATTGTGGAAGTCCTCAGATTCCCATCAATGGAGGAAGTATAAGGAATTCATTGAATCCTCCCCTTGTCAGCTTGCAAATAGCTATTGTGGAGGCTTTTTGTTGTTGTTTTTTGTTTTTTGTTTTTTGTTTTTTTTGTTTTTTTAACCAACAGACTCAAGGGACTCTCCAGACCTGAAGGTTTATTCAGCTCAGCTCAGACATCTGGCTACTCACCAACTCAAGACAGGGAGTCAACCAGAAACTCAAGTTCATAATCTGCTGTCTTAGGAGCTCTGTATGCCAAAAAGAAACAAGAGAATAGAAATTGGTAATGGTAACAACAACAACAACAACAACAACAACAACAACAACAACAAAATGAGTTTATTTATAGTATTACCAAGGCAAGAAGAAAAAGAACTGGTTTCTTTTCACTATACCTATGGCAGTCTTACAATTTACCAAACACCAACTATGAAGCAAAAGCCAAGAGATACACAGACTTAGCTACAGAACTTTCTAATTAGTCTTTTCCTGGGAAGAAGGCGACTCTGCCCCAGTTTGCTCCATCCTCAAGAAGTTGTTGTGTTTTGCTGCCTCTTTCTCAGCAGAGAGAGTCGTTGTCTTTTTATAAGTTAATATGCTACAAAATTAGCATTTCTACTTCCCTCAAACCAAAGATTCAATCCAGGAGGGCAGGTCTCAGAGTCTCTTCCACTGTGGTTTATCTAAGACTGAGGGGCCAATCCAAGGCAAGCAGTCAGTGTCACAGAGCACATGTTCCCTGAGGAGGGAAGCCTTTTCTAATCTAGGCAGGTAGCTGGAAAACTAAAGTAGCTTGACCAAGATGAAAAGGACACAGCCAGTTATGTTAACTTCTGGTCCTATGGTCACATCCCAAATCAGAAGGCAGTGTCTCTGTGCTGAGGCCTGTTCCATTTGGGTAGCATAACTAAAGATATTCTTGTCTCAGGCCCACCAGCCACATTGTCTCAGTTCGTTGCTGATGTAAAAGATCTCTATACAAGGTTAGGTTGACCATAAACTATGTTTATGTTCCATGAGAAACTCTGTGGCCTTGTTGTTCCCAGAGATTTCCCCACCCTAAGCACAGCTGGCCCCCAACTGCCAGGGACACTTTCAAGGTTATCTAGAACTTCTTGTTAGCAAAATAACTTGAGTCAGAGCTGACCACCCTGTTGCACCATCCGCCCCACTGTATGAGCTAATTTTGTTTTTTGCCTTCATACGCTGACTCTGGGAAACAGGTCAATGTCACAGTTAAAGGTTCCTAAGTCCTCTCTGTGGCCCTGATTGCCATCAGCCTTGTCTTGGGGTGTGTGTCCCCTCAATAAATAATCCATATCTGACTGAGACTGGAGTCCGAGTGGCTTTCTGCTGTCGTTCTTGTACCACAACACTCTGCTCTCGCCCCACGCTGACGGGAGGTAAGATTCCATCTCCCAGTGTCCAGAAGGCTCAGGAAGACAGTTAAGAGGGTGTACGTTTAGGGGGCTGTGGGAACGGGGAGCATAGAAGGCCAGCCAAAAAGCAGATGGAGGATCCAAGACCTACATCCTGGACCTGCGAACCTTACACTTCATTTACACAAGATTAGCAGCTAGCAGCTAGTAGCCTGACCAGATGCCTTGCTCTAACTAGTCTAGCCATTTAAGTGGGTTTACTGACTAATGCTCTCTATTCATTAGGTATTAAGGTTTTTTATCTCCCACTGACAAATGAAGCAGAGGAAAACGTGTTTATTTCTGTGAGATTATGCAAGTGTTAAAGTAGAGGCTGGATGATCTTGGCTGTTCTTGATCATTGCTTTAGAGTCCCGCCTTACAGACTATTCTGTCGCCTGCGCACGGGTTTCCAGGCTTGTCCTTGTTCAGCATTTGGAGTGAGAGCCAAGGATCTGCACTTTTAGCAGAAATGTAAACGATCTCCATGACAGAATAGGCAACATCTCAGGAAACAGAACAAGTCCCCACTCAACAGGCACACACACAGGAAATCCTGGCCAGGTGGTACCTTCACAAGTTCAAATCCTAGATCCTAGATCCCACAGATCTTCTGCCTCTTCAGGCAATGAATTCACCCCATCCCTTCAGGACTGAATCATCATGCAAGACTGGGGGGCATGGCTCAGTGGTTAAGAGCACTGTTTGCTCTTCCAAAGGAGTTCAATTCCCAGTCACCACATGGCAGCTCACAACTGTCTGTAATACCAGTTCCAATGGCAACACCTCGCACTAAATAAAATTAAATAAATTATTTTTTAAAAAAAGACTGGTGGGCAACCCATAGAAATAGAGGCTAGCCATACCACCTCCCTTCAACTCCACAGAAAAGGAGCCTCGAGACTAAAGGCTTATGGCGCATGGGCAAACCTGGACGCAAACTCCTTGAGACAGGCCCAGCACCATAACTTTTAAACCCGTTTGCAGATGAAGTGGTTTTTCTGTAACGAAATGCACATGGAGGAAATATCAGGCCATCCGTTGTCGTTTTCGGCTAAATAGAACTAGAACTGATGCCGTGTAAGTAAGCCAGACGGGTCGCTAGTTCTGTCAGGAAAGTATGCGTGGAAGTTCGGCCAACCTGGGAAGAGGGTCCTCTCACAAAACCAGCCTCTGCCTCTCCTTGAAATAAAGAATTCTCATTTTCTGGTTCGCCCTCAGTTTAGCAGGTGAGAATAGACTAGAGGCAGGTGAGAATAGATGCGCTTTGAAGGGTCCGCGGACATCTCCCAGGGTGTCTGCGGGGAGGGAGTGCTTTGGCAAGTGTTGGGGGAGGATGCTAGGAAAGCAGGAACCGAGAGAAGCGGAACTGATGTGAAGGCTCTCTTGCTGTGAGGCTCGATGAAAGCGCCGCTCAAGCCCGCTTCCTTTCTCAGAAGTAATTACAACCCACCTTCAACTTCTCTACTTGCTTATTTATGTTCTGGAAGCCTCCATAAAAGGAGAGCAGAGCCCGTTGGCTTTCCTTGGTGTGCCGGTGAGGTTCTGTCTGGTAGAAGAGGGAAATCAGGTCATTTGTTGCTTTCTCTTCCCCCTTGTTTGTGGAGATATTTATGTAATACGGCCATACCGGGCAGACTGTGTCTCCCAATTAAGAGCGCCCGGCTCACCTGCATGTTGGTAGAGCATTGGGTGATAAAGGAATGAACATTACAGCCATCTTCTTTGTTTTCCTAACCAGTTCAGCAGCCAGCTCTCCTGTCGGGGCCTCAATCTCCTGCCTTTTTCCTTTGTGATTTATAAAAGCGAAGAACAATTAGGAACGTTATTTTAAAGTATGTGCACCTGATAAAGCTCTTTAAAATGATACTCAGTTTGGTTGGAGCCCCATAATTCCTTGTGCCCTGGGCTCCTCTGGCCCAGATTTCTCATTACAATGGCATCCATTCTTTCACTGAGCAAGCCATTGTGCTCAGGTCTCCTCTCAAATGGCAAAACCTAGGAGGGAATAGAGCGTTTCCTTTCTCTTTCTGCCTTTATTTTAAGAGCAGCTAGTCCTTTCATCCAAGCACAGAAAAGATGTCTTGTTCTCATCAATGACTCTAATTGACTAAAACTAACCACAGGTAGATGTATGGATGGACAAATCCTAGACTGGGGAGGCCTGATTGAGAGTCTCCTCATTAGATATTAACCTCTGCCTCAAACACTAGCTCTGCAGAAACCCAAACTTGCAAACACGCTCAGCAGCACTCGCAGGTTCTCCTTGACAAAAACAACTTCCTCTGGAGATAGAATCCAGCAAGAAGTCGCTTATAGATCACTCCCTGTCAGTGATGGATCCATAGAAAACTCACTGGAGAAGAAAATTGTGTTTCAGGAGTAATGTAAAGACAACCATCAGAAGAAAGCAGGAGTTTAACCTCTCAGAACTATAAACCCAACTTCCAAGTGTAAGGCAAGCCTATGCTAAAATACCACATGGTGTGAAGAAATTTAAGCCACTTTTGTTGTTGTTTTTTAAAATAATTTATTTACTTTTATTTGATGTGCATTGGTGTGAGGGTGTCAGATTCCCCTGGAACTGGAGTGACAGACAGTTGTGAGTTGCCATGTGGTTGCTGGGAATTGAATTGCAGCCCTCTGGAAGAGCAGCCAGTGCTCCTAACCACTCAGCCAGCTGCCTGGTCCCTACTTTTGTTGTTTTGATACTAACTTCTGGAAAATAAAAACATATAGTGGGCTGCCTGAATGAATGTAAAACTCACCTCTAAGAGAAAGAAGCAAGTCAGTGAGGCCATCTCACCGCTACCTTCCAGCAAAGATGTCATGCGCGAAGAGGGAGCCGACTCCTGCCTGGGGAAAGCAGCCCTAGGAAGAACCTCAGAGCCTTGCTTCCCTTTATCTTGACTGTAAGCTCTAGGATTGCACAGTAGATAGTGGCGGCTCTTGTTCTTCTAATTTGTGTTTATCTTTAAGGGGAAAAAAGTCCTTTGATTTTCCTCATTAATATTTCTCCCTCCATAAGTGGTCCCAAGTCATTCTGTCAACAGCCGGAGAGGCTGGGAGCTTCCACTTGGCTCTGCTGCCCACAGCAGCCTGGGGTTTCTCAAAGACCTCCACCAGGTAAAATGGGAGTCCATAGCTTCTCTGGAGGAAAGCATTCTGGGAGGAAGTATATTAAGAAAAGACTGTAGCACAGATGTGTCAGGAAAGAGAGCGAGGCTCTGCAGAAAAGCGAGTACACACCCAAGACATGGGAGCAGGCGCCTCAAGAACCTTGCCTGAGTGTCTTAACAATTGCCAGAGGTTACTGTGGCTAGTTTTAAAGCCGCCTTCTTCAAATGGTTTCTAAGGACTTGTTTTCTTTCTTTTCCTTTAATTGATTAATTTCTTTTTTCCCCTCGTAAATGAGACCATAGGCCAGTTCTTGAGGAGCACTGGGCAAGAGTATAAACTGATAAGATAAAAACATTGGCAAAATAAATAAATAAATAAATAAATAATCAGAGGCATTCTTCCTACACTAGGTCGCAGAGAAGTAAAGACATCTGTTTGGCTGTGAACAGACTTCGTAATCTTGTTTGTGACATTCTCAGAAAGTTTTAGGCTTACAGCTGAGAAAAGGGGAAGATGAACTGAAAGGTCACATTTGCTTATGCATGCTCATTGCTACTCTAACATTCTCATTTAAAACATCTACACACACACACACACACACACACACACACACACACACATAAATGTTATCTCTAGATAGGCAATCTCCACAGTAGATCCTTGACTCCTTGGCTAGTCAGAGACTTCCACATTAATACACTCAGGAATAAAGGACTCACTTTCCTTCTCCTGCCCCATTCATTCCCCCCTATTATCCTTCCCCAATAACTATGATTATTTTGATTTGCTCATTTATGATTAGGATCAAACTCATATTACAGGTATATCTGTTCAATTATTCTATGCTTCAAATGCAGCAGCTGCTAGCCTTAAGTGAGTATTAAGTAACTGAACTTTGATTAGGCTAAATGGCAGTGTACCACTAAGTATAAAACAGACCCAGGGTTTCAAAACACTATCTTCACTTATTTGTTATCATAGGCGGAAAAATGTTCTCTTTTTTTCTATCGAAGGTAGTTACCCTGACAAGGGTCCACATTTCCTGAACCTGTCTTTCTCTTAGCACTGATTAGCCAATTAGGTCAGATTGCAAAGTTGAGCCCCCACCACTGGGAAGAGATGCAGTTGCCGCCTGCATCAGGGGTAAAAACCAGAGGCCATTCGCTAGCCCAGGCTGGGTTCTGACACACCTTCTTTTCAAAAAGAAATCGTCTTGCCGAACTGCTTTTGTTTTCTTCTCGTGTTCCTTTGTGCGACAGCGAGATTGCTCCTTCGCAGCATGCCATGGCTGCTGTAATATGTTTAAAGCTCTACTGTTTGTATTTGGAAGATTCGGTTATGACAAACAACATGGCAGATGGGGAAAACCAGCAAGCCCTTCACCTACGGATTCGCCGCTGTACAGGGCTCTTCCTTCTATGAGAAACCCCAGACAGCAGGTAAAAGGCCAGTTTCTATGTTCAATACAAGAAAAATGATAACAAGAGATAAGAAGCCAGGTATTATATTATATGAGATTTATTAAATGAGCATGGGGAGAGAAGGATGGGGGTACCACAGAGAGGGGGGGGATAGAGACAGAGACAGAGGAAGAGAGAAAGAGTCACAAGGAGGGTCTGTCCTTTTAGATAGCACTGGGCAGGGCCACACCCCCATGGCAGGTAGGCAATGACATCACAGATAGGCAGACTGAAGCAGAATTGTAACACCAGTAACTCCTGGAAAAGTACAGAGGTAGGCACATCAAAACCAACATCAAAAGCCTTGACAGCCACCCAAGACAGTCCTTTCTGCCAGTGCTGTGTGTGAGACTGGAAGAAGAGCCATAACCTTTGTCTTCTCTCTGGGGAGCGACAGAGAGCTTGAAACTACCTACATTTCAATGTGAGGACTTGGCTCCAGGGATGGGATGGGGGTAGGTGGTGGTCTGTGCCTTACCTTCCCAAAAGAGGGAGCTGAGAAGCTATGGAGAGCAAAGATGAAGTTCTAACTAGCACACAACTGACATGACTCCCACCTCTACCCCGACCCCCATCCCCACCCCCACCTCAGCAGAGAATAATCAAGAGAAAGACCTCTCATTCCCTGATGCTCCCCTGGGAGAGAAAGGAGAATGAGAGTATGCCTCTGTGCACCTTCCTAGGGGGCTGAGTGCTGTCTTTTCCAACTGGCATCTTTAATAGGATCTGCCGTGCTTTAGAAGGCTGGAGTCTGCTGAACAGAGTTGAAATGCTTGATTCAGAGCCAGAGAGCCTACACTGCTACAGGCAAGCTAGGAACAAGAGATTATGCTCCTTACAAAATAGAAACCAGAAAACCTTCTAACTGAGAACTTCCATGCATAGAGCCAGGAAAACCTCAAATCTAGCCACCGGGGTTGACAAATCCTTAAATGCCCAGTATCTTCGTTAGGGTTTTTATTGCTATGAAGAGACACCATGACGGTGGCAACATGGAAAGCATTTCACTGGGGCTGGCTTACAGTTCAGAGGTTTAGTCCATTATCATCATGGCGGGAAGCGTGGTGGTGGGCAGGCAGACACGGTGGGTGGAGAGGTAGCTTAGAGTTCTACACCAGGATCCTCAGGCAGAAGGAAAACAGAAAACAACCGTGGGCATGGCTTGAGCTCCTGAACCTCAAAGCCTTCCTCCAGTAACACACTTCTTCCCAAAAAAACAAAAAACAAAAACAAAAAAACACAGGTACTCCAACAAGGCCACACCTCTTAACAGTGCTGCTCCCTCTGGGGGTATAAGGGCCATTTTCATTCAAACCACCACATCCAAACCAGCCTGCTGGTAAAGGTCTTTCTCTGAAGTCAGTTCATGAAGACAGAGCTGTTGTAAGGCACATGAGGAAGCAGGGAGATGTGGCCAAGTAGTCAGCACCTGACAATTAAAAAACAAAAAACAAAACAAAACAAAAAAACAGAAGAAAGAAGCCCCTGCAAACACAACAGGGAATTCAGAGTAACCACCACATAGGTGCACACTGAACACAGAAGGATGCTGTAACAACAACATAAGGACACAAACAATACAGAAAATATGAAAAAAAAGAGTCAAACAAGCTCTGGAGCAGAGGAGTATAAGAAGCTGAAAACGTCACTTGAGAGGCTTGACAGCAAACCTTGTGAAGCAGAGCAAAGAGGAAGCAGCTCATTGACGTGTCATTTTGAACTGTCAAGTCAAAGGAGCAAAAACAAAAGAGGCAAAGGATGGAGGAGCATATGGGATCCCATCAAGGGGGCCATGATGCTCGTGACAAAGACAAAGAAGCAGACATTCTCTGTAAGATGATGATGAGCCAAATGGAGCAGCAAGCATCTCATCCCAGTGTTCGGAATGCCGCGGTAGAAGGATCACGAGTTCGAGGCCAGTCTTATTTACCTAGATTACACAATGAATCAACCAATAATGTAAATTCCAAAACTGAGCCATAGAAATTATACTCAGACTCCAAGATCCCAAAGGACTCTAACTATGACACTTGATGGAGTTTACACAAAAGATGCACACTGTAATCAAACTGCAGCAAAGCAAAGACAAGGATGTTTGAGAGTAGCATTATGAGACTGGCATGCTACCTGCAGAGGGCCACTGATGGGGGCGGAGGGAGGAGAAAATCCTGGGAGAAATGACTGGAATTGGGGAGCATTTCAGGGATGAGGTGGAAACCTACTTCAGTGGAAACTCCATCAAATCTACTAGCAAAAATTCCTAGTAATGGGGGGGGGTAGGGGGGCAGGAGAGGCGGAGCTTGCCTGAACTGGTCATCTTCTGTAACCAGGCAAGGGCTCAAAGGGAAGGACTGGAACGCCAACCCAGCCACAAAACCTTTCACCTACAGGTTGTCCTGCCTGCAGAGTGTTCTGGGACCAGAACCTAGCAGAACCATCATCAAAGAAAGCAGAGAGACTTCATCCAGCAACAAGCGGGGCAGATGCAATCTCACAGCCACGTTTCTGGCACAGTGAAGAAAGTATTTGCTTATATAGCACCTATCTGATAAGGGATTGTTATCTAAAATGTGTGTGTGTGTGTGTGTGTGTGTGTGTGTGTGTGTGTGTACATATGTGTGTGTGTGTGTGTATTCTTAGCTCAGTAGCAACAAACAAATAATACAATCAAAAGTGGCTGAGGATTGGTTAGACCTTTCTCCATATGTAGCATACAAGTGGTTGGCAGGTCTGTGAAATATGCTCAGCACTGCAAATCACCAGGGAAATACAAGACAAAGCTACAATAATACAATATATAATAATACGTAATATAATATATGCTAAGATAGCCATTGTTAAAAGCCATCTAAAAACAGCAGGGCTTAGTGAGGGTATAGAAACATTAAAACTCTTGCATACTTTTACTGAGAACGTAAAATGTGCTCACAATAGAAAACAGTATGTAAGCTCCTCAAAAAAATTAAAAACAGAATTATCATATAAGCCAGCAATTCCACTTCTAGGCATAATTACCAAAGAGGCAAAATCAAATCAGGGATTAAAATAGACACTTATATACCAATCTTCACAGCAGCACTGTTCCTATTTAGCTAAGAGGCAGAGGAAGCACCCAGGTGTGCACCTAGGGTCAATGAACATCAAAGTGTGGTGTAAACACACCTCGTTTTAGAAGAGTTTCTTAAATACACAGAAGCTAAAAGGAACTCGATTCCCAAAGCTTCCTGTGTGAGCTTGACACAGACTAGTCGTATTGGAAGAGGGGACCTCAATGAGGACAATGCGATGACTTACGTGGGAGGACCCAGGTCACTGTGGGTGGTGTCACCCCTGAGCTGCTAGTCCTGGGTGTTATACAGAAGCAGGCTCAGCAAGCCATGAAGAACAAGACAGTTAGCAGGACTCCTCCAACGGCCTCCAACTCAGCTCCTGCCTCCAGGTTCCTGCCTTGTGTTCCTGCGCTGACTCCCCTAGCAATGGAGTATGACTCAAAAGTTGTAGGCTGAAATAAGCCCCTTCCTCCCCCAAGTTGCATTTGGTCATGTTGTTCATCACAGCAGTGGAACTGTAACTAGGAATTGTTCTTTCTGGCTTCCTGCCTTCTGCCTGAGCACAGTCCCCAGCCTTAAATTAGCATCCTTCTTTATTTGATGCTCACCTGTTTCACAGCCATAACCACCTCACCTCACCAACTTTTTTCCTAGGTAAGGATCTCCTAGATAGCCCCTGTCTCAGTAGAAACAGGTGATATAAGAGCCCCCAGGTCACCTGCTGGAATACTCAGTCCTTCTGTGAAGGTACCTGGCCACAGGTCAGAACCTGGTCAGAAGACCATGCAGGAAGATGAAGAAGTATCCCCCAAAATATGTTATCTAAGCATCTGCGACCAAATCCTACCAGGATAAGGCTAAATTTTTAGCCACCTTCTAAAGAAAGATATCAAAACTAACTGGGCACAGTGGGGCACGCCTTTAATCCCAGTACTTGGGGAGGCAGAGGCAGAGGCAGGCAAATCTCTGTGAATTCAAGGCCAGCCTGGTCTACAAAGTGAGTCCAGGACAGCCAAGGCTACACAGAGAAATCCTATCTCCAAAAGAACAAAAACAAATAAAAGAAAGGAAGGAAGGTAGGGGGCGAGAGAGGGGGAGAGAGGGAGAGAAAGAGAGAGAGAGAGAGGGAGAGAGAGAACACATTGTCAACAGGGGGAGACTTAAAATATACTGTCCTCTCCAAGTTCCTGAGCCAGAACTCCTTAAGACCCTCATTGATAGGGGCACCAGAAGAATCCTTCATTCGTATAGAGCCCTTAAAACCTTTGTAATGTACTACCACAGCAATCTAAACCCCTTGAGTTTCCTGGTGTTAGAAATGCCTTTGGTTCTAATGATGCCTGTCTTGGTGGACTCATGGATAGCACAAGGATAGAGGTTGGTTACCAAGGAAACAACCAGGCAATCAGAAAGCTGGGTCCTTCAGTTCTACCTGCTAATCTCCATGGAGGGAGGAGGGGCTGATGGTTAAGGCAATCACCAATGGCCAGTGATGCGATCAATCATGACTGCATAAGGAAGATGCAAAACAAGGATAACACCGGGATTCCAGGGAGAGTATGGAAGATCCCATCCTTCCCACATTCCTTCTCCTGCTCACTTCCTCCATCCAATTGTTCATTTCATTCTTCATTTTATCCTTTATTAGAAAGATGCTATACACAGATGTTTCTGTGAGGTCTGTGAGTCACTATAACAAATTAATCAAGTCTGAGAAGAGGATTGTAGGAGTTCTCTGCTCATAGACAATTGGCTGGGCTGGCAATAGAGGTTGCAATCTATTAGTGGTGGTGTTTTGCAAGGGAAATGAGAACAATGTTACTGGACTGAGTCCAAAACCTGTGGGGCCTGAGGTAACCGTTAACTGTGGTGTCTGAACTGCCTTAGATTACTGGAGATCCATAGGGTCCAGTAGACAAAGCACATACATGTGTCAAAAGTATGGTGCTGGGTTTTGGAGATGGCTCAGCAGGTAAAGATGCCTGCTGCCATGCCCAGTGACCTGAGTTCAATTCTCCAGACCCCCGGGGTGGAAAGAGAGAACTGATTCCTCCAAGTTGTCCTCTGACCTCAAGAGCAGCCCCTCCGTACACAAAAAGTAAATAAAAAGACACCAAAAATAAATAAATAAATAATGTCAAGTAAACATAGTGTAAAATGTAAAACACACAAAAAAGTGAGGCATTGAATTGGGTGTATAAATAGAAATGTGTATTTTCTTAAGAGTTTTGGGGGGTGGAACTCATGTTAAATGTCTTTTTGCCACAATAAAAGCAATGCCTAGGCTTGCATTAATTCTCCACCAGACTGTATCTCTGTATGTTAATATTTTGGCTGTCTGTAAACACTTTACCCAAACTTGTGTCTTGCCTTTTGCTTTGCTTTAATTTGCTTGATCTGAAATTTTCAGTTTTAAATAATGGTGTCGTCAAATGTGCAATATGCATGCTTTTATGAAAGTGGCTCTTGCATTGATTACCATAACATAGTCATTAAGAATGTCATTCGTGCCGGGCATGGTGGTGCATGCCTTTAATCCTGGCACTCGGGAGGCAGAGGCAGGCGGGTCTCTGTGAGTTCAAGGCCAACCTGGTCTACAAAGTGAGTCCAGGATAGTCAAGGCTACACAGAGAAACCCTGTCTCCAAAAAACAAAACAAAACAACAACAACAAAACCCAAACCAAAACAAAACAAAACAGAAAACTCAAGAATGTCATTCATGTGCACTGTAAGGTTTGAATAAGAACTTATGTTTTGAAACACTGAGAGTCCCTCAGGCATTTCCTCAAACCATTTATCAGACTACATGTTCTTTTCACCACTCCCATATAAACCTGCCATGCACCAAGTTCCCATGCTCAGGGACTGTGTCGCTGGGCCCCATATTTTCCTGTTACTCTTCCACGTCTATGCCTCCCCCACTTCAGTTACTGGGGCTCTGTAATTGTATTTTGTCTCAGGGACCTCCTGAGTTGCTACTGCAACTACAGCATTTCAGGATTACCTTCCCCGCATCCCTACAAAATGAAGGCACCAGATGGTGCTCAGGTTGCTAAGTGCACTCGAAGCCTCTTCTCAGGATGGTGTGTTTCTAAGGTCCAGGCTGAAAGTCAGAGCACCTGGTCTGCAGCCTAGGCAAGAGCCTGCTACTTTCCAGGTCCCTGGCAACTGGTCCCTTTGAAGCTGTAATGCAAAGGTTTTTTCAGCCTCCACTCTCCAACATGAAGCACGTTCCCACTTACCAACTTCTCAATACTTTCTTCGGGATGGCCTCCCTTGACAAATGGCCCACATTTGCAGCTCCCGCTGAACCACAAAGCTCCACTTTCCCCTGACCTTTTCCTCGGCGCTCTGTGTCCTCTTGGTTTCTGCCCATCACGACTCTTATTTTTGAGCACAGCTGTACTGCCTTGCTTTGTTTTTATTATTGTATCTATCACGTCTCCTCATATTGAGGTAGAAGGAAAGATTTTCTGAGAGCATTCAAGCAACTATTATCAGAGCAGTGGGGTATTTGGTTTGGTTTGGTTTGGTTTGGTTTGGTTTGGTTTGGTTTGGTTTGGTTTGGTTTTTTGAGACAGGGTTTCTCTGTGTAGCCTTGACTGTCCTGGGCTCGATTTGTAGACCAGGCTGGCCTCGAACTCACAAAGATCTGCCTGCCTCTGCCTCCCAAGTGCTGGGATTAAAGGCATGCGCCACCACACTCAGCTTGAGCAGTGGGGTTTGGTTAATTGTTTATTTGTGCTTCTGGGAAGCAAACCCAGGCTGGGCAAGCACTTTCCCATTGAGCTACACCTCAGCCCTAGATGGAGGTTTAACAAGATGGAGTGATATTGATGATATAGGTAAGGGGAGGGGAAGAAATTATCAAACAAGACAAATGGTTGCTCCCACCCAAAGTACTACCAAACAACAACAATAAAATGCATTCCCAGACAGATACATAAGTGGAGAGCATATCTAGGTTTTCTGGGCAGACTGAAACAAAGGTGAGTTAGGAGACTTCCAAATGACATACTAGAAAGAAAGACAAGAGGGAAACGAAAAGGACACAGGTGGGATGTGATGCATTCATTTCCTGTAGAACCACAGCGACCTTGTTACTATGTAAAGCACAACAGTGGCTCCATGCAC
>OU015752.1:31670808-31695681 GCA_907169655.1 Acomys percivali
TCTAGTTAACAAAAATAGCCTGAGTCAGAGCTGACCACCACCTCACTTACCTCACTTGAGACCAAGGTTAGCTGATAATGCTTTGTCAATTTGGCCAAAATTGACTACCCCACCCTTGTCTTCTTGGTTTTCCTATTTGAAAAGACTGCCTTAAGAACAGGTTGATATCACAGTTTGGCTCCTGAGTCCACTGTGTCCCCAACCATGGTCAGTCTTGGGGTATTACATTCCATAAACCATCCATATCTAACTGAGATTAGTGACTGAGTGGTTTGTGGGGCTTCCTCTAGACCTGAACAATAACAGCCTTTCTGGTTTGAGCTCTCATGCCCAACCATCAGATTGACCCTGGCTTCCAGGTGTCCAGTCTAAGAATGCCTTTGGGAATGCCATTGATGCCTGGTTCCCTGAGCAATGAATGTACAGGGTTGCAGAGATATGACTCAAACATGCCAGTTCCTGCTGCCTGCATGCGTTTGGCTCTCGGGATTGGGTGGGTATTGCAAGCACTTTGAGCTTAAGAACTTCTGTCAGAGCATTCAGAGCTATGGTGGGGTATGGGGATGTAGATTTGAACTTCCTTTTCCTTTATCTTCTTCTCCTATAACAGGGACAAAAAATATATATCAACACATAAAATCTGAATGCATAACATAGCTAACTACATATTGGTGTTTATAGCTCTTCAACCCTTCTCTTAAATTGTGTATTGTATTTAACCGATGTTCTCCAACATAACTTGTTTAATAGACTTAAGATTCAAGATACTAAGGGATGGCTTTTCTCAGCCAGGAATTGCAGGACTGTAGCCATGCTTGTCTTTATGAACTATCTGTTTGGGGAGGCAGGTGTTTAAGCCTCAAAGTATTGCCATATATTCCTTGGGAGATTATCCTCTCTGAAAGGTGCTGCCTACTTGAAATAAACAAAGCATTCCTCTTCAAAGTCAAGCTGATAAAATGGTGACAATGATCATATCTATTCTGTGGAACTAGCAATGAAGTGATTATGGTAATTGATAACATCTTAACATTTGCATGGCGAGTATGCTATAAAGTGACTTTTATCCAATTCATCTAACTTGCATTCTACAGCAATTGTGTAAAGTTAAACAAAACACAGTTATTATCCATATTTTTTAGTTGATGAACTGAAACTCGGAGAGACTAAATAAAAATTTTTAGATAAATCAAAATTGTGAAGTAGAAATAAAAAGCAGAATGTTGATTCTTAGTCATTGCTTCTCCACGGAGTAAATATGTAGCTTCCTCCTACTAGGTAGCTCCAGTATAAAGTTCCTCAGGTGCATCACGTGACATCCATGCCACTTGACTTGTGAATGTGTCCCCAACATTATTGAAAAGCAAATGTCTGTCTCCATTCATTGTCACAATTGTACCACAACATAAAGTGACACCTTGGAGATGACGAGTCCTGACATTCTCAACACACGACACCTGGCTTTGCTTCCTGTGAGCCATGGTAGCTCTAACATTACCCAAATATTCTAAGCACCCCCCAAATCTCCAACAGCCAGGGAAAGGAGCAGTATGTTGCCTGAGATGGGTTTAAGTACTCAGGTTCCAATCGTGGTTCTGCTATCAGTTGTCTTCTCACATCAAAATTTCCAAGACTTATCATCCTTACAGCTTTGAAGACCTAAAACCCGCTAAATCAACAAAGTTTGTACTTATAATGAACAGAAAAAGTTATCCCAGGGGGCTTAGTCAGATAAAAGTTGGGTTTTGGTTTTGTGCCTGTTTTAAACATTTCAAGAAGTCTTGATTTGGGTTGACAGTCTTAGACAGGTCCTGGGAGATCCCATCACGGGAAACGTTAAGTTACAGCCTTCTGTTCTGCTGACTGGTCACACGATGACTGCGGCATTCCCAGGCACCATGCCACATTCCCGTGGAAAGGAAAAACCTCATCTAGCTCACTCTTTTACTTAGGTCATCTCATATTCCCCAAATAAAATGAAGTTTTCTAGAAGCCTCTGCAAGAGGTTCCCTGAAGTCTCTGCATCTAGTGGATATGACAACCTTCCCTTGCGTGGGAGGATGGGAGGTGGGCGAGCAGGTTTGTCACATCCAAATTGTAGTAAGTCACCATCTGTCACCTGACAATGGACACATGGCTACCACAACATCTGAGTCCGGTTATGAGGATGGAGTCTGCTCCCCATGGGCCAGATCTTAGGTGGTGGTGTTAACGGAGACTCAAGGGCAAAGAAAAATAAGGAATTGAGCCTAGGTGCCTTGAAAAGTTCAGAAAAATGTTACCATAGCTTTCTTCCTTAGCCTTACTTTTAAATGCAGGGTGAACACATTCCTTTACCTCCTCTGAGTGACCCAGGAGAAGATCTCTGACACTTTAGGAAGTGTCATCAATAACAGCATGTTTCTGTATTCCACCTTTGCAAAACAGCTTCTCTCTTGGCCTTAGCATCATCTTCCTTGAAACTCCTGCACCATGAGAGCAAAGTGGTGGAAGAAGGAAGGGCGCGGGCTGAAGCACAAAAGAAGAAATAGGAGGCAGAGGTCCAAGTAAATCACCTTGTGCGCCACGAAGGCCACAGGAGCAGAAGTAAGGGATGCAGAAGGCTCAGACACAGGTTATCAGACTGTATGCTGCTGTCAGCAATAAGACTCAGAGGACCTGGAACATCATCTCACCGAGACCACCTGACGAACTGACCGCCTTCCTTACAACAACACAATCCAGCTGGACCTTTGGCATTCTGGACTAGTTCTGTTCACTTGTGGCCAAGTGTAACTCGTGTGCAATAAGTCATCTTCCTCACCAGCTCAGCTAAAGAGAAAGAAAGAAAGGAAGAAAGAAAGAAAGAAAGAAAGAAAGAAAGAAAGAAAGAAAGAGAAAAATAGCTTCTCTCATCATAGGAAGGCAGTGGGACCCTGTAATCTGATGGGGCATAGAACGTTGTGAATGGGTCTGTCCCAGGTGGGTGCATTCTGAATGGCTGGAGAGCTGTCCTGGGATGGCACTTGTCAGCTGGCATCAAGCCACCAAGAGGCTTCCAGTGATTGAAACTGCTACCATGCCTGGGAGTCATTTTCATTATCTTTATTGACAATTAGCTTTAATGGCAAAGCAAAATAGTCAGGCAACAGTCAATCTGAAGCATGTAGCTTTTCTGTAATAAAAAAGAAAAAACCATTCGTCAGTACGAAGGCAAGTTTACCAACTCCAGGCCCTTTCCTATCCACTAAAGTGACACAGATTGGCCAGGGGAAATCTGCGTACTGGGTTCATTAGCAGAATTAACGTTCCATGTGCGCTTCAAGCTAGTGCTTTACAAATTACCTCAGATAATTAATAGAAAGTGTGCCGCAATCACGAATGGCAATTTCAGTAACTTCCTCCACAGCACACATTGAAAGGAAAGCCACTAGTACTTACTATACCTCTCCAGTTCCTGAACGAGTCTGCTCCTTGAAGCAGTTTGCCAGTGCCTAGCCTGTACTTACCAGGATCATGAGTTGACTTTGTCAGAGTGAGCTGAGTTACAGCTGGCCTCTGTCAATGTCTTTGATTTTAGTCAGCAAAGCTAGGGACAATTTCAGGGTTTCTCAGTAGAGATGTGGTTAGAGCCTTGCTTAGAACACATCCTGTCGGGAGGAGCTGGCCTCCACATTAAAAGGCATCCATCATCTCAAGTTCCCAGGCACTGAATGCCAACAGCCACCCTCAGTAATCTTAGTGAGCCCCATGTGCTCCCACAGATCCTCAAAGTTCCCCTAAGGCAGCTGGATCAATATGTCATGGCTATTACTCAATTTTCAGATGTTCTGTAGCCTAGATATATGATCACTGGTGATGGAGGCAGAGTTCTGAGTCCAGGGAGCTTCTTATGATGATGGGTTTCCTATGCCATCTAACAGAAAGTTAGTAATCTCCTGTGCATAAGAGTGGGTTTAATCAGTATTAAAAAAAAAAAAGTCAGGCAAGATGGCATACCTTTAATCTCAGCTCTGGGGACACTGAGGCAGGAGGATTGAAAGTTCAAAATCAGGGGCTGGAGAGATGGCTCAGCAGTTAAGAGCATCGTCTGCTCTTCTAGAGATCCTGAGTTCAATTCCCAGCAACCACATGGTGGCTCACGACCACCTATAATGTGATTTGATGCCCTCTTCTGGCATATGGGTGTACATGCAGGCAGAGAACTGTATACATAATAAATAAATAAATAAATAAATAAATAAATAAATAAATAAATAAATCATCCCAGGATACAAAGCAAGTTTCATGCCACTCTCAGTTACTGTGGAATCCTGTCTCAAAGAACTGTGTGTGTGTGTGTGTGTGTGTGTGTGTGTGTGTGTGTCACACATGCTTGAGTATGCACACATAAGCACATGCTTGTATGCACCCATTCATGCCCCTGTTTAGAGGACAACTAAGATTCCAATTCAGTTAAAGTCTATGTTATTTATAAGTAGATGGCCATCTATAGCAAATATCAGTCATAGTAAGGAAGGAAAAGTATTTTGCACTGGGCCCCAGCTGAAGCTATGAATTGGAGGCACCTTACATTTCACTCCAGTGAGACAACAGAGAGGTACTCTGGATAAGGATGCCTGGGGTCAGAGCAAAGTCAGAGGACAGCTTGATGATCAAGGCAGTTGGGGCTCCATGGAGGCTCTTTGTGTTCCATTGGATTCAGTGCCAGGAAAGGACCCAGAAACGCTTTCAGGTGTATTCCCCATTTCCTTTTGCCAAATATGCTTTTCTTAGGTGGTGTTTCACTCCCACAGCAGAGCCTTCCTCCGTCATCGAGGGAATAGCAGTCTTCCACTAAACAGAAAGGAGAGCAGAAGAGAAAAACCATCAACAACAAAGCCCGTCTCCTGACAAGAGGCTGTTCCGCGTCAAACCGTCTTCTTTTGGATCTCCTTGCTAGTCACCAATGGGCTCCTCCTATTCATTATACTTAGTTCTTCTACAGATTTATTAAGGAATATTAGAATACAGCTGTAAAAAAAAAAAAAAGAATACACGGTGAATTAGTTACTTTTCTCTTTGCTACACTAAAATACCTAACAAGATGCAACTTAGAGGAAGAGGTGACAAGTCCCACCTCACAGGAAGTAGGATTAGGGTAAAAGGCCTCAAGGCTGCCTCCCTCCCCTTAAAGTGACCCACTCCTTCTAGTAAGACTCCACCTCAAGGCCCACCCCATAGGTAGGGGCCAAGAATTCAAGCACGTGAATCTGGAGGGACATGTCACATTCGAACCATAGCAGATGGCTTATAGAAACATGAAGAGCAGCTATTTGGTTTTTGGAAAATCAGCTTAAAATCCCAGCACAGCCACTCCACTCTTTAATTTGATAGTATTGTGTCTCCAAGACTCAGCTCTCCTACTTCTAAAAGTGGAGGAAGCACTTCTACAATTGTTATAGGAATTAGAGGCGTCAGATGAGGGGCTGGGGAGATGGCTCGGTGGGAAGTGCTTCCATGCGAGCATGAGGACCTGAGTCTGGATCAGGTGTGGTGGCTAGCACATGCCTGTACCCCTAGCACTGGGGTCAGGGTCAGAAAAGCCCTGGGGTCTAGCCAAACCTCTAAGTTCCAGATTCAAGAGAGACCCTGTCTCAAAAATTAAGGTTCAGAATGATTAAGAAAGACATTCAATGTCAACTTCTACTTCTGTACCTTCCCTCAACACAAACACATATCACACACATGTACACACACACACACACGTCTGCACATCAAATAAGTAAAAATGTGCTATGAAACTCCAAGAACTGTGCATGACACATAAATGTAAGAATTCTGTTTCCCTTCGTTTCTCCAAGTCCAGTGCTCTAATGCCCTCACCACACCATGTAGGCATAGGGTTATTGTATAGTTTAAATTCTGACCTCCTGTCTCAATATTGTGTAAATTCTGCTCCCCAGTTGTTCCCCTGATATGTCAATAAAGCAACTTACAGCCATTCGATGAGCAGGGGAGAGAATAGGGCTGGACTTCCTGCCACAGAGGGGAGGAGGAGTTAGGAGAAGAAGCAGGAGATTCACCCAGGGTAGTTCAGCCCCAAGTGGAGATCCAAGGGAGGTCAGAAGGAAGGAGCTGGAGCCAAGGAACACTACAAAGTGCAAGTATCGCTGGGATATTTTCTGGAAGTAAGACAAAATAGCATAGAGGATTAAACAGATTTAAACTGCTGAGATTGTGTTGTGAAGCCTTGTCTTATAGATGAGTCTCAATTATTTGTGCGATAGTTGGGTTAAGAAATAAGCTAAGAGAAACAGTCTTGTAAAAATAACTTCAACACACCCAGATCTGAGCATCTGAGTAAGGGACATATCTCCATGAGTGACTGCTGCCTTGTCAACAGTGCTGCCAGCATTCACAGAGGCATTACAAAGTTTGCGCAAATTGACCCATAAAGGAAACAATATTCTCATGGATCTCAATCTAATTTGTGTGCATAATCAACATGAGTATACCTGCATGATAATAAGCTTCACTCGTCTTAGACCAGCAATTATTAGATACATAATTAAAAGAACAAACTCAGTCTAATAATAGCATATGCTCCTATTATTTTTAAAACTAGTTCTTACCTGGTTTTTGCTAGAATAATCATATTTTCATTAATACCACTTACATTCTTATCATCTTTGATCATTCATAGAGTGGTGCATCGTTTGTGATTTCAAAATAAGGCCTTAGCTGAGAATGGAGGCACAGACTTGTAGTCTCAACATTCAAGAAGCAGGCCAGAAGACCAGTGGGAATTGGTTTGAGGTCAGCCTGGGCTATATAGTGAGTCCCAGGGAGCATGGGTCACATGATAAGACTTTGCTTCCAAAATAAATAAACAGTGGGGCAGATCCCTCAGTGGGTAAAGTGCTGTTTACAAAAGCCTGGTGAGCTGAAGTCAAATACCAAGAACCTACATGAAGGATGGCTGTGGTAGAGTAGAGTCAGGGGACTGTAGCCCTATTTATGCAACAGTAATCAAGAAAGAGCCAGTCTCAAGCAAATACATCTTACTTAAATGCATGCATGCTAATAAGCTTCACTTGTCTTGGACTCACAGTATTAGACACATAATTAAAAGAACAAACTCAGGTGGAAAGCAAAGACCTACATCCCAGGTCGTCCTCTGTCCTCCACATGCACACCTTGGCATGTATACATACACACATACATTAATGCACATATACCAAAAATAAATAAATGAATGAATGTAAAAAAAATTTAGAAACCTGAAATAAACCTGTACATGTCTTAGTCTCATTTTATGATAGCACAAATAATGATGGCTGTGGCGTGGCTAATGCAAACATGCCTGTGATTACGCAGAATTGAAATAGAAATCCCAAGACGTCTTAGACTCAAATCTCAGGCTCTCTGTCCCAGTTTGCTTTCTATTGCTCTGATAAACACCACAGCCAGAAGCAAAAGGGTTTATTTATCTCATCTTACAGCTTCATGATATACTTATCATGAAGAGAGGTCAGAGCAGGAACTTGAGGCAGGAGCCGGAGCTGAAGCCATGGAGGAATGTTGCTTATTGGCTTGCTCCTCCATGACTTCCTCGGCCTGCTTTATAAACCTGGACCACCTGCCAGGGATGACACCACCCACAGTGGGCTGGGCCTTTCCTCATCAACCACTATTCAAGAAAATGCCCTCATAGATTGGCCTACAGGTGAATCTCCTGGGAGCATTTTCTCAGTTGAGGTTCCCTCTTCCACAGAGTGTGGAAGACAAAAAACTCACTAGCGTGTCCCCCACTGATCACCGGTGGAACTTCCAGGCTGTTCAGGATCTCTGTTATTTCTTCATTCCTAAAAGACCCATCTCACAATATTAACATGAGGCGTTAGTTAGACAAAAGCAAGTTTATTCAGGAAAAGAAAGAACACCCCTTCCTTTCTTCCTTCCTTCTTCTGGATGATTTCCACTTGTTTTCCAAGCCTTTAACCCTGGGCCACTTCCTCTGGGCAGCTCCTGGCCATAAGGCACCCATCTACTGACTACTAGGTAGAGTCTGTGCTGGTTAGCTTTATACCAACTTGACACAAGTTAGAGAGAAGGGAGCCTTAATAAAGAAAATAACTCCATTAGATGAGGCTGTAGGCAAGCCTGTGGGATGTTTTCCTAACTAGTGATTGATGGAGAAGGGCCCAGGCCATTGTACAAGAAGCCATCCCTGGGGATGGTGGTCCTGGGTTCTATAAGAAAGCAAACTGAGCAATCCAGTAAGCAGCACCCCTCCATGGCCTCCACATCAGCTTCTGCGTCCAGGTTTCGCCCTGCTTTAGTTTCTGTCCTGACCTCTTTTGATGATGAACAGTGTGATGTAGACATGAAAACTAAATAAACCCTTTCCTTTCCAAGTTACTTTGATCATAGCATTTCATCACAGCAATAGTAAACATAACTAAGACAGAATCACAATCAGGAATTTCACAGTGCTCTGGACAGAGTGGGCATTTCACAGTTGGCCATGCTTTGTCTCTGTGCCTCTTCATCTAGACAGAAAAGCCCAGGGCTGGGTCTCATCCTCATATGCTCCTCCCATGTAGCCTCACATGCTCCTCACATGCAGCCTCACATGCTCCTCCCAGTCATCCTCACATGCTCCTCCCAGTCATCCTCGCATGCTCCTCCCATCCACCCTCACATGCTCCTCCCATCCAGCCTCGCATGCTCCTCCCATTCACCCTCACATGCTCCTCCCATCCACCCTCATATGCTCCTCCCATTCACCCTCACATGTTCCTCTTTCATGCTAGGTTTCCTCTCTGGTCACAGCATCTACACAGTCTGTTGTCCTTCTGGACTGAGGAACAAAGGAAAAGAAGCTGTCCCTGATGCTGAACACACCAAGTTCTCTGAACCCACACCTCAGAAGTTTGTTGTTTGTTTGTTTAACAAGTTCCCTCCCCTACTCCCTCCCCAGCCAATGAGCACAGGCCTCACCAAGGAAGCCAAGAACCTTGAAGTTATTAGTGATAGTATGAATGAGGCCAAAAGCAATTTCAAGGAGTCTCTAGGAGGTTGTTTTTCTCTTGATTCTGAAAGCCAATGTCTAAACTCTTAGATTTTTATGGCAAAGTGTGGCAATTGCTTTAGGACAAGCAGAGAATACATACTTTTTAGTTAACCGTCCCTTTTTTATATCACTCCATGAGGTCATACCTTCCTCTGAATAGATATAGGAGTCAAAAACATTGATATGCTATATGTAAGATTCATTTGAGACCGCTGTGGAAGTGACACCTGAACTCTGGGTTAGCTCCCCCTAATGAGTCACCCTGTAAATTTTTCATCACCCCCTCTCTGCTCAGTTTCCTCTCTGGTCACAGCCTCTGCACAGACAGTCTGTTGACCTTGTGGAATGAGGAATAAAGGAAAAGAAACTATCCCTGATATGTTCCCTTAGCACTTATGTGCTTTCCTTCCATTACTTCACACAGCCTTTCCCAAAGCCCAGTGAGGTAAGCAGTTTGAGACAGGATCATGTCTCAAAATGTAAAGCAAAAAATAGGGCTGGGAATATACCTCTGCAGCAGAGAATTAGCCTCTGCGCACAGGGAGCTGCCTGTGTACCAGCTCTTTCATTCATCCACTCTGGAGTCAGTCAATGGGAGTGAGTTCTAAAAACTGAGCATGCTGGGTAAATACATAGACTGTGGACAAGTTAGTTCCTTGATGTTTCCAAGGCTCAGGTTCCTTATAAATGTATGCACCTTACGGAATCATCCAGAAGATAAACTGAAATAATGCCCATAAAATGCCAGTACCAGGTAGCTCTGCTACTGGGCACAGAACACCACACCATGATTCTATAAAGCAGGAGCCCCAGTTCTGCAGAGGAGACCTGCCTTCCCTGAGCACGGGAAACAGCTTGCTGTTTAATGGTCATACAAATCAACTATGCTATGGGAACCCTAATGAGAAAGAGAGATATTTTGCCTAAGGGGGTGGAAAAGGCTTCCTGGAGATGGTAAGGCAGAGCTGAGCCCTGCAAGGTGTATCATACTTGAAAGTGTTACAGCGCTGAAGGGACCAGTTTGCTGGTAGTCGGGAGCCAAGGGACACCACAAAGTCACACCGTACAACAGACCTCACACAGGACATTTATTGAGAAAGGCACAAGAGGGTAGCTGCCTCTGCTCAGGCAAGGAGGGACCTGAGTGGGATGCAGAGTCCTATAGGGTTTCTTGGGGGTGGAGTTTTCCAGGGTGGAGACTTCCTGGGTGGGGATTGGTGGAATTCCAAGTCGTGAGCTTGGGGCGAGCCCAGGGATTGGTGGATTTTCAAACTCAGAAGTGAGCTCAGACCTTTTACCCTGCAGCACTAGCTTACGTGAAAGGAACAGAGGAGAGGGAACGCCTCAAGTTGAATGGCAGGAATGGAGCGTGAGGGATGCAGAATGCGAGAGTCTGTAGCCAGACAGGAATACAATGGGCAGAGAAATGAGGGAGAGAAAGAGGGATGCACACGAACAAAGATGGCAGAAGATTAAAGGGTGGGGAGGATCTAGAACACCCGACTCTAAGTTCATCTTCTGTAGGTAGCAGACAATCATGAGAAGTTCCTAAACAAGGAGCCCACGTGCCTTTATTTGGAACGAGCATCCAAAAATGTCATCTGGACTTTGGATGGCATGGAAGAGAGCTGGGGCCTGGAAGGCAGCAGTAGACTAGTAGAACACAAGATACAAGCAAACGTGTGAAGAGGACGGCAGGTCTGATCTCATCCTGAAGGATGGGTTGGTTGCTAGTGTCAATGACAAGAGCCTGGCCATCATTTCTCCAGAGCAATGCTGGGTCCATCCCTCTCCGTAATGAAAAGCCTTATATGTTTAAGTCAGGCCTTAAGAATTAAGGTAGTAGAGGAATCCTAAATCTTAAGAAACCGATGGAAAATAAGGGTCGTTTTGTACAAGGTGGCAATGCAATGCTGCCTGCCGGGGTAGTCCCCTGGTTACTCCTAACGCCCCTTGTAAATAGTTGTGTGGCGTTGCTGCACAGTGTGTGTGGGCTGTTGCCTGCTGTCAGCCCTAACCTCATAGCTCCGCATTTTAACTTTCTTCTGGACAAGGCATGCTGATCAAAACTACGTAGTCAGAAAAGAAAATACAGGCTGAGTTTTCCTTCGGGAATTATTTAGCCAACATTGTGCCTTTCTGAGATGACCCAGCATCAGGGATGGTCAAAATCTCTAAGATGCGAATATTCAAAGATACATCTATATTTCAAAGATGGCGTTGCTCTCGGATTTCTAGTAGAAGCTGAGAAGCAGAAGGCTAACAGCACGGGAACTTTTTAAAGAGCTGTGAACTGAAAATTTTAGGAGCTCCAGCGGCTCAATTGGCCAGGGCGCAGTGCTTATGTGAAAATTTTATTGAGAAACACATAAAATGTGGAGAGGAAAAAATGTGTGGATGTAATAAATACACATTCAAAGGACATCTGGGGATGCTTCAAGATGCAGTCCTGGGGCATGAAGCTGGCCATGCAGAAATAAATAAAAATCCAGAGTCTTATATATCCATCAATCCAAAGGGGACTACAGTCGAAAGACAAAGTGCTGAAAGATTTTGAATGTTGTTTTTTAAAAGAACTTGTGGTTTCAGAAACAGTAAGACATTTCCTAACATAAAATATACAAAACCATAAGAAAACAATTGCTTTCTTTGAGTGCCATCAGGCCTCCCCACCAAGGGGAGGTGTCCCCCTCACTCTTAGACCTAGGGGAGGGGAATAGGGTGAAAGCAGGAAGGAGGGAGGAAAGGGAGGATAAAAGTGATGGGATAACAACTGAGTTGTAATATGAATAAATTAATAAAATTATAATTTTTTAAAAAGAAAGAAAACAATTGCTAATAGTGATCATATAAAAGCAGGAACCCCTGTAAATAGAGGTTAATATGGATAGCACAAATATGCATTGATAAAGTCACAAAGCAAGCAACATCTTGAGAAACAAAGAAGCATTTGCAATGCATATCACCTCATTCCATCAGCAGGAGTGGGAAGCCCCCCCAAACACTGTTCTGGGGAAGCTCCCTCTTCCAGCAGCTGTGAACCCCTTCTTCTACAGCCTCTCCTTGTTGTGTTTCTTGAGACTTTCATCCCTTGGGCTACTCAGCATTATACCAGTGGGACAAAGACCCATGGAAATTAGCTAAAAGGAGCAGAGATGCTTTGGGGCTCAGAGTTACAGAGGTTTTTGACACATAATTACTTGGCTCTGAGGCTTCCGCATGGTGCAGGGGACATGTTAGAGAAGAGCTGCTTAGATTATAGTGGCCAAGAAGGCAGAGAAAGAGAGAATGGGCAAGGGTCTGTAACTAACCGTCTGTAACTAGGCCACACCCCCTAGTGACTTACTTTCTCTAACTGGTCTGCATCTCCTAGTTGTTCATTCTTCAACATACTAGGCAACCCATTGATAAAGTTGGAGCCCACATGATCTGATCGTCTCTGAAAGCTGACGCTCAGAACACTGTTGTGTTGATGACTGAGTATTCAATACACTAGGCTGCAGGGGACACCTCATATCCAAAACATAACACCTCTACTCATATCATGTCACCCAAAGAGAGTCCAAGAGCCAGTGTAGAACTCAGTCCCAGTACTTGAGAGGTGAGAGGATTGCAAGTTAGAGTCAAATTGGGCTATATGATGTACTTCAAAAAACAAAAGCAATTAAAGTACCTTAAGAAACAGGATTTCCCCCTATTGCGCGGGCCTGAATGCTTTTGATCCGTCCTTCTCATTTTTGACTCTTTCATTCACTCATGCCTGATTCCTAGAACTGTCCCCTTTGCGGCCACACACTCACATGCTCACTTTTGTGAACATTCCTACTGACTCTTGTGTGTGTGCGTGTTTCCAGATTTACTTTATTAAGATTACTTAATACAGAATGTTATGTGTTTTAACAGGATAATGTGTTGTTTCAATGTCCACTGTGAAGTGGTTAAATTAGGTTAAGTAGATTATTTCCTCGCATCCATCACTTCATTCTGAGAATCTCTTCTGCACAATACATTATTGAAACGCACAATATTTTATTATCATCTGTAGCCACAATGGCATTCTGAACTTCTTTCTCCTGGGTAACTTTAACTCAGTGCCCATCTGGGAACCCTTGCCCATCCTTGCACGCTACTCTCTCCCCTCTCTCTTTCCCCCCTTCTTTCTCTCTCTCTCTCTCTCTCTCTCTCTCTCTCTCTCTCTCTCTCTCTCTCTCTCTCTCCTTTTGGTTTTTCAAGACATGGTTTCTCTGTGTAGCCTTGGCTGTCCTGGACTCACTTCGTAGACCAGGCTGTCCTCGAACGCACAGCGATCCACCTGTCTCTTCCTCCCGAGTGCTGGGATTCAAGGCATGCGCCACCACACCCAGCTCTCTCCCATCTCAGAACCACCATTCTAGGCTCACCTTCTAGAAAATCCACCCACCCCTCTTTTTTTTTTTAATTTTAATGTGAGAGAGACTATGTAGCATTTGTCTTTTGCACCCGGCTTATTTGATTTAACATAAGGAGCTTCAGTCTTTGTCTATTTCGCCGCAGATGACAGGGCTCCGTTCCCTTTATAGCTAATAGTGTCCCATCGTGCATATGCAGCACACGCTCTTTATCTGCTCATCAGCTGATGGACACTTGGGTGGTTTTCATTGGTTGGCAGTAGTGAAGCATGCTGCGATGAACAAGGGAGTGACCTGTCAACCGGTTTCAGCTGCATCCCAGCTCTCCAAGGCGATGCTTCTCCACACCTCCCCTCACAGGGATATGTGTCTTCTTTCCTTCCCTCCATGACCTCTAACATATAGATCAGGTAGACATGCTCCTCTGTCTCATTCCCATGACTACGCCATTACTATAGTCTTCAGAAATATTCCTGATGTCAATGACGATGACCTTTGTGTACACCCTCTGGCATCTACTTTTTGACACCCCCACCACCACTTCTACTAGCAATCTTGTCCCTTGTACTGTCTCAGCTAGTGACACCCCCCAAAGTCAACATTGAATTATCAGTGCCTATTCTACATTCATGCTTTTATTTCAGACATTCTGCTCCCTGACCACCTGTTCTTTGACTCTTAGCACAGATAAGAAAGAGCATTAAATCTACTGTCACTCACTAACCTAGAATCTTGTTTGTTTGTTTGTTTTTTGAGACAGGATTTCTCTGCATAGCCCTGGCTGTCCTGGAACTCCTACTGTAGACCAGGCTGGCCTCAAATTCAAAGACTTGCTTGCCTCTTCCTCCCAAGTTTTGGGATTGAAGGTGTGCACCACCACTACCCAGCTAACTCAGAATCTTCAGTTCCCTTCTTAGTGTTCTTCAGTGCACCTGGCATACACGATTATGACCACCTCCATCTATTTTCAACTTACCTACCACTCTTATTTCTTCACATTCTTCTGATATTACAAATTAAGTTTTAGTTAGTCCATTATCTATTGCTACAACAAAACACTTAAAGGTATGTGCATTATAAGGAAAAAAGTTTATTTAGCTCACAGTTCTGGATGTTCAACAAAATGGCCAAAGCATTTCTTTGCTTGGTTCTAATGATGGTCTGGTGGAAACCATTTCAGTGGTGGGAGAGCAAGCAGAAAAGTTCTTATGGTGAAGCAGAAGGACAGAGACAGATTCAGAAGCTCCACTAGTGCTTTTTGAGAGTAGGTTTCTCAGTAAACTAACCACACTCCAGCAAGCTTCACCTCTTTAAAGGCCGCACTACCTCTCAGTACTACAACACCAAGACCAAATTCCTAGCTCACTAGCCGTTTTAGAGACACACTCAAAACCATATCCAAATCCAGTCCCTTCAAAATGTGTGTGTGGAACTTCCTAGGGGACTGTTTAGGAAGTCTGCTGCAGTCTTCAGTGGAACAATTAAGGTTAATGTCATAAAATGAGCCCCCGATGATATAACTGGTGTCCCAAGGAAAAGCTAACAGTGGGGATGTACACAGAGAAAGCCACGCAAGGAGACAGTGAGAAGTCAGTCATCTGCAATCGCAGGAGAGAAGTCCCAGGGAAAACCAACCCTACTGGCACCTTCATTGTGAAATTCTAACCTACAGGACCTCAAGGAAAGAATACCACCAAGGTTGCAGCAGCAGAGGTGACAACACCCCAAGCTTAGTTAAATTTACTCTTCTGACAGTTTCTGGTGGGTAGCTGTACAACTAATCAAATTGGGCAGAGAGAAAGGGGGGAAAGGAGAAAAGAGAGAGACACAGAAGAAAGGCCAGCAAAATCCCCTTAAACAGAAGACTCCTCATAACCGTTAACCTCAAGCGAAGTGATGTCTCAGGGAAAATACTCTGCATTCTCTGTACTAAGTGACTGTGTCTTAGTCACCATTCTATTGCTGTGAAGAGACACCATGACCCCAGCAATTCTTATGAAAGAAAGCATTTAATTGGGGCTGGCTTACACTTTTCAGAGGTTCAGTGTATTATCATCATGGTGGGGAACATGGCTGGAGCAGTAGCTGAGAGGTACATCTTGATCTGAGGTGGAAACAGAGAGAGAGAGAGGGAGAGAGAGACAGAGAGAGGGAGAGAGAGACTGCCATGGGCTTTTGAAACCTCAAAACCTACCACCAATGACACAGTCCTTCCAACAAGGCTATGCTCCAGGTGTAGAGATGTAGGACTATCCACAGCAGCTGACCATGATTTGCCTTATATTCTAACAGAAGCATGGTTTTACCAGCTGCAGATAATTTCTGCAATTGTGTGATGTTTGGAATTTTGGAAACTTTTCAAAGGGAACACAAATACGAGGCTATCCGAGAGGCGGGTTCAGTGGTTGTTGGTCATTTAAGGAAGTTGGTTGTGATTTGTTAGTAGCCATGCTTAAAGAAGAAACAAAAGGAAAGAAATTAGGTTCAGGGATTGTCCTAATTCCTCTCTCTCCTCTATCCTTGTTTCTCTCCTATCTAGTGTTAGAGGGTGGAAACAGGGGGATAAAGAGTAGGAGAAAGAAGAACCCACAAAGTAGCAAAGACTGGCTACAAGGCCACGCCTCCTAGTCCTTCTAATCCTTTCAAACAATGCTACTCCCTGAGGACTAAGCATTCAAATATATGAGCCTATGGGAGCCCTTCCTACTCAAACCACCACAGACCAGAGATTGGTAAGATGTGAAGAGGCTTATGTAGTTCATAGTATTGGAGGCTAAAAGTTCATCAAAGTTCAAATAGCATGGCACTGTCTCTGGAGATAGCTCTCATCACTGCATCACATCATGTTAGGCATTCCAGTAGCAGGAATAGTCTTTCCAACAGTGAACAAGTTAATAGAGTAGATGACTACTTTTCTTATTACACCAAGGAACTCTTACAAATCAATGAACAAAAGAACAACTCAATTAAAATGGGAAAACTGAACAACATTCATAAACCAATGAAATTTAAATAGATAATAAATACATAATACATTCAACATTGTGTATAATTAAAGAAAGGCAACTCTAAACAAAATAAATTGTATCCATCAGATTGACAGTAGTTGCTTTTTTTTTTTTTTTTTTTTTTTTTTTTTAGATGTTTCTTTGTTGAAGAGTAAAACAAATACTGCTACAGTTTGAATATTTGCCTCCCCTACAAAACACCTGCTGAAAGTTAATCCCTGGTGCAATGCATTGAGAAACAGTGTTTCTCAAGCTGTGGGTCATGACCCCTTTAGAGGTTGAACAGCCCTTTCACAGGGGTTGCCTAAGACCATTGGAAAAACACAGAGATTTCCATTACCATTCATAACAATAGCAAAATTAGAGTTATGAAGTAGCAATGAAAAGAATCTTATGGTTGGGGTCACCACAGCGTGAGGAGCTGTATAAAAGGGACCCAGCATTGGGAAGGTTGCAAAGCATTGCCTTAAGAGGTGAGGTATTTGGAAGGTGTTTAACTCGTTCATACATAGGCCAGAGGGATCTATCCAGAGTCTTTTACTCTTCCTGTACCTTATCCCACACGAGGGGGCAGTATGTGGGCCCTTGCTCCATAAATCAAGAAGATGCTATCTTGCACATAAAATTATCTTTCTTTTGACACCACATCTACTTTATCCAGAAGAGCTGTCAGAACTGTGAGAAACACCCCATTGGTGATCAATTAAATGCTACTACTAAACAACTAAATCTAAACTGTTATGTTACAGCAGTGAGTTTATTGGGTTTCTTTGCTGTGGTAAATACAAAAGTCAAAAGCAAATTGAGGAGGAGAGGGATTATTTGGCTTATACTTCCTAGTTCATGCATAGTCTATTGCTGAGAGATGCCAAGGCAGGAACTCAAGCAGAGGAGCAGCCTGGAGGCGGGAACTGAAGTGGAGACATGGAGGAATGCTGCTTACTGGCTTGCTCCTCATGGCTTGCTCAGCGGCTTTTCTGTACAGCCCAAAGCCTCCTGCTCAGGTACAGTATGGTCTACAGTGGCTAGGCCTTCCCCACATCAACCAGCAATCAAGAAAATGCCCTGTGGACTTTCCCATAGGCCAATCTGATGGAGCAATTCCTCAGGTGAGATTCAGTCTTTCCAGGTCTATTTAACTCTGTGTCAAGTTAACAAAAACCATCACAAGGGCACGAACTAAGACAGACTTTTGTATATATAGTATTGGTAGACAGTGTAAATGGACATTCTCTTTTTATATTTGCCAGAATTTAAGACAAATATCTTACACAAATGTGCCAAATACCTATGCAGCAGGATATTCATTCACAAGTTTGATTATAATCGCAAATATTAGATTTAGAGAAATATGAGAGTTTAATTAAAATTGACGCACCCTTGCAAGGAGATGGTTTAGACTCATTAAAATGAAAGGGAAGACTAGGTAAGTCCTTAGATCTGTGGTAGAGTGCTGGGTACAATCTTCAAGACTATTAAAAGAATGGAAATAGATTGTAATTAATGCTTACTGATATAAAATGATGTCCATTGTAGTCAACATTCAAGTGATGAACAAAACACTCTACTCTGCCTGCGTGCATGACTGCGTGCTAATTAAAGGTTTCTAGAAGGCTGTGTAAGAAACTTTTAAAAATGGCCATCTCTCTAGTGTAGTTCCAGAGTTTGGGGAGGGATTGAGTTATTGTTTTAAAGCACTTCTTTATTCATTTTTCACAGAGCTAAAGTCTGAACCCGGGGACGTTGCATACGGCAAACAAAGCTGCTCGATAGCCAGTTCCATCACCACCGCTATCCGATTTTTTTTTTCTGTAGTATCTTCTTTACATGAAAGGCCTCTTTGGCTTTGAGCAGAAGAGGGATGGGCTTGATGCCAGCGCTGCACGTGGGCCCCCATGAGCACACGCACCCCACAGCCTGTAGGACATAGGGTTAAAGCAATTTCATATTGCTTAATGGATCCAGGTTTATCGTTTAAAAGCTTTGTTTTCAGAAGGCAAAAGCAACCTGTCAAAGTGGTTGATTAAGTGCTCTCTACCTCCTACATACAAATACATAAATTCAATAATGGAAAAAAAAATCACCCAGGCATTTGTTTGGCACTTTGAAGACAAAGCAACCAATCGATGCACCACTTCTGGGCTTTGTGAGTCTTCTATTTAGACAAGTACTGTGTTTGGGGATTTAGATAAATAATTCTATTTATTCTGCTATGTACCTACTTCCTGGCTAGCACTGGCTGAGGTCTTAGAAGAAAACAAGCTGAGACCCTCTCTCCAGAAGTCCAGGCCCTGGAATGATGGGTAAAGCAATAGAAACATGAAGGCCACAGCCATGAAAGGCTTTAATGAAAAGATGAAGAGGCTGAGGCCACAAGCAGAATTCAAGTTGCAAAACCAGCAACTAACACTTTTCTCCCAAGAGTTGGCTTTTGAAAGTAAGGTTTTGATAGTCCATGTAGTCCAGTAAATTATGACAAATCAGAAGCACTGCTATTAAAATGGACCCCTGGGGCAGAGCTCCTTACTGAAGTTATTTGAATTCAAATCGACAGCAAAAGCATTCAGAGAACAGAATACCCAACATCATTTCCACCACCACCACCACCACCACAGCTCCCTGAAGGTAATTAACCCTTATGTATTCAGATGCAGGGAGATGCTGCATAATGAAACACGGTGACTATTTTGGGATCTTGCTAAAGATGCAGGCATTTCAGGAGGCCCCGCCCCTCCCTTCCACTCACCCTTTCCTGAGCTATTATGCCCATTACCAACCTCGTGTCTAAATCAGAAAAATTACTGAAATGCAAATTGGACAGAGCCATTTATCTGCGACTGCAAATATCTTTGTGTTAATAGAACTCCGCTGATGAGAGCTGAACAAGCCAGGGACTAGCGGCACCCAATTTACAATGGTGTTGTTTGACTATACGCAGTGTGTAGCGTGAAGTCATGAGTAAAACACCAGTGGGAAATGGAGGGGGAGATGAGGGATAGCACGGAGCATGCTTTGTTTAAAAGGAAGGGGACCGTGAAAGCATCACACTAGCACTGAGTACACAGTGGGCATTTCAGGTGGATGAGAGTAATTAAGAATTATGCATCATGTTTCAGCCTCTTTTTCCACATCAGATTTACAACTAGATGGTTCAATTTACTTTATGATTTAAGGTCTCTTAAAAGACTTCCATAGGAAAGCAGTTCTTTATCAGCCTGCCATGGTACCCAATATTCTCACAATTTACAGTTCTGAATATCTTGAGCCCAAGACCTCTCTTTCTCTCTCTCTCTCTCTCCATTAAAATGAATAAATCCCAGAGGAGAATGACTCTTTAATCAGCTAATACACCAGGGGAAGTAGGCACCCTAAAACTAAGGAACTCTGTAGAAGGAAGAGACATGAATGACAATGATACACCTTCTTGTCCAAACTGATAGATGAGGAAATTGAGATCCAAAAACATTCCAAGACCACAGAGCTAAGGATTGGTGAAATGGCTCAATGGGTAAAGGAGCTCGCCATGCAGGTTTGGTGATCTGAGTTCAATCCCCTGAGCCCATAGTAGAAAGAGAGAACGGATTCTGAAAAGTTGTCCTCTGATCTCCACATGCACACCATGATATAACACACATACTCATATGTGTGAGCCACATATACTATAATAATAACAATATCATTAATAATAATAATAATAATAATAATAATAATAATAACAACAACAACACCCTCTGAGGGCTGAGGAGGTGGCTCAGAGGTTAAGAGCACTTGCTCCTTTTGCAGGAGACCTGAGTTCTGTTCTTAGCACCCATGTGATGGCTCACAGCCATCTATAACTCCAGTCCAGGGGACCTCATGCCCTCTTCTGGCCTCTGCAGGCACCACACACACACACACACACACACACACACACACACACACACACACACAAACGGTGCACATAGAGACAGACATACCAATACTTCAAAAATAAAAGGAAATAAATGTCAAAAAAAAAAAAGAAACTGGCCTCTGATGTTTAGCTGTGCGTTTTTAAAGGTCATGAAGCTGCTGCCTGAACAATATTAAGGCTGAGGCCTTCAGTTTCCCTCACGGGGGCCTTTCCCACAGCATACCTTATGGAGCAGCCTCCCATGCTTGCCGGCTCATACTCTCCTCTAAGAAAAAAATGAGGTATTTTGTCTTGTTTTGCTTGTCTACTTAATTCTGAGGTGACAAAGTAGATAGTAATGCTGGTGATTTAAAAAAAGATTATAGGCACACATTTTTAAAACCATTATTTGTTATGGTTGATGTTAAGCAAAAATCTATAGGGGTAAAATACTGAAATTAACAATACTTACTGTCGGGATTGGGGATTTAGCTCAGTGGTAAAGTGTTTGCCTAGCAAGCATAAGGCCCTGGGTTCAGTTCTCAGCTCTGTTGAAAAAAACAAAAACAAAAAAACAATCCTTACTGTCCTCTGGGCCCAAATCTCCATCATCCACTGATTATCCCAACACCGGCAAGGTAGAGTGGTCAACTGTGACCTCCATGACCCTCACTACATGACAGCAGAAAAGATCCTTTAGTGTATACTCAATTCAGCCTCTCTGGTGAAGCAAGAGCTTCTGTTAAGAGGAATATGGAGACAATGGTGGAATTTGGGGAACAGGAAAGACAGAGCTGCATCTTCCTAGGGCACCTTCTTATCAATCAAGTCTGGAGAGGAGGGATGTCTAGGAACCTTCACGGTTAAAACCGGAAACAGTCACCAACATGGGCGAGCTGGACACAGGCCCAGCCCCCGAATGAGTCATTCTAGAGGAAACAAAATAGCATCCAGCTGCCTTTATTTTTCCATAGCTACAGGTGATGCGCCTTGAGGCACCTAGCGGGTGCCCTTTGTGTGTGCCCACTGGGGAACTAGGACAGCAGAGACGACAAAGAAAACAGGAAGAATCTGAGAGGTGAGAGTTGGAAAAAGGACAGTCTAGCCAGGATTTCTGAATGTTTCATCACAAAGAAATGGTGAATGTTGGAGATTATAGATATGCTAATTATCCTGACTCAATCATTGTTTATCATATGCATATGCAAAACATTACACTGTACTCCAAAGATTTGTCCAGCAAATGTGTATCAATTACAAGTAAAAACAGTAAAAAAATAATAATAATAATTAAAAGTGAACTTTAACTTGAGCGGGACCCCTTGGCTCAAATCTGCCTATCATAATGTCACCGAGAAGAGACTTGATACCCTATGAGCATATATGGGGGGAGGTAATCCCTCTCAGGAACAGTCATAGGGGAGGGGAATAAGGGGAAAATGGGAGGGAGGGGAGAATGGGAGGATACAAGGGATGGGATAACCATAGAGATGTAACAAGAATAAACTAATAAAAAAAAAAAAAAAAAAAAAGAAGGGGGAAAAAAAGTGAACTTTAAAAATCAAAGGGGTGAAGCTGGGTGTGGTGGTGCACACCTTTAATCCCAGCACTCGGGAGGCAGAGACAGGAGGATCACTGTGAGTTGGAGACCAGCTTGATCTACAAAGCGAGTCCAGAACACTCAAGGCTACACAGAGAAACCCTGTCTTGAAAAAAAAAATTGAAGGGGTGAGGTTTGAGAGATGGCTTAGTGGTGAAGAGCATTTACTGCTCTTGTAGAGGACCTGAGGTCCACTCCCAGGACCCATACTGGACATCTCACAGATCCCTGTGCCTTCAGCTCTGGAGATCCCATGCCCTCTTCCAGTTTCTGCAGGTGCTGCACCCATTTGAACAATCCTCTACATGTGTGTGCGCTCGCGCACACACACACACACACACACATTAACTAACTAGTTGATTAATTAATTGGTAGTGTGGAGACTGAGGTGGGCACTGAGTTTTCCCTGTTGCGCAGTATACAAATCTAGAGCATCCCCTAAGGCCATCAGATGCCAGAAGTCCCAAAATTCCATTCTAGTAAGATCCAGTTTGCTAGACAGACAAGAGTAAACACTTTCTGAGCCCAGTCTATCAAAACCACTAAGTAGAAAAGTATTGCAACAAACTGAAAGCTTCTTTTTTTTTTTTTTTTTTTTAGCTCATTGTTGCATGTGGGGATCTGTGAGTGTTTCACCAAAACACAGCAGGAAATGGAATTGGTATGGGGTTGAATGAATAGTGATGCCTAGCCAATGGTCAGAACATTCTCCACAGTTGAGTACTCTGGTGCCTCACATTTGACCATGTCCCCTGGAGGGGGAGACCTGGTGGCACTCAGAAGAAGGACAGCAGGTTACCAAGAAGAGACTTGATACCCTATGAGCATATACAGGGGGACGTAATCCCCCTCAGGAACATTCATAGGGGAGGGGAATAAGGGGAAACTGGGAGAGAGGGAAGAATGGGAGGATACAAGGGATGGGATAACCATTGAGATGTAACAAGAATAAATTAATAATAAAAAAAAGTCTGGGCTTTTCTTTGGCCATCTTAACCATGTTTAAGAGAGCAGTTCCCTGGTGGTTAAGTATGCCCACACTGTCTCACAGGCTTCATCATCATTCCAAACCCATTTTCCCTTATCCAGCTGTAACTCTGTGCACAAAACACAATAACTTGAGTTACCATACCTCCACTCAAAGCAAAGCTCAGCAGCCATTCTACTTTGTCCTTGGGAATCTGACTACTCCAAATATCCTGTGAAAATGGAATGGTGGCATCTGTCCTGCTGCTGCCTGGTTGCTCTGAGCAGGAGTGTCCTCCAAGTTCATCGACATGGTAGCATGCTTTAGATTTGTCCCCGCTTCAAGGTAAAACAATATTCTGTGTGTATGCATTTTATTTATCCGTCTATGCTAGACACTCTGATTACTTCCACTTTAGGGCTGCTAAGAATAAATGCTATTGTGAATACTAGCACACAAAAACCCATCTGAACTCCTGATTTCAATTATTTTGGTTCCATACCCCCACAGTGTAATTCAGAATCATATGGTAATTCTCTATTTAATTTTTGGAAGAACTGCCAAAGTGCTTTCCACAGTAGCTGTAGCATTTTACATTACTACCAATAGCTCATAAGGATTCCAATCTGCCCCCATCTCTGTCAACACTTGTGAGGTTTACACATTTTTCATTACAGCCACCCTAGCAGGTGTGAAGTGGTCTCTTGTTGAGGAAGGAAGAGTGTTTTGATAGGCACAACAGGAAACAGTTCTGTGAGGAGGGCTGGGGGTTTATTTCCTTGGAAACTGCAAAGTTGAGTTAAGAGGAAGCTCTTCCCTGAAGCTCCCTACCTGGCTGGGAAACAGAGGTTACATCTCTGCAGCCCTTCAGTCTCCTGGGCAAAACGGAAAACTGTGTTCTGACCAATACACTTTCAAACTGGACAGTCCTACCTGTAATTTAAGAGGCGGGGGAGGGGAGGTTTCTCGGTGAATAAGTAAAAGAAAAACCCCTTCCAAGGGAGGGGGAGTTCTTTACAATGGTGATGCATCCCTGGGAGGAATACTGGTTGCTGCTGACAGTGCAGCTAACTGCTTCTGTGTAGAATCCCAGCGTGACAGCAGCTCCCCCCTTCTAAGCTAATTTTTCCTTGCTCAGCATCAAAGATACAGCAAGGAGAAATGAGGGAAGTCGCAAATAAAAGCTTCCCTGCTTAGCATGATCCTACCAACTACATTACAAATCATGTAAAATATGAAAGGGAAGAGCCGTGGGCACATGGGCGCAAGACAAACGTAATATTGGAGCCCATCTGGGTCATCAGCCAGCAGGTAGCTTGGGATACACTCTTTTCTCTTTAACTTTTTAATCTCATGTTGAGGTGAACATGACTCCATAATCTTATGGGGCGATCCGAGAAGCCACAAAACTACAATTTGCCTTCCAAAGACAGAGTAATCCTATTCTTCATTATTGTCTCTGAACAAAATATTTCGAAGCCAGGGATGTCGCTGCTCTTGCAGCTGTGGCATCCATTTTTCGGCCACCACTGAGCCCAGCTCTCAGAGCATCTCCACCACCCTGATGAAATGGGGGGCGGGGTCAACAGGGACCCGCCCCTATCTGTCTCTTTAGGCTTTATTTTCCTGGATAAAGATACCTACCTTTTCTCAATATTTTGGCCTTTCTCCTTTAAATAAAAGGCATGAGTAGGAAGCCTGAAAGTCCAACTGTGCAATTTACATCCATCACTGCATAATTAGCAATTAGCTGAGCACAACAAAAGGGAGAGCCTGCAATGCATACCTTCACACGCCATCCAGATGGGAAGACAGAGCTTATTCCTTCTTTCTCATGTGCAAACTGGGAACCATCCAAGTATTTAGCCAGAATACAGTATAACCCTTAAATTATCTAATTCTTTTGAGACATTTTGACATTCAGATTCAGCACTCTGGTCCCAAAGTTGTCTTCTTCTTCTTCTTCTTCTTCTTCTTCTTCTTCTTCTTCTTCTTCTTCTTC
>OU015752.1:31695691-31734824 GCA_907169655.1 Acomys percivali
TCTTCTTCTTCTTCTTCTTCTTCTTCTTCTTCTTCTTCTTCTTCTTCGGTTTTCAAGACAGGGTTTCTCTGTGTCACCTTGGCTGTCTTGGACTTGTTTTGTAGACCAGACTAGTGGCAAACTCACAGAGATGCCCCTGCCTCTGCTTTCCCAAGTGCTGAGATTACAGGTGTGCACCACTGCGCTCGGCGTTACAACTTGTTTTTTAACAAAGATGAAACATTATTCTGAGCAAGGGCTTCAGGCCATGGGCTACAGTTAGCAGCTGGTAGAGGTTTTCAGGCTGAAAGATAATATCGAAGAAGGGAACAAATTGCCCCTTTAGCTTGGTTTCTCTCATGCTGAAAGGCAAGCAGAGCTGGCCTTTGCTGCTATGGAAGGGAACCATGGTTAGCGTATTCTCTAAGCTCGTGATTTGCGTAATAATCACGCTGCCCCCTAATTTTCCTGTCATTGTAAGAACTATAAGTGGCATTTGGTGAGGCCACAAATTGCTAAGGAACATTGTGCATGAGGGAAATTCTCCCATTGTGCAAACGGACCAGTTCCCACCCTAAAATTATGGCCCTCTCCCTGACAAAATGAAATGAGAACCTTGCTATGCCTACTGGGCTGTACAAAATCAGACTTGTTTTAGAGGGACTTTTAAAGGGGGGAATATCTTTTTATATATGGCCCCTCGAAATGGGAGTTGCCACGTCCAGGTCAAACCAACGAGATGAGAGACTGGTCACATTCACTGTCTCTGTCTCTCTGTCTCTCTGTCTGTGTGTGTGTCTCCATGTGTGTGTCTTTGAGTCTCCATGTGTGTGTATGCATGTGTGCATATCTGTCTGTCTGACTGACTGTCTGTGTCCCCTGTTCCCTCCTCCCCCCTCCCCCCCCCCCCCCCCTCTCCTCTCCTTTAGGTAGAGCTAGCCTCTAAGTTATCATAGGTTCCCCCCTATGGTGTCAACTGAGTAGTTTTCTACTCTTTTTTTGCCACTGGGGTTTGAGATCTACTCCCTAAAATGCCCCCACTGGCTCCCACTACTCCCCAAAGATTCATTGTTCCTAGTTTCCTGAATCCCCTTCTCCAGACAGCTTATCCTGTGCTATCCAAGAAAGATCTTTACAGCAGGCTCAGATTACTCACCTGTAACCATGTCGCCTTTCCACGCAACCGTGTGCATCACAGGCCAGAAGCTATATTTCATTTTGTTGTTTGCTTGGTTGGTTTGGTTTTTCAAGGCAAGGTTTCTCTGTGTAGCCTTGGTTCTCCTGGCTGGCCTTGAACTCAGAGATCCATGTGCCTCTGTCTCCTTAGTGCTGGGATAAAGGCATGGACCACCATACCTTTCAATCACCTTGGCAGGGCCCCCAAGATCACAAGGCCTGGCAAACAGCTGGTTCTTAATAAATGTTTATAAATGAACTATCTATACACATATTTGAGAGAGCATCTCACTATATAGCTTTTTGCTAGCCTCAAATTTACTATATAGACCACAATGGCCTGGAACTCACAGAGACTTGCCTGCCTCTGCCCTCCAAGTGTTGGAATTACATACATTTGCTACAAAGTGAATATACTTCTAAGTCATAATTTACTATGTTTTTATAAGTGCCAATGAAGCATGCCTTTAATGAGCAGAAACTGGGTGTGGTGGCATATGCCTATAATTTTAGCACTTGAAAGGTTGATACAAGAGGAACAAGAATTTAAGGCCAGCTTTGGCTATACATATCAAGTTCCAGGACACCCTAGTTACATAGCAAGATCCTGTCTGAAAAACAAACAAACGAACAAACAAATAAACAAACACCAATATTTAAAAGAAAAAAAAAACACGTTTTTGTTTACAAAAACAGAGGTAAAGAGACAAATGTATTGCATAAGATCATCTTGAGTGTCACTGGTGTGAGCAACTCAGGATACCCAGAGAACTAAGGGGCCGCCTGTGTTTGGAACAACTCACAGCTGGTGGGGCAGGAACCCCAAAGACAGACTATTAGAATGAGATATAGAGATTTAAAGCAAATGCATGAAGACAACTGATTCTGTCTAAGGAAGCTGGAAAGACTTCATGCTGGAGACCGTAGGTGTTGAAATGTGGGTCATATTCTCTGTTCTCCAAGTATAAAAGAATGATTAGCATTCTTCTTCTTTTTCAGATGTATTTATTTTGCCCATAAGTAGCTTGCCTACATTCATAGCTCTGCACTACATACGTGTGAGGCCAGAAGAAGGTATCAGATGCCCTGGAGCTGGAGTTAGAGATGGTTGTGAGCCACCATGTGGGTGCTGGGAACCTAACCCAAGTCCTCTACAAGAAGTGCTCTTACGTGCTAAGCCACATTGTTTTGTTTGTTTGCTTGTTTTGTTTTAGTTTTTGTTTGTTTGTTTTTTGTTTTGGGCTTTTTTTGGTTTTTTTGAGACAGAATTTCTCTGTGTAGCCCTGGTTGTCCTGAAACTCTCTTTGTAGACCAGGCTAGCCTAGAACTCACAGAGATCTGCCTGCCTCTGCCTCCTGAGTACTGGGATGAAAGGCATGTGCCACCATGCCCGGCACCACAGTCATTCTTAAGAAAAGGAACAACTAGAGCCGGGCGTGGTGGCACATGCCTATAATCCCAGCACCTGGGAGGCAGAGGCAGGCGGATCCCTGTGAGTTCAAGGCCAGCCTGGACTACAAAGTGAGTCCAGGTCAGTCAAGGCTACACAGAGAAACCCTGTCTCGAAAAACCAAAAAAAAAAAAAAAAAAAAGAAAGAAAGAAAAGAAAAGGAACAACTGTTGAAAATCAAAAGTACAAGTCTCAGATGGCGGAAAGGCGGCATGTTTGGGAGGATGCGCTGCTGGGGATCTATTTGCTTCTAAACCCCAGCCTTGGGTGAGCTTTCAAATGGATCTCACAACTAAGTTAGAGTCATTGATATCTTTTCTGCTCTGTATTTGAGAACTGTGGGTCCCACTAAGGAGATGTAAGAACTACCTAGTCTCTAGATTCTCTAGTGACAGTCACCACTCTCAAAAAAGTAAGTCTTCTTTGGCTACCAGGGGGTCCCTAGTGACTTCAATTTCATTTATTTATTTATTTATTTATTTATTTATTTATTTATTTATTTTATATGAGTGCTTTATCTGCAGAAGAGGGCATCAGATCACATTATAGATGGTTGTGAGCCACCATGTTGTTACTGTGAATTGAACTCAGGACCTCTGGAAGAGCAGGCGGCAGTCTTAACCACTGAGCCAGATCTCCAGCCCGACTTCAATTTCTTGATGCGTGGTTGAAGTGTCCAAGAGTAGTTTGTTTTTTGGTTTGTTTTTCTTTTTCTTTTTTTCTTTCTTTCTTTCTTTCTTTTTTTTTTTTACCAGAAAAGGCCTCCAAGCTCCTGCATCTGCACCCAGAAGACCATCCTAGTATACAGCCTTTGCTTGCTGCTGTGTACATTGTGGACAGCCAAAGATCTGAACTCCAGGACCCCGCCCCCACTCCAGCCTGGGCCAGACAAAAGTTTCAGAGCACAGCTAGAAATGTGGCTAGAGAGCACCCCACAGAGACACGGGCATGCAAACCAAATCCCCACCAGTGGAAAGCAAGGTGGCGTCTTCTGTATTTGCTGTCATTTCATCATCCACTCGAAACATAAAATGACTTCCTACAAGGCCCTGTAGATTGAACCGGTTATAGATTGATAGTGTGGGAACAACACACACTTCAAAAATTCTGATTAGGTTGTTCTTCTAAATCAAGGCCAACCTTAAATTTGTTTCTCAATTCTTCCTTTTAACTATGCTTGCCCTGGTTTAAGTGGCCTGGGGGGAATACATTAAGCTGACTTTCATCGCTGACTAAGATCTAAGATACAACAGTTAGCCATATATCAACTTTAAGAGGCATTGACCTGGGCTGGAGAGTTGGCTCAGTGGCTAAGAGCACTGTCTGCTCTTCCAAAGGTCCCGGGTTCAATTCCCAGCAACCACATGGCAGCTCACAACTGTCTATAACTCCAAGATCTGACACCCTCACACCAATGCACATAAATTAAAATTAAATAAAAATATTAAAAAAAAAAAGAGGCATTGACCTATGAAAGTCCTGATTCAACTCCTGTACTTTGTTTCTCGTGTGCTTTGAGTTCCTCTTCTCAGCTCTGATATTGTCTAGCACTTTGATTGGACCCCTTAAATGATCAAGGCCTCCTCAAAGGCCCGTTCCCTAATCCAGACTTTCCTTCATGTCTAAACCAGTGTTTTTCTGAGCTTATTGTACAGTAAAGCCATTACAGAGATTTGCTTTTGCTTTTCCTTTGCTTGACTTGTTTCTATTACAACGCCAAGGCTCCTCAGCGCCCAAGACAAAAGCATCAAAATTGTAGGACTATGATCAGGGTGTTAGTATTTAGAAGCTTCTAGAAATGTCTACTGTTTACCCATGGTTAGACCCACTGGACTAGACAATATTAAGTACATTTAACAGCTCTAAAAACTCTTTGTTCAAGGGCGAAGGAGATGGCTCAGAAGCTGAGAGTACAAAGCACACTTGCAGATGACTCACGTTTGGTTCCCTGGACTCAAATCATCTGTAGCTCCCAATATCTCTAAGTTTAGCTCTAAGGGAACCAATGCTTCTTGCGTCCATGGACACCTGCACACATATGCACACACCAATGCGCAGGCACATACATACACAATTAAAAATAACAAAAATAAATCTTTAAACCAGGTGGTGGCAGCACATGCCTTTAATGCCAGCACTGGAGTTGGGGGCAGGGGTGGTGGCGGAGGGGGGGAGAGGGGGGCTGCAGAGGCAGGGTCTCTGAGTTTGAGGCCAACTTGGTCTACAGAGTGGGTTCCAGGACAACCATGGCTACACAGAGAAACCCTGTCTCGAAAAACCAATCATCAACCAATCAATCTTTAAAACTCTGTCTTCGTGTGAATAGAGTCTAAAATGCAAAAGAAATGAGAATGGAATTGATTTGGTTGATTGATGAGTTGTGTGTGTGTGTGTGTGTGTGTGTGTGTGTGTGTGTGTGTTGTGTGAAGGACACACTGTTAGGATCCCGCTTCAGTCCACCTACCCGTGATGTCATCGCTTACCTGCCACAGGGGATGTGACCCTGCCCAGGGCCATATAAAAGGACAAACCTCCACGTGATTTCTCTTTCTACTCTCTCTCTCTCTTTCTCTCCACCTCTCTTTCTACTCTCACTCTCCCTCTCCCCCGCCCACTTCTCTCTCTCTCTCACCTCTCTCCCCCTCTAGCTGTTCTACCCCCCTCTCTACTTTCTCTCTCTCCCTCCTCTTCTCTCCTTCTGGGGTACCTCTTCCCCCCTTTCCTTCTCCCTCATGCTCATTTAATAAACTCTGTATAGCATAATATCTTCTGTATGGTACCTTCTATCTATCTATCTGCCTTAATTTTTAATTATAACACACACATTCATGAGGTCTCCACACAACCCAAGAATTTGCTTAAAAACCAATGCTCAGCTTTTCTTTCCACTCCATCAAAATGTAACTTAGCCTAAAGCCATTCTTTTAAGCCAAAGTTTGGCAATTTTTCTATGTAGTGTTTTAGACTGTGAGCCATGCAGTCACTATCACAACTACTTACTATATTATTTCTGTTGAATATAAGTAGAGCCATACCTAAGTAGATAGGCATAGTTGTATCCCAATAAAACTTAATTTGACAAAGCAACCTGTGGACCAATTTTAATCTGCCAGCTACAGTATTCTAACCTCTACTATACAAATTATCGTTGATCTTACAAACCAAATATATTCATCCTTTAACCCCACCTAGGTTGTGCATTTTAACAGACACCTCATAATGACAGTCCACACACCAAGAACTGGATCTCCTGTATCACTTAGTCAGTAGGAATGATAATAATTTGGTAGTACACAGGAAGTCTAAGCAATGGGCCAACATGGGCCGGATGGAGCCAGGGTGTGTGCCTGGCAAGGGCTTTGGCTCACAGATACTCTCTCAGCTCACTAGAGGGTAATGATGTGGCTATAGTCTCCTTGATCCTGTGTTGGGGTAAAATTTGCCTTATTAAGTCTGCTCCTGTTGGTCTTTAAAAGCTTTAAAAAAAGCCTGTTGGGCCCTTAAAGTTCAAAGAGTGGAGAAAGAGGGGAAAAAAGAATTTCAGTGTCTCCAGAACATTTTCTTTAGTATTTGGTGGTAAACACTCTTCCAGAGCTATGAAGACAGAATGAAAGGCTGGAGTCTAACCAGGCCCCATGGCAACAATGATCCTCAGAATTAGTATTCCAAGCAGGGTGGCTCTCACCTGCTGGTCCAAGTTTTCGAGTCTTGAATCAGACACTGACATAATTTGAATGAAAAAAAAGTGTTGTTTTTTTCTGCATATCCATCCCAATGGTTTTTTTTTTCAACATTTTATACTGCAAGTATCAAATATGCAGTAAAGTTGAGAGAATTTTACAACAAATATCCATACACATAGGATTTAACACTAACATTTCTTTTCTCACATACTGTCCCACCCCCTGCATCCTTCTATCCATCAGCTCATCCTACTTGAAGGACCCACTAAAAGATTCATACTGAGTCCACAGGAACTAAGGGTGCACTTGTGTGGCAGCTGTCTTCTATGCCTGCCTGCCTCTGTGCTGCCAGCTGAGGTATCTCCAGGGCAGACTCAGGGGCCATTGTCTCTCTCTGTTGGCATAACAATACTCTGTCCCTTTGCAATGCTGCTTCTCAAACACTGGACTGCACTTCCCAGTTCTCATCCTGTGAGTCACAATCTCTTTGGGAGGGAAGTGTTGAAGGACCCATTCACAGGGGTCACCTAAATCCATCAGAAAACACAGATATTCACACTGCAACTCACAACAGTAGCAAATTCACAGTAATGAAGTAGCAATAAAGATAATTTTATGGTTGGGGTCACTACAACATGAGGAACTGTATTAAAGGGTCTCAGTATAAGGAAGGCTGAGAACCACTGGTTTAAGATAGTGTTCTCATTATGTTCTTTTTTTATTCATTTCAAATTTACTTGACGCTCAAGTTTTCCCATCCAAGAAATGTTTTGATTTTTTTTAAACCTACATCAACCTCTAAATCAGAAATGAAAGGCGACTAGTACTTCTACTCAGGTGCGTTGTCTAGGAGGCACCACAGTGACCAACACAGCAAGGCATCTCCAAGGATGCAGTAGTGGCACTTATATCTTGAGTGTAACTAATAGCTGTCTAGTTGGATTTTAAGGCCTGTTCAGTAGGTGGGAATTTGTATCTGGAACTGTAAACCAGTACCTAGCTAACTAGGTTTGGTGGGGTCATGCATGAACCCTAGAGGACAGCCCGCTACTGCTACATTCCTAAAGCAGCATAAACTCTAACTACGTTCTACATGTTCATCCTTATACCCACAAATAAGTGTCACTCTCATCTCTTGTCAACAGGGCTTCTTGCTTTCTCATATGGAGACTATTACAGAAATCTACAATTGGCCAAAATGCAGAGAACAACTAACCGTGGGGTGCCCAAGCTCAACTGATATATCTACAAGGAAACTCCTATACATAAGGCTCAGGCAACACCAAAGGTGATGGAGAAGATTGTAAGAGCCAGAGGACCAGGAGGTCTGCTATGAGGTGGTATCCTCTATCTATTATAAGGAAGCTATGCCCATGAAAACTCAACAATAGAGCTGCCCAAACTAGACCAGCAATATGACAACACCAGTTGACATGCCTACGTGGATGATGGAAATCTCACAAGGCCCCAGGCATAGGTGAAGAGCTACAAGCAATTAACAGCTACTGACAGAGGGAGAATCAGTTTCATCCAGGGATTAGCCCCTAATAGGTTATCCAGCCCCAAGTGACTAGCCCTAAATATATATACATACATACACACACACACACACACACACACACACACACACACCACTAAACAGACCCAGTACGTTGTTTTTGTTATTGCTGTTTTTGTTGCTGTTGTTTTCTGAGACAGGGTTTCCTTTGGCTGTCCTGGACTTCTTTTATAGACTAGGCTGGCCTCGAACTCAGAGAGCTCCGCCTGCCTCTGCCTCCCAAATGCTAGGATCATAGGCATGTGCCACTGCACCCTACTCAGTAGGTTGTATTTCTATATAGGTGTGTGTATGTGTGTGTGTGTGTAAAACAATTACAGTTCATCAAAAAGAGATGATCATTTTGAGAGGGAGTTGAGGGAAATGGCATGTAACAGCAGGTTTTTCCACACACGCCCCAGATCCCAAAATAAGTCTGACACTTTATTATTTATGAATAAATGCCTAGGCCATTAGCTTTGGCTCCTTCCCCGACTGACTCGTAACTTATTTCACCCATTTGTGCTATTCTATGTGTATCACAAGGCTGGTTAGCTCTCCTCAGTTTCATGTGTCCATCTTCCTCAGAATTGAGGGCAAATCTCCCGCCTCTGACTCTATCCCAGAGTTCATCTCTTTCCCCCAGAGCCTCCACCTCCAATTTCCTGCCTCCGCTAATAGGCTATCAGCTTTTTATTGACAGGTGATGCTTCCATACCGTACATAAGAGTTCTCTCTATAATGACATGGTAGGGGTTGAAGGGAGCAGAGGAAGGGTGGAAATGATGTAAATAAAATATAATACTAGCATATAAAATTCTCCAAAAACTTTTAATTAAAGATTAGGTGGGGCCTACCAGAAACAGATTAGGTTCTAGAAGTCTCATCCTAATATGGATTTAACACAGTCTTGCAGGACTGGGTTTGTTATCACAAGAGGGGTCGTTATAAATAAGGCCACCCTATATGCTTGGCCCATCTTCTTGTGGCTGGTTGCCTTTCCACTGTCATGTTCTAATTCAGCCAACAGGCCTTTGCCAAGGATGCCGGCACCACACTGTTTGGACTTTCTAACCATCTGAACTGTAACCTCTTTATAAAACACCCATTCTTAGTTATTTTGCTGTAGCCATTCAAAACAGACTAAGATAATGATGTTAGGCTTTCTCACTCAATATTGTATTATAGAGATGTATCCATACTGTTCTTAAAATGATGTGGTTCACTTGGCAACAATTAACTATGTTCAAGTATGTAATCTGACATTTATTTATTCTTGAGTGATGAGCATCTGCTTCTGCATTTTACTATTATAAATGTTTGGTGTTTTGAATGTGCTTGGATTGGCTGAGCGTATATACCGAGAAATGAACCCGGAGAAGACATTATCAACAGTGGGAGACAGTGCCGATTTGTTTTGCAAAATGATTATACCGTTTCTACTCCCGCCAGAAATGTCCAACGAGGCAGCATTCACTCCAGAAAAATACTAAGTAGGTGAGCAAAATTGCTTACTAGTACATAGACATGAAAAGCGTGAACAATGGAAAGGAAACTTCAAGATGTGCCTCCTAAGGATGAGAAAGTGATAGCCAAAATCTTTCTTCCTCTTTGCCGATATCCGTCACCGTGTTGGGTCTAACCAGATCAGTGATTCTCAACCCTTTGGGGGTTGAACGACCCTTTCACAGGGGTCACATATCAGATACCCCATTATGAGATATTTGCATTACAATTCATAGCAGGAACAACATTACAGTTATGAAGTAGCAATGGAAATAATTTTATGGTTGAGGGCGTCACCACAGCATGAGGAACCATCTTAAACGATCACAGCATAAGAAAGGTTGAGAAGCACCAAATTAGACATTTCTGTCTTTGCTTCTAATCCTATGTTCTTGGATTTGACATTGTTTATGCTCTGTGATTGTCTTGGGTTCCTCCCTGTTGGACTAAGAAATGTCTTAATGTTTTATGTTGTTGTTGTTGTTGTTTGAGACAGGATTTCTCTATGTAGGCCTGACTGTCCTGGACTCACTTTGTAGACCAGGCTGGCCTCAAACTCACAGCAGTCCACCTGCCTCTGCCTCCCGAGTGTGGGATTAAACATGTGGGCCACCATGCCTGGCTGTCTTAACATTTTATTCTCAAGTAAAACCAATGTCTCTTTCCCAACGCAGTTCTTTTCTTCCAGAAAAAGTGCATCTGCCTGTACACACCACTTCCGAAGGAGTGTTTGTCCTTCCCTGTCTGTGAATTCACTTCTATTCAATGAGCAGCCCAGTGATCAGATATCAAAGGTGCCAAGTTAACTGACTCTGAAATTTAACATCCAGATTATCTCAGCTGGGACTGTGAGATCTGCAGAACATGCTCCCCACGGGAAACAAATGGGTATGATTCACCTGATAGCTAATGGAAGTGTGGTCCAGCCATGGGTCCCCCACCCCATTCACATTCAGTCTACCCTGATTATCTGTTATACCATCCAGAATATGGACAGCCTCCAGCATCCTTCCTGACAGGCTTGACTACTTCTCACATGCCACTCCACGAGTATTCTGCGTATTGGTGCACCCAGACATGGGAGAAGCCTGCCACTTGTGCAGGCAGCTGCATGGGTCACCTTAAGTTTGCCAGCAACCTGGTAATCAGTATGCTGACTGCTTGCTGGTGAGTTCCCTCAACAAGGCGGCCTTATCAGATAGTGAGTTTCATTATGTCCTGTCCACTGGGGACTCGACTAAAAGCAATTCATTCATTTCACTCTGCTGGTCTCTTGGCTATTAAAGCGTTTTAGTCCTGTTTCTCCTTTAACCTCCCCAGAGCCAAATATTCACTCTGACGAGATGCTATTCATTACGAAGTTAAGATGACTTTGACTCTATTCCTCTAGCACATAATACAATGAAAACACTTTGTCCTGGATTCGTCTCCAGCCTGACAGTATTATGGACAGTCTTTTTTTTCTCGAAAGTGGATCGGAATTACCTCCAGCTATCTGTGTCTCACTTAGACAAAGAATAGCTGGGGAAAATGCTATTATGCTCGTTTTTAATATCCTGACCAGCGTATATTGCTTGAGGGAGAATGATGGGGGCTGGAGAAGGGGGAAATGACAACAGAGCAGATAAAGGAAACATCCCTGGACTAGAAAAAAAGTTCACATCATTTTTATTCCTCTTTCATCCACACATATTTTGCCCTATCTTCTCACCTATGCTGAGAGTTAACAAATAGAGGGAGACTTTGATGGACTTAGAGGCCATCTCCCAGGAGGTCACATGATAGACACTGTGTTGATTGGCTCAGGCAAAGTGATAATGATTTACCATGGAAGTCAGAGCAAGTCCAAACTCCACCTCTGATACGTATCACAGTGGGTAAAAGCATCGAGCCCCAGGCCCTCTTGCTTTGCATACAAAACAGCAGGAGCAGGAACCAACAGTCAAAGGTTTACTGTTTGGACCACAAAGGCAAATCTCCTAGCACCATTTAACATTAAATGGAAACAGCTGTAGACTTCCTTTTCCTCCTCCGGCTATCCCAGTGCAGAGACTAAAGCAAGGAGCAGGGACCGAGGGCGAGGATACAGGATTGCTGTGAGGCTCAGTGACGAGCCCTTGTCCTCTTGACTCTAGAGGTGCGGCGGCTCGTCTGCCCACACAGCACGGATTATTTTGACTGACTGCAAAAAGCCCTCACAGCCGTATTTGGTGTCCATCTGCTGCTGCAGCTACAGGAGATGGGCGCTATGGAAGGGATTTCTTTCTGGGCGGGCACTGGAAGCTGTATGTGCACATCACAGGTCCAGGCTTGTTCTGAGGTTAAAGGAAACAAACCCTACAGCATCTGTCTGTGCTCTGGGATCTACAGGTGCATTATCAGCTGTATTTGACTCCTTGCCATCTCCCCCCCACCCCCCCCCACCCCGTGCCCTGTTCCCTTCTCCATCACTTGCTGCTCTTGACTCCCTATTGCCCTTTCACTGTATGTTACTTGGCTATGCAAACCACCCTCTTCCCTAATCTCATTCCTCTGCTGGTTGGGTGAAACTCTCCTGATTCTCTCCCCCTGCTTTTGTTATCAGGTATTTTCTCTGCAGGCCTAGTGGGAGACACTGGCCTTCTCTGGGCTGTTAGGATAGGAGCTCTGCCGGGGGTGGGGGTGGGGTGGGGTGGGGTGGGGTGGGGTGGGGGTTGGGGTGGAGGTGGGATACATACGTGCTGCTTCCATCAATAGCCAGCACTTTGTCACAGAAAGAGATTTGACTTGAGACATCCAGAGCCCATTCCCAAGAAGATGGGAGCCACATGGTTTACTGATTAGAAACATTGCTTTTTAATCATTTATTACATTTCTAGAAATGTTCCTGTTATATTTAAAAATTGAGGTACATGATAGATGATAGAAGGTACCAGGCAGCAGATGTTATGTTATATGGAGTTTATTAAAAGAGCATGGGGGGGAGAGGGAAAGGGGGGGGGGACTCCAGAGAAAAAGAGGAGGGGAGAGAGAGGGAAAAAGAGTGGAGAGAGAGAGAGAGAGAGAGAGAGAGAGAGAGAGAGAGAGAGAGTCAGAGAGTGTCACATCCACGTGGAAGTTTGTCCTTTTACATGGCCCTGGGTAAGGCTACCCCCCTTCCCCGTGGCAGGTAAGCGATGACATCACAGGTAGACAGACTGAAGCAGAATCCTAACAGTTCCCACCCGTTCTCTATTAAATAGAATAGTTTTTAAACATCTGATATTGTCATCCCTGGAGGAGTTCTTAAAGAGTTTGTGGAATCTGTCCAAAGACTTAAAAACCATCTTTCAACGCCTTCTAAGGTTCTAGGGCCACTCCGAAAGGACATTGTTAGAGCATTGCCCTACAGTGAGGTTCCAAGTTATAATGGAGGAACAAGGACAAGTAAATTTCTACCTAAAGTTGTGCGTTTTCACTTCCGCGTGTTCAGATAGCGCCTCGATTATTTACCAGGTGGGAGACTTTCCAGGCACTGCATCAAAACAAGCAACAGCAGAAGGCTTCCACCAAGCAGCTTTATTTATCAGATCCCACGTGCTATCTCCTGGGAGCTTTGCATCTGGGTGCTATGTAGGGGTCTCTGTAACATATACACCATCAGGCATGCAACCCTCTGTATATCCATCGCTCAAAGTAATGGGTTTCATTATGATGTGTTCATACGTGCATATAATGGACTTTGATTACATTCATGCTCCATCACTCTGCTTTGTCTCCCCTCCTCTCTTTCCTGTTAGCTAGCTGCCTTCCTCTTTCCAAGAGCATACCTTCTTCCCCCCCACACACACACATATATCTGTATACTCTAGAAAATTCATGGAGATAAGCCACGAAACCCAAAAGAGCAGCATTTTAATTCATCGGCAGGGTAAATAGACTAAGGTTATGTAAGGGTGGCTCGTAATTTGAAATATGAAATATTCACCACACAACAGATATGATGTGAAATAGTGTTATAGCTATGAGAGAGAGAGAGAGAGAGAGAGAGAGAGAGAGAGAGAGAGAGAGAAATGTATGAGGTAAGAGAGCAAGAGGCAAGAGGTACAGAGAAACAGGAGAGGTGAAGGTAAGAGAGAAAGAGAGAGAGAAGTAGGTGAGTTTGTCTTTTTACATCCTCCTGGGCAGGGGCGAGTCTACTGGCAGGTAGGTAATGACATCATAGGTTGCTAGGCAGACTGGGCCAGGATGCTAACATTGCTTACATAGCCACATAGCATAACATAATGTAGACAAATAAGGATGTCAAGAAGAGTGGCAGGGTTCTACTTCAGTCTGCCTACCTGTGATGCCATTGCTTACCTGCCATGGGGGCGTGGCCCTGTCCAGGGCCATATAAAAGGACAAACCCTACACGTGTTCTCTCTCTATCTTCTTCTCACTCTTCCTGTCTCTAGGGTTTGGATTCCTTCTCCTTTTCACTGGTTTTGGGACTCCTCTCTCCCTAACTACGTGATTGCTACCTTTCTGCACCCAACACCAGCTGAATTCTCCCTTCCTAGTCACGTAAATGCTTCCCTTTGTCCAAGAGACTGTGGACACCTCTCTGGTTCACTGGGAACAGAGGTACCCAACCCCGGTCTCCATGACAGTGGCTGGTCCTTCTCACTGACCTACAACTAGGACAGTTCCTGCTGCGTGAGAACTGACACAGTGGCCCGCCCCCCCCCCCCCCCACTGCCCCTTGGCCTCCGAAAAATTCCTAGTGCATTAGGTAAGTGACTGTGCTCTTTGGTTGCTGTCCAGTAGTGACAAGTTGCTGGAATAGTCTGTGCACCTGTTCTTTAAATCATTATCCGTTCTGGGGATGTCACCTCCCCATTGGAAACGTGCAGATGCCTGTTCCTCTTAACATGCCTCTGGGATGTCTTTTAGAGAATCTCAAATCCCTATGCCCACCTGGAGGGCTTCTAAGCTTACATGCCTCTTGGACAGATCTAAAACAACACCGTTTTAATTATTGCCAACAATTGGATAAAATGGAAGGAAGTTCATATGTCTAGACTTTTTCTTGCTCTCCCATGTTCAAGCCTTTCCTAGGGTAAAGTGAAAGGAAATTTCCCAAGTTCAAACCTTTTTCTTTGCGCCCCCAAAATTTGTCAGCATTGTCTCTTACCTTTTCTCCTTGCTCTCCCAAGAGTTTCAAAAGCATACCTAAAGGGAATTTTCTCCCTAACCTACTAATTTTGTCTTCTGCCCACATATATGTTCCAGTATCCTGCCAGACTTCCTACATCTGGGACAACATCAAAGCAGCTGCCCACAACGTGCTCCAGTCCAGCTTCTTAGATCGTGCCAGCTGGACCTGCATTGTTCCTCCTAGCTGGACCTGAATTGCCGTTCCCAGCTACAGATGTTCTCAGACCCTGGGCAGCCAATGCAACAGCCTGTTCTTCCAGAACCTGGCCAACATTTCAGCCTTTTCAACCCCGTGTTGCTTCCCTACTGTCAGCAGGAAGTAGTTAAGATAATTATTTCGCCCCTTATCCATTTGCAAAAGGCTGAAATGGTGTGTTCCAGGCCCAGAGCAAACAGCTCCAGGTTCCCCCAGCACTCCTCAGTCCCTATTGGCTGACATGCCCCACCTTCTACCTTGAACTTTCAGGGCAGAACTTTTCCTTCCCTTTCACTATATAATCTGGACATTTTGTTGCTACTACTTTTTCTCTCTCTCTCTCTTTTCTCCCTTTGCATGGCAACCATAAGCTGCTTCCAATGAACTTACATTTATATACTTTAACTTACCTTATATAAAGCAATCCAACGGTCCTCATTTTTTTAAGTATAGGAAAAGGTAGGAATGTTAGAGTTCTTCAGCCTGCCTACCTGTGATGTCACTGCTTACCTGTCATGGCAGTGTGGCTCTGCCCAGGGCCATATAAAAGGACAAACTGTCCATGTGGCCCTCTCTCTACTCTCTCTTCTTTTTACTCTTCCTGTCTCTGTCTCTGTCTCTGTCTCTCTGTCTGTCTGTCTCTGTCTCTGTCTCTGTCTCTCTCTCTCTCTCTCTTTCTGAGGTACCCCTCCCCCTTTCCTTCTCTCCCCATGCTCCTTTAGTAAACTCATCTACAACATAATATCTGGCATCTGGTACCTTATTCTCTGATTGCTTTATGTCTTATATTTTAATTATAAAACAGATGAAGGAGAAGCAAAACAAGGGAAAGGGTGACAGAAGAATACTAAAAGTGCAGCTGCAAATCACAGAGCAGAGAAAGAGGCAGTAGGGTTTGTTCCATTTAACACCAGAACAAGCCTGAGCCTGTACCATGCAAGACTATCTCCAACATATTCTAGAGTCCACAATGGAGAGAAACCATGTGATGCTTGTTTTTCTGAGTCTGCCTTGCTCTACTCAATGATCTGTAGCTCCATACATTTCCCAGGGAATTATATAATTTGTTTCTTTGTGAATGGGTAAAACTTCATTGTGTATATGTAGCACATTTTCTTAACCTGTTCCTGGAAGAATGTGGGTGACAAGTAATCCCATTTGATTTTTCTTAAATAGGAACAGCTAGAAAGCCAAAGGCAAGCTGCTAACTTCCAATCCTTAGAGTGATCCTTGGAAGCTATTCACTGACAAACCTACTTTCCTTGGAGTCCTAGTGGCCCACTGAATTGGCTCAAGGCCATTTTTAGTGGCCTTAAGGTTACACCTGTAGTGATGCCAATCAGATACGGTTGGAACCCCACCCCCAAACTTTTAATTGATTTGTTATTCTCAAAGTAGTAGTAGTTGGGAAAGAAATGGAAAATAGAGGATATCTTATTATGTACTTTTGGTCTTCTTTCTTTTTTTTTCTATATGCAAATAAGATCAAGCTTTCAAAACCACATACAAATGAATGGCCTTTAGAGAATAAATTTGTGACCTCATTAGCTCTGTTCATTGATTTTTTTCCTCTGAGGTGAGCATTTTGTTGAAATTTTACTTTCAGTAGAATGAAGAATGAGGCCAGAGAGAAGGAAAAAGAATTTTGGTAGGAAAGAGAGTCATCACATGAATTTGCAAGTCCTGGAGATGGCCACCTGCATCTGAAGGGGTCCTGATGCAGTGCCTGCTTCCATGAAAGCAACTGAGAAGCCCATGTCTCCATTCTGTCACAGACCATAGGCTAGTGGGAAATGTCGGGGTGTTCTGTGTGCAGGGAGAGGTGACAAGGACAGGCAAATGATTTGTGTGATATCCTTCATCATCTTTGAAGTCTTCACCATCCACTTCATAACCTCAGGGCACATTCACCTGGCACTTTCTGGCAACAGTGGTAGCCAATGGGATGGCTTTCTTGGTTATCCTCACTTTCTCTTAATACCAACGTAGGACCAGGGAGGAATAGACAGTTATGTAAGCTTCCATGAAACAAGGCAATAAATAGGAATTTATTAAAAATCCACATGTTATAGATTCCAGACCCCTACTTAGTCATTCCACAGGATTGTTCTCTCCCTAGAGAGCAGCAAGACATATGCTTTAGACTATTACTTTATAATGTGAGGAATTTTTTAAGCCACTTTATTCTAACATGTAGAAACACATTTGGAAAAATCCAGAGCTTTCTAAGGGAGGAGAATGCACAAAAACATCTTTAACTATTTAAAGGAATCGCTTTCACAAATACAGAGAGCAATTTCTTTATGAGAACATTTTTGTCACCTGCATCTCTTGGAAATGCAATACTGCTTAACCTCAAGGCATTTCAGATGGCGCAGACTCTATAGCAGTTAAGGCCTTTGCTTCTTAGCTGAAAGGCTGAGAACAAATCCATCTTGCTTTGCTGACATTTTCAAAGGAACTTTCCATTCCTTTGCAAGTCACCCGGAGACTTATATTCCTAATGTAATCAGAGTAATGTAACTGATTAATAACAGCCCCACCATTGGCTTGCTTGGGTATGCCTGCTCTCTGCTATATCTAACACCGTGATGAAGCCATGGTGTACTTGTGACTCAGCTGTGCCCCCTCCCGCCTTATCGCTCATTCTGTGAAGCAATGCCATTCTGCCATCCCCCCCCCCCCCCCCCCCCCCCCCCCCCCCCGCAACCAACACCCCCCCCCCCCCCCCCCCCCCCCCCCCCCCCGCCGAACAGCCCATCTAAGAAAGACTTACATTTTCCTTTTACACTTCCCCTGAGGAGTAAATTTCACAAGAAACAAAAGTTCCATCAACCAAAAGCAATCTGTGTACCTAGCGCACTCAGAAACACTCCTGCTGCAGAAGCATTATTGGCATCCCATTGCACATTTTGTTCCTAACAAGAACTCCTTGGCCCTACACGAGCTAATAATTGCTGTTCTTTTTCCGCCCAGTTTAAATTAATTTGTCCTTGGAGGGGTCGAGGCTCTGCCGGATTAGCAGCCTTAGACTCTAGCCTCCTAATTGACCAAACTACATCCTAACAGGCCTTCCGTAGCAGTCATAGCTTTAAAAACCTAAGCAAACAAGAAGCACTATTATGGTTCTCTCTGAAGCCTGAAGGTTAAAAATAAGCCGTGAAGGACAAACAACAACAACCTTGAGGTTGGTTTCTGGATAAATACGGAGCGAGAGCCTTTTGCTCTGCACGTTGATTCACATTTGCAAGTGGCATTGTGTGAAGTGGTTCTGAGTCAGAGGGAATCAGAGAAAAGAAGCACAATATGCACTTTCTCTTGGGTTTCCTAATAGTGAGGATTATTAGCCTATTGTCTCTTTCCTCCTGTATCTAGTTTAACCATCTGGTTAGTGATAATAATAGCATGCTAAAGGCAGCAGAGGGAAAACCCCATGAAGATCTGAGGTACCTGTTTGATGGCGTAGATTTAAAACGTAGGTTTAAAACAGTGGGTCTTTACCTTCTGAAAGGAGCCAGTGTTTTGGAATACTGCCCGTGTGAGAGGATTTGTGGTATATGCCTTATATTCATCATCTTCCTAAAAAGGTTTGCTTATTATTTACGTGTAAGTGTGTGTGTGCTTCTGTAAGCTTATGTGTGTCACATGCAGGCATGAGGCCAAGGAGGCCAGAAGAGGGAGTCAGGTTCCCTGAAACTCATTACAGGGGGTTGCGAACCATACAGTGGGTTCTGGAAACTGAACGTAAGCCCCCTGAAAGAGCAGCATGAACTGTTATCCACTCTTAATTGTATCTCCAAGCCCACATTTACCATCTATCTAAAAGTTCATTGCAGCCCGTCGAAATACATTTCCTCACCCTCAAGCAACTGCATTGGATTTGATGTTGACCCAGAAGGTGACATCACTTGATTGCATTCCAGCACAGCTCAGACCATGTCCCAGCCAGGGTATCATCAGGTCTCTAATGAGAAATCACATAACCCCCCCCCCCCCCCCCCCCCCTCCACCTTGCTGAAGGCCAGCTCTGATGGAAGAAGAATGAGTGAGTCTCACTAGTAAAACAGGCCAACATCAGGGCAGTAAGACTTGAATCTACAGTTGCTGGAGTGTATATTCTTCAGCTTACATGTATTCTTCAGACTCATTATTCAACTTAGTATGAACTAGCATCACCTAGGAAACAAGCCTCTGCACGTGCTTGTAAAGGGTTTTCTAAAATGGGTTGAGCAAGGCAGGACGACTCACCCTCGATGTAAGTGCCACCATTCCATGGGCTAGAGACCTGGACTGAATAAAAAGGAGAAAGCAAACTAAACATCTCTGTCTCTGTCTCTGTCTCTGTCTCTGTCTCTGTCTCTGTTTCTCTCTCTCTCTCTCTCTCTCTCTCTCTCTCTCTCTCTCTCTCTCTCTCTCTCTCTCTCTCTCTCTCTCTCTCTCTCTCTCCCTCCCTGTCATTATGACTTTCCCACCCTGACTGAACCCTTGAACAATAAACCAAAATATTTCTTTCCTTCCTCTGCTTGCTTTTGTCTAGCATTTTGTAATAACAATGAGAAAAAAAAATAGCTAATACAAACTCTTAAAACTTTGACCTAATGGACCAAATCTAATAAATTATAGAACAAGGGACTTCTTTATGCAGCCTCCAGAAAGGTAAACTCAGAAGACGTATGTGTGGTCACGAGCAAAGGCCATTACGGAGGCGTCTAGGAATGAATACAGGGTGTGTTGAGAAGAAAGAATAGCTGTTCCTTGGCTCAGGTTGTGTTTGTGGCACAAAGACAAGGCTGAGCAAAGCTGAGGGATGCTGAGCTAAACCAAAGTCAGGCCACAGAGACCCAAGGTGGTACAAGTTAGTAGACAGCTGCTCTGGTGCAAGCGCTGGGGACACACTTTTTAAGTTACCTTTTAAGTCAGGCACAGAGATACATGCCTTTAATCCCAGCACTGGGAAGGCAGAGGCAAGCAGATCTAAGTTCAAGGCCAGCCAGGTCTACATAGTAGGTTCTAGGACAGCCACTGCTATCTAGAGAGAGATTTTGTATCAAAATGGTGAGTGAGTGAGTGAGTGAGTGAGTGAGTGAGTGAGTGAGTGAGTATATGAATGAGTGAATGAATGAATGATACCTTTAAACTCTTGCCTTACCTGACCTTAAATATATGTCATCTTAGCTGATAGAAAACTGCTTGGGTCTTTCCAGGGATCCAAAATACACATGGTAATTCCATAGAAAACTATAGAAGGCAGGCTGTTCATTTAAACCTTGGTCCTCCCATGACCAAGCATGGTATGAGATCAGAGGAGGGACTCAAAAAACATTTGTAAGCAGAAAAGAAGAGAAGGAAGATTCCATGGCCATTAGTGAAACAAGTCTAGGATGCAGAGTAAATGGGAGGGGACAATGGAGCCAGCACTGAGCTCTCCCAGCTGTGGGCTAGGAAACATCAGAAAAGTGCTGGTGACCAACACCCTACCTGCTGGGAGGTGAGAACCGAGGGCCTTCTCAGTCATAAAGAAGGGATGGAGTACAAAACTGAAAAGTCTAGTCTTTGACAAGCACGAGAGAAGCAAGGCACGTACCCTACCAGAAGGAACAAGAGAATAATTAGCCCTTAAGTCACCAAAACAGGAAGGTAGAGACATCAGGTGCCACCATGCAGAAGCCGCAAGGTCAGCAGGATTGATAACCCAAAGCCCTGGCTGAGACCATCCTTCACTGGGACCGTTGTTAGTCCTACAGCAGAGGTTAGCCTACCAGAGGCTTTGTGTGCTGATCGTAGAGAAGGTTTGAGGCTCAGCAGAAAGAGAAAACTAAGAGATTGCTACACATCTTCCTGGTGACCGGTCAATAATTTATTTGTTCAGCGCCCTAGATAATAGAAGAAGCTGGGTGAGACTTTGTCGGTCTGAGCCACTCCCTGGAGGAATAAGGCAGTAACAGATTACCCCCAGTACAGTTGTTTCTGGATAGTGGGATGAAGGGACCAAGAGTGCCCTCCCTGCCGAGGCACGGTACACCTACCCTGTCCTACCCCAGCTCTAGTCCCTGACAGGACAGTTCTGTATCTAAGGGGACTTTAAACAGCCCTTCTTTTCCTGTCTCACTATACGTAGTTCACAGTGTCAATAACTGTCTGGCTATTTTATTTTTCCCTCTCTTTAGACTGCTGATTTTAAGATAAGGGTACCACGTCTGTTTCTGGGTGTTTGCCTTTGTGTCCACCAAACCAAAGGCTATGCTTACAGTGCTCAGTAAGTAATTGTTGAATGAAGGAGAATAGGAATGAAGGAGGGAAGTAAGGGAGGGAGGGTGGAAGAGAGGGAGGAACAGAGAGAGGGAGAAAAGGGACTTAACCTCCAATTTTAACTATAGGCAAAACCAAACACATTTTATAAGCAAGAGCCTCAAAGGTAAGTGTTAGGCTGGCATGGTGTAAGGATGCTTGCTGCCATGCCTGGCAACCTGATTTTAAATCCTATTACCTACTTAGTGGGAAGAGAAAACTGATTCCCATAAGTTACCCTCTGACCTCACCTCTATACGTGTGAATGTTCTCTCTCTCTCTCTCTCTCTCTCTCTCTCTCTCTCTCTCTCTCTCTCTCTCTCTCTCTCTCTGTCTCTCTCTCACACACACATACACCATGAATAAGTAAAATATAAAAACCTTTTTTTAAAGAGTAAGTATTGTTTCTAAGCCTGTAACATAGAAGGCTCCTGAGGATTGCAGCACAGCAACACAAAATCCCCCTCTGCACAGAACTTGGAGCTAGAAGACCAAAAATTACAAGGAAAAAAATAGATTACTAGATGCATGCTATAACTTAACGGTAATTTCTAGGTCAGTCACGAATGACTACCATTAATAATTACAAGCTTTTATTGAGCCCTTTCTATTTTCAGGGTGCTTTACAGTCACTAATTTGTTATTCCTCACCAGAACCTAAGAAGTAGATCATTATTATTATCACATTACACATGCGCTAAGGAAGTCAGGTTGGATTTAATTGACCTGGGAATGTAGCTATTCTTAGTAGGTCATTTGGCCCTCTGCTTTCTAGTCTTAAAAATCTATGGAGGCTGCCTGGAGGGCGATACTGCTAAAGTGCAATTTAGAAAGAAACATTGCGGACAACTGAGGAAATTGCAGGAGCAGAGTGGATACTAAATTTTTTTAAGGTAAAGAGGTGCCAAAGCCCAGCTGCAATGTATTCCAAAAGGGCATGAGTTTGCTTCCCAGCATTTGCTAAAGGATGGAGCTTCTGCTAAGATTGCTGCCACCTTGGAAATATGGACTTTTGTTTAACATGCCCAGATCTGAACACAGCTTATGTAATTTGGTCTCAGGATTCTGAAGCAGATTTCTTATCAGGAACTAGTCTGTCTGACTCCCGGAACCAAACACGTTTTGGTTGTGTAGGAGTTACATATGTTGATGTATATTCACTCTGAAGACCAAAACCATTATGATCACATACTGAGCGTAATGTTACCCAAGATGGCTGGTAAATCCATAGAATGGCATTTAATTGTTGAAACAGCTTCTCATATCCTAGGGTGGTATTATAGCCACCTGTTAATGGGAAGCCGCTGCTTCGGCTCTCCGTTCTGTGACTTTCTAGTCACCAACTGGTAGAGTCTTCTAAGCAGCTGCATAAATTGTCCTTGTGTGTTTCTACAAAAACAAAACAAAACAAAACAAAAAACAAAAACAAAAACAAAAAAATGTCCAGTAACTCAGAATACGAAATGATTTGGAAATGGGTCTTTGCAGAATTAATGGAGCAATGATGGGATCGTTGATTCAGGAACTAATCTAATGTTACTGGTGTTCTTATAAGCAGGGGGGATATTTAAAAGTAATATTAATATATAATATTAATACCTAATTCCCTGAGTATTTCATACAATATATTTGGTCATATCCACCCCATCCCTCCTAGACCTGCCTTCCCAACTTCATCTGCTTCTTTTCTTTGTTGTTGTTAAATAACCTGCAGAGCCCAATTTGTGCCCAAACTCATGAGCTTGAAGCCATCATGGCTTAACTTACTAGGGACTAGACTCTAAAAAAAAGGGGGGGGCTGAAAGGCTCTCTCTCTCTCTCTCTCTCCCTCCCTCCCTCTTTCTCTCTCTCTCTCTCTCTCTCCTCTCTCTCTCTCTCTCTCTCTCTCTTCCCTGTCAATAACTCCTTAGTTAGAAAAGGGTAAACTGTAATATACAGACAGTCAAAAGGAAGATACTCATGGAAAAATAGAAAATTAAAGTGACAAAAAGCCAAAGAACTCCAAAGGACAGGTAACTACTAGAAGCTAAGGAAAGGATGACATAATTCCTTCTATTGGCTTCAGAAGGAAGATGACTTTACTAATACAGTTTGGGGTGTTCCTCATGGGACACTGGAGAGACTAGTGCAGTCTTCTTGATGGCTCAATCTTAAATGAGTTGAGAAGTGACAGACTGCACAAGGTCACTGTCACAATATCCAGCTATCCCTGGTGCTGAATCACTTCCCATTGTGTAATGACCCTCAAATGTTACCATATAATAGATACAGACCACTAGGAAATATTTTAAATTATTGCATTTTCAATTACAATCATAGCCACAGCTTAAAGATTACAGAAGCTGCTTTCTAAAAACTAAATGGCCATAGTATCAATTTATCCCTAGTTGGTTGAGGGGGTCCTCATTCGAAAATACATACTCTGACCACACAGAAAACTTTAATATAAAAAATTTTTAATTACTTTTTGAGAATTTCATCTATTCACACAATGTATTGTGATCACATTTAGCCCCTTTTCCCCTCTCTCCAACTACCCCCAAGAACTCCTCAAGAAGTTTCCCACCTAACTTCATCTCCTCTTTCTTTTCCTTTAATATCACACTGAGGCTAATTAATGCCGCACACACATGCATGTGGGACACCCACTGTAGCATGGACAGGCTACTAATGGCCAATCGCCAAAGAAAAAACAATGGTGATATCAAATGATTAAGCTTAATTTTCCTATTGAGGTAAAATAGTTAACAAAATTTGCCAATCCTTTTTAGACTGCAACTTGGTAAGATTAAGTATAGTCACCATGTTGTCAGGTGATAGGGGCACACACCTTTAATCCCAGCACTTGGAAGGCAGAAGCAAGTAGATCTCTGAGTTTAAGGCCAGCCTGGTCTACAGAGTGAGTTCCAGGTCAGCCAAAGCTACACAGAGAAACCCTGTCTTGAAAAACAAACAGTGTAGTCACAATGTTATGTGAACTATTGTTGGCTTCCAGAACATTTTACCACCCCACATATAACACTTGTACCATTAAAACATAATTTTTTAATCCTCTCTGTCCCCATCACCAGTCTCTGAAAGCCTCTAGTCAACCTTCAGTCTCCATGAAGTGGAGACTAGTTACTTTGTATAAGTAGAATTACACTATTTATCCTTTCCCAGATGGATTTTTCACCTAGTAAATCAGATTCAGCTTTTATCCATCCCGTAGTGTGTATCATAATTTACTTTCTCTCTCCCTCTTCTTCCCCCTCCTCCCTCTCCTTCTCTCTTTGAGACAGGATCTCCCTACGCTGCTCTGGCTGTCCTGGAACTCTTTATGTAGGTCAGGTTGGCCTCCAAATCACAGAGACCCACCTGCCTCTGCCTCCCAAGTGCGTGTGCCACCATGCCCAGTTCCTTCCTTTTTAAAGCTGAATAATATTCTGTTTTGTTTATTTGTTCTATTTGGTCTCATATTGATAGACAATTGAATAATGTATACACTTCGGCCCTAGTAAACATCACCTTTATAAACATTAGTATAGTGTCTATTTGAGCCCTTGTTTCCATTTCTTTTGAGGAGATACTTGGAAGTAGAATTGCTAGGTTATATGGTAATTCATTGTATAAGTTTTTAGTAATGCCGGATGAGGGTGGTGCACACCTGTAATCCCAGCACTCAGGGAGGCAGAGGAAGGTGGACCTCTGTGAGTTCAAGGCTACCCTGGTCTTGGTGTACAAAGTGACTCCAGGACAGCCAAGGCTACACAGAGAAACCCTGTATCAAAAAACAAACAAACAAACAAACAAACAAACAAAAAAACAAAATAAAAACCAAAAAAACCTTTTTAGTAACCATAATAGCCTTTTCCTCCATAACTATAATATTTTACATTCCCATCAGCAATGATGATGCTCCAGTTTCTCTATATCTTCACCTCTATTGCGTCTCTCTCTCCCTCCCTCTCTCTCTCTCTAGGGCTGGAGACATGGCTTAGCTGTTAAAGGTTAGTTTCACAACCACAAATATAATATCTATCCTGATGGTCCCAACATGGTATCTCACTGTGGCTTTAGTTTGTATTTCCTTAATGTCTGGTAACATTAAATATCTTTCACACACGTATTAGCCATTCACACGTCTTCTTTGAAAAACAGTCTATTCAAGTCCATTGCTAGTTTCCTAATAGGATCCTTTGCTTTGAAGCATCTATATTCTTTATTCTCTCTCTCTCTCTCTCTCTCTCTCTCTCTCTCTCTCTCTCTCTCTCTCTCTCTCTCTCTCTGTGTGTGTGTGTGTGTCTCTCTCTCTCTCTCTCTCTCTCTCTCTCTCTCTCTCTCTCTCTCTGTGTGTGTGTGTGTGTGTCTGTCTCTCTCTCTCTTTGTGTGTGTGTTGAGCATGTCATAATATGCATAAAAAAGACAAAAGTTGTGGCATCAGTTCTCTTTCTGCCTTTATGTGGGTCCAGGTCGTGAACTCAGGACTCCAGGATTGCACAGTGAGTACCTTTATCTTCAGAGCACTCTAGCAGCCCAGAATCTATATTCTCAAGGTCCCAGGTGACACAGTGGACAATTGTTGGCTTTGAGAAGACACTTTGAGAATTACTGTTTTGGTTTTCTAGGATTTTGATGTACTGCCTTTCTTCCTGTGAAGAGCAACAGGGGAACAAAAAGATGCCCTGAAAACAAAGCAAAATCAACCAATCAAAGAAAACCCAGGTTGATCTCCCCAGCATCCTTAGAGTCTGTACATCCTTACCCACATATGTTAGGGTACACTGGAGATGTCCATCCTTCTACCACTGGACACAGAAGGATGTTGACACTGAACCAAAAACTTGGGAAGCTCCTGTTTCTGAAACGTCATGGAGCCTCAAGGCTCCTGACCAGCAGGAGTAGTTTTAAACATGTGATTTATTTAAAGAGAATAATTATCTCACTGCTCAGCCTGATTTAAAAGAACTATTATTGGCCATGTGAATATGTAATTATCATGATTTATTTGTCAAGTGCTGAACATAGGTAAATTTCCTACATTTTTATTGAGTTTGAGAAGTTAATTAGTATGTCTATTAAGCAAAACTCAAAGAGCATTATACATGAAATATTTCCTTATAATTCAAATAAGCCAATTTCAAAACCTATTGGGCTATAAATTCCATTCAATAGTTCCCAAACATTTTCCCTTTATATAAAGGCTCCTTGTACTTACCTTTAGCAGTAAAAAGGTCTGTGTCTATTGAAATAGTTCATGACCGTTCTTGCTGGGTGTACATAATTATATTTGTCTTTTGGTGAAAATCTGTAGAAATGTCCTTTGGGATTAAAAGAAAAGTACAATTTGCTTGATCATTACGACTTAGAATTTATGTAACTCCTCATATTCCCAGTATTCCTCTTCCACTGGTTCCTTTTGAGCTGTTCTTACACGCTTCGAGATGTGGTTTATTTTTGTTGTGCCTTCCGACAGGTTTCAGAGGAGTAAAGGCCTAAGACAGCATCTGGTCAAAGCTGGTGCCTGCCTGTTTCCTAAGACTGTCCCCAGAGTCAATGGGACTCGTGGAACTCATTAGCCAGTCACAGTGGCAGCTCCGGTTCCTTAGAGCGAAGAGATAAGGAGCGAAAACAGCGAAGGCAGAAGTCACATGGGACGACAGTGCTAGCTTTCCCGGGGCCTTTTCCCAACAGAACCACACAGAAAGTGCTGAATTCCCCTAGCAAGAGCTACAAGGAGAGCTCTGATGAAAGAGATTGCACGCCAAGGGTTTTCACTGGAGGCTAGCTAAACCCACAGCCTCTGTCTGCTGCCTTCCAAAGCCCAGACTCCCTGGGGAAAGCGTATGTTCAGCCCTGTGGTAGTTGATTTTATTTTCTTGACTGAGCTACAGTGTCTAGGTAGTTGGTCAAGCATTACTTTAGTGCTTCATGAGGATATTTTCAGATAAGATCGATATTTAGTTCTGTAGACTTTTGAGTAGAACAGATTGTCTTCCTAGGGTGGGTAGTGGGCCTCATGCAATCACCTGAGAAAGACTGGCCTCTGATTAGGAGTTGGCAGGTGGCTTTTTGAACTTGAACCCCAACATTGGCTGCGCCCCTGCCTCCAATCTTGCTGGGCCATCCTCAAGATTCTGAACTTGCCAGATTGTAATCACATCTTCATTCTCCCTTCCCCCCACCCCACTCCCACACCCTATTGGTTGGTTCTTTGAAGAACACTGACTAATACAAGCAGGAACCATATTGTTTGTACAAGCAGTCTAGGCACACCGAGCTACCCTGCAGTTAAGGATGGAGAAACTCCCCCTATCTCAATTCCCAAATGTCAGTCAAAGGCCAACACTGCAAATAGGACTTTCCACGGTTAGCAGCAGTTCAGGCTTGCAACAATCATTCTTCCTTCTGTGTACTCTCGTCTCGTAAACTCTATCAACCATAGGAAGAAACGCACAGAAAGAGGATGGATGGAGAAGAGGTTTCCTCATCCCTGCTAGATCCTTGTCTGCATATGCCTTGTTCATATACCTAGGTTATTTTTGGTACCCAGCGAGTTGGAGATTCATTCTTGCTAACTTTGAAACCAAGGCAAGCTGATCTATCCCTTGTACCTTCTTTCTAATCTAGCCTAACATCAGAATTATTACCCACAGAAAGACGTTAATGTCAACATGTGCCAGTCTAGGCTCATCAGCTGAGCATGTGCGCTGTTGCGCGGGTTCCGCCCTGTAACTTTTCATCAGACAACATATCTTTTTCTCTTAACTTCACAGGACAGCCCATGCATGAACGTGCCCTGGGAACTGAAGCGTGCCAAGAGCTTGCACCCAAGTACTCGCCAGCATAAAAAATGGTTTGACAGCAGTTCCTGCAGGACCTCGCTCTGTGCCTGGAAGTCATCAACAGTGAAGATGCTCCTGGGACGGGAAGTGGAATTTTCCAGCAGTAACCAGTGTTCTCAGAATCTGTACTTGTTTATTCGATGAGTGTAGATAAGGGGCAGGCATGCGTGGGTGTGGGAGACATATTTTGGTTTTGACATAGCGTACTTTGCATTTTTTTTTCCTCTCCAAACTTTGACAGTATTTTAATCAGCCCTTTGTCGTCTTTCCTTCCTCCCTTCCAACTTTTTGCTGTAAGGATTTCTATAAACATGGAGATGGTCATATTGCCTCATTCGACCCATCAGCTCTTTCCATGGCCTTATGAATTTAAATCCTTGGCATTTCAGTGACAGAATCTCACATTGTAGTTTGAATTTATCTTTCCAAATATATTTAGCTACCTGCCTATTGAGGCAAGCCAGTCATCGGTCCCCTTTGATGTAAAATTCGAGTGTGTCAGATTCCAAAGCTCTATGGGTTTCTGAGATCCTCTACTGTCAAGTTGTTCAGTTACTTTTTCTTGAAATATGCTAACAGAGAAACGCACAAGCCATGAAGACACAGCCTAATGTACACACTAAGCATAACCTTTGTGCCCATATGCCAATCAACAGATGAAGCATCACTGGCACCTCATAGGGTGTTTTTACACCCTACCACACAACCCCCCATCTCCCACTCCAGTCACTCCCTGTTCCTTGCCTTCTTCACCTGTGATGACTTCTTGTCTGTGAACTTTATTCAAACGGAACCAACTATATATATGAATTACTGTCTGAGCTCACATTGTCTGAATACTTTGTTCAGTATGAGGCTTATGAAGTATTTCTGCACATGTGACAAAGTTACTTGGTTTGTTCCTGTTGTACTGCGTTCCAGCTTGTTGCATTCAGTGGATGTTGGGGTCTTGCCATCTTTTTGCCTATTAGGAGTGTGCTGCTATAACTAGCCTTCCATATCAACTTTATGCTTTACTGTGGATGTATACTTGCTAAAATTCCTAGCTATAAAATTTGTATGCCTGAGGCTTCAGTCAATGTTACTAAACCAATATACAAAAAAAACTTTTTCAGTTTTTTGAGACGGTTTCTTGGCTGTTCTGGAACTCACTTTGTAGACCAGGCTGATTTCAAACTCAAAGAGATTCACCTGCCTCTGTCTCCCAAGTGCTGGGACTAAAGACATATGCCTCCACTGCCCAGTTGGCTCTAAACAAATATTTTAAAAGAGTTGCACCTATTTCTCTACTCATCAGCAATCAATTCTTGTTTCGTTCTTTTCAAATTCTTACTAACAATGAGTGCGGTAGATGTATTTCTATTTTTGTTTATTTTTGTTTTGTTGAGTCAGGGCCTCACTGTATATCCCTAGCTGGCCTAGAACTCTCCATAAAGACCAGGCTGCCCTCAGACTCTCAACAATCTGTCTGCCTGCCTCTCAGCACTAGGGTTAAAGGTGTTCACCACCACACCTGACCTACTTCTTACTTGCCATTTTGGGAGAAACACAGTCATACAGCCTTTGTGGTTTTGATTCCTAGTCCCAGTTAACAACCAGTTACAACTGGCCAGCCACCTTTTCATTTACTAACCATCTTGACATTCGTCTTTTGTAAAGTACTTATTATAGTCCCTTTCCCATTATTTTCCCTATTGATTTTAGTAATAATTGATGTATTGTTATTTTATGTGGCCTAAATTTAGGAAAATTTTACTCATACATTTCTCATATTCCTTATCTTACCCTTTCTCCCTTGATTTGTGTGTGTGTGTTTGTTTGTTTGTTTATTTGTTTTTCGAGACAGGGTTTCTCTGTGTAGCCTTGGCTGTCCTGGACTTGCTTTGTAAACCAGGCCGGCCTCAAACTCACAGTGATCCACCTGCCTCTGCCTCCCGAGTGCTGGGATTAAAGGCGTGCGCCACCACGCCCAGCACCCTCGATGTTATTTTGAATAAACACAACTTTTTAAAAAAATGTATTATATCTATTTTATTTACTGTTGCTAGTGTGTGCTCAGCCATGTGTATTTGTGCATGTGTGTGTGTGTGTGTCTGTGTGTGTGTGTGTATGTGTGTGTGTGATACATGGTCACCATTAGTATGTGGAGGTGAGAAGACAGCACTCTGGAGTTGGATCATGTCTTCCACCATGGTTTCTGGGGGCACATTTCCGCTCTCTCTTTCCAGTGTGGGTTCCTTGGATCAGATCTGGCCGCCAGACGTATAAAGCACATGTTTTTACCTGCTGCGTGATATCATCCACCCCAAACATAACTCTTAATATTACTAAAGCTCAGAAAGCCGAGATGACATTTATTCCCACCATCAATTGTTTTTATCTATTCTTATCCCAGTACCACGCTGTCCTCGTTTTTACAGCTGTGTAGAGTGTCTTGGTATTTGGCAGTGTTAGTAGGCCAACAATTGCTTCAAGATCATCTTGATAGACATTTCTGCATTTTCATATAACTCATCAGAGTCTGTCAATACAAAGATAAACCTACCTGGGTTTCAATTGATCTCATTTAATCTGCAGGTCTATGTGTAGAACTATTCCATTTTTTATAAGACAGTCTTTCTCTTTATCCTAGAGCCATTTAATGAGAAACTGGAATATGGGGACCCCACTCGCTGAGACTTAGAAGACCTCCAGGTAACTTGGATAAATTCTGAAACCTGTGCATAACTGCAAAGAGATAACAGGTAGTGTCAGGGAGAAACACTGAGGCAGAAATTATGTCTCTCTGGTGAAATATAGGTTCATTTTGTACCCTTATGGATAACTGTTTATTGTGCTTTAGTATACAGTACTGTTACCAATGTGTGTATTAGGAAAAGAGCGGGACATGGTTAAATTTTGTTTTGGTAAATTACAAATATTAAGGAGTATCAGTGTGTAAAATGGCTTTATTGAAATGGTTTTTTAAAGTCAAGTACCAAAATACACACCCATTAAATGTTTGAAAAATTTCCTCCAATGGCCAAGAGGTCTTCCCCCACAAAAGTATTAATCCCCCTTTGAGCAGTTTTGTTGCTGTTGTTTTCTTAAGAGGCTCAATTTAGCTCCTATCTTTTATCAGTTTGGTTCCATTCAGGAAAAGAAAAGCCACTCTAAGCCTTCCAGCTAATACAGGGAATCAGGCATAGGGATTATAGAAAGGCAGAGAAAACAAGGAAGGGATAATGAGGCACCCCAGAGGCTGGGAAATCAGGCAGAAGCCACAGCACCAAAGCCCAGAATCCTGGACCATCTGGGGAGCACAGAAAGGGGTCTTTATCAGTCTGGAAGAGAGGAGAGGCACAAAGGTCACTGCAGGTGATGCCAGAAGAAGCTGAGCAAGGTGAATAATTTACCTCTGCCCTCCTTTCTCCTGCTCCCTGGTCATCCTTATCTCCCACTCACTGGGACAAACAGAAAGAAAAAAAAAAAAAAAAAGAAATGCACTGTCCCACATGGTGTGGTGTTGACCAAAGAAGAATGGGGACAGAGATGAGCTGTTACCTGAGATCAAAATGACACTTCAGAGGCACCTATGCCCTTCCTTCTGTTGGAAAGAGTACCACCTTTGGAACTAAAGCATTTGATTGTGATCTATAGCAGTGGCTTGAGTAAGTCAGATGACATTCCTTCGGCTAACTCTAAGGCAGACATCTCAGAATGTTTGTAATTATCAAGTGAACAAAGACACTATGGGCTATAAACCACCATGAGAACACAGTGGCCTTCTTATGATTGTTGTAGCCTGTTTAACCTGCTTAAAAACTCTAGCCCCTTCATTGAGACCTGCTTTAGTTCCTAGTATGACTGTGTCTCCTGTGTCTGTCTCCTGCTGTCAGGAGCTATTTTGCCTCCAAGTCTCCATTTTGATCATAAGGTGAAATTAAGTTCTTGTTCTCAGACTCTACCTGCCTGGGAGCTTGAGTAGCCTTTTACTTACAACTCAGTACTTGCTGAACATTCTGTTTGAATTAATGATTTATGTTCTACTTAGACAAAACCACAGTACCCTGCTGAGTTCTTTTCTCCTGGAACAGTGGGGAGCTGAAAGTCCTCAAGCCTATCTCCTAGACAATCAGCTTAAAATGCTTTGTATAGACACCTGGATACATTGTGCTCAGAACAAAATCGATTCTTCTTATGTTTAGATAATCAAAATGATGTAATGCTGTTCCCCGCCCTGCCCTTGCTTCCCACCTGGTCACCTGGCTGTTACCTGGTTACAGTTTTTCTTACAAAAAGCTTGTCTTAGAAACAGACCAGGGTCACATTGTTTCCCTGGCCATGGTCAGTCTTGGGGTGTGGCATTCTAATAAACCATCAGTACCTAACTGAGATTGGTGCTCCAGTGGTTTGTGTGGCAATTCTTCTATTATAACAATGAAAATAAAGGCCAAAAACAATTGAGAGAAAATTCCCCCCTTGTTCCAGAAAAGAGGAATTAAGACACCAGTAACGTCTTCCCAAAGAAGAGTTGGAATGCCTCTCTTCTTTCTCTTCCCTGCCTCTTCTTTCTTTTCTCTCTTCTCTCCTCTCGCTCTTTCTTTTCCCTGTCCCCACCCCCTCTCTGCCATCCTCTCCTCCTGCGCTGGACAGTTTTCTGTTTTGTTTTGTCAACTTGACACAAGGTAGAGTTGTTTGGGAAAAAGACTCTCAACTAAGGAAATGTTTCTAATTACCTGCAGGCACGTCTACAGGGCATTTTTTTGGTTTATAATTGATGTGGACGAGCCCATCCCAAGGAGGCAGTGGGTACTGAGTTGTGCATGAAGACGGGCTAAGCCAGATGTAAGAAGCAAGCCAGTGAGCAGAGTTCCTCCGTGGCCTTTGCTCGGTAACTTTGCTCAATGACAGAGTGTGACCTGAGAGTTGGAAGCTGAAAGCATCCCTTTCCTCCAAAAGTGTCTTCTGATGTTTGTCACAACGACAGGAAACCTAACAAAGACACCTGTCTTTTCCTCCTAACATTATCCCATCCAAGTTGAAAACCTGAGTTTTGTTAAGTCAGTCTATTTTAACACTAAGATAACTAACTACACAAAGCCCCTTTGGATTCCATATCTGTAAATGAACAGGCTGGAAGCAAAGAGGGGACGAGTTGGTAGCAGCAGGAACATTAAATAACCAAAAGCAAACTTTGGTCTAGGAAACAGAGGAGGAACTGAGGGCTGCGGTGGGAAGTGCCCAGGCTTCAAGGTACATACATAACAGTGGCCTCGTTATGACAATAAGGACCAAAAACAGTTGAAAGAAATTCTCCTTTGTTCAGAGGTGACAAAATAGCTTCAGGCCATCAAAGATGGCAACTCTCAGGAAACCCTTGGGGCAGTCATACATAAATATGAAGTTGATACAGGGCAAATGTCCCCGTGGGATTCTTAGTCTCATTAATAAAAGAATTTAAGAATTGATTCAAACAGAAGCTCAAGGACAATTTTATTACAGTTTAAATGAAAAACCCCAAGGCAAGAAAGCTGTAAATCCCAGCAATTGCTGGAGCAGAATGGAGGAAAGATGGAGGGAAAGCCATGACATTTCAGCAGGCATGGAAATGAGACATACGGTGGACCAGCAGCCACAGGGCTAGCAGGGGAGCTTTAGAAAAAGAATAAGGAAAACCAGAGTACTAGAAAAAAAATACTTGGGTGCTAGCTAGCATCCCAAAGGAAGAGCCAGGAAAGAGAAAAAAAAAGAAAGAAGAGAAGAGAGGAGGAGAGGAGAGGAGAGGAGAGCAGAGGAGAGGGGAGGAGAGAAGATAAAATGTTGTGCCTTTTTGGCTCAGACCTCAGAAAGATGGGAGGCCCAGCTGAAGCTCACAGTGGCTAGTACAGACTGCACTAGGGGGGAGGAATTTGAAAAGGCATAGTCTCTCATTAAAGAAAAAACTATTTCATCTATCTTTTTTTTTTTTTTTTTTTTTTTTTTTTTTTTTTAAAGCATGGTTTGGCTTAAGGTAAGCCCGCCTTACTGGAGGTGGTACCTTGTCCAGGAGATTGGCCTGGCCCAACTGGAATGTTTATTCTCCATTGAGGCCAGCGATTCTATTCTCTTGACCAAAAGAAGCTTTCTTAAAGGATCTTTATTGCGACTGTAACACAGTGAAATGAAAGACAATACCAGAGCAGATATCAAGAGCCATTTTAAAAGAGGATTGGGTTATTTCATGATATTATTTTACTGTAAAGGGTTATTTTAAAATTCCTTTTAGACAGCATCTCAAGTTTCTAATTGTAGCTTTCTTTTTTTTCCAGTAGTCTTCATGAGATGGTTCAAGGGTTCTTTGTTTCATAATGTTAAATTTGTTCAAGTGACATGTGAAAAGTTTTTAAAGATTTTTTTCTCTCAAAGTTATGGAAAGTTTTGAGCCAGGACACTAGTATACTAATACGTAACATTTTTTTTCTTCAAAAAAATGTAATGCGTGTGTAGCATTAAAAACGTTCTTGATTATTTGACTTAAAATCGAGCTGGAGAGTTGGCTCAGTGGTTAAGAGCACTTGTTCTTGCAAAGGACCCAGGTTTGATTCCCAGGTCCCACATAGAGTCTCACCACATCCTCAGGCACCAGGCATGTATATGGCATGCATACATGTGTCAGGCACAGACATACATGCAGGCAAAACACTCATATGAATAAAATAAATCCAAAGTTTTTTCATTATAAAATAATAATGAATTTTTTAAAAACAATAAAAGAATTGGCTAGAGGTATTAGGTGATTTCTTAACTGTGATTCTAATATCATGTATCACTACCATATGACGGGATGGATATTGCTATTTCTTCAGTTATAAGTAATTTAAGCAACATGGTTTCTAAGATCATTTGCATCACTTGTAATTTTCATTTGATTAAAAAAGTTCTACCACGAGTGGAGCAAAAGCACCAGTTTCAGCATTTATTTCCTTAAATATCCTAATAACTGCTTCAGAGAATGTTAAGCATAGAAATACGTCAAGAGGAGGGATGGCTGACATAGTTGCTCTCTCTTTGTATATGCCTCTATTTTACTTTCTAAAACATATGATTACACTAACGTGGCCCCTTTAGCCAGTGGTGATTTTCAGGTAGAGACTACGAGCAATGCCGAGGATCCAAGACAAACAAACAGGCCTTCTCAATATCAAAAGACAGCGAGAGGGAGGAATCTGACCCTTCATGTTTACTCCAGGCAGCAGCTGTGAGGAAAGATGACTTCCTTAACAGGCGTGGGGAACCACGGGAGTTCTGGGCCTTATCTGGAAAGGAGGGACCTAGGAAATATCTGCTTCTTAAACATTTAGCAGCTGGAAGAATGGGGTCACAACGTGGGTATAAACACATGGCCATGTCTCATTGTGGCAGGCCAATGTCTCTGTGTTTCAAAGGAAAATAATAGGCATGCTGCCAACACATACTTCAACTGCTTTCTGGTATACCGACCTGTTTCCTGTGACACTAGCTCCCCATAAGGAAAGATCTCTGCAGAGGACTCAGTGACACAGAGCGTCACTGCCCATCTAGAAGTCAAGTGTCCAAAGAGCAGAAAAACAAGACACAGACTTTCAAGTCATAAAAACAAGGGGGGAACTGAATGAGAAAAGAAAAGAAAGAAGGGAAGGAAGGAAGGAAGGAAAGAAGAAAGGAAGAAAGAACATGATGACTGGTCCCAGGTTTCAGCACTAGGTGAATGCAAAAGAGAAACAGAAAAAGGAACGGACCAGGCTGTTCCTATAGGTATGATGGAGGAGGTTTATTGTGGATAAAGGGAAAGTATAGTCAGAGGCAGGGACAACTGGGAGAGTCCAGAGTGGCATGACACCAAGGCACGTGAGGAAAGGGGGAAGGGAGAGGGAGAGGGAGAGGGAGAGGACCCAGATGCAGCAGCCAGGAGGCCCAACTCAGAGGAGTAATCAAAATGGCTGGATTATATAGGGAAAGGCAACTGGGGGAAGGGCAGCCAAGTCCTTGGGCTGGAAAGTTTAGGGAAGGGTGTGGAGTCAGCCAACGAGAAGGACCCTGAAACAGCTAGAGACTGAGGGATGCTGGGAGAACCTGGTGGCCAGGTCTGCTTTGCTATGTTTCCTCAGCCATTTGTGCCAGGGTTTGAGACCTAACAGCAACCATTCCGTATGAACTCAGCAAATGGATGCCCTGCTATCATTCTTACTATTGTCACATGCCCTTGGGGGAAGTTCTTTAGTTAACTTAGTTTTGGATGCTTTCCATCTGCTTTGTATTCATTTGATCGGTGCCTGAGTGCACTCCGTGGATAGAGCCACAGTAGTGCTCCCATATAACTCCTCCTTTTCTGAGCTCCTCCACCCCTCCTAGCCTGAGTGATGATGATTATAAGTTCTCTGATGTTAATTGAGGCTTAAGACATTAAGCCAGCCAAATCAATAAAAACTTGGTATAATTAAAGCTAAGCACCACTTTTTGTGCTTCAGAAAAGCCATAATGATTCTCTTGCTCTTTAGGAAGGGTTGGCTGAAGTCTATAGATTTTCAATAGGTTAAAATTGCCCAAGGAATTCTTTCTCAGAGGGCCAAAAGGAAAAAGGGGGAAAAAGAATTCTGAGAGTACTGTATTTGTCGAGGATTGTAAAGATAATAGCCTACATTTGTCACTTTTTATCCACTTTCTTTCTTTCTTTCTTTCCTAAGTAACCAGAAAGGGAATCCAATATAACATTCTGTGATAATGGAAGAGACCCCTTCACGAAGTGTAAGTCCACTTGAGGTGTAAATCCAATCGACACTGCTCTAATGGCTTGGTGGGTGTTCAACTGGGCCACACAAGTTGAGCCACATCAAGAATAAGATGATACCTTAATTTAAAAAAAAAGATACCAACTACTGGTGTTCATAACCTTGTGCTCTTGTGTTGGCTTGGAGCTCTCTCAGGGGACTGGTGGTAGGATTCTGGGTAGTCTGCCTATATAAACCATCCAACCCATAAAGATTATCTGCTCTCAGAAGCAATCAGAAACAACTCTTTCAGTGTCTGGGAGGTCATGACCTTCCCGTGTGGAATGAGTTGGTGGGTATCAGTGATAATGGCACATCTACCTGTTTCACATTTATGTCTCTAACGCTTTTTAGCATTATGTAAAATAAAAGCACTATTATGATTGGATATGTGGGTTCATGAGGCCTTCAAGGTAACAGAGTTGTGCACATTTACACTCTCTCCTTTCTCCTTCCCAGCATGCCTAGAGGCCCCAGAAGTTGATGTAATGTGTCTATGTGACTTAGCTAAGGAATATTAAAAACAGCTGGGAAGACACTATCACTGAGTAAGTGTGTGAGGATGTCGCCGTCACCCAACCTTCTGAGTAGAAAAGATACAGCCACTCTCTCAGCTTGAGCTGGGGCACCTGTGTTTCCTGCTGAGAGATATCAGAGATCCTGGGTCTCAGGCTTTTGGATTCAGGCCAAGAATTTCACCATAGACCCCCACCTCTAAGGCTTGAACTTAGCTTGAATCACACCACTGGTCTTCTTGGTTCCCCGATATTGTAGGTGGTAGATTGAGGGAGTCCACAGTCTACCTTCATAATGTATATATGCACATATGTATTGACACACTCTGAATCAGCATAGGAATGGATACATGTCCTGTTCCTCTGAAGGACTCTGACACAGTAGCCTTAGAGTATGTATCCCCAAGAATAATCAGGGAGGAAGGAAATGTAAGGGGTGAAAACTGTTCTCTTTTGGTTTTCTGTGAGCATAACAATGTTTGAAATGGTCTCTCCATGGATAGGATAGTAACCTCTTTTTTGGGGTGCACTGAGGGTTCTTCACTGAGTTTACTGAACTCCATTACTCATGATTTTCCTCTGGCTGGCTGCTCATATTTTTCTTTAAGCTCGGGATAATCTATGGCTCCACTCTCGAAGCTGTGCTACTGAGCAAAATGCAAAATACGGAAACAGTGCAAACCCAAGTGGACTCTCCAACAGCGAGCTTCAAGCTCTTTCCTATCACTTCCTGAACTCTGCCCACCCCCACCCTCCACCCAGTTTGAGCTGCTATAGAACAGTTTTTAAGGACTAGGTAACAGAAGCGTTTCTTTTCTAATAGTTCTAGAGTCTGGGGCTGGGAGAGTCTGGGATTATTCCCAGAGGTTAGTCTGCTTTCAAACTGTAGATAGGTCAACATCATATTATATACTCTCATGGTGGGGAAAAAGGATAAAGATGGGTAGAGAGAGAGAGGCAATGAGTGAAAACATCTTCAGTACATAGACTTGAGGAATCAGTCCACATCACTCTTCCTTATAGTACATGCTAGACAAATAAGATGAAGATTAGCTTGTTTGTTTGGTTGGTTTTTTGTTTTCAATCAGGATCTCACAATGTAGCTCTTGCTGTCCTGGAAATCACTATGTAGATCAGGTTGGCATTGAATTTACAAAGATCCATTTGCCCCTGCCTCCCCAGTGCTGGGATTAAATGCACATGTCACACCAAGGCTATAATTTTCACATAAAATCTAGTATAGTTGTTTTTACAGGGGACAAAGGGACTGAAGAGAGCATCTTGGGATACTGGAAGTGTTTTACTTCTTGACTTAGGTGACACTTTAATGTTTACTTACTAATTTGTTACAGTGTCCATTTATGTTTTATATGTTTCTGTATGTATATATATCATAATTAAAGATATTTAAAATTTTTAAATGACTGCCAAAAGGCAATGAGCTCAGCCGGAGAAGGAAGTAACAAAGTGACAGTACAGAAATGAGGTTGAAGAACAGTGCTTTAATCCTCACAAAGTGACACTGGTGGGTCACAGGCTAATTTATAGTGTATTCAAAGGATTGCGTTTTTAGGAATTGTGGGTGGCTTAGCCATTGGTGGACTGGGTTAGATGCTATTAGTGTATAATATAGATAAATTAAAAATGATTCTTAGGCTTCCAGGCTGACCAGATGAGTTAGTGAATGGTACCATGATACGATAGGGACGGTACCCATAACGATACAAACCTGTAATCTCAGTACTGGGGAAGATGAAGCAAGAGGAGTGTGAATTCTAGGTCAGCCCCAGCTGTAAACAGGTGATGCTATGTTAAAAACAATAAAAACAAAAACAAACAAACAAAACAAAAACAAAAACAAAAACAAAACCTTGGAGGTGGAAAGACGGCTCAGTAGTTAAGAGCATTTGCTCCTCTACCAGAGGGCCCAAGTACAATTCTCAGCACTTGTGTCAGGTGTCTCACAACTGCCTGTAACTCCAGTTCCAGGGGTCTGGCACTCTTCTGGTACACACACACACACACACACACACACACACACACACACACACACA
>OU015752.1:31734834-31750285 GCA_907169655.1 Acomys percivali
AGATCATTTTAAAAAGTTAAAAACTAATAATTAAGATGGAAGAGACTAGGGTTCAAGTGGATTTTTGGAGGAAGAAAGAATAAGTCAGTTGTCGATCTATTAAATCTGAGATGCCTGGGAATAGCACAAGTACAGATGTTGCTGAGACAATTGGATGCAAAGATGAAAAAGACGAATCAATCCTGAAATCATTTTTCATAGCAGAGACAATTTTTAGATTATAAATTCAGTATTTAAAAAAACACCACCACTGATTTTATAATGTGAGGTTGGGTTTCTTATTAGTTCTTAAGGTGTCTGTCGTTTCTCTTGCTTAATTCTCATCTCCTTATAGAATGTAAATATAACTAGATTCCTGGGCCTTTACCTGCTGTAGCCCTGCTTGAGTGGCTTGAACTGCATGCCATCGGCTGTGGGTTTACACCTCGTATTTATGTTCTTATTGTTCTTGAAGTATAAAATCAAGGTCAATTTTGTATTTTAAGGTTCTTGGTGGGCTGTTTGTTTGTTTTAGACAGAATCTAATGTAGTCCAGAATGATCATCATCAATCTGCCTCAGCTTTCTCTTCTCTTCCATTTACTTGTTTGTTTGTTTATTAGAGACAGGGGTTCTCTATGTATCCTTGGCTGTCTTGGACTCGCTTTGTAGACCAAGCTGGCCTCGAACTGACAGAGATCTGCCTGCCTCTGCCTCCTAAGTGCTGGGATTACAGGCATACTGTCTCATTTCTATAATTGAAATTATAGGCATGTATTACCACATCTGGCTAAGTTAGAAATCTAGGGTCAGTGTGTCAACATAGTCAGATTCTGGTTAGTGCCTTCCTGGCTTACAGAACACCATCCTCCCCTGTGTAACAGGACAGGTAGAGATGGCACAAAGGCAAGGGACTCTCCCTGGTGACCCCTCAGGGCACTAATCTCATAATGAAAACCCCGCCCTCGTGACATCATCTCCATCCAATGAGTTCACAAATAGGACTTCAGATGCTGTATGTTCACAAGCCTCCACTTAGGCCAAGGGAGCAATGGAAGAGCACTACGCAGGCCCAGACTGGAGTGAGCTATAAGTGCCATCTAACGGACTTTGGGAACCTCAATTGCTACAATCTGCTAAGAGAACCTGCTTCCTCCTCATAGGATATGCCAGCTGTTCTGGGGAATGCTGGCCTCACAAGGAACAAAAGTCAGTTAGGGATGCCAATGCTTACGTCACCTAGCCAATAAAACCTCCCTCCCTGTAAGGAGTATGGCAAAGGAGCAGGTGGAGAAGACACGTGCTCTTGGTCCAGCTGGCTGCCCTGAACCTTCTGGTGTGTATTGTGGCAAAGCTAAGTGAACGTCTGACATCTCCCTTGTCCAGCCTGTCATCACTGAATCCCAGGTGAGTTTCCTGCCCAGCTAATCACTATTGGACTCTAGCAGCACGGTGGAAAGTATGATTTAGAAAGAGTAAATGCAACTAGTACAGTTGGGGCCACATACCACTGTGGACCCTCCCTGTTAGTTAGCTTACTTCTTCTATCATCACCCCTGCCAGTAAGCATATCTGCCATTGGTCCCTTGTTAGCTCCCCTCTGCTGCTGGCTGACTTTTCTATTTGACCAACAGCTGCCTCTATGAACCACGCCCACGCCACAGCACACTGTCTAGAGTGGCTGGGCTATGAATGCTACTTGCAAAGACCTCACCTGCAAACAAGGAGGGGATCCATGGATAAATTTTAGGGTACACAAAGAGTTTAACCCTTTGCATCATTGTGTGCTCTGCTGTTTGGTCCTGGCTTTTTCAATTCCACTAAGTTTGGGGTTATTAGGTTTAATTCACTTTTATGTACTGTTGAATTTCTTTTTTTTTTTCAATTATTGTTTCTTTCCTTTGTTCAGAGACAAAGGACACGAATTATGAGGGGCCAGTACTTAGAAAAACTAACAATAAATTACAATAGTCTACGTAGTTATAATACCGTGTGCATTGTTTTGTCTTCTATTTTTTATTAGTGAAGGCATAGAAAAGAGGAGTATAACATCTAAGCTTGACCTTTTGTGTATGTCAACTCACAAGTCTTCATAACTCAGTGATTAGTAGTCATATAGGTAGATGGGGGAAGTGAGTCTCAGCTAATTGGCCAAAGTCATATGACAGGCCAGAGAACTAACCAGGACTCAGGCAAAGGTGAGATGCCAAAGCTTCGTCTTCCCATTGTCCTCCCATCCCTCAATGATGAACGCTATATCTTCCATTACTCCCTTGAAAGTCCTTTGTAAACGCTTCCCACATCCTTACACACTCTCCAATCTGTTGTTTGAATAGGACTTTATGATTTCTAACAAAAGGAGTGTCTTAAATTGAATAATGAGTGTCTGATTTTTTTTATATTGCTTCTAGCTTCTCACCACTATAAATATACTGCTGCAACAGCAATTTGGTTTGTTGTTGTTGTTGTTGTTATTGTTTTTCCCTCAGAGTTACTTATTTAGCTTAAGTTTTCAGGTTTCCTGCTAGAGATGGAATTTACAGTCTCCCTTTGTGAGAGCAGGTGCCTTGGAAAAAATAAAAAGAAAGGACTTTGAATTTTTAAAGAGTTTCTAATTAGTTTTCTCCTCAATCTTCCTTTGTCATGTGTTCTAAGGAAACAATTAGTTGTACAAACATTGCCTTAACTCAGTATACGTGCCACTTGCTTACAAGGCCATCAGATAATCCTCTTCTTCTAATAACAGTGATACAAATGAACAAAGTTTCTTTGGGGTGCCCTCTTTTGACATCCTGTAGCTTCAATACTATTATACCAAAGTAGCCACTAATAATACACTCTTTGTAGAGAGTACACTGGTAAGAGAGGGAAGGAAACAAAGATGAATGTAAGTAACCATTTGTAGGAGAAGAGAAAGAATACAACATTTAATCCTAATGTCTGCCTCTGGTCAAGGAGTTAGTTGTACCTGGTATATCCAAGGACCTTCCGTTATTCATTTTACATTTCTTTTATGTGCACCACAGCTGCTCACACTTTTTTTTTTGGTGATAGCGACTCAAATTTGCATTTTGGAAAGGAATGGCCACTAGTAGCCCAGTGCTGTAAAGGATACACTAGCTTTTTTTACTCCCCCTGCCTCTGTTCCTATATTATGAACTTCCTCCACAATTCTAGTCATTTCTATAAAGACATGTTTAATTTTTTTCCATCTTAGAAAACTCTCTAATGAATGATTTAGCTGATGTGAGTTTCCTTCATGGTGTGCTTACAGGTTTTAGTATTGATTGCAGCAACTGTTGCAGAACTCTAAATGTGCCAAACTCTTCAAAGTATGTATGTTATTTGTATGAGTGTGTGGACTTGTGTGGGTGTGTAGATGTACATGTAATCATATGTGTGTGGATGTACATGTAAAAGTCCAAAGTTGACTTCGGGAGTCTTCCTCCATTGTTCTCTGTCTTATTGGTTGAAGCGGAGCCTCTTGATTGAACCCAGAGCTGCTGGATAAGACTAGTTTGGCTAACCATCTTTCCCCTGTCTCCACATTCCAACCTCTGAACTTACAGATGGGCTACTACACACACTCTGTATTTACATGAGTTCTGAACATCTGAACTCCCATTCTAATGCTTGTACAACAAGCATTTTAAAGCTATCTCCTCAGGCCAAAGCATACATACTTTGTTTATGTATACATATAGGAATGTATGTATGTATGTATGCATGTATGTATGTATGTATGTATGTATGTATTATCTGTCTATTTTTTGAGACAGGGCCTCAATTAGGCAGCTTTGGCTATCCTGTATCTATGTAGGATCTATGTAGACCAGGCTAGCTTTAAACTCACAGAGATCTACCTGCCTCTGCTTCTTGAGTGCTGAGATTAAAGGCATGTGTGCTAGCCTCCAAAGTATATGTACTTTATATGGGTGGTCCATTGTAGATCAATGAACCTAGGATACAAAAGGAAAATAGAAAATATGATATTCTAAATGCTTGAAATTGAATAGAATAAATCATAATGATATTTTAACTGCCCTAATGGAAGTTCAAATCTTTTTATGCAAAAATAACACAAACAGGATCTATTTGTTAATAAATATATGAACCATAATGCAATATTATGAAGCAAATGTATATCCATAAGAAAAGCCCTTTCCTAGCATCAACCATTTTGTTGTTACTATAGCCCTTTCCTTCCCTTTGTACCAACATTCATTGGGAAAAAATTGTATCTACTATTTTTATTTAGTTTCTCTCTTGGTAGCTGATATAGTTCCTACTTCCTCCAAACTGCTCTCTAACCCTCACCCAATTCTCTGTGTAGATACATGCAGAGCAATTCTCTGCACTGGTCTTGCTTCTCTTTCTCCCACATAGGCATATATGACATGGCTTTACCACTTCCTTGTTATTCTTTTAATTAGTCAGGTAACCTTGGTCCATAAGTAAGCACAGCTGCTTACAAGTAGGCTTTCACCTGACCAGTGCCAGTTCTGAGTCTGGAACTAAGAGGCATCCTGTGTTTCCATTTTCCCTCTTACATTATGTCAAGAAATAAAGGAAACATGCCTCAGTTAGTGTGCTCACACAAGAAAATCTAGAGACTTGTGAGGCAGACATGAATGAGCCACTTTGCTGACTTCAAGTCAACCTGGACCAAACCCCACCTGCAACTGACCTACAGATAAAACAGCAAAACCAAACATTTTGCACTACTAGGTTTGAGGGTGCTTTCTCACATGGGATGGTCAGGTTACCTGATATTGTCGTGAAGAATTAAACTCCAGCCAGTTGGAGTGTCCACAGCAAGACTGGGGCTATGACAATTTTCTTGAGAGCAATCAGACTTTTAATATATTTATCTGAAACAGAATATAATGGCAATTGCCAGGATCAATACAGTTGTAGTTGCCAGGATACAATGACATTTGCAAGGCATACAGTATACATTAGATTAATATCTAAAACTAATTGTCCTATCAACTCCCATGTTTCCTTGCCTTCTGAGAGAACACACAAAGAAACACAAACCTGGATGCTTCACTGCCTGTGGGAGTGTGTCAGTCTCTCAGGAACTGGAAGGACAAATGTGTGACATCATAGGGCTAACAATGATGATGCGAGGAGCGATAAGGAACCGAGGTCAATAATACTGCCATCATACTCTTTAGATCATTTTCTTCAGACTATGGTACTCTACTATTTAAATTTGTATTTCGATGGCTGCTAATTTCTAGCAGTGGACGAGAATGTCTTAAGGTCAGAGACTTTGGGTATCTTCTCTAGCTACATAGTCATTTATTTGATGACCTCATCAAGCTTATGGTTTTAGAAGCTTTCTATATGCTGGTGAATCTGCAGTTTATGTCTTTACTCTGACCTCTTTCTTGCACTCCTGGCCCTTGTATGCACCTATGCTTGAGTGTGTAATGGAAATTTTAAACTAGGAAGGTTCAAAATCAAATTCTTGATATTCTCTCCTAAATTATTCTCTACCTAGCAAAAGTCGAACTCTTTCTACCCAGATGCTTAGGCTAAACCTGTCACACTTGATTCTTCTCTTTTATAAAATATTTTTAAAAATATGTTTGATGTATGTGTGTAAACACCGTGGCACACATGTGACCATCAAAGGACAACTTTGTGGAGTTGGAGAAAATGCCATGCAGAAAAAAAAAAATCTGGGCCTCATTTCAAACACAGATACTGGCATCTACTCCTAACATTTGAGCAAAGGTATTTGAGTTACATGCTGCAACTCAAATTACACTGAGTAAAGGGCTGAGGTTAAACAACTTAGGATCAAAGCCAACATGCTTGGCTCTAACTAGCTGCCCACTTACTTAACAGTGAAACTGGAGTCTTAGAGGGTTTTACCCCCTCTAGAACTATTGACTCTAAACCCCAACTCTACACTAACCCTCAGTACGGAGACAGAATCATTAGAAAGCAACACACCAACTTCCAGGCTGAGGTGTCCTCCTTTGTAGTGTCCATGTTCTTCTTATAGCCTGCAGGAGTTATGTATACTTCTCTGAAAGTCTAAGCACACTGACTTTCATTTAAGAAGTCAGTATAAAGTCAAATGCTATAACACCTGTTCATCTTCCACCTTGCAGGTGGAGTTATGGGGGGGGGGAGTTTAAATTGATTATCCTGCCTATTTTATGCTAAGCAATTGAACACCAAAATAAATACCCCAGAAAAGAGATGGGGATGAGTGGGTACAACAAATTGCACAGAAATGCTACTTAACTCAGATTTTATTTATTGATTTCTATCATGAAGCAATTGCTGGTTAGTTCGTCAACTCATCACAAGCTAGAATCATCTGGAAAGAGGGTTGGGTTTTCTGGTTTACATCTCACAGTCCATTGGTTTGTAGTTGTATCAGCTGCATTCTGATTGTCTCTAAAGTTCCATACTACATTACGTCACTGTGCATGCATTCCTTATGAATGCATTCAAGAATGTTTGGGAATTTCTCTAACTATGCTTATGATTTCTAGGAATAACAGATATATGTGTATATTTTGGGTGAAGTAGTCTTTAATGGAGTATACATGTATATTCTAATTACTACTGAGAAAACATGTTCATAAAAAAGGGAGTATTTGGGGGCTAGAAAGGTGGCTCAGCAGTTAAAAGCACTGACTGCTCTTCCAGAGGACCTGGGTTCAATTTCCAGCACCCACATGGCGGCTCACAACTGTCAAGATCGACACCCACAGACATACATGCAGGCAAAACACCAATGCATATCAAATAAAAATAAATAAATAAAAAGGAATGTTTTTAGCATGACAACTTACCATTTTTTTTTTTTGAGAACAAACAGGTTTTTAGCCATCTCTCTTAAAACGCAGGGTGGCAGCAGCTGTGGATACAGCATATTTAGTTAGCCCAATGTTTCCCTTGCAAGTTTGATTCTCAGAACCCATGTATGGAAATGAGGGGCAGGTGTAGTAGCATGCTCCTGTAATCTCAGAGTTGGGGAGAACGAGATGGGCAGATTCCTGGAACCCAGTGGCCGGCCATTTGGTCTATTTGCTAGTTTCTGCGCTGGTAGCATCCTGTCTTTCAGTTAAAGATTAGATGGATGGCACCTGGGGAATGACACCTGATGTCCTCTGGTCTCCATACATCTGTATGCATATTACCCCTCCAAAAATGTAGAGTAGCAAAGGCATTAATCCTAAACGGTGACAAAGTCAGGATTCATATCCAAGCATTTGACATACAGAATCTACATTCTTAACATGTATGGCATCCAACTGACTGGACCCTGATATATAAGAGGATTATCTTATAAGGGAACTGGGTGTAGGATATATAAGCTTTGAACTACTGTCATTTTCCCGTCTTATAATAAGTTCATTTAGTATGATGGTTGCCATGGTAACTGTTGACACCCTTTGTCAATATGACTCATATAGATTTCTGGTTGGAACTTGAGCTAAGAGAATGTAACACTTTAATAAAGAAATCTGAGCCAATGGCGCCATGGGCATTTCTGACATAAGAATGGCATCTCTTTCCAAGATTAAGGTGAGAAAATGACAGTGCATTGGTTAAAGCACTTGTGCTTAACCCTTATGCTGGTGGATTTCCCAAGGAAGCATTAACAAAGCACCAAAGAACAACTGGACGTATTAGATCTGAAATGCTACTAATGACCTTGCCTCTGAGTCAGATCAGTCGAAAATGCATAAGACATAGAGAAATTTTAATCCAGCAATACAGCTACTCTACCAAGGGATCACATCCAAAGACCAAAGTCTGTGATCTTGCTGGAATACAGACATGTCCTTTGTGTATACATCTTTAATTCCTCTGGCAGGAATATAGATATGACACACCTTGTCTTTGGTACACATCTTTAATCCCAAACAATGACCTCTAATTGAGGGGCTGACAAAATGATGAATCAGAGAAAGATTTGACAGGATATGTCAGAGATAGGATATGCACAATTCTCATGAGAACAGAGAGGAACAACAGAGAGAGAGAGAGAGAGAGAGAGAGAGAGAGAGAGAGAGAGAGAGAGAGAGAGAGGAGAGAGAGGAGAGAGAGGAGAGAGAGGAGAGAGATCAAGATGGTTCATGGAGACAGTAGAGTTCAGTACAGTACTGTTCATGGCAGTTTAGTGCAGTTCATTTGAGTGCAGTTGAGACTGTGCAGTTCAGTTCATGGAGTTCAGAGGCACCAGAGCAATTCAGTAAGAAGAGAGAAGCCAATCAGTCATTTTGGAAAGGAGTTTTGAGCCAGAGCAGCTGTTTAACCTGTCAGCCAGAGTTATAAAATAACTAGAGTGGACTGGCTTCTTCCATAGTAAGTGTTGGAGGCTGAAAGCGTTCTAGGCCTAAGGTAGCAGGCAGAAGCTGGAAGCCGAGGATTCAAGGTCCAGGCTTGCAGCAGATCAGATTGTACAGAGGCTAGAAGCTTGCAGGCCTAGGCAGAGGGATAGTATAGCAGTAAAGCTTGGATGTGAGCTCATCTCATCCCATCATCTGAGGAAATAAAAAGAACATTTACAACAGAGTAATCAAATCAAGTTTGACTGAGACTGGATTACGGAAGCCATGCCAACTTAAGATGGGGTAATCTTCAACAAGAGTTCAAGTAAATACTGTGGAGAAAACCCAAATATCAGAGCACATTCCAGAAACAGAGGATTGTTGTTGTTGGTTTTTCAGTTAGCAGACTTTTCTCTTGTGTCAACAGTGTGGCCTAGGAGAGCACTGTATGCTCATATTTTTAAGTCAGTTGGACATGATTTTCATGTCAATGTTTTTGAAAATGATAAGATGGTACTATATTGCGATTCTCAATTTTTGGAGATTGTAGGGACTTAGAAAAATCCTGAATTAATCAAACAAGGAAACAAACCAATATTTCTTTAAGAATGCTTTTATGTGCCAAATGGTAGATATTTATTTTCAACTGTGTTCTTTGTCATAAAAGAAGTTGAGAGGAGAAAGTTATTAATAGTGGCAGTACGTACTGTTGGCATTTTATGGGTGCCACATAAGGAAACAAAACTAATGTTCAAGGAGTCCTTAAAAAGTAGGTAGGTCTTCTAATTCTCATGTCGATGCTCCAGTAAATTCAGATTCATAAACATATCTACCATGGTGAGCTGACTCACAGTTGTCAGAGATACAAATCAAGGCCACATTTGTTTGAACTCTGGGCTTTGCTTTTTTCTGGTATGGCATGATGTATAATGCCCTTGTAGAATTGTGTGCAACCACAGATTGGGTAGTGATAGCTGCGCTCTCATGTCCAGAGCTCAACATCGGTCCTTCTGAGCCCATAAACTTCATAAATACATAATGTTAAGCACCTTTACTACTCTCCAGTGAAGATGAAAAAAGCTCTCTCCAATTGATGGAATGCATTTTCAGAAGGTATTATGATCAGTTTCAGGCAATTCAGTCTTTTTATTCTAACCAGCAGAGATTTTCTTATCTATTTTGTTCTGATAAGCAGACAAAATAGACACATTTTAAAATAGTTTGACCGTCTCTTCTTTCTACAATATGTGAGTAAACGGCCATCAGGGGACCAGATGAGACATTCTTTATGCTTTCTTTTCAGAGAACCCTCAAGGGGCAGAAGGAAAGTTGTAGCTATCTAGCATGTCATAGTGATTCACCTCCATTCCTGAATGCTAGCCTCTGCTCCTCATTAAGAAAATGATACAAGAATAATGCTGACTCAGCATTCTGTTCTCTAGTCATAATAATTTCCCAAATTTTGATGATGAAAAGGGAACCTATTCCATTGATGTTGATGATTATCTTAACAAATAGAGTCCCATCTTTTGCTCTGTTTTCCTTATGAGAAGCCCATGTGATCATGGATTGAAAAATAAATGCAGAACCTTCTTCAGCAATTGGGTCTTAATGTACCTTGGTGTTTATGGCGATCAATCTACAATGGACTCCTGTTACAGAGTTGTAAAACATCCAGAGTGACCAAATTACCAGTTAATGCTTCATTCATCCAAGTAACACTGTGAGAACAGCAGACATACCTTTTTATAAATTGGATTATGGATTTCACTGTTCTGAAATGCTTTGGGTACAATTTGTGGTGGGGGGGAGGGCAAGGAAGCTGCCTACCCTTTTTGGATTTTGGAGAAGATAAGAAATCTAAGTCAGGGCAGTAATTTCAACCTTCGTACACTATAAAACACATTTTCTGATCTGGAGAGGTGGCTCAGTGGTTAAGAAAGAGTACTTGCTGCTCTATCAGGGGACCTGAGTTCAGTTCCCAGCACACACCCTGGGCAGCTCACAGCTTCCTGCAACTCTAGGCCTTCTTCTTGCCCTCTGCTAGCCTCTGCTAGCCTCTGCACACGTGTGACATACACTCACACAAATACCTATGCATGAACATAAATAAAAAACACAAAAAATTATTTAAGAAAAAAAAATACTTTCTGGACTTAGTGTTGTAAACTTAAGTTTGTCTATTGAAAATTTTAAGGCACCTGAATGTAATACTGTTTGTGTATAGAAAAAGAGTCAAAACTAGGGAAACGCATGGTATGGATTTTAGTTTCACTGCGGCCTCTAATGTAGCCTTACCTGTTAAGGCTCGCGCCTTCTGACATAACTGTAGCCATTTCTCTCTTTAGTCTCCATTTTAGTTATAAGATGAAATTAGGTTGAAGTTCTCCGGCTGTGCCTGCTAAATGTCATTAATATAAATCCTCCTAAAGGGTCAAGTCAACCTCATATCTTGTTATGATGGAATGGTTTTGTTATTCATACTCTGTTACCTTGACATTCTGAAAAGTCCCCAACAGAAGCTCCACTTGGGACTAATCAAAGGTCAGTTGGAAATGCTTGGTTTAGCTAGTCAGAATGATACGATGCTGCCTTCCCCTTACTTCCTACCCTTGGTTGTGGGTTTTCTTTTTGGCTGCCTTCGAACCAGACCAGTGTCACAGCTTGGCTCCTGAGTCTATTCTGTGTCCCTGAGCATAATTAGTCTTGGGGGTGTTCAATAAATCACCCATATCTAACTGAGATTGGTGTCTGAGTGGTTTCTGGGGTTATTCTTGGACTATAATATCACCCTTTGTCAAATCTCACTGTGGAAAAGGGCACAAACGTATAAGACATGGGATAATGTTAGACTTGTAACCTGTAGTCCAAGATTCAATGAAAACCAAATGCCACTCAAGTCCTTGATCTTATTGTATTTAGTTGATATGTCAAAATTCAACCATTCACAGAAATAGAAATATTAATAGCATGATAATTATATTTAATAACAAACACTTGAAACAACCATGGGCTTAATGACCCATATTGCTTTTTCTCCATGTGCCCACTCTATGGAAATAATGATGTCGCTGTGTACTTCCACAACACCTACTTCATTATTGAGCAATCGGTATGAAATGTCTTCACTTCTATTATCTTATTCGTGGGTACATATCTCTTGATGTCACACAAAAGCAATAATAAAAGGTAGAGAAAAAAACAGCTGTAGAAAATGGGCACTACAGACAGCATTATAGACAGTTTTTATCTTAGTTTGGGAGGGGAGGGGAGAGGGAAGTGGAGAGGAATGGAGGGGGGAAAGGGGAGGGAAGAAACATTTTTCCAATTAGCTAAAATTAAGATAAATAAAAGTACAAAGAATAAGGAAAAAAATCTTGATTTTAATTAACATTTCATCAAATGTGTTGGGTTTGCAGAAGGGAAAGCAGCGGCAGACCGGTTTGGTTAAATCCCTTGCTTAAAAATACACAGCCAGGAAATGGCAGAGTTTGAATTTCAATCATAGCAATCTGAATCACCATTTAAAATCGGGGTTTAGCAAATCACAGGATGAGAAAACTTACAGGGCAAACTCTGACGGGACTATCAGTGTTTATGCAGCGGATTGCCACAAATGCCAATGAGCAGAGACAGGGTGAATCTTTGAACTGCTTTATTCAGAGCGCCCGTAATCTGAGAGGACAGGATTAACTTTTTTTGTGTGTGATTTGTCTTACCTGTTATCAGTCTCACAGCTAGCAACCCGGAACAAAGGAAATCAGTCATTCCTGAGTCTGGTCCTGTCTCGCACTCAGGTCAGGTGGTCAGTCTGGTTTCGGAGATTCATGGCTGGTTTATTTGTTTTGTTTTGTTTGTTTTTACCCCTTGTACAGGTCCCTCCTTAGCCTTTTTCTAGTTACCTTTGTTAGGTTTGCACACTCCCAAAGCCACCGAGCCTTGCATTCCTCTCACTCTGAGTCAGATTTAAATCTGAACAAACCAACCGAGCTATTGACTGTGTGTACGTGTCAATTCCTTTCTATGGTGTTAAGTACAAATGCACCTTATGGAATTTATCCATCCATCCTGCCCAGTGTCAGAACGAGACCAAACAGATAATAGGGAGTGTGGAGATATCCAACACTGCATTAAAACACACACACACACACACACACACACACACACACACACACACACACAAATCCAACGTACTAATTAGTTGTGTGAGCGTTTTGCATGCATTAGGTCACTTAATTCCTGCAAACAATTTTGTGAGGTGGGTACTATTAACTCCATTTTTCTGGCTAGGACATTTGATAGATGGTTGCACTTCAAGAGCTGCTTCTGAAGCGAGACAGAGCAGACGGACATCTGAGGAAAGCTGTGCCGGCCAAAGCAATCCTTCAGAAAATGAAGGAAGGTATAAGTTTCCCAGCCAGGTAGTGGCTCGTCCTGGCTTTCAAATCTACCCAGCCAGCCCGCCAGAGCGTCACAAAGCCCGCCTCTCAACTACAAAGCCACGCCCCCAGGCTGGCTGTTTCTCTAAACTCCCAATACTTCCCTTCTTCTCTCGGACTCCACCCACCTCGGAAAGAATCATTTCCGAGTATGTTGGCTCCTGATTGGTCCAGAAGCCGGAAGTGAGGGCGGGCGGTGGTGCCGTTGCCGCAGTGACAGTACGGGGGAGTGGGAAGATGGCGGCGTCGCGTCGCTCTCAGCATCATCACCACCATCATCAACAACAGCTCCAGCCCGCCCCAGGGGCTTCGGCTCCGCCACCTCCACCTCCACCGCCGCTCAGCCCGGGCCTGGCCCCGGGACCCACCCCAGCCTCTCCCACGGCCGGCGGCCTGGCGCCCTTCGCCTCCCCGCGGCACGGCCTGGCGCTGCCGGAGGGGGATGGCAGCCGGGACCCGCCCGACAGGCCGCGATCTCCCGACCCGGTGGACGGCGCGGTCTGCACGGTGGCAGCTACGGCCGCTGTCCCGGCAGCTTCCGCCGCCGTCGGGGTCGCTCCCAGCGCAGCCGGCGGTGGCGGTAACAACTCGGCGTCGTCCACTTCTTCCCCGACTTCTTCGTCTTCCTCCCCGTCCTCCCCTGGCTCGAGCTTAGCGGAGAGTCCCGAGGGGACCGGAGTTGGCTCCGCTGCAACTTTGGGGGGACCCGGGGCGGCGGGCCTCGGCCCGGGGGTCCCAGCCGTGAGTGGGGCCCTGCGGGAGCTGCTGGAAGCCTGTCGCAATGGGGACGTGTCCCGGGTGAAGAGGTTGGTGGACGCAGCGAACGTGAATGCAAAGGATATGGCCGGTCGAAAGTCTTCGCCGCTCCACTTTGCAGCAGGTCAGAGACTTTAGAATTGTCTTTTACGGTTTTTGGAGCGAGGGCGGGTGATAGGACTAGGGGGGAAAAAAGTTACAGCTTGTAATGAGACTAGTAGTTAGGGCCTTGGTTGTTTTTCTTTTACCCCTCCCTCACCCTGAGACCTGAAGTTAGTGCCTGGGTGGTGGGGGGCGTGCAAGGGGGGGGGGGGAATGTGTGAATCTGCAGCTTGGCGTTCGCCACAGCAGTGGTGCGTCAGCTTTGTAAACTCCGTGTAGTGGTTGACGCTGGGTATGGACGTACTTAAAACTTTTTCCCTTGAGAGTGTGTCTTGAGACGAGTTAGATTTGAGTAGCTTTAGAACAGCTCTGCCGTTCCTGTGCTAGTTTGTTTTGTTTTGTTTTGTTTTTTACAACACGGCTATGTCTCTTGAGGACAGACACTCCCGGCCAAAAGAAGTGTACGGGTAACTCAACAAGTGTTTAGAATCTATTATATTCGTGGTAACACAACGCCAAGACAGTGGTGTCTGTGAAACTCCGTTTTGTTCTCAGTAGTTTGCAGTCTGTTTGGAGACAGTAGTGATGATGGTATTGTTCGCCCTACGATGTGGGGAAGAGAGAGCAGCTTTGGGGTTGCGAACTCCTCCTTTGTGTATTTACCCTGTCTCAGCTAGTTCATTTTCTTAGAGACAAAGATGATAGGCTGTTTGAGGATTTAGAAAGAAGTCTTTGGCATGAAAATTCTCCCAGTAGGCACAGATTTCTGCACGTTGAACTTTACTTTTTGCCCCTCCCCCCTTCTGAGCAAGTAGTTTTCTTTTAGAAACACGTAATATATATATTTTTAATAAACCACAGAAACGCAAAGCAAAAACAAACAGGCCATAACCTCACTGCTTTGATACCGCCAGTTTTTTGTTTTAATAAAAACAATTAGGTTACGTACTTTAAAACACTACCTTTGAAGTATGCACTTTACATATTTCTTATACATTCAAATAGGACAGAAAGATACAAAATTAAAAGACATACTTTTAAAATAAAATACCAGAGCTAACTCTTTTAAATGTTAGATTAAAAAAAAAAGGTTTGTTTTTCTTCATGAGTACATGTGTGTCTGTTTGCTAGGGGTGTGTGTGTGTGTTGTGTCTGTGTCGCTGTGTGTCTGTGTCAGTGTTTGTAGGCTCCAAGAGGTCAGTTCCCCGGAGCTGGTGGTTGTGGGTCACCCACCATGGGTGCTCAGCTGCTTTGGAAGAGTAAGCAGTGCTTATCTTCAGAGCTTCTCTCCCGCTCCTCTTTCTGCCTTGAGATGCTGTAGAACACCAGGGCATTGCTTCTGTTGGGGGAGCGTTCTCCCACTGGGCTACATTTCAGGGTATCATTCCTTCACTTTGTTCTGTAAGCTTAGGTTTAGGACTGTATACAGGGTTTCTGCCTATAACCTGGCGGGTACTGCCATTCTCATTGAGGCACACATCTTTAAGTGAGTCTAGGTTTGCAAGCAAAGTAGTGGAACATGGACGTTGAGTCAGCAGTGTGATTTAGAGCTTAAGCTATAATAATCTCTTCTTGGGTTTGTAATTGCAGTGCACAGTTGCTAGTTACTCAATGTTTGGGGGAGAAAGTAGTAGTGTGGGGCTTATAGAAAAGGCTAGCTATGGGGCTGGAGAGATGGTTCAGTGGTTAAGAGCACTGTCTGCTCTTCCAAAGGACCCGGGTTCAATTCCCAGCCACCACATGGCAGCTCACAACTGTCTGTAATTCCGGTTCCAATGGCTCTGACACCCTCTCGTAAAATAAAAATTAAATAAATTATTTAAAAAAAAAGAAAAGGCTAGCTATCAGATTTTTAATTTTTTTTTTTTTT
>OU015752.1:31750385-31780459 GCA_907169655.1 Acomys percivali
TTTTTTTTTTTTTTTTTTTTTTTTTTTTTTTTTTTTTTTTTTTTTGCAGCCCATACTTAGAAGTAGATTTTGTATTGTTGCAAACTACACTCACCCTTATGTGTGTGTTGTACTTTGGTATTTTTATATAGTCTTCCACTTAACTTAACAAATTGTGTCTGTGATTCATTAATGTTAATGATCACACTGAGAATCATCAGATTACTGGCTCTATGCTGGGTATTTAGACACTAACTGTTGAATGTGATGAACTGGCTTTCATCTAAGTAAATGAAAAGTGACGGCACTTGCTTGTTTTAAATGGAATAGCATTTCTTTTTCTTGTTTTGATTTTCTTTCTTCCCTAGTTCTTTTTTCTTTGTCTTTCAAGACTGGTCTGGACAGGCTCAAGGTTCGTCCTCATCCTCCCAAGTGCTAAGATTTCAGGCCTGTGCTACTACACATGATTTCTTTTTCTTTAGACTAAATGAACGTTCTGAGACTGTTTACTTTACTTTTCCAAATCTGATGTATGTGTTGTCTCACAAATGTATAACCAGCATGCTACTTTCTGGATCACTTTACTCATTTAAAATTAGCACACACAGAATAGTGCTTATTTCCCAGTCATGCCTCTAATTCACCACAAATTACTTAGAATTCTTCTCTGGAATTTTGTGTGTATTCACATACATTAGATTGCAAACAGTGGAACAGCCTTATATAATTATTTTGTAGTTAGAAGAACCTAATCTTGATCTGGCTTTTTTTTTTTTTTTTTTTTTTTTTTTTTTTAAAAACTTTAGTTCTTTAGCTCATTTGTGGAAAACAGTCAGCGGTAGCTACTGGATTCTCTGGAGGACCTACCTGTTCATGTTTGTATAGCGTGAAAGCTTCCTAAAGTCTGGTTTCCGTTAGAAGTAGGCTGAGTAGTTGGAAGTGCTTGTTAGTTGACTGTTGGTTGTTATTATAGCCACTGTTTTGTTCTGGAGTAGCTTTTTTATGGATAGGAAATGCACAAATGCTTTGGATGGAAAGTTTTTAAAATTCTAGCTAATAATAGTTTCTTATGTGTTAAAAACTGGCAAAACTTTGGAGTGGCAGATAATTCTTTACTGTGCAGTGAGAAGTTTATAGAATAACTATAAAACCTCACAGTGTAACCTGTGGGAGTATACTCGACTGTTTTTTAGAATATTTAGAAGAGGCTGTTAATTCTGGATTTGGAGCAAGCGGTTAAGAAATCTTTCCTTTAAAAAACATTGTTTAGTTGAGTTTTCTTTTTGAAACAGGGCTTTTACTATGTAATCCTGGCAGTCCTGGAATTGTCTGTGTAGACCAGGGTGACCAGTCTCACAGACTTCTTGAGAAGTCGGCCTGCCTGCCTCTCTGCCTGTTGAGTGCTGATATTCTGGGTGTGCATTACTACACCTGGTCACCAAAGAGCTTTTTAAGTACTACTTTAAAGTGAAATTATCTTAATTCACTTCCCACTATTGATGTATTTTTACAAACAAACCGGTATAATTTTTAGTTTAGTTTTGTTTTGTTTTTTGAGACAGGGTTTCTCTGTGTAGTCCTGGTTGTCCAAGACTTGCTTTGTAGACCAGGCTGGCCTTGAACTCACAGAGATCTGCCTGCCTCTGCCTCCCAAGGCAGGTGTGCGTCACCACGCCCAGCCTCAAACCAGTATAATTTTCATGAAACTTCTTCTTTACAAAAGAGTTCAGAACTGGATGCATGCCTGTAATTTTAGCACTTTGAGAGGCAGGTGTATTTCTGAGTTCAAGGCCAGCCTGATTTACAGAGTGAGTCCAGGACAGCCAAGGCTACACAGAGAAACCCTATCTCGAAAAACAAACAAACAAACAAACAAACAAAACAAAAAAAAAAAAAGAAAAGAGAGTTCAACTCACATTTTCTTTTAAAAGTTCAAACAGTTTTGAGATCTCTGTTCTAAGTATTTAGCATTAATTTTTAAAGCATGTATATGTGTGTCTTTGTATAGGGATGTATGTGCACATGCGCATGTGTGCATGCATGCATATGTGTGTGGAGAGAGAGACAGAGAGAAACCCTGAGAGTGTTGGATATCCTAGAGTTGCGTGTGGCTTGAGCTCTGTGAAGTGGTGACTGGGAAACTAACTTGGATCCTCTGGAAAAGCAACAGGCCCTCTTAACCACTGTGTTGTCTTTGTAGCCCCTCATAGTATTTTTTTTTTTAATTGAGACAGAGTCTTTACATAGCTCTAGGTCGGTCCTAGAATGCATTCGCTGTATAGATCAGATTGGTCTTAAACTCACAGAGCCTCTACCATGCCTAGCATGGTGTTTATTTTAAATGAAGATGTTTGATGTAGGCATCTGTATTGTTCATTATGTATTATAAGGCATTTTGGTATCAAAGGTATGTCAGTTTTGTTTTCTTGGTTTGGATGGGACCCCCCACACCTGTAGCACACACTTAACCCCACGAAAGTTGCTCAACTCACTCCACACACTGATATTTCATAAAGATAATACTGGCTTCCCCCAACTACTTCTTTTCCAGTACAGATTTTTGTTTTGTTTTGTTTTTAATATCTAACTACACAGTGTCCTGGAGTGGGAATCTGTGCAGTCTGTGCAGTCTGCTGACAACCATGTTGATTTAGGGCAAGAGTTACCTTTACTTGGTTCTCAGTTTTCTTGGAGACAGCCTGTCTTTAGGTTAGGTTGGCTTCCTGACGCCCCTGCCACAACCTCCCAGGTGCTGGGATTCTAGGCCTGTGCCACCACAGCAAGCTTCTCAGGATTGAAAGGTCTAACTGTGGTAGAAGAAAAGAACTTGCTCTGCAAATTCCTTCCTAGGTTTAAACTGTCTGGTTGAAGTGGGCTTGTGTACCTCATGTTTTCTAAAAGTTGTGCATATTCCTTACAGTTCGCAAGGAGCTTTGAGTTGCGGGGGGTGGGGTGCATGAAGTGTCTCGCTCTTTTGTGTCAGTAGTGTCACTCTTTGGAAGCGATGCTTTAAAGAATAAGCTAGCTGTTTGATGTCATTACAAATATGTCTCCATAACGAAAAAGGTAACAAGTGAACTTATCTGAGACTGCTCATATTTCTGCCTTATGCTGTCGGCTTAAATCTTCCTCGGTCTCAGACTCTTTGCTTAAGTGCGTGTCAGTGTAGATTGCAGGCACTGAGTAGGTGTCCCGATAAGCTGAGTTTTGATGCATACAAACACCTCAGACCCTTATAAAAGTCACTACAAAGCCAGGAAGCTCAGTTTTCTGGCATGAGCAGTCATATTTAAAAGTTCTTGAAGTGGTCTCGTCCAGTTCACACTCTTCTGTAAGACCAGCCTCTCCCGCCTTCTGTCGTATGTCAGTAGTCCCTCTGCGCTCAGCAGATTCATTGTAGCAGTGTGCGTCTTTCTGTTGTGACTATTACGAATAAAGCTGTTAAGACATACATTCTTAAACTTTTATGTGTATAGGGTTTTTTCTTCTTGGACAAAAATGTATTGGAACTGTTGGATCTTGGGTTAGGTAAATGTCCGGGGTGGTAGCCATAGTCCCTTGAAAGTGGCAGGACTTAGATGATCAGTTTCATAGAGCAGCTCACAGCGTGACTTTTGATTTCAGAGAAGGCCAGCTGGTAGCATCATAGGTGAGTAAAATAGAACTTAGACTCTTTCCAGTGTTCTCATTCCACTTTGGCTGGGTGAGTATTTCGAAAGAAAGTGGCTCAGCCCCTGCTCAGGAGGAGGTGACCACACAAGGTATGCCTACACTTACAGTCCTGTGTTGCTTAATGATAGGGATCAGTTTGGGGAAATGCACTGCTAGGTGCGATTGTTGGCTGTGATCATCAGAGTGTGCCCACAGAGGCCCGTGGCACACGTGATATACATCGTGCTCTGTGGTGGTGCTTCCGGGCTGCACACTTGTCCAGTATTATGTCAGTGTCTGAGTTTTGATTGTAGTGACACAGTGCTGAGTATTTGTATATAAGCAGAGAAAGTAAATGGTAAAACAAGATACGAAAACTGAAACAGTATACCCTTAAAGACACTTAGCACGAGTGGAGTTTGTGGAATTGGAAGTTAGTCTGGGAGAATTAGAGAGTGAACAGGAAGGCCTATGCATTAAAAAAAACAAAAAAAACAAAAAAAAAACCATTGTAACTTATAGCCATCCTAATTTATAAAAAACTATTTTTTTTTTCAGTGATGTTTTACCCTCAACTTGATGCCCTTTTGTTTGTTGGAGCCAGGGCCTCTCGTGTGGCCCACGATAGCCTTGAGTTGATGACCCTCAGCTTCACTCCCTGGGTAGTAGGCCTGCACTACCATGCCTCATCAGGACTTTTCCACTTTATCTTTAAAAACTTGTAAACTTTTGATTTTGTTTTGTTTTGTTTTGTTTTTCAAGACAGGGTTTCTCTATGTAGCTTTGGCTGTCCTGGACTTGCTTTGTAGACCAGGCTGGCCTTGCACTCACAGTGATCCACCTGCCTCTGCCTCCCCAGTGCTGGGATTAAAGGCGTGCGCCACCATGTCTGGCCCTCTTTTGTAATACTTAAAACACAGGCATACGGTATACAGCCAAACAAAATATTTTTATCTTTTGTAGCCTCATAATGTTTCCTTATTTATAACCATTTTATTTTCATTGTTCTTTCTGTATGTTATTGCTCAGAAGTAGAATAGATTAGTCAGCTGAGGCCAACACCGGGTCAGAATAACTGTCATCACTGTCTCCTAATGCTGGAAGCTAGGAATCCAGTGTCTTGTCCACCTGGAATGTGCTTAGGGACTGTAATAGCCTTGGGCCATCTCCTACAATTGTACTGCCTTCTGCAGTACATGCAAAGGCCTGCTTGAGGCTGCTTTCCATGTATTTTTTTAAAAGTGTAAAATAATGATGGAAAACATAATATAGTAAATACATCAAGCTGGTAATTTATTAGCAGTACCGAGTCTATGTACTATATGGTATTGTATAAGCTGTGGTTTTATATGACAGGGACAGTGTAAGTACACCACAGTGGGTTTGTTTACACTAGAATCACCACAGACAAAGAAGTAATGCATTGTGGCATCACAGTGGCAATACTATCACTTCATGATAGTTTTTTTTAGTGCTGTAATGATCTTCCCACTGTTATGTGACTCGGTATCTCCTTGACCCAACACTGTTAGGCAGCTGTGACTATATGCTAGATCACTGGTGTCATCCTAGAAGCTGCCTTTCCTGGTGACTTGTCGTGCTTTCTAGCATCAGGTAATGCAGTGCATTCCACCTAGGTTTGGCTTTCCTAAGAAGGTGGTATAAATGTCTCCTTAACCAGCTCAGCTGCCCTTACTGTGTAACAGTTGCTGATGCCTGGGGCTATGAGTTCCAAGTACATTTCTAAGTTTGTCTGATGATCTGTTTTTCTCTCTAAGATTAGGTTTGCCTTGGTGTGGTGTGGTGTAGTGTGTGGTGTGTGGTAGGGGTTGACTGCAGTGTTCATGCATATTGTACATGTATACCACCACATAATTGTACCACAAGTTCAACATCATGCAATTAAAAGCAATTAGTAGGTTCATAAACATTTATGATTATTTGTTAGACGGTTGGGCTTTTATTACACAAGTGTGATAGGTGTCTTACAAAAAACACGCATTTCTCATAGTGCTGGAAGTCTGACATCAGGGACCCAGAAGGTTAGCTTCTGAGTTGCTGATTGGCAACTTCTTAGTAAATTCTCATGTGCTGAGCAGAGATCCCAAGAACGAGAACATGTGTAAATGAGCGCTCTCATGGTTTTTCTTATAAAGGCTCTAAGTCTCACTGACGTTACTTACTTGTCCCCAAAGCCCTCATCTCCTAATCCTGCCACACTGGGAGGTTTCAGTGCACAGATTTTTAAGACATGGCATGAGCAAGCGTTGAGTCCACGTGTGTCTTCCTGAAATTTCGATGGTGTGACTTTCTGTGTGCATGTGTTCATGCGCATGCTAGGTGGCAGGAAGCTGGGAAGTGTCATCACTGAGGAGTGTCATCAGTAGAAGGGAGTGAGCATGCGCATGCTGCTATGCCATCAACCCGCTGCCCTTCCTCAGGGCGGGGGGGGGGGGGGGGCTTGCTGGTCGAGGCCCCTTGATTTTAGACTTGCCAGAGAAGTTTATCACTTAAGTTTTTATTTTATTTTTATTTTCTTTGCTTCTCACATACACTTATTAATGTCACATTGCAAATGTACTTAGACAAGTGTACAGTGATATCATGTCCATCTAATACAGTTTGCTTAAACTTATCCGACACGATTCATCTTGAGTGGACTCAGGGAGCTGTTAACGATGGGGAGTTGCAGGACTGCAGCGTTTCACAGCTTTCCTCTTCTATCAGCACTCCTGATTTTATCAAGGATGAGGGTCATTAACCCCATGCCTACCCAAATTTCCTGGTAAACCTGCATATAGTAGGATTTCATTGGGATCCAGGCATTCTTAATAAGGCTTTGAAGCATCTTGGCAGACCCAGGCCACAGGCCACACAGGATTCCACAACAGATTGGGAAAGGTCACTGAGCACACAGGTGCCATGCAGCGTTAGGAGCCCTGTCTCCCCAGCCTGAGCACTAGGCTTACAAGTGGTGTGCCTCTGCTGCCTTACACACTCAGGGCCATGGGCTGCATGGTGCTCACTTTACTGACTGAGCCATCTCCCCAGCCTGAGAACTCATTATTTAATATTGCCAAGGCGAAACATGGAAATATTGGTATTCAGTAGTATGGATTTCAGCAGTTATGTTAATAATACCCTTTTCAGTTTCTGTCAGTTATCGATGTGTCTGAATGACTGTGGTTCTGGCCGTGTGAAATTCACCAGCAAGGAAGTGTTGGTGGAAATGAAATGAGCATCATGAAACTTGCCTAGTTAACAGTTACTGAGACAATCCCACAGTGTAGTCTTCACTCTCACACCTGTTTCTAAGGGACCAAGATAGGGCTCTACTAAAATCAGATGATCCTTAGGCAGAAGCTCATCAAATAGGTCTCAGATCTTCTGCAGAATGATGCATGGTGTTATTTCTTGTCTTTATATGTATGATGTTTCCTGGGTAGATGAAAACAATCAATCATCTTTGGGCCCCAGATCAGGCACCGGTGACAGACCATAGAGAGAATTGTACCAAGGCTGGCTTGCTCAGCCATTGAGCTTATTGGGGTTACTTGCAAGAGCATGTATAACCTGGGCAGCTACTCACTGAAAAGCCCAGTGCAGCATGGTTGCTTACTCAAAAAAGCGGCATAAACAGAGTACCCTGCCCAACTTGTAGGCAGCGCTACCAAAGAATCTGCTCTTCCCAGCAGTTGTTGAGTGCTGTGAGGTACCCTAGGGTAGAGCATCGTGGAAAGAAGAGAACAGCTATTTTCAGCTATTTCATTTGACTTGAGACTTTTCCATTTCAAAGTGTTAGTAAGGTCCAGTGCACCACCGTGCACCAGTCACCCTGTTGGCAGAGCAGTTGGGTATGGCAGGCAGCATGGAGGGAGCGCCTTCTTTAGGCATCCACTAGATACAGATTACAAATAGCTATAAAGAAGCCATCCTTCATGAGCACCCCACTGCTTCATCCAGGGCTGCTGCATAGCCCTCCACCCACGGTGGGCTTTCCTGGGCTCAGCCTGGCTGGGGATCTATAGTCTTGCCTTCAGTGCTTGCTGGTATCCAGCTTCCTGATTCAGACAGGCTTTGGATCAGCACCATGGTTCTTGCCTTTCCATGAGTCATAGCTGGCTGCTAAAAGGGTTCCTTCCAGGCTGGGCCAACAGTCTTTACCCCCAGTGTGCCTTCTTGTAGGGAGAAATGGACCCAGCATACTCTTGTGGAGTAACTGCCTGTCCCAGGAGAAACTTAGTTCTTTTTCACCTGTACTGTTCTGTATTTCTCTTTTTTGACCTCTTTCAAACCTTTCAGACTTCAAAGCCTTCTAGTGGCTGACAAGCACAGTGTGTGGCTTTTTGTCAGCCTTTTACCTGAAATTCTGGCAGAAATCCTGCCACACTTGTTTTCCAGAGATTTGGACAGACCCCTTATCTGCCCTGCCTTTTTCTCATGCCCCCCTTGATTGCTTGGACACTTAATGAGCAGCTTACATACATACCTAAGTCATTCAGATTTCACTTTGTAAAGATTACATTTCACCATGGACTCAGCAAAGCCATTAAAGTCCCATCCCCAGCTTTTAACTTCCCTGTGAATATAATCCTGTCTGGCCTGGTGTTGTATGACAGAACTTTTTCCCAGGGAGACATGGCACACATGTCTACTCACCCCAGATAGGGTTACCATGACAGACCAAAGTATGGATACCACCAAAGTCCAAATTGGTGAACCAGTAAGTTCTAGTAGGAGCAAAAATGATGCAAAGGCAGCTGTTGTCACCAAAGCCCACCCCAGCATGACTGGTGCACAGTGCACAGCCTGCAGGCAGTTCAACAGGCTGGAGAGGGTCCATTCTAAATGACTCTGGTCTTGGCTTCTGCTTCCCCCAGGCAGCCAGTCTGCTCTCTGAGTCTTCTTTACAGTTTAACTTTGTTCCTCTGAGAGGGACTCTCAGCTTTTAATTACTTACTCTGGCAGGGATGGGCCTAATGACTTTATCTGGTCAGTTTCACCAGATACTGACACTATTTTGATCTGACCTTCCTTTTTAACGCGGTTCCTGCAGGATGAACTATTTCCATTTTGGAGGGAGGAAACTTACACACTTGGAGGAAGCTGACACAACACCTGGTAGAGGCATTAAACATGGTCTTTCTTATGCTCAGCTCTGTCCTACCTGTTTGCCATATAGCCTTCGGCACTTGCAAGAACTCAGCTGGTCATAACCAAGTATCCTGAGGTGAGTCCCCCAGGGACTGATTTTTCCTCATGCTGCCTCAGATTATGCAGCTTTGCCCTCATGCAGGGATGAGTCATTACATTAATCATTTTCTCTGCTTCTGGGGCAGGCAGACCCATCTCATCTGTCCCCATGCTCCAGCAGCTTCATGGAAACAGGCTGCGAGGGACTCTGATCAGTTTTTCAGGTGCAGTGTGTTATTCCCTGGTTACCATAGCCCACTATCAAGGCTGCCATCTGCTTGTTGAATCAGAGTTTTCTCTGTATTAAAATTAGACCTGAGTAGCTGGTATTGGCCCTTCCTTGCCATCTTCCTTTTCATTTTGATTCTTCCCGTGCATTCTAAGTTTTTGGGTGCTAGTAAGGGCTATTTAACACAGATAGAATTTTTATTCTATTCCTTTGCATCTCACAAGCTGTAAGAAACAGCAATCTAGCACCTCCAGCCCACCTCCCCCACCCACTCCCTATTTTTGTGAGCAAACCATGGGCTTATGTGGAGGATAGAGAGCATCCACATGTCTTTTTCCTGAGTAACCCTCCCTTAACACTGACAAGATTTTTGTTTGTTTTGAGTAGACAGCTCAGCCTCAGTTGTATGTCTTATCACTCACAGCAAAATCTATACGCCAGCTGCCATAGCCTACTTATAGTCCTGTCCAGTATTTGCGGCTTTGAGTGACTGCAGTACAGTCTCTGGTCCAGGAGCTGTTTTGGGGATATCCTCTTACTCAAGCCATGGGGATCAGCCTCAGTTGCATATCTTAGACTTCTCATGGGCTTTGTTTGCTCTGTTTGGGTGCTAGTTGCATTGTGTGACTTTTTCAGGGAATACGTGAACACACAGCCCCACTCCTACCCCAATGGCAGATTAAAGAAATGGTTATTCCACCCAAGTTTCGGTTAGTGAAGCAGTGAATTTATTAAGGGTACGTACGGCAAGGAGCTTGAGTGACTCTGGAAGCTGTGTCCCCAGAAGGCCCACATCAGCTCACTTCATAACAACTGACCCACTTCAGTTTGCTCCCTAAGTTGCTGGTAGCCCCACAGAAGAGTCTCCTCCTTCAACACCTGTTTACTACTTACATATCCCTGGGGAGGGGCATCTTTAGTTTTGAGTAAGTTTCTTGTGATGTGAACTTCCTCCCTTCAAGGAGGGATTGTTTAATTAGGAGGAAATACATAGATAGAGAACACTTAGAGTCAAAATGTTGTTTCTCAAAGGTTTTCATCTCAGGATACTCAGTAATCCTCCCTTACCCTCAGCTTTCTAAGACACCTGAACCTGGATTGTACTAAGCTCTAGATGTATTGTTTCCACACACATATGCCTAGTGTTAGGTTTGGTTCATAAATTAGGCAAGAGATGGACTGCAATAATATAGAAATATAAGAATTGGTGGTAAATTATGTGTAGGTAGTCTTTTTCACATGAATTTATTTATTCACTTCTCATCCTTATTGAAGACCCCCCCCAGTCCCATCCTTATACCCCCTCCCCAATTTCCCCTCCCTAGGAGGCCCTGCCATGGGTACCAACCTGCCCTAGCACATCAAGGCACAGCAGGACTAAGTGCATCTTCTCCCACTGAGGCAAGACAAGGCAGCCCAGCTAGGGAAAAGGGGCCCAGAGGCACGCAGCAGAGTAAGAGACAGCCCGTTTCCATTGTTAGGGGATCCCATGATGACCAAGCTGCACATCTGCTACATACGTGTAGGGGCCTACGTCCATCCCGTGCATGCTCTTTGGTTGGTGGTTCAGTCTCTGTGAGCCCCCATGAGCCCAGGTTTAGTTGACTTTGTAGGTCTTTTTGTGGTGCCCTTGACCCCTCAATGCCCCCCCGCCCCGCCCCACCACAACCACTCTTCATAAGACTCCCCAAGCTCTGCCTTTTGTTTGCCTGTGGGTCTCTGCATCTGTTTCCATCAGCTGCTGGGTGGAGCCTTTCAGAAGACAGTTATGCTAGTCTCCTGTCTGCAAGCATAGCAGAGTATCACTAATGGTGTCAAGAGTTGGCTCTCTCCCATGGGGGGGGGTCTCAAGTTGGGCTAGTCATTGGTTGGTTATTCCCTCAATCTCTGCCCCATCTTTATCCCTGCACATCTTGTAGGCAGGACAAAATTTTGGTCAAATGTTTTGTGGGTGAGTTGGTGGGTAGGTACGTTTGATCTTCTCCAGAAGTCCCTAAGTAGGAACCCCCATTTTTTCTCCTAAGGGAAGCATGGTTAGCTCTAACCCCCATTTTTTCTCCTAAGGGAAGCATGGTTAGCTCTATTCTGTTGTATCTGAATCATCAGGTTAGTAGACAAGAGTGAAGTCAGGGAAAGCACTGGAATACCACAAGAACTGAAGTGAGGCAATGATAGTAGGTAGGTAGATCAGATACTCTGGGTAGAACACAGCACAAAGTACATGATTTAAAAATTAGACATTATTTATTTCTCGTCTTTACCATATAATACTACAATGGCTGGCTGCAGGCCTCTAGTGCAGAATGCAGCACTGTGGGGAAAGTACTGTGTTGAATGTGCGTTTGTTAATTCAGGTTATGTCTGTTGAGACTTATCGTAGGAATTAAAATGTAGAAATAAAAATATATCAATTCCGTTGTTTGAGGGTAAATAACATTTGCAGAGTATATAACACTTATTCGATTTTTTCTGAAACAAAGATTACTGAAAGAAAGGTGTTTTGTGTTTTGAGTCAGTTTAATGCCAGCATTAATAGAAGCCAGTCTAATTCTTGTATTTTATGTGCCATCATTGTGTGTATTGTATGGGGTGAATTAATGAAACAGATAATGGAGTCGTGAAGGAAGTGCTATTTTAATAGTCTTTTCAAATAATAAGTTTTTTTCTTTATAATATAGAGTTTGGTTAATTCTTGTTAGGAGAGTTTACAGCCTTATCAATGAATTTTTCGTATTTCTGGTATGTTAAAATCCACTGACTTATTTTACAGAAATTGATCTTGTTAGTATATGGTTTGGATTTTTGGGGGGAAGTATTGCATCAGTTTGCCTTTCAGATCTTTCAAAACATTAACATCTTAACTCTATAAGAATATCAAGCAGCATATTTGTTAGTAACAACAATCTTAGAAAACTAATATTTACTGGGGAACTGCTAAGATTATAGAAGTGTGTAGTACTGTGAAGCTCAGCATTTGTCTAAAAGCTTAAGTTCTGTCTCTAGGAGCAAAGGGAGTTGTTCTCTTCTAAGTAGCGGGCGCCCTTGTTCGTCCTGGAGAACATGGCCTGGCAAATGCTGAGTTCCAAACTGTTCTTAAACAGCTGCATTCTATGCCATTCTCACTGTTTCACAGTCTTACTTAAATATGGACTCCGGAGGCTGGAATTTAATCAACATTTGCATGAAAAGTATTCCCATGTGAAACTGGCTCTGAAAATATCATGAAGGCCTGTGAGAAAGAGTATGGCCAGATGGTAGTTTGATGTCTCTCTTTGCCAAGTTAGGGTTTTGTTTGTTTGTTTTAGAGCACTATGGGCATATTTTCCAAATGACCAGCATGATGCTACAAAACTGATCACCGTCACTCTGGGCAGGGAGGAAAGCAGGACCATCAACTTAGTACTGTTTCACGGACAGTTTGAACTTCTCAGATCCCCAGAAAGGATCCCAGGTCACTGGGGACCGCAGCTTGTAGTGTAGAGTGTGCTGACTTAGGGGCAGCTCCTCATTGTGTTCACATGGCCTTAGAGTCGGCTGGTGGGTGTGTACAGTCATATACACCACCGTGTACGTGTCATTTTCAGAAGAATTATACACTCCCGAAGCTGTAGAATAATAGTTCGCAAACTGGAAGGTTTGTTGCTGGGCCACACTCCAGAGTTTCTCTCCTGGTTAGTCTGTGTGGAGCCAAGTACTTTGCGTTTTTACCAAGCCCCGGGAGAAGCTGCTGCTCTTTGGGAGCGGATTCCTAATCCAGGACTGATTACATCACTAGTGTAGGGTAAGCTCTGTTTTAAAAAAAATCCCTTCTCACTGTTTTCATGCATGTGCAAGATTGAGAATCTAGTGAGATATTTTGACAGTTGGTATTCACTGTGCATGAGCCTCCCAGGGGGTTTTATATCTGAAGAAAAGCAGTCCTGGGCCATTAAAGTGTACTTACTTAAAGGAGTCCTGGGTGCTGGGTCTGTGCAATGGAGTAGGTGCAGTTATTGAAATTCTCATGAGATTTTCAATTGGAAATCTGCGCTGTTAGATTGGCTTTCCCGAGAGTCTACAAGCTTATGTTCTTCACACAGTCCTTACACCTTCAGCACAGCAAACACAGATATGCACAAATCCTAAGTATATTGTAAGGTGCTTTTTTCAGTGTTTACACCTGCAGCTGTAAGCCTGCCGTTGAGTCTCTAGCCCTTTACAACGCATAGGTTAGTGTAGTCTGCTCTTGAACTTGGCAAAAGGATTCTGCCATTGTTACTTGTTCTGTGTGGTTTGGCTGACTCAGGGCAACAGTCTGTTGGTTTTCATTGTGTACAGTCTGTGCTGTGACTGCTGCATCTGGGTATTGTTTGTGTCTGCTGTGAGCAGTGCTCTTAGGAATGGTTTTGTGTAGCCCTAAATGTCAGCATTTAAAGTACATTTCTTAGCTTTTACATTTTTTTATTAGACCCACTTGTTTCCGCAGGTGGGGTGTTGTGCCATGCACACATGTGGAGGTTGGAGGACAACTTGTGGAAGTCAGGTCTCTCCTTCCACCATGTAGCTTTGGTGGCAAGAGTTTTTACCCACTGGGCCATCTTGCGGGCCCAGTGTTGTAATAAAGCAAATAAATAATATCTATGTTTTAATTTGCATTTCTGGGGAGTCCCTTGGCTGTGGTTTTAGACGATAATTGAGACTTCTTTTGTATGTGTGATTAATCTTTTTTCTGCCTTTTGCCATTTACTTGTGAATTTTTTTGTCTTTGCATTTTTGTAGTTGATGTAAATATCGGTTGCTGTTTTTATTTAATTTACCAACTCCCTAGACTTACTGCCTTTAAAGTCTTTTTTTTTTTCACTGTTTTATGCTGTAGTCTGTAGAGTTCCCTTTGCTCTGCACTGAGAGGTAAAGACGTAAAGAAATTGTTTTTAAACTATTCTAAAGGTGGTTCAGTTGCTTAGCACCACTTGTTGAATAATTTAATCATTATGATGAAATGAAGCTGTTTTTTGTAATTGTGTTAGTGGATTTTCTGTGCTCTTTCTCCCTACTTCTAGTCATGATTCAGTCATTGTGTTGCATTTAGTTTTTCCTTCCTCCAAGAAGAATACCATTGGAGAGGATGAAATAAAGGAAGGTAGACTGAAAAATACTAAAGAATTCAAAGTCTTCAGCAATTTTTCTCCCTTCTGAGATTGCTGTATGTGCCGCTGTTTCTATGCAGCATGAGTCATTTAGTTCTCCTCGCTGTTATGCATTTTCTTGTTTACTTTTTAAAATCTCCAAAAATGTTTATTAGCATGATTAAAAACATTTTTGAATAGTAACAGGAGCTTCTAAACATGAAAGAGTTATCAGTGGCTCCATCTTATAACAGATATTTAGAATTGAAGGGTCAGCTTTATTGCCAGTCTTCATTTATTAAAAACAATCCATTTATCGGTTCCATGACATCATGACTGTTGCTTTGTCTGGGAGTGAGTCACTACAACAGTTAAGTATATTAAAAAAATCTTCCATCATAATAATTGGAGAGTGACCTGCATTAAAGAGTGACTCTGAGTAAAGAGTTGATTAAAAATACACAAAGAGTTTGGTTTTGTTTTAAAAGCAACCCTTTACACACTACAAAGAAAGAATTAGTATTTTGGCTATTTAAATTCCTACATGATACTGAAAATGGCAGTCCCCGGAGGTCTGTTTCCACCACCACCACCACCACCACCTTTCCCCCGCCCCATTGGACGCGTGCATCCCCTCTTCTGGACAGCAGATTCCAGGGGTGACTCTGAAGACTTAGGCCTCCACATGGTTATACTGGTCTGAGAACAAAGACAGCACTGCCCAAAACGTAGTGGTCATTGTACATGTCCCCTTCACACAGGTATGGCAGTCTAGAAAGCATCATGACAACGCCAGCTTTCCTCAACACCTCTGGCAGGGTATCCACTTGTTCTTCCCAATTCTGTCCCTAGATTTCCAAATTTCCTGATGGTTTCTCCCACTTGCCACCTATGTTTTCCATAAATGGCTGAAAGGGCAAAATCAAGGCCAGGATGACCCTGCCTTGTGTGGGCTCCAGGACACTTCTGATATGTTTTAACAGTGCCAGGGGCTGATCACAGTGTTCCTGGAGATTTAAGCAGCCATCACATCATACTGGAACCCTGTATTTTGCCACTCATATATACCAAACACTTTTCTTTCTGAAAGACTGAGGAAGTTTTTATCACTGAAGTTGTTAGACTGTGCCGGAGTGTCCTGGTCTCATTGGCAGCCTGCGAGCCCTCCTGAGCCTGGATGGCTGTGAGGAGCCTGCCGTGTTTTGCAGTGCTTCTTCTCTTCTGCCCCACCACTCCTATCTCTTCTTCAATTCTCGCCTTCTGCTCTGTTTTTTCGAGCCTTCCAGGAGAATTCTTCAGGAGCTTGGGTTAGAGTGATGGGAGTATGCATTCTAGATTGTAGAAAACATCAATAGACATGCTAGGATAGAGTGTGCCCAGTGTGTTCTGAGCATGTTCTCAGCATTTTTCAGCCTTTGTTTTTCTCTAAATGCTGTCACCTTTAGTGTAATTGTGCACTTGGCTCTCTGGCCTGCTGGCAGTATTTTCCCTTGATTTATCCCTCTACTTTTGGCTGGAGCTGGACTGGAAATCCTGTCTTCATATTTCACAGAAGGGAGCGGGACACTGACAGTGTTGAGGAGTGTAGGCTTTCTTCGGTCTATTGCCTGCCTAGGCAGGATAATTATCTTCTGCTATTGAGCTAAGCTTTTTTGCATTGGACTCTAACCATCTTTTTTTAATTTTTTTCCTGTCCCAAGAAATATTTTTCCTATAGTTTGTTTTTAAACTCCTGGTCTCTTACCTTTTTTTGTTTCTGGTGATTTCTTGGTCTGTGGAACCTCTACAGACCAAGGTTCTCAACTAGAATTTGGGGGCCAAGCCATTCTTGCTTTCTAAATAAATCTATGCCAGGTCTCCACTGTTAGACTGTACAGCAGGAATTTTCCTAACTAGTTGCCTCTGTTCTTTTTTCCTTGATGCTTTAATTTTTATTGTGACATGCACGCGTGTGTCTGTGTGTGCTTATGGAGGGCCAAGGTCCACATTGGGTGTCCTCAGCAGTTACCCTCCCTCTTATTATTTGAGACTGCATCTCTTTCTCGAGCCTGGAGCTCACCAGTTCTAGACTGGCTGGCCAGGGAGCTCCAGGGATCCCTGTGTCTGACGCACACCACGGTGTGGTGTAAGACCCTGGTGACTCTGGGACCTTTAATATTTTAAAGTCAGGCTTTAGCTGGGCCGACTCTCAGCTAGCTCTTCTAAGTTAACCTGACCACCTAGCCCCATCCCGCCATGTGGCCAGTTATATATACCTTCCAGGCTCACAGTCACGTCTGTCTCCTCTCATGCCTCCTGTGGAAAAAGAGCCTCCTCTTCTTCCCAGAGTCCCTTTTTCTGCCTGGAAGTCTCGCCTTCCACTTCCTGCCCTAGATATCGGCCGTCAGCTCTTTCTACTAACCAATCCACAGTGAGATACATCTGAAAAAACTCAAACAGTCTGGGGATAGAAGGCAATACGAACTTTTCTTTAGGATTTACAAAACAGGTAATGGGCCCTCGGATGCTGCCTGAAGGCACTGTGTACACCAGGTGGGTCTTCCCACCTCAATTAAGGCAATCAGGTGACGCTCCTTCCTCAGGTGATTCTAATTTGTGGCAAGTTGATATTTAAACTGAACCCCGAATTCAAGTATCTGAAAAACCTTCAAGACTCAAATAGCATAAAGTGATTTTTTTCTTATGAATAGTTCCTAGGTACTTAAAATGAAACAAATTTCTACCCATGACGTATGAAGCCATGGCAAATGCTGTTATTTATTCTCCCTGAATTCATCTTCTAATTCTTCACCAGTAGATAACTTGATTTTCTTGAGACAGCTGTGTGCTCAGCTATAAAAGACTTGTTTTTCAGTCTGTCTTTGTAGGTGGGTAGATGACACATTTTTGGCCAGGAATGTATAGGTGTGTGTATCTGAAAACACTGATTTAATACTAACCATGTGTATAAGCCTTTTTCTTCCTCTCCTTTCTCTCTTGTCTGGGAATCGTGTGTCAAGCTCAGAGGTGTAGACACTCTTAGAACCACAAAAGGATAAGCAAGTGAATGCCGGGGCAGAGATCATCAAAGTGAAAGGTTTTCATTTCTCATGCCATTGCTAAGTGGCATGTGAGCCAAGTGAATTTCTGCTCTAGTTTGGTGGTGTCACCTGTGTTTCCTCCTGACCTGTCTTCCCATGTCTACTATTGACATTAGCCAGCATACAGATTTGGCCACGTGATAGGCCCTAACTCAAATGCAAGCTCCTGACCATGGCTTGAAGAATCTGAGAGGTCTGACTTTCCTAACCTCACCTAACCCATCATTGTCCTTTTCATCCCAGTAGGAACAAAACAACCCTCAAAATTCCCCATGAGCCTTTTCCTTTCCTAAAGGGGGCAGAAAGTGCCTGTGGAAGGATAGGGTTGTAATGTTAAAAGGAAGGAGGGGGTAGAAATGAGCCTAAATAGAACCTCCAACTACCACCATCCTGCTGTGCCAGGATTAAGAACAGACTAAACATGGCCTTGTGCCACACGTCTTTAATTCTAGCACTTGGGAGGCAGAGGCAGGTGGATCTCTGTGAATCTGAGGCCAGCCTGGTGTACAGAATGAGTTCCAAGACAGTCCTTTCTCAAAAAACCAAAACCAAAGCATGGCCTGGTGATGGTGTAGCAATAGTAGCTTTACTATTCTAATATAAAATTGACTTATATCCCCCGCCCCATTTCAGCTTAACTTTTGAGGGATTGTCCAGGAGAAATACAATTTTTTTGGCGGGGAAGACTTTCTTACAACCTGCTTTCCTGAAAATGAGTGAATTCCTATAGATCGCGTGGAAGACACATCTTTTTTCACATGGTTCTCATTTCTTCAATGTATGCATGAAGTGGAGCAAGATACGGCTCTTTCCTTACACTTTAGTTTTATTAAGATGCCAGTTTCTAATTTGATCAAGTAAATACTAGTGTGGAATTAGTGGCACACAAGTTACTAAATGCTGATATGTACAGTTTCCACTTTTAGTTCATTGCAGTTTTATCATTGTAGCACAGTTACTTTCCTGTTATGGGTCGCCATTTCTCTTTTCTCTAAATTCTCCTCCTGTTAGACTTTGCCTAATGTCGCTATTCGTCCTTCTCACTGTGCAGCCTTCACACGGCTTCACGTCCTAGCTGGCTCTTCGCCTTTTCCCTCTTCCAGCTGAAAACTGTGATAGTTGTTATCAGTGCCTGTTCTGTAGCTTCAGGTGCATCGGGTCTCACTTTTCCACCTTGTTCTCAGATTCGTAGTCCCATCACAGACGGCTTGGTGGACCCACCTGATGCACAGTTTGGCTATCAGTCCCAATAGTGTTCTGGTGCCGTCAATAGTTCTGCTGCTGCTGACTCCCCCTAACGGAACTGTCACCACCTGCTTCGGTTACATTCCTGTTCTCTCCCGTGGAGATGTTGTGATTTGCTTTGGTTTGGTTGTCAGCAGTATTTAACATACTTAACTATAAAATTTGTGCCAGCACCTTGTAAGTATAAAGTACATAGAAGCTTTATGTATATAGTTTGGTTACATGTCAATGACACTGTTGTGTGGAGTCATCTCATTCACATGTATTGCCTGCCATAGCAAGGGATTAAGAAATGGTTTCAGAGCCAGCCACTCCACAGCAAGGGGAGAGCTTTCCTTTGTTCTACTTCTCAAAATGGGAGAATCAGTTTGAAGGAAGCTAATGTTTTTGCTTCTTTTAATTTTTCCTTTTTGCTTTAGGGTATAGTACCTCAATGCATAGGTGTGGTATTGTTTTGGAGATTTGACTTAACGAATGGAACATTTCTGCCTCTCTTCCCCAGGTTTTGGAAGGAAGGATGTGGTAGAGCACTTGCTGCAGATGGGTGCTAATGTCCACGCTCGGGATGACGGCGGCCTCATCCCCCTTCACAACGCCTGTTCCTTCGGTCATGCTGAGGTCGTGAGTCTGCTACTGTGCCAAGGAGCAGATCCAAATGCCAGAGATAACTGGAACTATACTCCTCTGCACGAAGCTGCCATTAAAGGGAAAATTGATGTCTGTATCGGTGAGTATTAGTGCTGTAGTGCTGCCGCCATCGCCATTTGCACAGTGTTAACTGCAGGTTGCTCTTGGGTAACCTTCATAGGTATGCGTAGGTAAAGGCTTCTTCTAGAGGAATTCTTTTCCATCAAAGGAAAGTAGAGAGCTGGATGGATCCAAAGATGATTAAGATTTGCATTAGCTCCCTCAATGAGGCAACTCGGTGTCATCTGTGTAGAAGTAAATTCTGATTATTCTCTTCACATGTGTTAAGTCTCTTATTAAACACCTGCCATTCCTACTGAATTGGATGACATATTTGGATATTGTAGGGTGATTCAGATAAAATCATCACGTTATAACTGATGTCCTTAATTTGCTAAAATTGAACACCTATCAGTTTATTACTACGGGAAAGCCTTGAGTATGTGTTTCAAGTCCAGTAGTTCAAAGATGAACTATATTACAGAGTGCACGTGTTCTTGTCTTTGCTTTGTCCAACTTGGCACAAGCTAGAAAGAAGGAGCCTCTGTTGAGAAATGCTTCTATCAGATTGGCCTATAGGCAAGTCTATGGAGACATCTTCTTAGTTAATGATGTATGAGAGGGCCCAGCCTGCTATGGGCAGTGCCATCCCTGGGCAGTTGGTCCTGGATTGGATGAGAAAACAGGCTTAGAAAGCCATGGAGAGCAATCCAGTAAGCAATGTTCCTCCACGGTCTCTGCTTCAGTTCCTGCCTTGAGTTTCTTCATGATAAAGTGTAAACTGAAATAAACTCTTTCCTTCCAGGTTGCTTTTGATGTTTATTACAATAATAGACAGCAAATGAGGACTGAGAGAAAATAGTCACAGACAGGATTTAGCTTCCTAACCATTTTAAGTAACTTCTAATTTTTAGATTTGTCTTTATTGCATTAACATTTTTACTTACTAAAACAAGCCTCTTAGAAGACAAGCCTCCTGGGTGTATCACCTACTTCTTGACTCTTGAAGTGGTTGAAATGTATTGAGCCCATCGGAGACTTTGTATTCTTTCTGATGACAGAATTTTGCAACATTTTCTTTATGCTAAAGTATATAGGCCATTTTTAACATGCGCTGGTTAAATTTTTCCCTTAAAAATGATTACAACTATCCCCTCAAGGGTATTTGTAGTCTTTAGTATGTTCTCAGTTTTCCTGAAGTTGTTCGTTTTCTGTCAAGTTTAGTGTCTTTTGGCATGATTCGTTGACTGGCCTTTTACTGCCTTGCCATCTGTTGCATGCAGGTGGCTGTCTCTTTTCCTCCCAGCCTTGCACTAGTACAATCATGTCCTAGCAGCTCATTTTACACAAGGACCTTGAGAAGCCTGAACCCAGCTCAGAGCAGCTGCTCTGATCCCGACTTTTCCTGTGTGATAACTGCTGCTGAACCTGACCATTGTTTTTGCCTAATGTAGACTTTGAGCTTCTCTGTCCTTGCTGCACCTGACAGCGTGGGCCCATTGGAGTTTTCTTAGTCATTGGTCACAGAATCTCATGCTCTTTTTAGTTGCTGAAAACATCCTTTCTAGTCTCCACTGCACTGTTTTTCTATTTGTACCTCTCTGAATTTTTCATTTTGCCAGTACTTTTATTTAATTTTTTGAAGTTAGAATCCTTTCTCCCTCTTAATGTCTGTACCAAAAAATAGATACTAAAAATGCTTTCTTTAATGTTGGCTCTGCTGAAAAAAAATCTAGATGGAGGGCTTCAAGACCCTTTAAAGACTGGGCCCTGCAGCATCAGCTCTTGCAGTCCTCAGCAGGCTTTGCCCACATCGCCTCCCTTGCTTTAAGTTCGTGTGAAGTATAAAAGTTGAAAGGAAGGGAGGGGCACCTTTGAAACTCTCATCAAAATATGACCAAGGTGTAGCTACTGTTAAAGTATCTGCAGGGCTCAAGATGCACTAGCCTGGCATGGTGGTGCACACCTTCAATCCCTCTGCATTAGGTAGACAGAGGTCAGCGAATCTCTTGAATTTGAAGCCAGCCTGCTGTACAGTAAGATCTTGCCTCAACAAACAAACAAATGACTGTAGACTCTTCTCTATATTAAATTTTTGGGATCCTCTTAATATGCCCTTTGAAAAGCCTCCCATAGCATATGTTATACATCAGGAATTCAAGCATAGTTGAATTCTGAAATATTCTTCTGAAGCATACCTAGACAAAATCATTGGAAACCTTGTCCTTTTTCAGTTTCTATTTGAGGTTGGTAGTTTTGAGGCTGTGTATAAAGTTGATTTTTAAAAATGCTACCCTGATGATTTAAAATGTATGTCTCTGTATGTGAGTAGAATAGCAAACACAGTTGACAGACGTAGGGTAGAGCCGAATCCCATGACTACTACCCAGTAAAGCGTCAGGGCAGATGCTGAGAGCACAGGCTCTGCTTTTATATGCTTGACTACCCAAGGAGTACAGTCACTATGTTTCAGTGATGTGCAGAAAGGAATAATCTACGAAACTGACTCTGTTCCTGACCAAGTTACCAGTGGTGGTGCTTGTCAGGGTAACATTCAGTGAGAGCACTGCCCTTTGTGAATTACTAGTACTACCATTGTTAGACTCTAAACAGCAGCCTCTCTGTGAGGTATTTTGTCTTCCTCTTTCCTTCCTCTTCCTCTTTGATTTTTTTTTCCTCTTTGATTGTTAAAGAACTCATATGAGCAATCTTTAATCTGTTTCTTTCATTGCTGTTCTTTAGCTGTCATAAACAGAGTATTTTGTAAAATTTAACTTTAAATGCTTGTAAAATTAAATGAACTGCTTAAGACAGTAATAGGGCTTGCTAGAATGTTTATGCCATTCTTCTATTGCATATAACAACCCAAATGTTCTTTAGAAATCAACATACTTTCTCTCTTTAGAGCTTGTTCATTTCTCCATCCTCAGAGTATAGTCTCAGAAAACTAAAATAAGTATTTATTGAGCACATGCCATGTGAATACAGAAACTGGTCGGGTCAGATATGCTCCTTTCCATTCCTGGCTAGGGATGACTTTTCTCAGCCGGGTGGCCCGATCTGTAGTGGTAGAATTCTGGTCATACAGTTAGTTGTGCATATTAAATAATCCTTTGTGGCAGTGAAAATTTGCTTGAGTGCTAGTAGTGGCCAGACCATGATGTGCCTGCTAAAGGACAGTTAGTTCCCTTCCACTCTGTGGGGTTTTGGGTTTTGAGGTTGGTCCTATACCTTCATGTTACTTCAACTTGAAGTCAACTTTGGAATGCATCACTTCCTTATGTTTTTTACTTATGCACCATCTACCCTTATGCTTTAGGAGTCTCAGGATCCCTTTTTAAAGACTTGAGTGATCTGGAGAGGGATAGCTTGCTGGTTCCATAGCAAATGTTGAATTTTTAAAATGTGTGTGTGTGTGTGTGTGTGTGTGTGTGTGTGTGTGTATCCAAGATAGCTTTTTAAATAAATCAGATAAACATGTGCCTACACACATACATCTCTCCTTCTAGGAAAATTAAATGTAGGAGACTTTAGGGACAAAGACCCTAATCTGTTTCAAAATAAAACATTCAGGGGCTGGGGAACTGGCTTGCTGTGCAAGCATTGAGACCTGAGTTCAGATCCCCAGCACCCATATACAAGCTGGGCACGGGGCTCGCCTCTCTAATCCTAGTGCTGGGGACAGAAGGGAGACAGGAGGGGTCACAGGACGCCCTTTGGCCAGACATCTAATGAAAAACGGAACATTTCAGGTTCAGTGAGAGAAAGAACCTGCGCCAGAAAATAAGGTGGAGAAGCAATTGAGGATGTGTTAACATGCAGACATCCTGAAGAAGAGGGTACATCTAGGAGTGTCGATACCATTTTAAAAAACTTACATGTGATAGGGTGCTAGAAGGAACTGACAAAAAAAGCTGACAAACAAGTCAGTAATAAGTAAATGATAATAAGAAAATGTGTCTTGATGTTGAAAAAGCTTAGTGAATTCCAGACCAGATTGAGACCACTGAGGAAGATGTATACTAGAATTGTCTAGAAAGGGTAAGATGCCTACACGGAGAAAAAATAGGCAAAGGATTCTTTTTTTTTTTTAATTTTATTTTATTAATTTGTTCTTATTACATCTCAATGGTTATCCCATCCCATGTATCCTCCCATTCCTCCCTCCCTCCCATTTTCCCCTTACTCCCCTCCCCTATGACTGTGACTGAGGGGGACCTCCTCCCCCTGTATATGCTCATAGGGTATCAAGTTTCTTCTTGGTAACCTGCTGTCCTTCCTCTGAGTGCCACCAGGCCTCCCCATCCAGGGGACGTGGTCAAATATGAGGCACCAGAGTACGAGGCAAGGGATTCTTTGTTCACAACATTGAAGTCCTGAAGACAGTAGGAACTTTATGAATACTGTTGGCAGAAATGGATTAGCCTTTAATTCTCTTGATAAAAGCAGCTTCTTAGCTTTTGGCGAGGAGGAAAAGCTGACTAGTGTGTGTGACAGAATAGTTGAGACAGTTTCAAAAACTGGACCTTTAGCTATCCTGGGACCCATGTAGTCCAGGTTGGCCTCCAACTTTAATCCCAAATACTGGGATTAAAGATGTGCTACTACTCCCCCTGGGACTGGATGTTGGGAACAAAGCTGCTGTTCCTTGCTTGCTTACTTTGTTCATTCAACAGTTCTTGGGATTTGTTGTTGTTGTTGTTGTGTATGCAGAGACTGAGAGTCCCAAATTCAAGCTATGACAGTTAGGCTTTTTCCAGACTCAGTGGCATTGTGTCATAGTGGTCCAAATCAGAGAGGCCTGGGTCTTTTTGTCAGTTACCTGTTTCAGGAGTGAATTAGAGCTAAGAGCAGCAACACGTAATTTACATAGTGAGTCCCAGAACAGCCTTGAATTCAGAGCCATCCTTCTGCCAAATGCTGGGATTAAGGCATGCACCAACACATACAGGCCTCATGAAAGTCCTTAAGTATGCTGTCTAGGAAGAGATTAGGCAAACTATATAAAGATAATATCACTTAATAAAGTTAAGCTGGTTATTTAAATGAATTAGTAAAAACAATTAACGTAATTTTCATTTTTTTTTCTACCTCAAATCAGATCTTCAGTTAATTCTTTAACATGTAATAGAACTTTTGGTATTTTTTTTTCTGTTAAAGTTTCAGTATTTATTTTTCTTTTTGCCCTTTATTTGCTGTCTAGAAAATAAATGGCATGCCTTAGCTTTGATCATTCCACCAGATAAGCTCAGATTTATTTAGCCGAATATACTATCCACTGCAGTAGGATCCTTTACTCAGAAGAAAAGTTAAAACAGCATTATGATTTATAGTCTAGTTTATATATAATGTCCCTTTTACACATGTGTATACATATATAGTCATGAAGTTGGGCAGCGTAAACTTAACTATCGGGTTTCTTACATTGTCAATTGATAAAGTACAGAGTTGTCAGCCACAGAGAAGATTTTACTCACAGAGTAATTGAGGACTGTTGTGATCTGCTGGAGAGGACCATGAAGTAGCAGTTAGTGAACCCAGACTTTACTCACACATCACCATTAGGAAGCATTTCTGTTTGGAATGAATGGATTACTTTCTGTGGCATGGTGGCTTTGTCAAGTGAAAATAGTGAGACTGTATTTATTTTTACTTTGTTAGGGTTTTGTACAAATAGTATGGACTGTTGGAATGTTATATAATGTGTTATAGTTATTTCTGGAAATTTTTGACCATAAGAAGTGATATTCTATAAACAGTAGGCTTTCTGTATTTAGAGCTTCCTTATCCATAGATTTACTTAACTGAAGATTGAGTATTTTAGAGTCCATTTTCTTCACTGAAAATGTAGAATTTTTTATCTTATAATTTCCTAAACCATAACTTTACCTTATATTCTGAATCATAACAAGTTTCCTTAGTGTTTGCATTGTATTAGGTACAAGTAATCTATGGACAATTTAAATATGTAGGATGTAGATTATATGCAAATATAATACCACTTTTTTTATAAGGAACTTTTATTATCCATGAGTTTTGCTTTTTTTTTTTTTTTTTTTTTAGGAAGTCTTGAAACAAATCCCCTGCAGCTACTAGTGGAAATAAAGACAGAATGTTGGCCCAGAAATGCCATATTTTAATTTCTGGAACCTGTTACGTTGCTTAGCAGATAAGAATTAAAGTTACAGATAGTTGCTATCTGTTCAAAGTCTTTTTAGTTGCATATAGTGTCCAATTAGGTATTATATCTAAAAACACATTGACAAGTCCTAGGTCATCATTTAACCCTGGATTTGGCTTGTTTCCGCTGTTTTGGAATTTTGAGAGGAAGTCTTGGTATTTACTTCAGGCTGCCCTGGTACTCACTGTATAGCCCAGGCTGGCCTCAAACTGTAGCTGTCTTCTCACCCCAGAGACTCTAGTACTGTGATTGTAGGCACATGCCACACACCTGACTTTAACCTTATGCCTAATCATTCACTTAGATATTTGAGTAACTAAAATTCTCATATAAAGAATTCAGCATACTAAGTTGTAGTACTATACCCTATAGGAGTATCAGTGAAAAACCGAATTTGAAATTTGATATCCTAGTAATGCCCCCTCGTGGACTTACATGTGGACAGTGCCCATTTAAGGACTTAGTTTGCTTTGAAAACATGTATTATCTTGAGAGTGCATTTAAAAAGACTTAGACAAAGTGTGTTTTTAGCTGTATGGCCTTGCTTAATATTATAATGTTTAATCCATCCACATATAAACTTTGTGAAAAAGAAGTAAAGCGGTTTTCATTGTATCGTTGTTGATGAATGGGATACTTTAAAAAAACTATTTAGGTATTTGATTGACGTGGCATTAATATTTGGGTATCATGTGAGGAAAGGGTTCCGTCTTTGCTCCTTCACACATGGCTGTTCATTTTCCATCCATTCCTTGATTATCCTTTTGGTTTATGTGAACACTGTTAGCAAACAAACATTCCTAATATGTTTCTAGTTATTTGAGTCACCTTTCTTTTTCCTGGGCACATTTAGCTAAATGCTTGTTTGTTTATATTATGCGTAGTTCTTATGTGTATTCCACTGAATGGGTGTGGCAGTTGGTAGCCATAGGATTATTGCCCTTTGGTGGCTGTTATGAACAGGGCTGGTGGGAACATTGCATATGTCATGGTGTGGATGTCTGGGTTTTGTTTGTTTGTCTTTTGGATGGATCCTTGGGAGGATTACTAGCTGCCTTGGACGGTTGCTGAGCAGAAGGAATACATATGTCTATGTTGGGCTGCAAATGCTGGCCTTTCCCTCCCGACTGAATGGCTTTCATGAACTCATTAGTCATTTGTGTATGTTTTTGCAAAGTGTCTGTTCATATCTTTGTTCTGTTTGTTTCTTCCTTTTTCTTTTTAGGGGTATGAGAATTCTTGTGTTGTGGCTGTGGTGGCCATTTGCTGTGTGTGTGTGTGTGTGTGTGTGTGTGTGTGTGTGTATATGTTGTGGCTGTGGTGGCCATTTGCTGTGTGTGTGTGTGTGTGTGTTGTGGCTGTGGTGGCCATTTGCTGTGTGTGTTGTGGCTGTGGTGGCCATTTGCTGTGTGTGTGTGTGTTGTGGCTGTGGTGGCCATTTGCTGTGTGTGTGTGTTGTGGCTGTGGTGGCCATTTGCTGTGTGTGTGTGTGTGTGTGTGTGTGTGTGTTGTGGATGTGGTGGCCATTTGCTGTGTGTGTGTGTGTGTGTGTGTGTGTGTGTGGTGGCTATGGTGGCCATTTGCTGTGTGTGTGTGTGGTGGCTATGGTGGCCATTTGCTGTGTGTGTGTGTGTTGTGGCTGTGGTGGCCATTTGCTGTGTGTGTGTGTTGTGGCTGTGGTGGCCATTTGCTGTATGTGTGTCTTGTGGCTGTGGTGGCCATTTGCTGTGTGTGTTGTTGTGGCTGTGGTGGCATTTGCTGTGTGTGTTGTTGTGGCTGTGGTGGCATTTGCTGTGTGTGTTGTGGGCATCTTCTCCCAGTCTGCTTTGCTATTCATTTTCTTACTAGTGTCTATAAAGAAATAAAGGTTTTTAATGTTTAGTCAGGTATAAGTAGAACATATATTTGTTGTTTTACTAGTATGAACGATAAGTCATTTCCTGTTTAGTAAATTGCTCATAGATTACATGTGGTTTCTAGTGAAATAAAATCATAGTTTCACTTGTACAGCAGAGATGCAGGAAAGCAGTGTTGGTATTGAGGGTCCTGCCATTGTAATAGCTTGTGTAGGATAGACTTTTAAAATGAAAGAGTTGGCTATTTGTACATAAAATCTAGGATTATGTGACTTATTTTTTATATTTAACAGATGTGGTGGGCTTAGTTTAATTAGAAAACTAAAATACACATCTTTATTTCTGAGAAGATTCTTGTTCCTGTTATTTGGAAGTAACCTTACAGTGTTTAGGGAAATAGGCTACGCCCTCTTGTTACTGAAACCTTTTCAGTCATCAAGGTTCACTTCTTCATGCTCTTTTGATTTATGTTTTCCACATTGTCTGCTGTTGTAGGATCAAGATCCACCTGTTTTTAAAGCCATTTCTTCTGTTAGTGAATCTGATGGAATTTAGTCTTCCATACTCCCTACAGTAGGGAGAGGCAAGAAATGTGTGTAGATTATGGCACCAGAGACTCGTTTTTAAGTCCTGGTGTGCTCTAACCCTCCAGTTCTCCTGGGCGTCTCGAGGAGGAGGCAGTCTTCCTCCCACTGGGTGTGTTTACTTTCCCACTGCAGCCAGGACTAGGGCCTGGTTGTTAAACTAGTGCAGTTTAATGTAAGAATGCTCCTGATGGCTGAGTGCTTTGTAATGTGCTACCACCATGTTCTGCTTGGACCTCATTTGCTCCTTGCCTCAGGGGTTGCTAGTTCTCCATGACAGGGAGGGAGGGAGCTAACAGCAGTCCTCTTCACTTTCATAATCTCATTGTCATTATGATAGTGTATTTGATCCTCTACTCTGGAAGTACATGTGGAGTCATGAAGCATCTCACAAGAGAATAGCTTGATCAGCCCCCCCCATCTGTATTATAGATAAGGACATGAAGCAATTTCTATTTCTTGATGACTTTATGTTTTGAGTTTAAAGTAACTTGAATTTGCATTATACCAGACACATGTTTATATTCAAGTACAAATATATTCTACTGCCAAATACAAATTATGTTTAGATTTTCTGCCATTTTACCACCAGCTATAAATTATGTATGTGCATTGATTTTTCAAATAACTACAGGATAAGTCCATCGAGTGTTGCTTTTGATCATTTTCTGGCTTTTGGTTGTGGCTGCTTTTCTATAAAGAAGGGCCAGTTGACCAGGTGTGATAGTGCATGACTGTAAATCCAGCATTTGCCTGGAGACAGGATCAGGAGCTCAAGGCCAGCCTTGCACACTAATAGAGTTGAAGCTAGGCTGGGCTCCTAGAGCATCTGTCCAACAAAAGAAATAACAAAGGAGGGCAGCTGGACCTCTTCGGTTACCTCTGAAGTAAATCCTTGGGTTGCCACTCTGAGATGAGAAGTTGAGACCGGGCAGTAGAGAAGAATGGATCACGGTGATTACCTAAGGTCTATGGAGGTGGAATTAGCGGTTTCACTTGAGCTATTGCAGAGTACTTAGCCAAGCACTTTGAATTCTATTTATGTCTTCTGCACTGGACTCGTGATTTAGATTGACTACCATTTATTCTGAAAGAAAGGAGAAAGTTGCTCATTTGCTATAGTCTGTAGAGCTGACACAACATTCTTACAATAGACATCAGTCTTGATTTGAGAATTGAAGTTCTTCTATTCATGGTGGGGAGTTGTTTAAGACTATATTTTAATCATAAAAATTCATTTCTTTTAAGTCTTCATCTTTTCATATTTTAACTTAACTTTTTGAAAAGTCAAATATAATTTGTCTTCCAAACTGAAACCAGACTTTAAACAATATTTTTACTTGTTTTAGTTAATGTACAGAATAATGGTTTTTATTATGACATTTTTATATGTGTGTATTTTACTTTATTTATACTTTCCCCCAGTTACCTTCTTTTGTCTTCTTCCCTCTTCCTGCTGGTCACCTCCCTCTGCCAAAAGTCTCATTTCTGCTTTCATGTTATATAGATGCGTATGGATATAAATCTACTTAACTGTCTGTTCTATATAAGAAAGACACCACATTGGTCATTGCCTTAGACTCCTTCCTCACAGTATAGACTACCATCTACTTTCATGTTGTATAAAAACATTTTTTAATCTGGACTCTGCATCTGAGAGGTCAGATATTTGTCTTTCTGAGTCTCGCTTATTTTGTTTAGCATGATAATGTCCATCCATTTTCTTGCAGATGACATAATTTCATTCTTTATGGCTGACTAAAACTTCATTGTGTGTATTTGCTACAATTAACCATTCAACTATTGATTGGCATCTAGGCTGACTATTGGGAATCATGGAATAAATGTGACTAACCAAGTTTCTAGGTAACTTTCCTACATTAATTTTCTTCTCTAGGTCTCTTGTAACTTTGTTTACACATACACCTGTTATCTAGTAAGATAAGTTTGTTTTTCCTGTATAAATGATTGTAGTATAAATTGATGACTTCCATTGTTACATTTCTTTGGTGAAGTTCATACCCTGAGTTGTTGCCTTTTTTTCTTTTTCTTTTTCTTTTTGTTTTGGGATAGGACAATTTCTATTAATTTCTGAAATGGTCTTAAACATTTGCCATTTGGTACTACATATTTATGTTAAGCAACATTCTCAGCATTAATGGTTATAAAATCAAAATATTGATCATCTCTGAAAGATGTTGACAATATGCTACATCTTGTGTCAGATATTAAGTAAAGTGTGTGTGTGTGTGTGTGTGTGTGTGTGTGTGTGTGTGTGTGTGTG
>OU015752.1:31780469-31795368 GCA_907169655.1 Acomys percivali
GTGTGTGTGTGTGTGTGTGTGTGTGTGTGTGTGTGTGTGTGTGTGTGTTCATTCATTTTGTTTTGTTGAGGCAGGGTCTCTGGCCTTGAATTTGCTATCTAGTGGGAGATGACCTTGAGTGCTTGATTTTCACTCTACCTCCTGAGTGGTGGGGTTACTACACACCACCAGGCAAAATTTAATCCTTTATATAATATATAAACAAGCACTTGCATCTTATTAGTATGCAAGTTTGCTTTTTTCTTTAATAAAAGGTAGACTATATGCATAGTAATTATTTTATAGTCAGTGTCTTTGTAATTGTCTATAAATGTTTGGCTTGTATATCTACTTGATATGCGTGTACACCTGTAATCTCATTAACAGTTCTCAGGTGGAATAGGGAAGCAAGCAGGACGTTTCAAGCCTTGCCTTACAGAGTATCACTTTCATTAAGTGTCTTAGTAGACCTTAATCATGCTGGGCTAATGGCCTGGAAAGCTGTAGCTTCTTAATGAGAGCCACAGCAGCTTCAGCTACTGGGCTCCTGATTTAGTCTGTCACATTATCTGTCGATGTGTCATCTGTAAATGAGATACGAAGAACATTCATTACCTTTGCTTCCATACTTCTTGGAAAAATTGAGAGTTTAACAAGGCTTTGAGAATTATTTAGATTTTATTTTATTTTTTAATTATGTGTCTCTGTGAGTGTACATTCTTGAGTACAGATACCATGGAGGCCAGAAGAGAGCATTGGATCGATCCCCTGGAGATAGCTATAGGCAGTGTGAACTGCCTGATAGTGTCCAGGGCCTGCATTCAGACCCTCTACAGAGCAGAGTTCACCATGGAGCCGTTTCCAGCTCAACTTTGGGAATTTGATTCCATTCATTTTGTTTCATTATTATCTCCCCCCCCCATCCACCCCAGTCCACCCCCTTCAGAACAAGTTTCATCTTCATTTTTAGCATCAGTTTCCCACATAAACAGTGAACTTGGATGTTTTAAATTTTAGTGTAACATTATTGGATACTTTAGTTGGAACAATTCCATACTGTGGCCTTAAAAAGAGAGAACAGTGAGGATGGTGCCATTATTTTCTCCTGTGACAGAATAACTGACACTGAGCATCTTGCCTATTGGGTGTCCAAATGCTTTCAAGAAGATGAGGGTGTTTATTTATTGAGCTGATTAATTTGGTACTGCTGTAGTATGCCTTCTAGATAATGGTGACATTTACCCCTCTCGTAGGTTTGTATTTGTTTATTGTTGTTAGAATTTATAGGAAGCACTAGTTTGAACTCCTTCTAGTATTATAAGCAATATAATGAAATGCTTAAATTAAGAGGAAAGGAATGCTAAACAAAACACATTTTTTAATGATGTTGGTCTTCAGTTAATGTTGAAATTTATCTGTTAAAAGAATTACCCGTTTCTGTGTCTTTAGAATAGGCTGGCCATGAAAATTCACAATAACGTGTCAGTGAACTGTGTGGCTTCAGATTGGTGTGGTATGAAACTGATTAGGCATTGCTACCTTGCATTCTGTTACCTAGAGCTTCGGAACATTAGAGCTGTTTCCTTCCTTTGCCTGGGATTTCAGGGGCTGCTCTAGTTGGAGACAAAGGGTTTTAGTCCTCACTAAACTACAAAGACAAGTATGATCTTTGTATTGTAGGCATAAAAAATATGGACTGTCTGTACTACTTGCTCACTTAAGACTGCCAGCCTTTTCCTAGTTGGACGCAGGCTAGGCTTCACCTTAAATGGGGTCCAGACTTAAGAATTTTAGCCTCAGTGTGACTGTTAATAGTTTATTCCCACAGATGATAGTGAATGTATGTGTGTGTGTGTGTGTGTGTGTGTTTGTGTGTACACATACAGAATATTCCCACACTATGTCAAAATCTAATATTTTTTTTTTTTTTTTTTGGATCAAGGCTGAAATTTTCTTAATTTGTTGTTTCAGCCCTGTAGAGTTTGGTTAAATAGTGAGGACACACACTTTCTGTGCATATATAGAGTTTTGAGAGAATATTCATGAGTATGGGTACTGGGAACAGGAGGAGGAACCGTGATGCTTTTCAGAATTCTAATTTCAAGCATTTAATTGTTGATGGGTTGTTAGGAGGAGGACATTGGATATAATAGGAACAGAGTGGTATTGAAGGCAGATGTGGAAACTGGCCTTTTAGAACTCACATGGAAATGAAAGCTTGGGTTGCAAATCTAGAGTAATCTTAGCTTATGCTCTTATAAAATGATAGGGTAGGTGGGGGCACTGACTTTAATATTAAGTATGAAACCTAGTTTATAACTAACCAGAATTTATACAGCCTGTGACACATAGTAACACCTTTTTAATCATGAAATCTCATGCTAATGTGTGGCCATAATGCTGAAAGGGATGCAGTTAATTCATTAATTCACAAACAGGAGACTTGTATATAAATTTAGTTTTCTTTCCCAGTTGAACCCAATTTTTGAGCATTGAGGTACAAAGGAAAATGTTATATATAGATATTTATGTGATAAAAGAAAGAAAGGTAAGTAGTTCACTAGGGTAAAGTAATTTATCAGAAGTCTGGTAGATGTTAGCAGAATCTTGAAGGTTTTTTGTTTTTGTTTTGGTTTTGGTTTTTAAATTAAAGACTTTTAGAGGCATAACTGAAACCCTGCAATTTTACACAATAGTTGCCTCATGACTATTTCATAATGTAAGGCTTGTTTCTAGAGTCTTCACATTATTTATTCTGGAATCTAAATTAGACTCATTTTACATTGCTCTCATTTGTTTAATACTTTACCTAAGTTAGTTACCTGATAGAAAGAACTCTTTAATTTTTATGCTTTGTAAATATATTGTTTTGGCAAGCATACTAAAGCAGCATGGATAAAGATAATTTTTGTTTGAGGAAAAATATCACTACTCTCTTTATTAAAGATACATAATTGTGGGCTGGAGAGATGACTCAGTGGTTACGAGCAGTGGCTGCTTTTTCAGAGGTGCTGAGTTCAGTTTCCCAGCAACCACATGGTGGCTCACAACCATCTGTAATGAAATCTGGTGCCCTCTTCTGGCATGCAGGTGTGCACACCGGTAAAACACTACACATAATAAATAAATCTTAAAAAAAAAATTTGTAATAAACATTAAAACATTTGTCATAAGCACAAAAAATAATGGGCTGGTGTATAAAGTAGAAGTCCTCATTGTGAGCACACTGACTTTCTATGTGTATCTATCACATCATGTTAGCATCAGTTTTGAACTTTCTTCTCCAACTTGCTTTGGTCATGGCATCTCATCACAGCAATAATAACCCTACCTAGGACAGGCACACTTCTGCTTTTCTTTTTGATGACTTGCTCTATACTTTATGAAATCTTATTAAAATAACTTCTTTTTTTATTAAAAAAAGCTTTGAGAAAGTTGGCACTCAAAGATAAAGTAATAGACTGTTAATAATTTTACTTTCCTGTTTTGCTGTTTACTTGTGTTTTTTTATGTTTTAAACCTAAGAATATTATAGTAGGTAGCATATAAAACTGCAGATGTGTTCCACTTTTTATCTGTGTATTAGAGGAGTGTGGGTCTGAAGAGAAAGGAGAGCCTGTCAGTCAGGGTGAGTTCGTTGTTGTAGCAGTACACAGAAATAGTTTCAGTTGTCACAGTCAGGTATCGCTACTGATACCTAGCGGCCTAGATCAGGCTTATTGCTAAACATCTTAGAAGGTATAGGATAGCTCCTTGCTGTTATGTACCTAGAGCCAGACCATTAAGATGAAAGTAAGTGCTGACTAGTTCCCCAAAGATCCAGGAAGCTGAACGCAGCTAAGGGAAAGCTAAATTCAAGTTGTCAGCCCCTCTTGTCCTATCTACACACACAAAAAAGGATGATAGCACTGAAAGAAAGAGGGCCAAATGACCGCACCAAGTCCAGGGAGCCTGAAGAGCCAGGTGAGAGAAAAGCAGAAGGCTCCCATCTCCCTTTCAGTGGAAGTGATGACAGCTTCCCATTCTCTCATGTTCAAAGGGTCAGAAGATGTGTGGTTGACACTCAGATTACCTACAGTTCCCATGTTTATCTGTGAGCCCAAGAGAATGCATGCAAAGTAAGCAGGGTAACAGAGCCGGTACCTTAGACAGGAATATCTGCTGTGGGTGTTAATAGATTCAAAGTAGTGAAACCTCTGTTCTAAGTAGCACTGGCCAATAGAAATACAATGCTGCACATATGAAGGCAAACTTTTTCTACTAGCCGTATTCAAAAGAAGTAGGTGATATAAATTCACTGATACTTTTCATTAAATACAATATATACAAAGTACTAATTCTGTATGAAATGTTAATAAAACATTTTTTTCAACTAGAGTTCTGAAATCTATTTATACTTAAAGCATATATACCTACATAGTTTTTGTTTTGTTTTTAAAGATAAAGCCTTTATTGTATAATTTTGGCAGGCCTGATTATCATTGTGTAGCCTTGACTATTCTCAAACTCAATGGCAATCCTCCGGCCTCAGCCTCCCAGATGCTGGAATGATTGATGTGTACCAACACACCCAGCTTCGTGAGTAATTCTTAGCCTGTATTTAGATTTCACAAAATGTGTTGTTCAGAAAGTAATTTCACATGCTTAAGGTGCTACAAGCATGTGAAATACTTGTTGGTAACTGTGTCAAATTTAAGTTGACCAAAAATAAACGCAACAGTTTGGATCATCAGTCTCCCTAGCACATTTCAGGAATGCTGGTCATGTGAGCTAGAGGCAACCATATGGGATAGCATATCTCAAGAATATTGGAAAATTGCTTTATGAGTAAAGTGACCAAGCGAAAACCTACCAATTTAAAACTCTTTCTGGAAACCTAGCCTAGCTTCCTACTCACTATATTAGAATATTTGCCCTTTCACCTCCATTTTGGAAGAGCTTTAAAGTGGGTCAGATTAGGCTCTGCATTGTGCAGAGTTCTTCCAGTCTCAGGTTCCTGCAAAGGGTGTTAATTAAGATGAAAGCAGCTTACTTTACCCATTGAATGTTGCTAATCACTCAGTGCAGAAGACACCATTGAGCATCAAAGAAGTGTTTATCTTATGTTCTCCAGAGAAGCTTGCATATTAATGAACATGAGTATGTTGAGAGAGCAGAGCTGATTACTTCTCTTGGTCCTCAAATTTAATCTGGTATACACAGTGTTTATCTCCTGTGACTAAAGAATTTAAATCAGCAAAATGCCTCAGTGGCTAAAGGCTCTTGCTGCCAAGTCTGGCAACTCAAATTCATCTCCAAAACCCCCATGGAAGAAAGAATTGCTCTGGAACCTTCGCAAGCATCCGGCCATGGCACGTGCACATTCACAAACACAAAGCACATACACAGACAAATAACTGATAAACATTAATAAAAGTGAATACAGAAGAGAAGATCTATATTAAGGTGGGCTGACAGAAATTACTTAAATGTAGTTTATATTCTGTTAATTTGTCAGCTTTGCATGATTTCTGGTGAGTTGTCAGCTACTTTGTAGGCATTGTTCCTGAGGTCTGTGTGACAGTTTTTGGTTTTCCACATGATAAATGCATTTATCATTTGGAGACTTCTTGAATGCACCAGTTGCTTCTGTTGGTGATCAGACATTAGCTGTTAAGTAGGGTTTGTGTTTGGTTTGGTTTTGCTTTAGGTGGTTCATAGCACAGTAGAACTTGTGATTCTGTCCGAGTCCACTGGGTTAGCTTCTTTCTCCTGTTGTGTCCATTTTTTCATTTCAATAATTTTCAAGTGTTTCTAATCTAGTTGAACTCTCAGAAGGCATAAGTTTATTGAATATAAATAAAAGCAACATTCATTCTTAGTGTAATTAAAATGAATATTTTAAGTACATGTTGTTGTTGTTGTTGTTGCCTTGACAAACAATAATACCAGAGGTAGTTTCACATCTGGAACTACCACTATGATCAAAATGAATATTTTCACTACTCAAGGAAGTTTTTGGTACCTTTACCTTTCTACTCATCATCTCTTTTCAATAATTGATGTATTTTTTCTATTGATCTATATTTGAAATTATAAATTACTTTTCTGTTCCAGCATAATTTGTTGAATAGACCGTTTTTTCCAGAAGTGCATCATTGTCTATTGTGAATTACTCTTCTACTGCTGTGAAGACACCATGACCAAGGCAGCTGACAGAAGAAAGTGTTTAGTTGGGAGCTTGTTTACAGTTTCAGAAGGTTAGACCATTAGCATCATGGCTGGGAGTGTGTCAGCAGGCAGGCAAGCAAGCAAGCATGTGCAAATAGCACTGGAGCAGTAGCTGAGGGCTACATCCTAATTACCAGGCAGAGAGAGGCAGAGACAGATAGACAGAAGAAGAGGGAGAAGGGAAGGGGAGAGGAGAGGAGAGGTGGGAGGAGACAGACTGGGACTGACAATAGGAGATCTTAAAGCTTGCCCCCAGTGACACCCCTACTCCAACAAGACCTCATCTCCTAATCCTTCCCAAACAATTCCACTCCTCAGTGACTAAGCATTAAAATATATGAGCTTATGCGGACCATTCATTCCATTCAGACTACCACAACCATGTTATCTTTTTTGTTGAAAAATGGATTGACTTTATATATTTGTCTGTTTCTGGGGTGTCTTTTGTTCCATTGACCTGCTTCTTGTTAATTCCAGTGCCATTTGATTATGCATAGCATTAGTACTGAGTCTTGAAGTCAGAGTCCTTTAGCTTTTCAGCTCTATAATTTCCTGTTTGAGTTTTAGTTTCTATGTTTTCACTTCCTAAAGCATTAGTTCTCTTTAATTCTTTGAACTTACTTACGCTTATATAATTATTGTCCCTAAATTTTCACTAAATCCTGTCCATCATGGCTATGAGGTCCAGTGATTCTTCCTTCCTCTTTCAACTAGGTTACTTTGCCCTTTTTCTGTGTGTGTATAGTCTGCCTGAAGTTTGGGGAGTTTTTGTTCTGAGTGCTGGCTGTTGATAATACAGATGTGGGTAAAGTCTGAGGTTAGGGTTAGGGGGTAAAGTCCATGGTCCCCTCTGCTACTTTGCCTGTGTTCGCTCGAGTATGCATCTAGGCTTTCGTTTATCCAAGAGCAGACATTATACCTTTTAGTCTCATTGTAGTTTCAAAATATCCTTCATTTCAGAAAACTTTTATGTTGGGCCAAATATATTGTATTAAGTCAATACCAAAAACTGTTATTAGTTTGTTTAGCAAGTAACAGACTGTTACATGGTTTTATGAAAACAAGTTTTGCAAAATGAAAGATGTAGGATGGAATCGTTTTCTACCTATTATGCACAGCTGTGTATGGTAAGATCTGACTTAGGTACCTAGATTTTCACATCTGCTTCGTGTGTAATCTCTTCTGAAGTGTACGTTTGGTTGAAGTACACGATGAACATTCAGATTTATAGTTTGTGTATTAGTAACCTCTATAAACAACTATAGATAAGTGGTTTCTTAATTTCTTTTTGATTCTAGGGTTTGAACTTAGGACCTCACATATTAGGCAAGCAAGCCTTCTACCACTGAGCCACCGCAGCCTGACCATGGTGGTTTCTCTCCTCACTCCCTCTCCCTACTCTCTCCCCTCTCTCTTTAAATTTAAAACTTTTTAAAGATTTATTTTGTGTGTATGGGTTATTAATGCACACACACAGCCACACACACACACCCTGGTGCTCATGGAGTCAGAAGAGAGTATCAGATTCTACTCCATAAGTGCTAGGAACGGTGCCCTCTGCATGAGCAACAACTGCTCTTCATCCGTGAGCGCATCTCAGCAGCACCAGTGGTAGCTCCTAGTTGTTAATGGTTAATTGCAGTGTAGAATCTGAAGCCATATCAAGGAGCTTTATTGTGTAACATTACAATCCACTGGTTACCTTTCACCTTGGAAAATTGTTCTACCTTTGTATGACTTTTGTAATAGTTTCCATTATCTTCAAAAGTATTGGTTGAGTTTCTAAGATAAAATAACACATTGACATCGTTCATTAATTTAAAAATGTTTATTTTATACTGTTGTCAGCAGGATGAATATGAATGGAAGTTGACATTCTGAGGGGTAAATGTCACAAACTTTCTAGTTTTTTTTTCCTTGATGGTTTGCATTTTGTCACTAGCAGTTAAAAAGTATGTTTGCCCCAATACACAAGTTTGAATACATAGGGTTTTTTTGTTTTTTTTTTTTTTTTACCATCTTAGTGAAAATGGCAAAAAGTGATTAGTTCAGCTTAAGTACATTTTCCCCCCAAAGCCAAATGCTTCTTTCTTGAAACAACTATTATACATGGATTTGCAGAAGTACATAGTCTATACTTTCCAATTCCTTAAATAATATTTTAAAAATTAATCTATGAATAAAGATTTAACAAAATTACTAATTTTTGCTTCCTTGTTAGGAACTTTAAAAGTGCTTGTCCCTTTGATCTTAAGTAAGGGAGAGTTTGTGATCATTGGTATGCCTTGGTGACTTACCTCGTCATGTGCTGACTCACCAGGTGCGTCCTTCATTGTACTAGTGCAGGTGGTAGTACAGTGAACTAAAGAAATCACATTTTAATTAAGAAAGGGGGCTGGAGAAATGGCTCAGTGGTTAAGAACACTGGCTGCTCTTCCAGAGGTCCTAAGTTCAATTCCCAGTAACCACATGGTGGCTCACAGCCATCTGTAATGGGTTCTGATGCTCTCTTCTGGTGTGTGTGGAAGACAGCACTGATGTACATAAATAACTCTTTTTTTAATCATTAAACAAAGAAAAGAATTTTGACCTTGTAGACACACCCTCCCCAACCTGACCTAGACAATCACTCAGCTGCTTTGGTAACTGTAGCAGGTGTGTTGTGGAGATGTGGCAACTTGTACTCTCTGAAGGCCAGGAACATTTCTCTCAGCGCTCCTCTCCTCTGACATATTCTAGCCTCTAGATCGTCATGATGCTTTTGAGCCTCAGGTGCCCTAGGACTAGTTCACACCCACATTTCCTCATCCTGAGGCACAAGCCTCTCATGATGTGGGGAGGATATTCTTTATAGTTACTAATTTGGGGTGGGTTCTGGGCTTTCCCTGCTGCTGTTTTGCTCCATGAGACCTAGGAAAGACAGTTTTTATCTTCCTGAGTCAGTACTTGACTTCAGGACAGTGCATCTCCCATGAATCCTACTCTGGGTCCCCTTTGCCTTTAAGTTCCCTCCATTAATTCTTGGGCTGTGCCAGGAGCTACTGGATCACTTGAAGTTGCATTTAGTTTTTGTTTTAAAATCTCATTACTTTCATTGCTTACCACCAAGTGAGTTAGCCATTGCTCAAAATTGAAAATGCTTAGCCCTTAATTCTAATTTAAATTCAACAAGCCACATTATTCTATACATTAGCAGTGGTTACTTGAATTCTTATGTTTACTGCTATTGATATATCAACTCTTGATGGCTTTAAAAAAAAAAAAACCCTAACATAATACTGATACTCAGTCTTCCTACCAGCTTGACTATTTTTATGCCCTGGTAAGTAAAACATAACTTGGATGAAATTTTTTTTTGTTTTCATAGTTTTTAATGGTATAATTTATGCCATTGTGTAACATTCCACTATTATATATGCACTTATGCTGAGGAAACTATGGCTATATATAATCAAGGATGTATTGTATATTTCAGTTAAAAAAGAAAAAAAACCACTTGGCTTCTGTTCTTGTTTTTGTTTGTTTTGAGACAGTCTTACACAGCTCAAGTTGGCCTTGAGCTAACTGTAGCCAAGGATGACCTTGAACTTCTGATCTTCCTGTCTCTTCTTTCAAAGTGCATCGGTTATAGGCATGTCGTTACACGCTTGGTTTTGTATAATGCTGGGAATCAAACCCAGGGTATTGTGAATGGTAGGTATGCTGTCTACCAAACGAGCTGCGTTCTTACCCCCTCATCACTTAAGTCCCATGATGTAATCAGAGTTCTAAAATTGAAGAGTAATTGTTTAAATTTATTTCTTTAGTATATATTTTGCTAAAGAATGAAAAATTTTGTTGCTTAGGGGAAAAGCCAACAATAGTAGCTGATGAAGATGGCTCAGTGGGTAAAGACACTTGTCATCAAGCCTCAGGACCTGATTTTAATCCCTAGTATCCACATGGTGAAGTGATTGCCCTTTTACCTCCATATTGTGTCCCCGCACCCAATAAATGTAGTAAAAGAGCTAAGAGGACCAACCACTGCAGTGTATTTAAAAATAAATAAGTAACTTAAGGGTTGCAAAGATGGCTCAGAGGGCCTGGGTTCAGTTTCCAGCACCCACGTGGCAGCTCACAGCCATCTGTAACTTCTCGGGTGATCCAGTCTCCTTCTGACATCTGTGAGGCACTGAACACACATGGTGCCCAGACTTAAAGCAGGCAAAATATTCATACACGTTGTGGTGGTTTGAATAGGAATGGCTCCCATAGAATCATGTGTGTGAGTGCTTGGCCCAGAAGGAGTGGTACTATTAGGTGTGGCCTTGTTGGAGGAAGTGTGTCACTGGGGGGTGGGCTTTGAGGTCTCCTGTGGTCAAACTACACCCAGTGTGGCACGCAGTTCCTTTCTGTTGCCTGTGGATCAAGATACAGAACCCTCAGCTCCTTCTCCAGCACCATGTCTGCCTGCACGCTGCCATGCTTCTCACCTTGATGACCGTAATGGACTAAATAAGCCTCTGAAGTGTAAGCCAGCCCCAGCTAAATCTTTTTCTTTATAAGAATTGTCATGGCCATGGTATCTCTTCAAACAATAAAACCCCAGCGAAGACACATGTAAAATAAAGATAACATAAATCATTTTTTATTTTTAAGGGTCCTGTGTGATTCTGTTTTTGAAACTCAGTGTAGCAAATGAATATTTGCATCCCTGAAAAGTAAGCTACTTAATATTTGGAAAACATTGAACATAGATAGAACTAGTTTAAATACTTTCAATGTCACCACAATGAACAATTTTAGACTTTAAACTCACATAATTTTAATGAGTTTCGATTCTTTCTTTCTTTCTTTCTTTCTTTCTTTCTTTCTTTCTTTCTTTTTTTTCTTCTCCCTATTAGAGGATTTCTTGTAGACCAGGCTGACCTCAGATTTACAGAGATCCACCTGCTTCTGCCTCCTGAGTGCTGGAATTAAAGGCATGTGCCATCACACCCAGATAACTTTCAATCTTTTTAATACTGTTATTTTTACCACTTGAAGCAAAACTTAAACACCTTTTGTTGATGTTTACTCTAAATGACTTGCTACACTTTTAGCTTGGAAAACTCTCGTGGTTTCAGCTCTGACTTTTAAAATCATCTAATACTATGTATCGTTAATACAGCGTAGTCTAAAATACTTTGCGTTTTTCTAGAATTTGGCACACTGAAGCTTTGCGTTAAGTTTAACTTTCTTTTTAAATTATAAGAATAATATAGGTGCTTAAATTCAATACTGTTGGAATTAACTTAATAGTGTTGAAAAAATAAATGAGACAACATTGCTAAAATTGTGTTGTCAGAATCTAAACAGATTCTGTCTAAATAAATAGAAGCTGGATAATAGGAGAATTACATATGGAGTCATATGGAGTGTTTTTGAGAATTTGGTCCTGCTTGAGTTATAACTGTCTTATTATGTCAGTGCTGTAGGTTTTCTAGTCCTCCTACTTGGAAAGGAGATAATAAAGTTGATGTCCATCAGTAGAAAAACTGGGAAGAGCAGAGTTGGAGTGGTTTAGGGTTGCGTCGTATCTCAGTTGATATAGTGTACGCTCTCTAGAACTTGTGAGGCCAAAGGAGGAAGGTCATGAGTTGGAGGCCAAGAGGGCTCTATAGTGACCATGTCTCACTAAATAAAGGAAATAAAGGAAAGGAAGTTTGAATGGCCATGATACCCATTAATTTACATTCTGGATCATTCATATGCTACTCCACTCCCATATTCGGTGAGGTCTTTGATGTTTGTATTGACCATACAGTATGATTTCCCAATTACATTTTGTGCCATAGTTAAATTACCTTTGATGGTTCCAAACTTGGAAAGTACAGTTTGAGGCATCTGAGTTGAATCTTAAACACAACTCCTAAAGTACCATCTGGCATTCCTCAGAGCTGCCATTGCCACCTTTGCTTGTGTATATGCCGTTCCTCCCTTATTAGAATGTAGTCCCACATAAGCCCCTGCTAAGAGTACTATGAAACACCAACAATGACTTTTATAGTCACAACCTGCTCTGCTCTACTGTATATAGAAAGCACATTTTCTTTATGCATTTCCCTGTTGAAGGCCATTCAGGTCGTCCATAATTCAGCTGCTGTGAGAAGTGTCACAGTAAACACTAGTGTGCAAGTGTCTGGTGTGGGGCTTAGGTGGAATCTTTGGGGTAGATACGCAGCAGTGGAATGGCTACCCTATGTGGTAGGGCTGATTGTTCGCTTTTGGAGGAGCTTGCATTGCATACTGAGGGGTTTGCATTTTAAGATGTACCTTAAATATTCTAAGTAGCTGATGGGTAATGGGTATTGTCAGACTTCAAGCTCAGCCTCTGCATACTTTCATTTTCTAAAAGTTTGTCATTTATTCCTCTCAGCAGTGGGAAAGACAGATTTAAACCCCTGTTATTTTAATTGCAGATACACCTAAACCTTATAGACTTTTTTTGTTGGCCTATGTCTAATGAACTTGAGATGGTTAAATATTTTCTACTACAGAGTTTGTTAGCAGCAGTTGGTTCAAGAAACAGGTCTTTCCTGTTGTGACATTGTTGTATAGTGGATGTGCCTATGTTCAGGTCCAGGAAAGAGCTAGGAGTGACCACAAAATGGTTCAACGCCATGCATTTGAGGCAGAACAGTTGCTACTTTTGAAATCACTTAAAGCAGAATCAAACTGGAACTAAACACTCAGGTTCTCTGGCACAGTAGGAAAGTTATCATAGTTACAATACTCACTGTTAGAGGAATTGAAGAATTAGTTCCCTTTCGACACTTTGCCTCTAACACCAATTACAAATTGCTGAATCAAAGTTCCTATTATGTAATTGTCATATTCTGCTAAGTAAGAATGTTTTCACCTCCATTTAATGCAGGATCTGGTGTTCATTCCTAAGTGTGGAGAACAGCCAGTGTTTTTCTAGCGGTTTCTTTTGTTTTTCTACATTTTGCACAAGAGCATACAGTAGCTAAGCCACAAGGATTTGCCCCCTTTTGGTTCTTGAGTCTGCCTTGTGATTGAGATGCCTTACAGACCAATCCGGAATTTCCTCCTGGAATTAAAAAAAAAAAAAAAAGCTTCTGCAAAAACTGTTCATTTGTTCATATGTAAAGGAATTTACACATATACAGGGAGCTTATTAGAGTGGCTTACAGACTGTGATCCAGCTAGTCCAGTGATGACTGTTTCTCAAGAACTGTTCAGTCTGAGAGGCTGACTCGCTCAGCAGCAGGATGTATGAACTTGCCAGCGAGAATAAGGACAAGGCGACAAAGAACAAAAGCTTTCCCTGTGCCCTTTATGAAGGCTGCCACAGAAGGTTGGCCCAGATTTCGGGTGGGTGCTCTGACCTCAGATGGTCTGGTTTAAGGTGGGTCTTCCTACCTGAAAGGATCTAGTTAATTAAAAGTCCCTCACAAGTATTCCCAGCTGCTTGGTTTTTGTAGATAATTCCAGACATAGTCAAGTTGACCACCAGTTATAGCCTTCAGGATGATAAAGTAACAGCAGCTTGATATTTTACTTTTTAACTCTTGAATCGGTTTAGAAGCCTGTGGAAAAAAAGTGATCGTTTCGGGAATTAAACAATACACAGCAGTCCCCTCCCCACTGTGTACACAGGAAATAGGGTAAGAATCAGTGGATGCCTGGAACCTTGGGTATTGCTGAGCCCCTGCGTCTGTACTTTTCCTGTACATATGAACTATGTTTTGTTCAATCTGGGTATTATGCATCACAGATTAGCAGCAGCATTGAATAATAATTATTATACTATAGTGAAGGTCATTGTGAGTAGCTTGAGGGTTTCATCACCTAGATGTGCAGTTGCATAGCCAGGATGGATTTCTCTCCCCTCCTCACAGCGTCACCAATAGATCTGTCCTTACACAGATCTTAACACACATTTTTCTCTTTGTATAAGTTGAGAACTTTCGTCTATTCATTTGAAGAAAACATGCTATCGTAAGCTGCTTTTGACATATTTGAATTACCAGCAACCAGCATCATTACACTTACTCTTTGAGGCTGTTACTAAGTAAAATAAGGGTTCCTTACTATCAGTCCTGTGATGCTGTGCTCGCTCATCTGTTAGCTTACATGACTACTAAGTGACTAGTGAGTAGGTGGTACATGTAGTGTGAGTACACTGGCCAGAGGGTGCTTCACCTCTTAGATGGGTGGAGCAAGTTACTCAGAATGGAGTGTGGTCTGAAACTTACAATTACTTGTGAAATTTTTCATTTAGAATTTTAGACTATGATTGACTGAAGACAGCTGAAACCATTGAGAACTGCAGGTGAGGGGGGGTTGACCAGAGAAGGTCTTCAAGAGCTCTCTGCATCTTCTCAGGCATGGCTAGTTTTAATACTGCAAGTGTTAAATTGCCCCAGATCTAAGGCGAGAGATGTGAATGCTTACCTTCAGACAGCTGTCCACTGTAACACAGCCATAGACTTGATGGCTCATGCATCACAGAAAGAACGGCTTTATAAACAGCATGATCATACTTAGTAATACGAAGATCACCTTCCAAATATTCCGAAAGAGTAATGAGCTTCAGTGTAGGAGTTAGAATGAATGAAGACCAGAGGATTATCAGCTGTGGTTCAAAGCCTATAACTGAATGTGTATGTGTGTGTGTGTGTGTGTGTGTGTGTGTGTGTGTGTGTGTGTGTGTGTGTGTGTGTGT
>OU015752.1:31795378-31805649 GCA_907169655.1 Acomys percivali
TGTGTGTGTGTGTGTGTGTGTGTGTGTGTGTGTGTGTGTGTGTGTGTTGTGTGTCGGGGAGTCAGGGGTGTGGGGGGGTATATATCCATATTTGCTTGTTAGGAGTGTGCTTGCATGTATGAAAGTACCTATGTGTATGGAGGCCAGAGGTTCTACATTGAGTGTTTTTCCCCTAGTGTCTCTCTGTGGACTGTATATTTTGGGACAGAGTCTTTCTCACTGAGTCTGGGATACACTGATTTGGCTAGACGTTGACTAGCTAGCTCCACTGTCCCAGCCGCCTCTGTATGGCAGATGAATGAATGCTGCTGTGCCCACCATTTTCATGGTGCTGAGGATCAGAACTCAGGTTCTCATGTTTATGTAACAAGCACTTTACCAGCTGAGCCACCATTTCTGCCCTTATGTAAGATATAAGTATCCCTTACCTAAAATGTTTGAGACCAAAGTACTTTGGAGTTCAGACCCACCCCTCCCTGGGATATTGGAATATTTGCATGTGTATAGAGTGAGATGTTTTGAGGTTGGAATCCTGCTCTCAATGTGAGATTCATTTGTGTTTCACATAGATCATGTACAAAACCTGAAAGTGATTTAATGTATACTTGAGTGCTCATCTGTCATGGGGTCAGATGTGGCATTTTCTGCTTGTGTGGTTATAAAAGTGCTCAGAAAGATTCACTTTCCTCGTAGCTTTGGATTGCAGGTATTTGACTGAAGATGCTTACCTGTTCAGTAGCTTTAATATCAGATGGGTAGCAACACGCCAATAGTCTTGGGAGGTCTGCTCTTACACAGCTGAGATGTTTACTTGGCATTAGGTGGTCCCATGTTTTATTTTCCTGGCCTTTCTGTTATAAGAGGTTCTGAATCTTAAGGGTTCTCTGTAGTTGTTTTTCGTGAAGTAGCTTTGTTACATGCATTTTCCAGGGACTGGATTCCTAGTTGTGAAAGTGGATGGAAGATCATAATATAGGGCCAGTTTTGTAGCACGACTGCAAGAGCTGGAGGCGCGTGCATTACTGTGTCTGTTAAACTTCTGGAAGTAAGCCAGTGTGCTTCTGGTGAGTCTCGTGTGTGAGCGGTGAGCCACCAACAGCCGTGTATGCTGTTATAACTCTTCTGAGGAGAGGAAGCATTTGGAAACTGAGCAGTGAAACAGCAGCAGCAGCAACAAGCAGTCAGAGTGGTAGTAAAGCTCGGGCAGTTTCAGCTAGCACATCTCACAGCAAGTCAGTGAGCAAGCACACGGCTCCCATACTGCTGCCTCGGGGAGCAAAGCAGGACTGTCCAGGGCCAGCTCTACTTTCATGTTTATGATGTCAAGTCATGTGATAACACTGTACCATAAGTTGCCAACTTCGCTTTACTCTAGAGAAGATCCTTTGCTGCAGTACTTCTTTTTCCTTTTTCTTTCTTTCTTTTCTTGAAAGAGAAAAAAATCGTGCAATGTATGTTTATGCCTACACCATGCCGAGGCGACACTTACCAGTAAATAATCTCTGTATCCCCGAGGTAAGATACTGTTTCTGCTTTCCCTGCACAGTGCTGCTGCAGCACGGAGCGGATCCAAACATTCGGAACACTGATGGGAAATCAGCTCTGGACCTGGCAGATCCTTCAGCAAAAGCTGTCCTCACAGGTAAGGAAACAGCTAGCAGACTGTTTGCTTTCATAAGATTTTCATGCACTGAATATTTTTCTACTAATGAAGCTAAGAAAATACTAAATACCTTATTAATTGGATATCTATCTTATTAATTGTGCTTTTGTGTGTGTGTGTGTGTGTGTGTGTGTGTGTGTGTGTATACACTGTGCATAGGACTGAGAATTACAGCATTAAATCATAATGCTACTCATATTTTGTCAGTTTCATGGCTTACATCACAGTTTTCCTCTACCTCCTCTCCTCGGCTGGCTTTTTAAGCCCTTCACTGTTGAGCAGACAAGGGCATTTGTGTTACTGTAAAAGTAGTTTCCATTGGAAAGACAACTTGCTGCCGTATCACTGGGGTCGATAGTTAAATACTCTGATGCTCTCCTCATCCACTTTTATATGTTTTATCACATCTTTTCACTTTTTACCACGATAGCCAAGTTTTTTGAACTGGGGCAGTAGATTGTCTTTTTACTTCCAGTAATGCAGATTTGGAGTTTATTAATTTTATTAAAGTGAGTGCCAAGACCCATGACAGAGGCGATGCTGGGGTAGACAGCCCCCTTGTCACAGGCTGCATGGTTGTTTTAATGGCTAGATCTTGAGCGGCTGCTGTCATTGATCTTCATTCTCAGAATGCTGCATCGGATCTATTTTTGTTTTTATTCTCAGCGTCTGAGCTCTGCGCCTTTGCCCTCCTTTACTTAACTGACCTTTGTCATTTGGAGCCTCTTTGTCACTGCAGTGCTAACAGTATTGTTTTAGGTTGTATGGACTGAGTGACTCTTAACTACCTTTTAAATGTGCTGTTTGACAAGATAGATCTATGTTCTTGCTGTGCACTCTTAATAGAGATGTAAGATGAATGGCAGGCATTTATGTATAGAAAGCTTTAAAATATATGGAATTTTTGCTTAATTGCTCTGCATGGAAAGACAACTTCCCACTGTGTTATAATTAATATAATCACTGCTAAATCAGAGTAATCTGATTTCTCTCGATTAATTAAAGATTAAATGAGTTGCTACACTAGGATAGCATATACCAGAGGACTAAAGCTGTTTAAATTAGTGTAGATATAGCTAATATAAACACCCAGTTTTAAATGATGGAATCAGGCCTACCTGATTTGTCTCCAGCCTGCCTGGGTCCTGAAGCCTCCAGCCTCTTATTAAAGAGCCATGCACAACAGTATAGCCACTTTTCACGGTCTCTGACCAGAGGAGAACTACAGTACCGACAGCTCCACTCAGTGAAGCTGCTACAGTATGGGACAAGTACCAGCAAGACTGTATTTCCGAGTGTCCTCCTCCTGACCTTTCCTCTTCGCCATCTCTCTGCCTGCCTGCTCATTTGTTAGGTGCATTTAATGCACCATTGCCTTTAGGACTACGTGTCTTCCTTTTGACAGACATACGTTTAGATATAAGCTTTAAGCCATAAGAGGCCACCTCCTGATGCAGCACAGGTCAGAGATCATTTTAGGGTAGAGCTCTGGCATACTTGTTTGCAGACACTGGAGTACCCCAGAGGGCAGACAGCACATCTCAAGTTGATTTGGGCACCATCTAGCATTGTACTTTAACTCTGATAGGGAGAATCTACATTCTTCTCAGTAACAAAACTGCTACAGATATTGTTCCTTTTTTGAGACAACTTTTCTTTCAGTTGTTTTGAAAAAGTCTAAAGTAGAAGTTTTCTTGGAAATAAAACTATTCTACTCACACATTCATGCTATATAATATACATCATGGAAATACTCAGGTGAGCTGTTTCAGCCTGATTTTCTGCCCGTACAGGCTTGTTACTAAGGAATTCTTTTGTATTTGTTTTGGTTTTTTGGTTTTTCAAGACAAGGTTTCTCTATGTAGCTAAAATGGGGTTGTAGAGTGCTTGCCTACAGTGCACAGAGCCTGGACACACAGGCTACACCTGCAGCCCTAACCCTTGGAAGGTGACGGGGGCTCTTGAAAGCTGTTAGACTTACCTAAGTGAGTCTCATTCTTATTCCAAATGAGTTGTAGCACCATTACATAACTTAAGGGTGATTTTTCTTTCATTTCTCTGTGAGTATTTAGGTGCTGAAAATCTTCCTGATAGTCTATCATGTGTTACGAGTTTGACACATTAACCAAACAATATGCAAGTACAACTTAAAGCAAATTAACAGAGTAAAGCTCTTTTTAGAGCAGTATAAAGTATGCGTTGGATTTTGTTTTATACATAAAGACTGCTATGCAAAGCAAGCATAGACTATCTGGCAGTTGAACTCTACCACACAATCTTTGCTTTGGAGAGCGCCATTAGGCATTTGGAAGAGATGACTAATTAGAAAGACTGGTTTGACTATTTGCTGAACTATTTGAGTGAGTGGTATATTTATAGAAGAGTTATGGGTTTCAGCTTTTGTTATTTACCTGTCTTCTTGTTAATCAGCCAGAGGACTTGGAGCCAGTACAGGTTTGTTTGTTGTGTTGGTTTTTAGAACAAAAGTATAAAATGTCAAAGTTTATATAAAATTTGAATATAATACTTAAATACTGAACAAGATATTTGGTGTGTTATATTTATGGATTTTTGAAAGTAACATTTTGGAATTTTTCTCTTTATAAAAAATATACTTGGAATGAGGAAAGCACAAAAGCTGGGCCAGGTGGTGCACACCTTTGATTGCAGTACTGTGGAGGCAGAAGCAGGCAGGTATCTGAGTTTGAGGTCATCCTGGTCTATGGAGTGAGTTCTAGGACAGCGAAGGCTACACAAAGAAGAAACTCTGTCTCATAAAACCAAAAAGAAAAGAAAAGCACATACAAGGAAAGATCATAATTCTCCCTTAGAGATGTCACTGATGGACTTTCTCATAGCCACTTCTTTTCTGCTAATATTCAACAATGTGTGTTATGTAGTGCTGAATAAAATATGCACATATACATGTGTTTGTGTTTTGCTAATAATCGATAGTCGTACATACCATGCAGTATTTGATTTAGTGGCATGGATAATTTCAGGAGACTGTAAGCAGTCTTCCACATCAGCTTTTAACTTTGCATGGACACACATTAGTTCCTCTCTCTCTCTCTCTCTGTCTCTCTCTCTCTCTCTCTCTCTCTCTCTCTCAAGAAAGTCTTAAGTATCCCAGGTTGGCTTTTAAAGCCCCCCCCCCCAAAAGAAAGAAAGAAAGAAAAGTCCATGCAGGTTGATATCATTGGTAATTTAAAATAGCTTTTGTTCAATTCTACCTTTCCATTTTGTTCAGATAAAAGACATGTAATTTCTGTGTTTGAAATATTTTCTTATGGTTTGTAATATTTCTGTACATTGTGATATTTTAAGGTTTTTTTTCCCCTTTTATTTTCCACAGTTGTATTTTTAAAAGTTTCGGTTCTGTTATTGGAATCAGGCTACTAAGAATCTATGTATATATTTGAACTAATACCATCCTTATAACAGCTGTACTTTCAACTTGATTTTTTTACTCCATTATGTAGTTTGAGATAAATAAATTTTTGAAATATGGACATTGCGGAAAAAAAAGAAAGTCTTATGTGTTCCAGGTTAGCTTTGAACTTGGTGTTTAGCCTAGCTTCTGGTCCTTCTCCCCGCAAGGGTTAAGATTACAGGTATATATGCCTCTGTGCCCAGGCTTTGTACGTAGTAGGCAAGCACTCTACCAACCCCGTTTTTAGCTTTTATTCATCTTTGTGACTTTGAGGTCATCAATTTCACCAAAATTGTGCTTCTTTAGGCATATTTAGGCTTAGCACATAAAAAAATGGGTGTTTCTGTTCTTGACTTTGTTGTATTTGAAGGCTTGTTTGTATTGCATGTGGTGTAATTATGGGAACGCTTAATGTGTATTTAAAAATTATTGTTAGCCTAGTAGTTGTGGTGCACACCTTTAATCCCATCACTTAGAAAGCAGAGGCAGGTGGATCTTTGTGAATTTGCAGCCAGCCTGGTCTACAGAGCAAGTTCTAGGACAGCCGGGGCTTTACAAACCCTGTCTGTAAAAAAAAAAAAAAAAAAAAAAAAAAATTTAAATTTAAAAAAAAAGAAAGAAAGAAAAAGAAAAGGCATTTTTATTTTTATTTATTTATTTATTTATTTATTTGCTTATTTGTTTTGTTTTGTTTTGGTCTTTCAAGACAGGATCTGTCCTGAATTCGATTTGTAGTCCAGGCTAGCCTCGAACTCACATTGATCCAGCTGTCTCCCGAGTACTGTGATTAAAGGTGTACACCGTTCTTTAATGGGACTAAGGATGATATTTTTTCCTATGTAAAGTGAAATATTTGGGGCAAAGTGGAAAGCATAGAGGACGTCAGTGGAACACTGAATCAGGCAGAGGTGAAAACTGATTAAGACTGAGAGTTTAGGGAGGGATAGATGACCCAAGAAATGTTTGGTTTTGGCAAGGTCAGTGGTAACTAGAATTTGAACTGTGTGAGTTTCTGTGGTCACAAGCTTGGCCCTAGTAATTGGCCCTAGTACCTTCCCAGTTTATTTTGGGAAACAAAAATAAGGAAGAAAGATAATTTGCACAAAGGTGCCAGAAAACTAAATAAGCCTTGTTCACACCTGTAACTGGAGAATTTGGTAGACTAAGGCAGGAGAAGGCAGGTTTGAGGTCAGCTGACCTACGTAGAGAATTCCAGAGTGCTCTGTATTATAGAATAAAAACCCTGCTCAAAACCCAAAACAGCAACAAAACCAAAACCAGGAAGAAACTTTAAGCTGAACTCACTGTACATCTAAAGCAGTCCTCATCTCTGGTTGCTGGGCAGCCTTCCAGGACTGCAGAGACATCAGCTATGGCTCATCTGAGACAGTGTTGAGGAGTCTGATGTGGGCCTGAAGAGACAGACTGGCTTGGTAAATCAACAAAGTATGTCTGGAATCCTACTCCACTGCTTTTTACTGCTTTCTAGGTAAGGGAAATAATAAATAATTAGTGAGGACTTCAATGGTTAGACTCTGTTCACTTAGCTTTGACCACTAGGATTTCTCTCAAGGAAAAGTTTCTCATTCTTTAGCACATTTCATCTACTTTCTTGGTAATTAGGTCTGTATTTTCAGATTGCTGGAGCACCAGCTCCTTACCACCTTACGCCTTAGCTTGAGGGCCAAATCATCCTTGCTCTCCTATGACAGCGGTCACTTCATGCATCTCTGACTCTGAGTTCCCATCACTGCGGCCAGAAGTAGTGAGTGTCCTGGTCAGAGCCCTCTATGGCACGTTCCCATTACCCATAGATAAAGTCCAAGTTCTGCACCCTATGGCCTGTTGTGATCTTACTCCTATCTTGTGTATTTCAGTTTTTAATTTTCTGATCCATATTCACTATAGTTGGATGCTTGCTGTTCCTCACACACATGAACTCTTTTCTGTGTCTAAAGTAAACATGGCTCTAGAATTTTGTGGCTCATCGGTTAGGTATCTGTTCAGATGTCTCACCATCCTGTTCCCAGTTCCACTCACTAATCTTACTTTATTTGTGGATTTGTTGATACCTGAAATAATGTTTTGTGGGCTTTATTTATAGAATAAAAGATTGAACTCAGGACTTACAGTGTATTAAGTGATTAGATTAAAAATATATGTTTGGGATCTGACTATTGATAACTGAGCAAATAGTATTGACAAAAAAATAATCATTAACTGACATATCATAATATTACATTTTAAAAAATTGTATGTATGGCTGATTTGTCTGCATACATGTCTTTGTACCACATGTGTACCTGGTGCCAGTGGAGGCAAGAAGAGAGTGTTGGGTCCTTAAGAGCTAGTGTTATAGATCATTGTGAGCCACAGTGTGGGTGCTGGGAATTGAACGTGGGTCCTTTGGAAGAGCAGCAGATTTTCTTAACAGTTGAGCAATTATCATCTTGCTAGCCCTCAAGTCATAGCCTTGGTACATTTCTTTCTAAAAAATTGTTTTGAGTTGCTTATAGTTGGTGCACTGCCTTTCAAACTGTAAGTATATATATTTTAAATGTTCAAGCTATTGATAAATACAAGGCAGGTAAAATAATGTAAGTAGGCCTTATAAGAGTTCTTTTTTTAATATTTATTTATTTATTGTATATGAGTGCTTTATCTGCAGAAGAGGGCATCAGATCACATTATAGAGGATTATGAGCCACCTTGTGGTTGCTGGGAATTGAACTCAGGACTTCTGAAAGAGCAGGCGGTGCTCTTAACCACTGAGCCATCTCTCCGGCCCCTATAAGAGTTCATGTTGTTAGGGTTGAAGAGTTCTGTATCATTTTAGATTAGAACTTTGACCACATTGCTAGTTTAAATGGTTCCTTTAGACTTTATTATAGTGAAGCTATTATTAATTTTTGCTTTGTGAAGGACAGTATGATATTGGACATTAGAACCCAGGGCCTCATAATGTCAGGCAAGTAATTTACTGTATCCCAGCTCCCACATTTGTTTATGTGGTATACACGGTGCCAGAATTTATTAATGTTTGCTATTGTAAGATTACTAGCTCTGTCCTTGACATTTTAATGTTGATACAATTATAGATGCACATGCAAATGTAGCAAGTAGTACACGGAGACCCCCGTGTATTCTTTACAGCTCTCCCTAGTGGTTTTATCTTGTAGACCTGTACTAAATCCCACAAGGAGATTTATAGTCTGTCAGTATGTAGAACACTTACACCATAGGGGAGTTCACTGTTTCCTCGCACCTCTATGTACTGTTAACTGGGGAAGTCTGAAACCAGTTAGAAGCATTCCCTTTGCTGTGCACAACAACCGCCCCCCCAGGTTCTTTAAGAAGATTATGAAATATATATATATTTCATTTTATATATATATTTGTTTTTTCCCCTCCTCCTTCCCCTTTTTTGTTAGAACAAACTTCTAACCATTTGGGCCTGGTGCTTTGTTACCTTAATTGTTTAATGTAGCTAGGACAATCAAGCTATGTATTTCTCCTTGTGTGACTTCTGGTAATTTGTCTTTCAAAGAATTGCTGAGTATCATCTAAGTAAACTCTCAAATGTGTTTATAGAGTTCTTTAGAGTTTTCCTGTGTCTTATATGTTGTTGTCCTTTCTACACTCAGTAATGATAGTCTCTGTTTCTTGTTGTTTGTCATTGTAGTTTTTGTTTGTTAATTTTATTGATATTTTTAAAAGAATTCATTAGTTTCATCTGTTTTCTGGTTTTGACATTATTTTTTTTCCTTCTTTCTACATTGAACCTGTTTTGCTTTTCTTCGGTGTTTTTGTAGAATTTATTTAATTTCTCCATAATCCACCGACTATTTACTAATGTTCTCCAGCTCTTAAATACCTTAAAGGTTCTTGTTGCTTTTACATTCATTTGAATTCTGGGAAAATGCTGTTTTCTCTTTCTTTCTTTTCTTTTTTTTTTTTTTTTTTCCTTTTTTTTGGGGGGGGGTTTGGTTGTGTTTTATGGTCCATAGTATGTTCTGTATTAGTGTATGTTCTGTGAGTAAACTAAAAGAACATGAGATCGATAAACATATTCTAATGTGCTCTGTGTCCTGATTGACTTTTCTCTCTAGTTTAATCCAATTAAGAGAGTGGTAGTAAAAGTTTAGCTAAAATTGGAAATTTGTGCCTTCTTTTACGTTCTGTCAGAGTTCGCTTCAAATGTGCTGTGGCTTCGTTGCCTGGCGCATGCATACTTAAGATAGCGTGTTTCTTGGTGAGTTGGCCCTGTTTCATTATGTCAGCACTGCCTCTGATCATTTTCTTTACTCTAAATTCTGCTTAACTGATGCTAATATAGTCTCTTGTGCTTTAAAAACATTTGCAAAGTATTTACTTGTCTACTCACTTTTAACCTGCCAATATCATTATACTGGAATTAATTTCTTTCACACAAAATTAATTGTGCAGTATTTTATCTTCTTTTCTGCCAGTTTCTGTTATTTTAATTGGTATATTTAGATTTCCCCAAGGCCTATGGTAGATTTCTGCCTCCTAGAACTTTAGTGTAATATATTTGTGTTTTAAGCTATCAAGATTATGGTAATTTGTTAGGGTAGCAATAAGAAACTATAGAGTATTGATCGTATCTTTTATTCGATTTATAATGTTCTTACTGTAGCAAATGATTTTCTGTTGACACTATACATTTTGTTTGTGGTCCTTAATTTTACTCTGCTCTGGAAAAAGAACTGCAAGATGCGGGGGCACTGCCTCCTTACGTGAGCTGTGAGTCTAGGCTCCCCAGGTCAGTCGCCCAAAGCAGAGTGAGTGGACATTTTCCTTCTTTCCAGACTGGTATTGATAATGTTGTGCCTGGCTAGTATTGTTTTTCATTACATGTATCTATGTGGCCTCCACTGATATCATGGTTTTTGGTGGCAGCCCCATTACTGTTAATGATTCTTTACAGGGCCAATGACAAAATGCAGGAACATGTTACTGTTACTGGGCAAGGTGTGGAAGTCTGTAGTCAGCCTTGGTGTGATCCTAGGAGGCATCAAAGTTTAGGCTCCTGGCTTTCTAATTAAAGCCTGGGGCAAGTGCATATTTGTGGTCCTCACTAGCTCGTTGTTGTCATAGGTAGGATGGGCTGCATGTGTGGAGGGTGTTCAGATGTGGGTATTACTACATGTGTGG
>OU015752.1:31805659-31842683 GCA_907169655.1 Acomys percivali
TGGAGGGCAGGGTTTGGATGGCTGTGAATATGATGGATTGACAGCCAGGACTTCCAGAACCAGCTTCAGTGAGTCAGTTTAACTATACTGGGGTGAACAAGGGTTATATAGAACTTTGGGGGGTTCCAGGGTGCGTGTACAACATCAGTTGGGGCTTAAGCTCACGGAATGCCTCATCTGTATGGAGAGGCATTCCAGGAATCCAAATTGCTTGCTGAGAAGGTTCTTATCAGGAGAAAGGAAGTTGAACCTGTAATTTCCCTAAGGACTACACGATTCTACCTGATTCCCTAGGACTAAGGATTCCTCAGGTAGAGAGTGCAGGGATGCGGGCTCCCCGAGCTGGGAAGCGGAAGCCCCGCTGACGGAGTCCTCCATTTTGTTTGGAGCTCTGGGATTTATGGTCTTGGTAGGTTGCAACCTTAGCAGCAGGGTTTTCCAACCGCTTACTATTGGAGAATTTACTAGTGGATGTTTGCAGAATACCATCTTTCCAGCTTTGCTCTAGCCTTGCTGTGCACAGTGCCAGTGTTGCGTGTATAACGTATAGTGTATAGTGTTACCCTGAGACCACAAATCTAGGGTAGTATATGATGCAAAATGTTAATGTTACCCTGAAAACCAAAACCACTTTCAAAGAGATCTCTACTTCTGTATCAAATATGCTCAGGGATTATTGTGCTAACACCTGTGTAATAACATCTTCCAGCATGCTCTAGGTATGTAAGTGCCAGATACTAGTAAAAGGCAGACTTATTCACACCCATTTGCTTAGCAAGCTATTGGATCCAGCCTCTGACAGCCTAAGACTAGGAAAGAGTATTACTGGGACCCAGAAGACATAGTGCTCTTAACTTAAACCTTCTGCTAAAGAGATTGTATCACCGGCATCATGCATACATCTAAGTGGGGTAGAGGTTAAATGGTTAGAAGAGACAGTAGTTGATTATAAAGGGAAATGTGTTTGTGCATGCCACAACTCATCACTCTTTCCATCACCATCTGTTCCTGTATGCAGTGATGTCAGTTCCTTATTTATTACCTGATTCTTATTGCTCCTAGTATTAGATTCTTGAGAGTGGAATTCTCTTTGCTTATTGTTATGATCTCAGCCCTCAATGAAATACCTTTAAAGTAGTAAGTAGATGGATAGTTACTGCTCATCCAGAACAGATTTATTATAATAGTACAACAGTGTTTTATGAAAGAAGACATGCCTGTGAGAGTGTGAGGGGGCTGGTCACATTCTGTGTGAGTCAGGTAATCAGAAAGAGATAAATGCTAGTGGGTAGCCCACTTTCTCCCTGTTCTTGACCCACACAGTGGTGCTGCCAGTTAAATTTTTCTGTAGAAACACCCTCACCAGTCCAGAAGTGTGTCTCCTAGGTGATTCCAAATGCCGTCAGCTTGAGAAAATCAAGTTTTATAATTTTTATGTAGATTAGTCAGACCAACTCCCCCCGCTCGCACACACACACAATCCTATTGCCTTTGCTGTATCATTAGTGTCAGTTGCAGATGTGTGGTGCTTCATAGCTAAACACTTTAGCATATATACTCTCCTAACAGTAAATATATTAGCCTGTGTAACCCAAATATAGTGATCATAGTTGGAAAATAAAGCATTAATGCAGTATTACCTCAAACATAATACAATTCATCTTTCTTCTATTTTATAGAAATGGTTCTTGGCCTATACTTTTTTCAGTAATATCTGGGAACTAAATTCTTTAAATAGCTTTTGAACTTGGAACTTTTTCACAGACATTTAAATTTTGGCCTATCACTTATTACATCTTTACCTACTAGTTTCCTCTACAGATCTACTAAAATTTGCCTGGCTCTCTCCTCTTGTCCTTTATCCCCTTTTTAATAGATTCTGCTTTTTGTGTAATGATGTACTGCTATCTGTGTTTCTTAGATTAATGGAATGCAGATGGTAATTATGGACTATTGTATATCACTTAGATCAAGTGCTTGAAAAATATATCATGAAATTGCTTTAAAAGCCATATTAAGGGGCCAGATGTAGTGACACGTGCCTGTGATTCCAACAAGTGGATGCTGAGGCAGAAAGATCTTCAGTTTAAGGCTAGCCTGGGATACTTAGTAAGACTGTCATAGTGAGAAGTGACAGGAAAAAGGTACATTAAGACTTTACTCTTCCTTTCAAAAACATGCCAACCAGTACTCTTCTGAAACGATTTTAATATATTGGTGATTCAGGCTAGATTTTGTAACATTTTGTTGTTCAATCACAAAAAAATGTATAAGCAATGGGTTATGTATTACTTGTAATTACAAAATAGTGGAGCTACTTAGATGGCTAGTGATCAGTATTATGTACGTCCAATAGAATATTTCACAAATATGAAATAAGTTCTTTGTGAACTATCGATAGGTTGTTCTCAAGATAGACTTTTCAGACATGTGTATGAAAAAGTATTTATTATGTGACATTCTTTCTGTAAGAAACAATATGTAGTAGTTGTGTCTTGGTTTTGACATCTTTATGGTGTCTCCAGAGTTATGGTATCACAGAGTCACTGCTGTGTAGTTTTGTCTTGGACACTGTCTTTTTCTGTCTCTTGGATTACCCTGCTCTAAAGACAGCAGCGACTCTACAGAGAAGCCTATGAGGTGGCATTGGAGTATCTGACCACAGTCAGTAATAGACAACCTCAGGGAGGCCTGTCAGCCACATCCTGAGAAGGCCGACATCAGTTTCCAGGCTCACTTAAACCTTGAGATACTGCAGCTCAGTATCTGCAGCTCAGATGCTGAGTCACTCAGCTAACCATTCCCGGATCCCTGGCCCCACAGACAGTATGAGGTGATGTTTGTTCTTTTAGCTACCAGCCATCGAGGTGAACTGTTTGGGCAGAAACAGATTCCTAGTATATAGTGATGCATTTTTAATTACTCATTTTAACCTTTGTTCTCTTGTAAAATGAAACACAGAAAGAATAAACCAGAAAACATTAAAATTGGTAATATTCAAGAAAGTTGACATTTCAGAGAGGAAGACTGGGAGGGCGGGGCAGGTAGACAGCAGGAAACCATGAGAAATCCAGCAAAGTGAAGGAATCCAGGGGTATTTCTTGGAGAATTCTGTTCTGCTGCAAGTGTAACTCCAGCAAGTCTGTCGTGTGTGCATACTAAGAAAGTTAAAGGATGAAGAAGACACCCCGAACACAGACAAGCTGCCTTCCTTGTGAGGAAGTTGGAGTACTGTTGGAATATGATGTAGGACCTTATGCCCCAGCACAGAAGGATTTTAAGTAAAGCAGATTCTCTGTGAATTTTTAAAAAATATGTGTGACACATTAATCCTGAAACTTCTGACATTTTTGTAGTATTGAGTAAGTATGTAAGCAAGGGAGGGTCCTTGGAAGAAAGAGGTTGTACTAGAGAGAAAGCCCAGTGAGGCGAACCCCTCCCGGTCTGAGGTCTATGCGCCCTGTGTTCATGCACTTCTGAGAGAACCAGAGCCCTGGGGAGAAAAGAGATAGAAAGAATGCAGGGGTGCCGGGGAGTGGAGCCCTCACAGAAGCCGCACAGCTGCTTCTTAGCAATAGGCAAGTCAGTGCTCAGAGAAGAAGGAACAGTGTTTCTTATTGGTCAAACCTGGGACAATTTTGATAATCATAATAAATTATCATAGTGCTAGACTATATATATATATGAAAAATGGTAATAAATGAGTTCATGTAGTGAAAATGTATATATGAACAAATAAAGAGAGGCTCTTTCTTAGTCTTCATTTCTACTAATCAGTTTGGAGGGACTGTTAGAGGTAAGAAATTCATCATTACCACAGTCACAGTAAAGACAGGTAAGGACAAACGTTACATGGGGGCACTAAATCTTAGGGACCACGTTTGATTAGCATATATTTGCATATTTCTACACATCTGCCCATAAGTTAGACAGTACTTTGCTGGGTAATCAAAAGAAACATCACCAGTGAGAGAGTCAGATAAATCTTGTGTGTAAGCAGGGTGCTACCCGAGAAGACAGTCTCCATGTGTCTAGGGCACGGACACTGAAGTGTTAAAGACAAATACGTACATGCGGGAAACATAGGAAGCTCACGGGCAGAGTAGTATAAATAGGTGGGCCTGGCAGGCAGGGGTCTGCTGTAGTAGTTTTGCAAATTTTAGTGTTTGAGATCATTTCCACTGAAAAGTTTTCTAAGCGTTACTTGTTAAATAGAGAAGGGGGTTGCCGCTTAGCTGAGGTATAGAACCAGCACTGTATGTGCTGGTTTCTCTACTCTGCGCGCCAGCTTCCTTACGTTGCTAGCTAGAGTAAGCTCAGCCTCTTCCTGCCTCTTACATTTCTCTTCTAACCACGTCAGTGGTCTTTTGTATTTATTGTCTCAAACTTAAATGTTTCTTTTCAAATATGAGTGAAGTTTAAACTTCCTTGTCATTTTAGGCCATAACATTCTATGAGCACTGTCATGCTTATTAATTCTTTATCTTTTGTCCTGTTAGAAGCTAACTACTGGGCATTTCGTCCTTGAAGCAAATGGTGTCTACAGCTTTTTGTCCTATCCATGTTCCTACCTGAGTGACAGAACAGTCTGCACTTCCTTCCGGAAGGATGCCTTAGCCTGTTTGCACACCAGGTACACTGACTGGCTCTCTGGAAGCTTTTTAACCACATTAGCCCTCTTAGCTTTGTGAGTATGACTGCAGTGCATGGGCCAAGCAGCACTTTCTCAAGGAGTGGAGCAGGACCTACTTAAATATCAGTAATTTAAGAGTGTCTTGGTTTTATATATTTGATCATAACCCTCTGACGGTTTTGGAATTGCCACACATCTTTTTTTTTTTAATTGTGGACATTGGAAGTCACCTGAATTAACAGCCTGACAGGGACTGGAGAGAATAAGGGGATAATGTGCTTTAATTCCTTTTGAGGGAAGTAGAAACTGTGTAATTATCTGATATAACTGCATCATTTTTATATGGAAATATCTTTTAAAGGAAGTGGTACTTATGAACTTAATTGGACAGAAAATCAGTCCTAGATCTGAGAAGCTTGTACAGTGGAAAGACTGTCTGTCCATGGATCTGCGGCTCTAAGAGGCTCGCCCCCTCCAATTGGAGCACGTTGCCCTTCTTCCTGGAAAGAAGTGCTATTCTGTCCACCTGTTCTTAGGTTTCTCTTCTTTGCCTCAAGGTTTCTGTCTTTCCTTTTTTCCTGTTCGTGAGAAAAATTTTATTGCTCTTTATAATTCTAGTTATATGTATTTGCCTTCAATGTTTGAAAATGGGCCCTAGGTGAATGAAAAGGAATCTTTTTTCTCTATTGATGTTCAGTCTTTCCATATGTTGTTTTTCTATTATTCTACTGCCCTCCATTGCACTGAGAGTGAATGATATATTGCTTCTGACAGGACACAAAAATGACTGCTGTTTTAAGAGGTTATTAGAATGCCAGGGGGCAATAACAGGCAGGTGTGGGAGTCTCCAGAAGAGCAATGCCTTTGTGGACTTGTTTGCAAAATTAGTCTTCTTTTCATTTTCAAAACTTAATAAGGAAAAATAAAATAACTTTTGGCCTATAGTTTTTATAAAAGAAAAGTGAACACCCCAAATATAAATATGAATAATGATGCCTGGAAGCAAAAGCTAGCTAGGAATAGAGAAGGGGAAGAAATCCAATTAAGAGTGGAAGCAATATTCAGACCTCTTTAGTGCTGTCATCGCAGAGGTGTGTGGTACTGCTTGCTACTCATAAGGCTGTGTTTTATATACAGCCTTCTCAGTGACTGAATCCTTAAAGACATTTAGCAATTCAATATAAATTACCCTTTTGAAAAATAAAATAGCATCCTTTACATTTTATTTTTATTATTGTATGTTTAAGTGTGTATGCGTGTGTGTTTGTGTGTGTTCTCACAAGCACACATGAACGCATGCAAATGTGCCACATAGCACAGCTGGCACCATGCTGTCTTTCATCTGAGAACGTTCTTGACATAGGTAGGCTATATTTTTCCCCTTTCAGACCTAAACAATCTCATGTAACATCAGCTTCAAATTGGGACACTTAAGAAAAATAGCATTGCTAACGCAAAGGTGAGCAGAGTCCCTGTATTCACAGTGTTGCAGATGCTCTCCTCACCCAGCTTAGCTGAATAGCAGCTGCCTTTTGTACTCACTCCTGGACTCGTCCCTATTGTGTAATTGCAGCCAATTTAAACAACCCTCCCTTACGTAGACACTTTACTCAAAACCCCAGCCAGTACCCAAGTACTCAAACTGATCCTCACATCCTCTTCTTGGCTGTGCTTAGCTCACAGAGTGAGTTCTCCCTCACTGACCAGCCTGGTATGTCCAACTGCTGATACAGCCACAATAGTATTTGCTGGTGGGCCACGAAGAAGTATTTCTCAGGATGCAGATTCTTCCTTCAGCATTTAGGTATTGAATGTTCTGTTGGTTTAGTTTGTGAGGATTGGTAGATAGGTACAAAGCAACTGATTTTCTTCAATTCAGTGTGATAGCACTGAAATGAGGTATTGGGCTGTTGGTGCAGGACAAGGATGGAAAGACCCTGCCCTGCTGCCCTCTAGGGTGTGTTTTCATGTACAAATAAAGGTGAGTCTGCGCTGTTCATGCACCTCTTCCCCTCTATACCATATTATAACAAAAGGCATATGGATTCTTAAAATTTTATTTCCATGGTGTGTAGAATTCTTCTTACCTAACAAAAAGCTAAATTCCTGTAATATATTCCCAGGGGCCATGGAGTATTCCTGACATTATATATGGATTTTTAAACTTTTTTCTGAGAATGCTTCTTTCTTTCTTTTTCTGCTGGTTTTTAAAAGGGGGCGCACACACACGCACACACACAAACACACACACACACACCATTACCCCCTTCCCTCCCCTCCCTCCTCCTCTCTCCCTGGCGGCCAGTTGAAATATAGGCTATGTGTCTTTCCTGAAAGAACTTCTAGGATCCTGTTAGTTCCACCATCTGCCCTCAGGTAGACCTGTCTCCAAAGTCATTTTCTGTAAGATGTGATGGTTTCTCAGTTCAGTCTCCATCATTGCAAACTACAGACATGTAAAACAGAGAATGATACTAAGTATGCCAAGGAAATAATTGGATCCTGGGTTTAAAATTTTTACTCTTTCAAACTAATTTTTTACTTAAATCTATTAAAGTCATCAAAATGATAAAACATGAGGCTGCCAATGAACCCAAAATAGCCTGCTGAGATTTTATACCAATTACGAAGCTCTTAGTAGGTGATCTTTGTCACTGTTCTGTATAATCTATGCAGAAGCCGTTATACAAATGATTGGTTCTATCAATTGAGTCACAGTCACTCAAATGAATGTATAGTATCTACTGCTAATGGAATGAGAGATTGTGGAGAATTATTTTCAGTCTCTGGCTTAGTACATTCTCTAAAATGTATGGCTATTTAAAATGTAAATTTATTTGAAATAGTTTTCTATCTTCGTTACATTAGATTATATATATTATATATATGTAAAATTCAAATTTTGTGTCTATATTTATTTGCATTAGAGACAAATACTTTGAAATTATACAAGATGAGCCAGATTTTGTCCCTTGTAAATATGACCAGGCATGAACTATCTGGCTGTATAATTTATCACTGTTTAAAAGAAAAAAAATTAGAACAACCAACATAATATAGGTGTAGGGAAAGTCTTTTTGTTGTTGTTGTTTTTATTTTGTTTTGTTTTATATTTTCAAGACAGGGTTGGGAAGGGCTTTCTAATAGGACTCAATTTGCCCAATAATTAAGGTCAACAATTGACAAGGAGAATTTAATAAAACTAAAAAGCAAAGGAAACAATCAACTGGTTACAGAGGAAGCCCACACAATGTGAGAGAATCTTTGCTAGCTATATATGTGGCAGGGGTTTAATATCCGTAATATATAAAGAATTCAAACTATAAAGCATCAGAAAACTAAACACCCCATTCAAAAATGGGCTTAAGACCTGAATAGGAGTTCACAAAAGAATACAACTGGCTACAAAGTATATACTTTAAAAATGTTCATCATCTCTAGCAATTAGAAAATGGTAGCTTTGAAATTTATCTTATCCTAGTCAGAAAGGCAGATATACAACCTAACATACAACAAATGCTGGGGAGGACGTAGGGAAAGGGACCTGCATTCACTGTTGCTGTGATTGCAGACTGCTGCAGGCACTCTAGTAATCAGCACAGGGAATCCTGAATGCTGACAATAAATCCGTGCGGCCCACCTTTACCACGTGCTCCTCAGCGGAGACCCAGAGGCCTTGCCGTCCTACTCTATGCATACTTCCTCAGCCATATTCATTGCTTCTCTAATCACAGCAACTAGGAAGTGCAAACAACCTAAATGTCCTTCAGCTGACGATGGATAGTGAAAGGCTGGTATGTATACAAGATGGAATACCATTCAACTGCAAAGAAAAATGAAATCATGGACTTTGCAGGTAAATGGATGGAATTAGAAAAGATCACATTGAGCCAGGCAGTGGTGGCATATGCCTTTAATCCAAGCATTTGAGAGGCAGAGGCAAGTGGATCTTTGAGTACCAGGTCAGCCTGGTCTACAGAACAAGTTCCAGGATAGCCAGGGCTACACGGAGAAACCCTGTCTTGCAAAACAAAGCAAAAGCAAAGAAAGAGAAGGAAGAAATTATATTGAATGAGATAACCCAAACGTAGAAAGATAATTCCTTCTCCAACTGTTCAGGTGTGAATATGTAACTGAGGTAACTGCAGAATTCAGGAAAGTAAAAAGGGGCAGGTGGAGGTGGACAGTACCCCCAGTTCATCTAAGTCTGTGTATACATAGTTTAAGTGAAAATTTCCCTTCTTAGCTGGCAATGTTTCACCCACCACTCTAACAAAACCCCCAACACCAGGTATGCAAAGACCTCTTTTGAGTCATTGGTCAGGGTTGTGGAAAAGACTTTGAAAACATTATAGGCTACTGCCTCAACAAAAGGGAAGTCATGCTTGATACTGAAAATCTAGCCAGCTACCCGGGGCTAGTGAGGTCATGGATCTTGGGGGAAAACCTAAACCACCACCTACTCAACCAGTATAAGCCCTAACCACATTCTAAGTACTTATACTTATGGCCACAGAAAAGCGTGGAAACTTTTCTTTACAGCAGATAGAGACCGTTACAGAACACAATCAAAATCAAAATCAGGTGCCCAGTCCCAACTGATAAATCCACAATACAACCCTCACCTAAGGCTCAGGGATCATTGTGAAAGAGGCAAAAAGATTGTAAGAACCAAAGGAGCAGAGAGTTTGCTGTGAGAACCATATCTCTTAGAGACGTCAGAGAAGTTACACCCATGAAATCTCACCCCCATGCCTGAGGTCTAAGCATGACCTGAACAAAGATGGCACAGGTAAACATGCTGACACAGAAGGGAGAAAGCCTGGTATTCCTCACTTCTGGACGAAGAACTACAAGCAACTAAGGAATGCTGGGAGCAGAAAAGTAGTCTTCTCAAGGGAGACACACCAATTGGTTATCCAGTACCAATTGCTCAGCCCTAAAATACACGTGCAAGTGAGACTATACAGACTGATTGAGCATGTTGTGCTTATATACTTAATACACACACACACACACACACACACACACACATATATAAATAACAAGAATTAAAGAGACTGTGAATTTGAAAGAGATCCAGAACAGGAATACATGGGAGGTTTTGGAGTGAAGGTTTTGGAAGGCAGAAATTGATAAAATATGTCCCAAAAAATTAAAAGCTGTAATTTAAAATATATATAAAATCTTTCATTGGACTTAAAAATTTAGTGTATTTTAGAACACTGAATGTTGTTAAATTTAATTTTAGTCCTAATTTTTCATAATTTCCTATAGCTATTTTATTAATTAAAAACTTAAATTTCATTAATTTGTATGTGTTATATACATGCACATATAGAGGTCAGGGACTGCTCGTGGGAGTTATTCTTTCCTTATACCATGAGGATCCTGGGGTTAGGACTCTGATATTCAGGTTGGGCAGTAAGTACCTTTACCCTCTGAGCCAACTTGCTGGCCCTAATTATTTTATTTTAATTCTTTTTTTTTTTTTTTAAATTAAGCTAGTTCTGATTGGAAAGCAAAGACAGGATGATTGCAAGTTCAGGACCTGCCTGCACTACAGAGTGTCACTCTGGGCATCTTGATAAATAGAATGTGTTAACACTCCTCCTGAAAATAATTTTTTGTAGCATATAAGCCTTTGCACTTAGGAGATGGAGGCAGAGTTAGGCCCACCTGGTCTACATAGCAAATTAGAGGCCAACCAGTGCTACCGAGTAAGACCCTGGCTTAAAACAAATAAACAAACAAACCAAAAAACAAAAAACAAAAACAAAAAACAAAAAAAGGTCAAGTCAAGAGAAACAAAAGAGATTATTGATCCCTAGTGGAGAAGCAGTGTACCAGCCTGGCTGGCTAACGACAGCAGGCAGCACACAGGAGATCTGCTAGACCAGGGGGATGGTTGTTGTTTTTGCGATGTAACAAGATGGCTGGAGACTTTATGCCACTCAGAGCAGCAAGGGAATTTATTAGACTTAGGAATTCGTTCTTTCTGGAGTTACCTGTTGTTTTCACATCACAGTTGATTTTGGGAATGACTGACACCACAGAAGTTACAGCTATAGAAGAGCTGCTACAGCCATCTAGACTGGTGCAAGGAAGTTTTGCATTTCCAAGTCAAGTCTGCATTCTGTGGTCTTACACTTTGTGGTAATCTTTACTTCCAAGGAAATTGCCACATCTTCTCTTTCTCCATTAATCCTAATTTTACCCACTGGAGTTGTATTAGTACTGTTTGTGCCCTGACTGCTTAAGTATTAGGAGAGACGCACCACGCAGTTTTAAAATCCTGTTGTAAGGCTCTCTACAGAAAAAGGGGGAAAATACGTAGGTTTCTAATGTTTAGACTGCTTAGCATAAAAACTTGGTTTTTTGTGTTCTGGCTGATCAGGATGTTTCTAGTTATCACATGCATGTTGCCCATGGTTTTATATAAATAAAGGTAGTAGATTTTGGAGTTTTATGGAGATATGTGTGCTATACAACATGGGTGTAGGTTTTTTTAAACCTCTGAGAAGTTTTCGTTTCAAGAGGATGGTGATATATCCATTTTATATCCTTTAGTGTACGACATCAAGGAGACAATTAGCAGAGGTCAGCACACTAGAGCGTGAGTTGAATTGGAAAACACCATTTCCTAAACTACTGAACAAGGTCATAGTGTCTGAGGAAAGTTAAGTTAAAGAAAGCAACTCTTACAACTCAGAGCCCAGGACACAGTCTTATTACATGGCTGTCCTTTGAACATGTTCCGTGCCCTAAGATGCACTGATGTGTGCACATAATCAGCATACATTTCCCCCAAATGCTTTGTTAGACAATATACAGTGCCCCAGCACAATATTTGGTTTGTAAGTAGTGATTCTGCTATATTGTTAGGGAATAATGGCAAAGAAAATGGGCCTATGTTCAAATGAATACACCTTTCCTCTAATAATATTTCCACCCTTCTTAAAATTCATGGTAGCCGTTAACTAGTTTTACAAGATATAACTAAATTTGCAACAAGCAAAGTAGCAAGTTTGAAAACATACATGTACAGGACATCTCACGTTGATTCTGGTCACTTGCTGACTCTGATGGACACAGGAGGGGGCTACCTATTTGGAGCATTACTGAGAACAAACAAGCTGAGAAACACTTGTCACTTTCCCCCTTTGCTTATTCACAGTAAACTCTTAGATGACCCACAAGTAAGTGGAGAGTGGCTGAGTAAGGCCGTCTAACTTTAGTTTAGGCTGTACTTTGAGCAAAGAGTGCTAGAGACCCCTCCAGCACACAGGGAAAACTAAGCCATTGCTTCCAGGAAGCTCACTTTGGAAAAGTAAAGTATTCCAAATGGAAAAGTACACAATTACTGGCACAGCTAAGCTTCAGACGCAGGTGAGACCAACCCAGTTGTGGTAATTGCTGAGCTCTTGGCTTTAGGAAGTTGTGTTGAGCACCAATTGTTCTTCCCCTGTGTTCCATAAGACCTTGAGCATCATGTGAAAAACCATACATAGCTCTGTGTTCTTGCCTGACTTGAGCTGTAGGAAGTCAGGGCCCATACACTGTGTTCATGTTTGTATCTCCAGGTGTATATAATTAATGCATTTTATTGAAAAAAAATTACCCTCCCTCCCTTTCATTTATTTGTGTGTTCCTGAGACTCTGTATGTACACCAGTTATGTGCAGTGCCAATGGAGGTCTGAAGAGGGCACTGCTGGACTGGTGGTATAAGGTTGTGAGCCATTATTTAGGTGCTGGGAGACCAAACCCAGGGCCTTCTGTAAGAGCAGTCTGTGCTTTTAGCACTGAGCTGTCATTGTACCTTCTCAATACATAATTTCAACATATACTTAATGCTGGGGCCTTCCTTTGTGGGGCTATGTTCCAGGACCTCTAGGCATCTCTGTAGGTCATACTTAACCAGATCTGTTGTTGGTAGTTAATATTTTTAGACAGTGTACAAAATGCTTGTTTTCATTATGGCATTTTCTCTCTCTCCCTCTCCCCCCCCCCCACAGACAACACACACACAGACACACACACACCACACACACACACAGACACACACACACACCACACACACCACACACACACACACACCACACATACACACACACCACACACACACACACACCACACACCCCCCACACACACTATTTTGTTCTTGGTTGCACTCCCTACTACCCTATCTTGACTGCCCTACTCTTGCTTTAAAAAATGACATCTGAGCTGAATGTGGTGACACATGCCTTCAGTTGTGAAACAGGAGGATCACAGTGTTGCGGTTGACCCAGGCTAAAAGGTCTCAAAATTAACAAAAACAGGTAAAGACAATAGCAAGAAAAAATATAAATAAAAATTGTTAGGAGTGTCTCCCCTTGCGGGAGGACAGACTGCATTGCAGCAGTCGGGAGGGGAGCGACAGGATAGGGTTAGGACAGAGAACAACTTCGTTGACAATACAAAACAAACAGAAAGCTCAGTGGCACAGTCTGAATGGTTTAATGAAGCATATGCTTCTCATTCTGTGGAAACAATTACATGTTTGCATACGTAAATGTAACTTTCCAGCAGTAAGTACGTCTGCTGTCAGCCTTGTAAAATGACTTTCTTCACCAGCCATTTGAGAGGCAGAGGCAGAGGGAGCTCTGAGGCTACACAGAGAAACCCTGTCTAAAAAAAAAAAAAAAAAGATGACTTCCTTCCTTCCCTTTGAAAGCATAGCAAATATAACTGAGGAGTTAACTGTTTAACTAGCTTGTGAATAAAAAAATTAATAGCCATCAATAAACTAATCAGATATATGACTTACATTCTACAAAAATCTAATTCTTTTCATTTTCTGTTTTCTGGAAAATGTTGCCCAAATTATAAGTGCATTTGTAAAATGAAGGAGGGACTTGGTGTTTTTAGAGATTATATTTACATATTCATTAATAGGCGATAAAATAAATTATCCAGAAGAAATAGATGCTGATATTTAAATTGTAATCATGCAAAATATCAAATAAAGACAAGGCAGGCTTAGTTGTTTTTGTTGTTGTTGACAACATAGGGTCTCCTCGTCGTCTTGGCTGGCCTGGAAATGACAGTAGCCTACCTGCCCCTGCTTATGCCGCCACACCCAGCCATATTTTGTTTCGATTAAAATGTGGTAACTGAATAGAAGTTGAATGTCTGTGTGTTCAGCTAGCTCATGCTTATAGTGGAAGCATAGAGTAGGGGTTGTTGACGTTCCAGGCTAGCCTGGGCCCTGTAGTAAGACCCCCCAGAAAAAGCAAACAGAAAACCACCAAAACAACAACAACAAAAAATCCCAGTCAATTAATTAACACAAGGACTTTTAGATTTTACTATAAAGATGGTAAATAGTATAGCAAATGAAGACCATTTGTATATCGGATACTTGTCTCTTATTGGATGCCTCAGTACAGACCTTTAGCCAGCTCTAATACCCTGTTTTTGTTGATATGAGGCTGAGCTGAACTTTGTACAGACCTTTGGCTAGCTCTGTTACCCTTTTGTTGTATGTTTGTTTGTTTGTTTGTTTGTTTTTTCAAGACAGGGTTTCTCTGTGTAGCCTTGGCTGTCCTGGACTCCCTTTGTAGACCAGGCTGGCCTTGAACTCAAAGCGATCCGCCTGCCTCTGCCTCCCGAGTGCTGGGATTAAAGGTATGTGCCACCATGCCCACCTTGTTACCCTTTTTTGTTGTTGTTGATGATGTGAGGCTGAGCAGGTATCAGTGGCTGGGTAATTAATTTCCAAAGGAAGGAAGTGAATGAGCTCACAGTTCTGGACATCCCAAAGCGTGTCACCAGTCCCTGCCACTTAGCTTTGCTGAGGGCCTCAGTGATAGGAGCAGAGGTGAGAGTGATGGCCAGATGACAGTGAATGGGCATGCTTGCTTTTTATAATGATCCATTCTCCAGGAAACACGCTGTAGGAGACTAGCCAAAGCTGATGCCTCAGATTACATATTTGTTTTGGATTGAGCCCCATCTCTTAAAGATTTCCACCCACCTCTCAGCATCACCTTACTGGGGACCAAACTTCCCAGAGGTGCACCTACAGAAGGCAAACCTTGGCATCGTCAAAGGCTATTTTCCACATTTTACATGCTGTCTCAAGGCCCAGTGTATTCCAGAGGGTTCCGTAGTTTGGGGAATTTTCTACAGGGTCTAGGCTTTTACAGACACCAGTGTTTCTAAAGGGATTGGCACATGCACATTGAGAGGCTGAGGCAAGAGGATCAAGTTCAAGATGTGCTTGGGTCCCTGAGTAAGTAAAACCCTGTTCCAAAAAAGAAACAGGCCACTATTATGCAGAGATACTGTGTCAAGACTTAGCCTGATGGTGTCATTGTTTAGAAAGCAGTCACTCTAAGAAAGGATTATGGTCACTTTTCTAGCTGTAGAATGGCTCTGTTCCCTGTTCTCATCCCATCACTTTGTAGACAGGCATTGCTAGCAGAGCAGGCTTCCATTCCCTCAGTAGTAAATACAGTGCTAATACTGGGCTCATGTGATTTTAAAATTTGTTTCAAGCCTCATGCTTTAACATGCTGACTAATGTGCATATGGAGGACAGTGGGGAATGGAAAATGTGTTTTCTCGTATTCTGTGTTCTTTAATTGAAATATTTTTAAGGAGTTTAATGAGTGAAGATGAGCTCTGTCCTTGGTTACACTCAGCAAAATAAGGACCAGTTGTTAGTATAAAATCCAAGTGCTGTACATTTTGAATCACATTCTTCATTGTTACTATCTTGAGTGTTCTCTCTGAGTCAGCTGGTATTGGGTGTTCTATTTGTATTATCCCTGACCCTCAGTGCAACCCCATAAAGTAAGTTTTCTTTTTTCAAAAATGAGAAACAAGAGATTTGGAGGGAGGTTAAATGACTTGGCCAAACTCATGTGGGTAGATAATAGCATAACCTGAATTCATTTGAAGTGTTTGACCCTAAAAGTGATGCTCTTTGTCAGAACTCCTCAGTGACCCCAAGTCACCCAGTCCCTGTCCTGTCCCACAAGAGACATGTGATGGGGTGTTTCATTCAATTTTCCATGGTCATGGGTACATACCACTCTTAGCTTTGTGGTAAAAGTGAAAGTAGAAGCAAAATTCTAGCCTGCTATAACAAGACTACGGAAGACAAAGGTAATGGGAATTGAACAGAGCACATTTTTAGCACAAGTCACAATATTCTTATTTATGCTGACGCTGCTTGTTGGTTACGAGAATGCAGGTTTGATTTCAGGGATGCAAAGCATTGCATTTAGCCTCCTGAAGCATTCTCTTCTTGCTTGTTTAATGGTCAACCATCAATTAACAGGATTTTCACATTCTGTTCCAGAATATCATATTGTTTCCTTCTTTCTAGAAAGCCAAGTGTCTCCCTGTCCCCACATTTCTCTTAAGTTAAGAAACTGAAGAATCTACCAGTTTTCACATGTCCAGAGCTTGAACCACTAGAAAGGCCCTGTATTTTTAAATATTCAAAATTAAATGCATTTGATAACAGAAAGTAAATGAAATAAATATTTTGAAATAAAATATATCGCATTCTGAAGGTGTTTGGCTGGTCATCTCATCAACCTACAGCTTACGTTATGGTATTCTATTGGAAGTTCCTGGTACCTGAAGTATCTGGAAAAAAAGATAGCATCATTTTTCAGATAATCTCTATTGAATGCAAAGAAGTATATAATATATTTCAAAAAGGAATTCTGTCAAGAACAGACAACGTGAAATGCTAAATTAACAGTTAAATTGAAAACTCCACCATCCAGGCTGCTGTAGCCCTTTAGTGTTCCAAGAGTCAGTAGTTATGGTACGAGCCTTTTAGTAAAGCCAATGATTAATTTTACGTAAATGTGGTTGATACATTTATGAGAGAAAAGTACATCCATCAAAGAATTAGAAATATCAGTACTCAACACTGTCTTCTAATATTTGTATTATTTTTATGTGAGTTATGATATTACAATGCTTATTTCAAAAAATTCATTTTTTATTAAGCCTGTAGGCAAATTGATCTCTTCATATAAGAAACTGTTTGATGTGTAGTACCTGCTGTCTCAGAGCTGTGAGACTATACGAACACAGCACACTGTGATTTATAGGAACCATATTGTTATCTTTGAAAAGAAAATTACTTTCCTGCCGTCCTTGCTCTTATCAGGATGCATGCCCCTTGGATGCATCAGCCTACAGAGGCCATGGAGCCTTGCGAGATGCCTGTTTGGGAATTGTCAGACCCTGCTTCTCACAACAAGTTTCATCGTAAGGAATTGCAAACTAATGTTTGCATTAGTCCATGTGACTATTTTTTTTAGTGACGTAGGAACTTGTCTCCGATTTCATTGAACAATGGGGTACACTAAATTAGAAATGAATGTGGCAGTTGTGATTTAGGAATTGACGACATTAAAGATTAGTTACAGAGCTACTGTAAGAAGGTAGTGGGAGGGAAAAGTACATAAATATAGTCCCAGTAAGAATGGAAAGAATTTCAAGTACAGAGGACATTAAATGGATCATGTGATGGCAGAACTTGTAATTTGATGTTTTGGTTTAATTTCTTAGATTTTAACAAGGTGTGGGTTGACCACTTCTTAAAAGTTAAATATAAATTTAAAATGCAACCCAGCAATCACCATTACTAGACGTTTGCTGAAAAGAAATGAAATCATATGTCCATTCAAAATGGTTTTCTTAGATGTTTATGATAGCTTCATTTATAACCACCAAAACTCGAACCCCAGAATCTGCCAGGCAGGGAAAGGGCAATCAGACTGTGTCTGTATGATATGTAATGGAATACTGCTTAACAGTAAACAACTTACTCCGCTTAGTGACAGGAACAGGTTTCAAAAGCATTTAAATCAGGTAAGAAACCTAGACTCAAAAATGTGTGTTCAGTAATCCCATTTAGATGATATTCTGTGAATTAAAAGTGTAAGGACATTGCAGGGCCGAGTTAGGGGCCTGTGCTTGGACATATGCAAGTCATTAGGCTCAATCCCGTGGAGGGCACGGAATGTTAGGCAAGCAAATAGAAACTTGAGGGACAGAAGTTAGACCAGTGGTTGCCATGAAGTAAAGCATCTCCACCAGAAACATACTCTCCACAGATTCAAAATATTCTGATTTGAGGGGCTGGAGAGATGGCTCAGAGGTTAAGAGCAATGCTCGCCCTTCGAGAGGTCCTGAGTTCAATTCCCAGCAGCCACATGGTGGCTCACAGCCATCTAAATGGAGATCTGGTGCCCTCTTCTGGCACGCAGGTACACATACAGGCAGAACACTATGTACTTGATAAATAAGTCTTAAAAACAAAAATGTTTTTAAAAATTATTCTTTTCTGAAAAATTGTGGCATGTTTCATTTGATTGTGACCTTAGATTTAACTGTTGGTATGGACTTTGAAGCCGCATCAGAACAGATGGAAAGATTTGATAGGATTCAAGGGTAGAAACAGGATAATAAGAATTTTGAAGTTTTTCCTTGTCTCAGTAGTATTCATGAAAGATTTTCGGATGAAGACAATAGGTTAATTATTCCTAAGGCCATTATTTCTGTACAGCAGAGTATTTGTCTGTTGAAAATTGGTTTGCATGAGGATCTAGCTTTACTGATTTGAGAACAGACTACTTCCTGGTCTTGTAGCTAAATTCTTTCCACAACCACATAACTAGTTCTGTATCTTCAAACCAGAACACAGTGAAATACAGCATCTGAACTAATATTTTATTCCCCAAATAGGCTATGGGTTCAGCTAAAAGTATCAATTTCTTCTATTTGAGTTCAGTGCAGAAATTCTTGGTAGTGTTCAGCCTCCACAGGGGGATCAGAATTGTCAGGTCACAGTGCTGCACACAGCAACATGAGAGTCCCTACATTAATTTGTAATAGAGATACTTGACTGAAGTCTTCACAAAGCTCTTCCCTTGATATATCCAATAACTTCAGGAATTAAAGCATGCTATGGAAATGTGGAATACACTGGTCACTGGAATAGACCAGAAGAATTTCTTTCATCCGTCTTCCAGTGGCCCAGGACCCATGTTTATAAGCTTAATGCTTCAAAGTAGTTTGGTGAGAAATTTTGATTTATTTTTTATTCAGAGCTACAATTGTTTGCTTTATAAAGTGTCCTTGTACTTAATTTCTTTCTTCTCACATACATACGTCCTGTCTGACAAAGCTCCAGTTTGGTGGTTCTTTGCACATTAGCCTAGTTCCAGAACCTGATAGACTAGTGGATACAGTTAATCTAGACACCCGACTTGACTGCCTTGGGTCTAGTTCATTAGCTAATGAATATGATGACCACTGCACATGGTGGGACATGTCTGTAATCCCAGCACTCGGAGACCACGGCAAGGAGATTGCTGTGAGTTCAAGGCCAGCCTAGGCTGCATGGCAAGGAGCAGACCAGGCAGGGCCAGCAAGACCGTGTGTCTAGGGTAGATGGCTTGTTAGGTCTGCTCTGGAACTGCAAGGTGGGGTGAGGTGGAGACAGGTGACTTTCTGTGTGTAATGTGAGGCGTCACTGCAGTGTGTGGCTTGAAAGCAGAGACATCAGAATTCTTCTTCAGTCTTTTACTGCTTTAAACATCTGTGACTCTATATTCATAAACTCTCCATGTTATCTCATCTCTAAAAAACAAAATGGTTAATTTTTACAAAGCAATCTGCTTTGATCCTTTTGGTTGCTGGAGGTAAAGGCCCCTCACAGTGTTAAAATTGAGGTAAATCAAAAACCATGACTTTTGCCAGCCGTGGTGTTGACGCCTGTGATCCCAGTACTCAGGAGGCAGAGGTACGGGGATGGCTATGAGTTCGAGGGCAGCCTGGTCTATAAAGCAAGCCCAGGATAGCCAAGGCTACCCAGAGAAACCTTATCTAAAACACACACACAACAAAAAATTATGATTTCTATATGTAAGTTTCTTCAAAAGAAAAATTTGCCTGTATACTAGAGAAAATGAGGTTATTTCTAACTACTTCAGAGAAATATGAAGGGGGTATTTTTAACATTCATCCTGTCTTTTGCACATTAATATTTGGTAATAATAACTTCAAAACAAACATTGTGCTTATTTGTTTTCATCCTACTTTTTTCTAGTGAGAAAATATTTGAAGCCGTTTATTTTCTTCATTCCAGGCTGCTCTTACTTCGTTCACTTTCTAGCTTACCTATTGTTACTGTTTAACTGGGTGTTATTAAAGAATACAAACATTCTACAGAGTACCAGGCTCTCTCAGCTAAAGTGAAACAGACCTGGTGGTTAGGCCGCTGGTAAGCATCTCGGGTTTGCTGTCAGCATACAAAGAACTCTAAATTCATTATGATAGTACTTCCGCAAGGCAGGGTGTGAGGCATGGCTTCAGCTCTTGACTGATTGTGGTCCTTGGGCACCAGATAGTGGATGCTGGAATGTATTGCAGAAAAGCTGATTAAAGCCCTAAGATCTCTAACAGGAAGAGTAGAGTCAGTTGTAATACATACTTACATATTTCTTTTCAGAGTGTTGCCTTATTATCAGCCTATGCAGAAAGAAATAATATTTTTTGCAAAAACGAGCATTTTGTTGAAAATAGCAAGCTGTGCATGATTAGGACTTTTGTGCAGGTAGACTTATTAGAACTATGAGGAGCCTGAATCCTTTGCAGTTTTGTTACTTAGCTTATTGGAATTATATCTCACTGTGATTTGAATTTCAGGAGTAGTTACTTGCAGTTCACGGTGTATATATGCATGCTGCAGAATGTCTGCTGTGGAGCCTAGTATCTCATCCCTGTGTTCTGGTTGCCTTTCTTCCCAACAAAAGTGTACCGTTTAGTGTGGAAACATTTTATCTAGTCAGTATACTTGAAGATGCCTAGATACAGTGGATTTTGTACTCTTCCTGTTAAAACATCCAACATGTCCTCTTGTGGTCCTTTCATGGAGTTGGCGTCGTTGCCCTGCAGATGTCATTGGCTTGTCTAGGAAGAGTCAGTTTCCCTTCCTCTCTCAGGCCTCTCTTCTCTCACACTCCTTACCTGGAAGCCGCTTGTTTCTTTAAAACTCTGCTTTAGTTTCTCTCTGCCAGAAAGGCCTCCCCATTCCACAATTAACCTGTTAGTAATCCCAGTTACACTAGCCAATAAGCCCATAATAGGATTTCATAGGGTTTCCCCACACTCCACTGTAATCATTTGCTTTCTTCTCTCTCTCTCCTTTAATAGGATAATATTCCTTGAAGTCAGAGATGGCAGTGTTGTCTTTGAAACTGGCATATATATATATGCCTTTTGAATGCATGGGTGGCTTTTATAGATATATTCTATAATTTGCATTTATTTAGACTGTAATTATTAAGGCTTTCTGGGTTTTAAATTTGACTTTATAACATCACATTTCTAATATGTTCAATTTCTATATTGCTATTAAAAATGTTTAATAAAGATAAGTTTTTGGCCTGAAGATACCATTTTACTTTTATGCAGTTAATTATTAAACAATCTGAACTACATTTTATAGGGAATTGGAAAGACTAGTTCTGTGATTCTGAAATTGTTCAATCTACCGTATGGAATTGGGGGTGCATAGAAGTGGCTTTATGGGTATAAGATTCCCTTAATAACGTCTGTTTGAAAGCGCGGTTACAGTTTCTAGATTTTTAGCTAAGCTCCAATCCAAGAGACAAGACATCTGCGTTAATAGTGGGCTACAGGACTCAAGTGGCCGCTCAGGGGCCTTGGCATTTTTGTAGTGTTGGCAGTGAAGTAACTCAGTTTTGTAGCAAAATGGAAACAGAAAAAAAATGTATAATCGCAAATTTTGGAGTATTTTAAAATAATTTCAGGTTATTTTATAACTTTTATTTAATCTAAGGTTTTCTTTTTTAAATGTATACCTGATACTTTAACTGAAGGATATTTTTGAAACAATTTGTATAATTATTTCTTTAATGATATTGCCAGCAGAGTCACTGCATTAGAGCTGAATCAGAATCCTGGCTGTTATTTTTTATTTATTGAAGGAACAAACACAGTGTTGCTATTATTAAGGTTCCTTGTCCTTTAATAGAGCTTGCAAAAGAAACTTGTTAGCTCTTTATTAGTGCTCTAAGTAATCTCCTATGCAAGATTTGTAATTTCTATTTTCACACTGGTATATTTTGAAAAATCTGTTGTGAAAAGTAGAAGAGAGTAAAATTACCCATGTCATAGCAGTTAGTTCCCTGCTCAGCTCATGAGACCTCTGCTTAGTAAGATTTCCTGTTGTTAAGACTTGGTGAGCAAGTATAGAGATTACACAGGTTAGGTTATCGGTGCCGCGTAAGAGTGTGCTCTCTGTTTTGATTTTGGAGCACTGCCTCCAAGAGGCTCATAGCATTTGGTACGGAGTTCACGTATTTCTAGTCTACAGACCTTCCCTATCGAGGCGAAAAGGGATTTGTGGTTCTGATATTTACACTTTTTTTTTCCTGCTATAAAGCTCAGTGATGGTAATTAATAATAAAATAAACTTTCCATGGCATTACAAATAAAACAGGTTATTTTGTTTTTGTTTTTGGCTTTTTGAAGGCTAGTAATTTGTACCTTTAAAGAACCACATTATGTTGCTTTTGTCTCAGAATGTATTATGCTTCACAAGTATACTGTGACAGCCTGAATACAAACCGGGGGGAAGGGACATTGTCTTGAGCTGGCATGCCGTTATCAGAGGGAATGTGTTCCTGGACGCGAGGTTTAGCGTTCATTGGTTGTCTGAAGAAAGCTATTTCATCTGAGGATTGGACAAGAAGCTGCGTCAATTTGCTGCCCGTCTCCAAGGCACTGGTGATGCTGCCTTCACAAGCTGGCTAACGTCACGGCTCCATCACCCAGCGGGGTGTGGACTCTCTTTTTCTGTTCTTCTCGATTTAATTCTCTGTTTGCTGCCTACTGCATTTCTTAATCTGTCTTCTGCCAAATGCTAACAGCATGATATTTTGCAATCATTTAGGTGAATACAAAAAAGACGAACTCCTAGAAGCTGCTAGGTAAGTGATTCCATTCATTTTAAGTGAGTATAATGCATTTGGGGGGAGCACAGGTAGAGGAGTGTACAGATTTATAATGTGTTCGTATCTTGCTTGGGCTTTAAGGGATAGTGTGGGTAAGATCTACTTAGTCTTTGTGCACTTTATTTTACATTGTTAGTGCACAGAATGACAGAATCTCTCACTATGCTGAGCGGTGTAAGGCTAATTTTATTTGTAACGTATCTCGAGGTACTACCTGCAGACCTTTCAAAAGATATTCTTGGAGTGTTTATATACTTGTATCTTTCTTTTGCTTTGAAGATTATTTTTTTTCTATCCAAGCTTGAAGGAGAGACGTAAATGTTAAAATTCTCAGCTATTTTGTTAGTAGTGGTGATGGTGGTGATGGTGGTGATTTATAATTTAATTGATTACCTCTTTATAGAATTTGTATTTTTAAACTCAAATGTTTTAGATCATTTTTTCAGAATAAAGTTTGTTTGTAATTAAAATAACTATGTAGGTAAATTGTTAAGTGTAGAAAGCTACATCACCCAAGATACCATGCCACCACGTAATTAACAGGAATTATGTTAGCTGAAATAAATATTGTAGACATGCATTGTGATCCATATTTAAAAATTAAAGCAAAATCCTTGTTTTCCACTCTTAGTGAAAATATTCATAAGAAGCACTATAATTTTACAGATATTAACTTACTGCCTTTTTATAGGAGTGGTAATGAAGAAAAACTAATGGCTTTACTGACTCCTCTAAATGTGAATTGCCATGCAAGTGATGGGCGAAAGGTAAGTTATTTAAATGTTTCCTCGTCCAGTAATTTCTTCTTGCTTTACAATATAATTGTATTCAGTATGGTCTGTGTACATGTTTATTCGTACATATTTGTAGCTGTTTTTACTGGCATCCTTGCACTGTAAATGAAATGCTGCTCTCTCGCTGGTGGTCGTGACAGACTCCCAGGGAAGCATGGGTCTTAAGTGAGCTTCCCTCTTAAATGTCAGTTACTGAAAGTTGTTTGTTACATGAACTGCACACAGTGGTTTTGTAATAAAATTAACAGTGTGCTTTCTGTGTGCCGTAATAGAAAAAATATTTATCTTTGTTAGGACATAAGCGTTTTTAATTTATTTGGTAGGTTTGTCTGCTAAGTATCAACACTTTTTCTATTAAAAGTGAGAAACTGTTAATGATTTTTTTTAGATCTCCATAACAGTTCTACTTTTAAAAAAACTTAATTGTAGCATATTGTAAGAAAATAGATTAAAAGAGAAATATTCTGCATAAAGATACACTTGTCATAAGGAAATGTATAAAATGCGCAGCTAGCAGCCTCATTGTCTGCTCTGTATTCATGCTGAATAGAGAATGAAATGTAATGTGTTTCAGACTGTGGTAATTGACTGCAAAGTTTTGCAGTGACTAACCTGGTCGACGGAAAGAACCCCAGAATAGTTTCTACTGCTCCAAACTAGCAAATCCACTGAGTACTCTTCTCACTCTGCGGAGCTGATTTTAAAGGGCAGCTGCTTATGTCTCCTGCAGTTTTGGAGTTGCTTTTGGGATTTTAACCCCCATGAGTACTTTGTGCTCCATGTTTTATTTGGATCGGCTCAGTAGGTAGAGTTGCTCCTCTCACTGTGTGGGTGAGAGCCTGTCGCATCTGCAGTAAGTGCAGCTGTGGACGTAGACAAACCTAGAGCCAGCTTCCTTGAGTTCTCTGTATCCATTTTAGTCCTGGGAAGTTGGTGGGGAGTTACTATAGCAGGAGATGAAATCATCATCCCAGCTTTATCCCCAGATTTCAGCCTTTATGCTGGACAGTCCCGTCCTCTCTCCTAGGGATATAAGCCTCTCCTCCTCATACCTGGAACCAGTGTCCTTGCCCAAATTCTATGGCTCTTTTTCTGCATTAACCATAGGGTTTTTCCACAGACTTCCTTACATTGTACTTCTGCTTCCATGTCTGTCTTCTGCTATTCCGTTCGGGTTTTGTATTTTGCACAGGATCAAGCCTGGCATCTAGCTGCAGCTTAGAGTATTAGTCTGGTTCACTGACAAACATGATTTTAGCCCTCAAGGGAGAAAATCACCTCTACTACTCATGCTATTTAAAAAATTAGATCCATGGTATGTGAATGAGAGATTATATGCTTTCTGTTGGTCTTACTTTGTATTCTTTTTATTTCTGGAGAGTTAAGAAAGAACCATATTATTTTCATGTGGAATACATCTTTAGGAACATACCTGAGATACCACACTGAAGGATTTCTGCTGAAATAATACAATAATATTCTAAAAATATACACTTAACACATTTATACATTATCAGATTCTTTAAATTAAATCAGGTAATGAAAGAAAATTAAATAGGCATCAGTTGGGTTTTATTGTAATGCTTATATTTATTATAAGGACTCATTCACAGTTCACAATTGCCATCTGTATGGGAAACACAAGATTGCATACATAAAGGTTGGTAATATTTATGTTAGATTTCTATCCTCACATATGGCACAGAGTGATTCTTATTATCATGCACCAGTATGTAAAGCCACAAGTGGAACTGTCAATGCTAGTGGAGATTGCTGTGCACTCCTCTGGTTATAGCAGTGCTGTTTGCTTTCTTAGAGTAGATATCAAGAAAATATGTAAGCGAATCCAAGCTGATAAATTATAAGTTACTCTCTCAGAGATTTTATATGTATATCTGTGTTTACTAGAATCGGGGGACCTGTTTTTACAAAATAAAAATTAAGGTATGTTTTGTGTGCAGCTAAGTTAGTGAAGTATTTAAAATTTTACCTCTTGGCTTTTGTGTTAGAATTGGTCATACAATCAGATACTGTTTTCAGAGGTACTTCAAAGCACTGCTAAGGCTGAGCTGATTTTGTCCTTCCTTTTACATAATTCTTGGTTTGTAAATTTCAAAGGCCCATAGAAATGTAAATTCACAAACAGTTTTAGAAAGAAATATTTCTTATACAGTGACTTGTGGGTGGAGAATTGCTTAGAGATGTGTAGGGCATGAGATTTTAGCATTGTGTGTGGAATCACACCCTAGTGTAAGTTTGTTCTGTATGTGTTACTGTGCCTTGGTGACCTGGTTGTGCCTGTCAGTGGTTAGTGTTTGGATTTCGCACAGACAGATGTCTCTTTCTCCAGCCTCCAGAGCCCCGAGTGTCGTGGTGCTTCAGGAGGCTCTGCCCACTTTGCCCTGTTATGCTTTGCGGTCAGTCTTATCAATAGGCAAAATCGCCACACGTTTAAAGCTCGACACTGTGGTATACACCTGCACTCCCTGCAACTTGGAGAAGCCCAGGCAGGAGATTGGAAATTTGCAGGGCCAGCCTGGTCTACGTAATAAAGTACTTTTTTTTTTAAATTATTTATTTATTTATGTGAGTGTTCTGTTTGCATGTATGGCAGAAGAGGGCACCAAACCCCATTATAGATGGTTGTGAGCCACCATGTGGTTGCTGGGAATTGAACTCAAGCCCTCTGGAAGTGCAGCCAGCGCTCTTAACCACTGAGCCATCTCTCCAGCCCATGAAACCCTATCTTAAAAAGAGGAAAGAAAACGTTTAAGCATTTTGCTAAGCTGAACAGGGGAGGGTTGCTTTGTGGACAGAAAAGAGCAGAAGAGAAAGCACCAGAACAGCAAATGCATGCATGGGGAGGTCAGGGGGACTTTTTTTTTTTTTTTTTTTTTTAAGGGACTGGATATCATTGTCCTTCTGAGGCTGACCTGAAACTACAGGCTGGCCTGTGATTCACAGAGGCCTGCCTGCTTCTGATTCTCTAACGCTGGGGTTAAAGGTTATGTGCCACCAAACCTTTTTTTTTTTTTTTTAAGTGAGAAATCTCTCTTTACATAACAAAATGGGTGCAGTGGTATTACATTGTGTGTTTCTGAGAGAGAATTATGTGTGTCTTTCTGCACCCACTCCTGTTGCTGCTTTGATGTCACATACAAATATGTGTCACATACACACAAAAAGTGGCTAATAGTTGATATCTTAAAACAGCTTAAGAGGAGAGGGAGGGGTTGCATGCCTTTAATCCCAGCACTTGGGCGGTAGAGGCAGGCTGATCTGAGCTCCAGGATAGCCAGGGCTACACAGAGAAACCTTGTCTCAAAGAGCCAAGCCCTCCTCTCCCCCCCAAAAAAGAAAGAAAAACTTAATATTGGGAGCTGGAAAAAGAGCACTGGCTGCTTTTTCAGAGGTCCTGAGTTCAATTCCCAGCACCCACGTGGTGGCTCACAACCATCTGTAATTAACCAATGGGATCTGATTCCCTCTTCTGGTCTGCAGGTGTACATGCAGACAAAACACCCATAGACATAAATAAATCCATCTTTTAAAAAAATACATTACTAGAGTTCCTGAGGTTTCAGGTTTTTTTCTTGCTTCTAACATGTATTCATTCAACAGAAATAAGTGAGTGATAGAATGACTGAGATATTACCACAGATATTGAAACTGAGGCACTAAAAAGCTTTAATAACCCTTTTGATGTGGTAGCTATGAAGTAGAGAGTTAAGAAGAGGGTTTTCTTTTTCCTCGTCTAGGCTTTTTATGGCATTAATATTTAGACATCTGTAAGAATCCACAAATTTGTTGAGCACAGTGGCACATGCCTGTAATCCTTGCAATCAGGGAGGCAGAGGCAGGTGGATCTCTATGAGTTCCAGAACAGACAAGGCTACACAGAGAGGGAAAAAACAAACAAACAAACAAACAAACAGAAAAAGAATACACAAATTTACAAACATGCAACTGGGGACCAGAATAAAATTAGAAAATTGGATGGTCTTGCATGTCAGATGCAACTGAAAATATTTGCTCCCCTAACAAATAATGACTGAGAGTCTGAGAATAGAAAAGTAAAGCCATTAGAACAGCTATGGTTTAGAGAAGTGGCCCCACGATTAAGAGCACGAACTCTCTTACAGAAAACTATAGAGTTTGGTCCCCAGCACCCACATTGAGTCTAACTGCCCAGACCTCAAGCTCAAGAGGATCTGATGCCCTTCCCCCCTTACACACACCATACACATACTCACACACACCCACTGCAGAGATGGTCTAGTATTAAGAGTGCTAACTCCTCTTAAAAATGGACTTGGGTATGGTTCCCAGCACCTACACGATGAGTCACAATCACCTGTGACTGTTCTAGGGAGGCCTTCACAAGTTGCCACATGCATGTGATGCACATATGCTCATAAATGCTAGCACATACACACAAATAAAACGTAAATAAACCTTTAAAATCTATTTGATATGTAAATCAATGGGAAACCATGTAGAATTTAATAGCATGCCTTGAAACCACCATGAAGAAAACATGGTAAACTTGAAAGAGCAAATAGACTGAGACCAGAGAGTGGTTCGTGCCCTTGGCTCTTCCATTTCCACAGTGTGACTGTGGAGTTACCAGTTACTCATAATTTCCAGTTAATCATAAATGTTGATACTTGTTCCATTGCATAAGACATTTGAGAGGGTTAAGCCAATGTGCATGGAACAGTTTGAACACACATGATAACCACAAATCAAATCTACTCCTTTGATACATTTTTGAAGTCTTTGAATATACTTTGATATTAAAAATTAGTACATGGCTGGAAATAATGCCATTATGCTAATGTTGATTTGACTTCCATAAAGTATGTTCAGTAAAGCACAGAAGAAAAAATTAGTATAAGTAGTTTTGGTTTTTTTTATATATGATTAAATTGGGGTTGTATGCATTCATTTGTCCTGCTATAAGTAGACTTTCTCATTCTCCATCCACAGTCCCTTCCCTCCCTTCATATGCACCATGCTTTAGCAGGGTTATGCAGTTGTTGCATGGTATCTTTCTTACTTAGGCTTTTATTCCCTTCCTGCATTGACTCTGATCTTAGCTGGGAACTACTTTGACAATGCAATAAAAAGGAAGTGGTATTTATTCTAGACAAGCCCTGGGATAGCTTGGCTGCTGGTTTTTGGAATTCTCATTCTTAAAATTCAGCTGCCAGGCCATAAGGAATGGTACCAGTCACAAGAAGAGGTCCATGTGAAACACTGAGTCCCCAGACAAGCTCAGAAGCAGTGGGGACTGACTAGGTCTCACAGCCAGCAGCAGTCGATAACTGGGATGAGTGCCAGGGGAGAAGAAAGGGAGAGTGCACCTTTTCCTACTTAGGCAAAGCTTCTTGATAGCTGCTGAGAATTACCTGTTCACAGCCCCTGGAAGACTTGGGGATTTAAAAATATACCACCAACATATATTCACTTCTTAAGATACGTCCACCTGTTTTGAATTGGTGTCTTAAAATAATTTTTCTCCTCTTGGCAAAGAAATGATTTCATGTATATTTTTGAGGTCATGGGATTATGGGAGAAAGTAAGAACTTAAAGCTAGGTGACAGATGTTAACTGTTATCAGTTAAATGGTCACACCAAATTTTAATATATTCTTGAGGTCCCAATTTTTTCAGCCTAAACAGCAAAGTTTTTGAGCCTTGTGTACTTTTCAGTTTTAATATCCCAAACTTGTAATATATTGTGTTGTTTATATTTCAACTGTTACCAGTAATACTAAGTTGGACTTCTTAGGAATCTGTAGCTTCAAGCTGGAGAGGTAGCTCAGCAGTTAAGAGCTATTTCTGCTCTTCCAGAAGTCCTGAGTTCAATTCCTAGAAACCACATGGTGGCTCACAACCATCTATACCCTCTAACACAGGTGTACATGAAGACAGAGCACGTGCACACGCACACACACACACAAAATAAAGACATTTAAAAAAAAGAATTTGTAGCTTCACAGTGGGTAGAACACATATGGTCTACTGGCTGGTTTTGTGTCAATTTGACACAAGCTAGAGTCAACAGAGGGAGCCTCAGTTTAGGAAATGCCTCCATGAGATCCAACTGTACGGCATTTTCTCAATTAGTAATTGATGGGGGGAGGACCCAGCCCATGGTGGGTGGTGTCATCCCTAGCCTGATGGTCCTGGGTTCTATAAGGAAGCAGGCTGAGCAAGTTAGGGAACACAAGCCAGTGAGCAGCACCCTCCATGGCCTCTGCATCAGCTCCTGCTTGCAGGCCCAGCTCTGCTTGAGTTCCTGTGCTAACTTCCTCCAATGATGAACTGTGATATGGAAGTATAAACCAAACAAGCCCTTTCCTCCCCAGCTTGCTGTTTGGTCATGGTGTTTCATCACAGCAAGAGAAACCTAAGACAGTGGTATCTGGAAAAACTTCATGTCAGCCCCCCTCCTCCATCTGAAAGAGTTAACATTATCTAGGGACATAGCCTTGGCTTCTCCAGCCCTTGCTGCCCTCTGCTATCATCCTCATTCTTGCCAAATCTTGGTAGGTAAAGGTCATACCATTTTCCAAATCCCCAGTTCTTAGGGCTTATAGTTGAGATGTTATTTGGGATCGCGGAAGGTCGGAACTCATTAAGTCTGCATCAGGGACCTCTTCAAGTCCTGCAGGTTAATTATGTGTCTAATCAAAGCACTTCTGTAGGGCAGCTCTTGTTGAGCTGAGTATGCCTCACCGAAATGCAGAAACACCTTATAGCATTTTTTCTTGCATATTTATGTTGGGATCCAGTATATAAAATTTTTATGTTTGTGTATATTCATTTCTGTAACAACAAGGGCTTGAAAATGTCTTTTTGATTTTTCTTTAGATAATTACTTTTGCTAAAAAGATCTCTTTTGTCAAATGAAACATTTCTATAGTATTATTAGTAACTGTGTCAACAAAGCTATTTCTCTCACTAAGAAAATATTTTTTAGTAGAAGGGAACCCAATGTTGAAAGGAAGCTGGTAAAACATTGTGTCCTGATCTTAGCTTCCTGCAGTCTTCCACGTTAGCTGAGTAATGAGAAAGGAGTGAGTGCTGAATCATTTAGCTGTGTGAGTCAGTATTACAATTTTATTAGAAGTTGTGTTCAAAAGTGCTACTACATCTGCTCTACAATTGTTAGAATCTAAGTTTATAGGGTGTTTCTCTTCTACCCTTATAAATTATTAAACATTACATGATAAAGATAATCTAAGACATGCTAAGGATTCTGACTAGGGACATTCTGGCTTGAGCAGAATGGCCAGTTAGGAAAACACTCAACACACTCAGTATTCTGCAGAAAGTTCTTCAGGGATAAGCCTGTGTCTAAGAAGCACCACTCAGTATACAAGCTGTTGAGAAGCAGCAAGAACAAAAAGAAGAGCATGGAGAAACATAAGAACTCTGTATTTATCTGTGCTATATGTGCACTGCTGCATGCACGTGTGGACAGTAGAGGATGGATGATGCCTTCTGCTATGATTTTTCTTTCTGAGACAGGGTGTCTCAGTGAACCTGGAGCTTGCTGTTCAAGTAGATTGGCTGGCTACTTGCTTTATTTTAATACTTTAAAATTTTATTATCGTTGTTGTTGTTGTTGTGTGTAGGTGTTTTGCCTACATGTGTATCTGTGCCCCCCCCCCCAGAGGCCAGAAGAGGGAATTGGATTCTCCAGTACCGAATTACAGATGGTTGTGAGCTGCCATATGGGTGCTAAGAATGAACCTGGGTTAATTGAGCTAGTGACTCTTAACTGCTGAGTTGTCTCTCCAGCCCCTAGCCCTTATTTTAGAGACAGGGTCTTACTGTACAGCCTGGCTCGCCTAGACCTGGCTATTTAGACCATGCTTGGCCCCAACTCACAGAAATCCTCCTGCCTCCACTTCCTTAGTGCTGGGATTAAAGGTGCTTGCTACCATATCTGGCTAAATTAGCATTCTTAAAGCAGTTACCTGGCCAGTTACTATGTAAACTACTAATTTCTTAGTCTACAAATATATGACTTAGCTGGTTAGTTATCTTTGACTTTATGGCATTGATAACAGCACAGAAGGCCCAACACTTCTTTCTCACCATTTGGGAGGCTATCAAGTGTAAGGTCAAGGTGCCCCCATGTTCGATTGCTGCTGAGAGTCTGACCCTGCCTGCCTTCTTACCAGATGCTCACATGCTAGACTGAAGGCAAGCACCTGTCTCTTCTTAGGGCACACATCCCTTCTTAGGGTCCACAGCCCATGACTTCAACGAAGCCTTATTACTTCCTGCCATTTTAAGAGTGGCCTTCAGCCTCGGAATTTAAGGGAATTACAAATAGCCTAATATCTGTGCTTGTTTACTCATAAAGAATGTAAATTTTCAAAAAACTTTGTTGTTGTTGTTTTTACGTGAATAGTCATATCCTTAATCATTCAAGTGTTTCTGCTTTAAGAATGACATTGGTGGGCTGGAGAGATGGCTCAGTGGTTAAGAGCATGGTCTGCTCTTCCAGAGGTCCTGAGTTCAATTCCCAGCAACCACATGGTGGCTCACAACCATCTGTAATGAGATCTCGTGTCCTCTTCTGGCCTGCAGGTGTACCACGCAGAAAATTGTATACATAATAAATAAATCTTAAAAAAAAATAATGACATTGGTATTAAGATTCAAAACTATAACTGACATGTATAAACAGTAAAAATGCTTACTTCAGTATGCAGACTAGAAAGTTTGGAAGCAGACTAATTCTAAATGTATTATTTTCCTTTTGTAACTCCGACATTTTATATTGCAATATAATATTCTTGCATACCATAAAAATACCAGAGAAAATAAACTGCCTTCATAGGGGGCTCAGTACCTGTTGGCAGTGGGTGAGAAGGCTATAACTGAGGACAGCTGGGGCCTCTGCCTCTGACACCCTTGAACTGCTGCACTCACTACATGAATAGATCCCAGAATAGCAAGGATGTCGTAACTGAAGGAACCTTGAGGTAACAGCATATCTTCACCATCCTAAAGGCCTTCACACCTTCACAGCAGCTCAAGGAAGCCCGTTTCCTGGCATCTGCTTACCATGACTACCTACCCAGCTAGTGTAAATGGAGTGGGATCTGTGTCCTCACAGATCACCAGTAATCCCTACCTATCCAGCTAGTGTAAAGGGAGTCATCCCCATGTATCCTCACAGATCACTGGTAATTGCAATTTGAATTTGTCTACAAGGTATCTGTCTACTATAAATTATTTAGAACTTTTTGTAAGATCCATTTTATTCTTATGTATATGTATGTGTTTGCCTGTGTGTGTGGGTGCCTGTGGAGCCAGCAGAGGCTAGCTGAAGTTACAGGAGGTTCCAAGCAGTCTGAGGTGGTGCTAGGGAGTGACCTGGGGTCTTGGGAGAGCAGCAAGCACTCTTCACTGCTGAGCCATCTCTCCAGCTCCTGCCCAACCCCACTCCCTACCCCCATTGCTTAGAACTTTTGATGCCTGAGAACCTAAGGTTGCAGATTTTATTTATTAGAAGAAACACACCGCTGAGGATATGGCTCATCAGTGCAGCACTTGTCTGGGCTGTGTAATGCCATGAGTGTAGTTCCTAGCACCACTCCAAGAGGGGAAAAGGCCAGCCTACCGAGCATGGTGGCGCATGCCTTCAATCCCAGCACTCGGGAGGCAGAGGCAGGCGAATCTCTTGTGAGTTCGAAGCCAGCCTAGTCTACAAAGCAAGTCCAGGACAGCCAAGGCTACACAGAGAAACCCTGTCTTGAAAAACAAACAGGAAAAAAAAAATGGAGAGTCAAAAGTAGTTATGTGAATTTTGGGAGTGTGAAGTTTTTCTCCTTAAAACACAAAATAGTGACGTACCCTCAGACCAGCAAGCCTGGTTTGCTAGCTGTTTCTTAACTGCACGCTGTAAAGCTAGAGCTACACTTTGAGAACTCTTGAGCTGTCCTTCTCTCTCCCCTTTCAAACTCTGTAAGAGGATGCTAGAAAACTGTCCATCCATATAGTTGCCTCCTTTAGCTGATTCTGGACTCTGAGGTTAAAAAGAAAGACTGAAATGGCCCCTGGCTGAAGAGTCTCCTTGGTATTTCCATGCTGGTGATGCTAAGCTAATTCATACATGTAAAATATAATCTTCATATCTTTACTTTACAAATACTTTTAAAATTACCTTTCTAAGATTACTGAGGTTTGAATAGAAGGCCTTCTTCATGCTAGGCTGGTCCTCCACCATATATATATAGCCTCAGCTCTCTTTGATTTTAAGGTGGGAGTCTTGCTAAGTTACTTAGGCTGGCCTTGAACTTGCAGGCCTCATGCCTCTAGGACACACTTTGAATTTAAGGTAGTTGGAATGTAGAATAGTTGTTTTATAAAGTATCTCATAGTCCTAGAATGTTGAATTCAGATCTTTACACCCGTTCTAAAGATGAGTGTGCTCCTTTGGAAGAAGGCCCCTCTGAGGCTGTAGACAATCAGCCGCCCAGTACCCCTGCATGTAGCCCATCCGAGTTCATAGACACTCACTGGGAAGAGGCTTCAGTGGCAGCTGCTCTAATCTCTCAGTGCAGCTCGGATCTTAAGGAATAACACCAACAGGTTGTGCTTAAATGAATTCTTTAAAGAGAGGTCTTCCTAGATTCTGGAGAAAATCCTGCTTTGGGAAAAAAGTCGAATAAAATTTGCTGTCCTTGTTCCACTTTGTTACTCTTCCTTGTCCCGTACTCCTAGCAGCTTCTCCTATTTAACAGCCCAACATTTTGGGGGTTCTCATTCTAATGGTATGGTCTCACTGTTGGAGTAGTTCATTGTAATGACATAAACATCTGAGGCTGACATACTTAGAACCAAAAAGATACTTGCCACAAATACTAACTCACTTGCCACTCAGTCACACCCGTCCATTTCTGAAGATCCTTTATGAATCTGAGGTTCTGGTCCGTGAAGGAGAAAGAATGCAGACCGAGAATGCGGTCACTCTTTCCTGGGTTTGATTCCCCTTCTCTGCTGTCACCTCCTGTTCTCTGGCTTCTTCCTTTGTCCCGTGGTGGTAATCATAGTTTCAATCCCAGGTAACTTAATGTGTTACCCAGTCAACAACAAACACATACACACACACACACACACACACACACACACACACACACACACACACAATATAATATTCTTTACAGAATGTAAGAGCTAAGAAACTTGAAGGATGCTGAATCTTCATGATTATACTGCTTAAAAAGACAGGACTGAGCAGGGAGACGTACCTGTTTCCAGGGATGCACGCCCATATTGATTTCCTGGCTTTTATTTGTTTGGATTTGTATCAGTGTCTCAAAGAGCTTCTTAGAGCTTTCCATCATCGCAGATTAATCATGTCTCTGTTGGTAGAAATTTAATAAAGTTCTGATTATATGTTTGTTGTGTTTGCCTAGGAATTTTGACTTAATGGCTGTTTGTATCAGAAAAACACTGATCTGTTTTAACCAAATAATAGATCCAAATGAAATATGCTTCGATAAACTAAGCAAGAATTGAAATACTTAAATACTCAATTATAGGCAGTGAGTAAATAATTATGATAAAGCCACACAATAGAAAATACTATACAGCCATTACAAAGAGTAAGACAGACTTCTCTGTAATGACATTAGGAAGAAGAAAATCAAGTCACAGAAGAATATAATGCAGTTTTATTGCTGTGACAAAAGCAGCAACAAAAACTAGAGGAAAAGCAAACACACTACCATCCACTGGGAATCTCCAAGGAGCCTTGAGCAGCTGTCACTGTGATTCCTCTGGGGAACGGGCATGCTGAGCTGCAGATAGCACAACCATTGGTGTTTTCTGCACAGCTTGAATTTCTGCAGAGAATATATTAATCTATATGTTTAAAGGGGATTCTACTCTGAAGAGAATGATTAGTAAAAGAATTTGATAATTTGAGACCAGCTAAAATTATGAAAATACATGTGGTTTTCATTTTTGAAGCCAGACTTAAAATAAAAAGAAATGATTTTATACATCAAAAAGGTTGAAACTTCAGGCTTTGTATTTATTTGTATCATACCTTTTCTAAGGCAATTTGAAGATAATACCTAAACTCACTCATCGATTGATAGCTTTGCAAAACTGATGGTACAAGCCAGGTGTGGTGGTGTATGCCTTTAATCCCAGCAGAGGCAGGCAGATTGCAGTGAGTTCAAGGCTGGCCTGTTCTACAAAGCAAGTCCAGGACAGCCAAGGCTACGGGGGAGGGGGGCTGATGGTACCCTGGGTAGGCTTATTACTAAAGCAAATGGTTAGCCTTAAAAGCTCTGTCCCCTGCTGGGTTCTGTATGCTGGGTAGTAATAGGTGAGAGATATTATTAAGAAGTTGATTTGAAGGAGGAAAGTTAAGTTCACCGAGGTAGCCACAAACTACTTTAGGAAGGAGATGGGCAAAAGACATTTCCTCAATAGGGTAGTATTTTAATAATAGCAAAAATCAGGGTTCATGAGGACTGTTTTGCATTTGAGAAAATTACAAGACACAGTAACCAATTATATTAATCTTTATTCTTGCAAACCAATATTACAGGAACAACCGTAAAAATCTGTGTATTGACCTCATAAAAGGGGGGGGGGTCTTTGTCAAAAGAGATGACAGAAGCTGAAAAGATCATGCAACAATGTTTTATTAACTAGCAATTGTTTTTAAATGGGACACAAATGTGTGGGTATTTTATATTTCTTTAAACTTATTTTTAGTGAAGCAAAGATTTTATATTTGTGTGATAAAAAATTATGAAACTTTATTTTATAAAATCATTTTGTAGTTGAAACTGTAAAGAAAGAATCTGGAGGGAGAGTTCAATCAATATCTTATATTGTGGAATGTATGGAGCTAAGAAAGACCACCCATGGGTCTTTGGAAGAAATAAAGCATTGGATGACAAAGAAGACAGCCTTCATTATCTTGAACTAACTCTTTTTTAAACGATTTATTTATTTATTATTGTGTATACAGTGTTCTGCTTGCATGTACACCTGCACACCAGAAGAGGGCATGAGATCTCATTATAGATGGCTGTGAGTCACCATGTGGTTGCTAGGAATTGAACTCAGGGCCTTTGGAAGATCAGGCAGTGTTCTTAACCTCTGAGCCATCTCTCCAGCCCTTGAACTAACTCTTAATAATCAGTCTTCTAATGTACTAAAGCAAGAGATATTTGGAATGCAAGTGTATGTACGGATAAACATGAGTGTACACTCTCTCTCTCTCTCTCTCTCTCTCTCTCTCTCTCTCTCCCTCCCTCCCTCCCTCTCTCTGGCTTTGGATTCTCAACCTTCCTAATGCTGCAGCCCTTTAATAAAATTCATCATGTCATAGTGATCCCAAACTATAAAATTATTTTTCTTGCTACTTCATTAAGTATAATTTCCTGCTATGAAGCATAGTGAAATTTCTAATATGTGACCCTGAAAAAGGGTCTTCCAACACACACACACACACACACACACACACACACACACACACACACACA
>OU015752.1:31842693-31869050 GCA_907169655.1 Acomys percivali
CACACACACACACACACACACACACACACACACACACACACACACACCCCATTGAGAACCACTGCTCTAGACACTAAGAAGTTTGACTAGTGTTAAGTTTGCCTAGCTCCCTGACAACAGTGAGTTTCCTGGAGCCAGGAAAGTCCTGGACAGAGCAAAACAAATTGATCACCAATGTTTGGAAAATTCCAGAAGATTTGATATAGGCCACACTGAGTCTTCATCTTAAAGAAAATAAAAACAGTATATATGCATTATAGAATAAACAGCTCTCTGGTGACTTGCATAATAGCTTCACGTTTGGGTTTTTTATTCTTCCCTGGGAAGTACATCAAATATCACACATATCCATGTTGAAATGTCAGGGTAAATCTTTTACATGAAATTACAGACAAATTCACCATCTTAGTTTCATTTCTCATTCCTGTGATAAAACAAACACAACATGAGAAAGGGTTTACTTTAGTTCATAGCTCCAGGGTCCAGTCCCCTCATTGTGAGGTCACGATGGTGAAAACGCAAAGCAGCAGGCCCCATCCACAGTTCAGACACAATGCATGTATGCCAGTACTCAGCTCGCTATTTCCAGCCCATCAGTTCCGGTCCCTCCCAGCTGATGAAAATGATGCCATCTACAGTCAAAGTGGACCATGAAATGATACCACAGCATGTGTGAGCCCTTTACACCCAGTGACCTTCACCCTCACTCACACATGGCTCTGCTTCCTTGTGTCATCATCCTTTCCCAGCTGGACATTATGGTATCGGACTGTCTGCCCGAGTCACGTTGTGTGCTACCAATTCTAAAAGGCTTTGGAAATTCCTTAGCTCCATCTTTTCATAGGCATTTTATTTCAGCCATTCTCTCATTTGTAACCTGATAAATTACAGAATCTCCTCATTTATCTGAGCTCTATAAGTATTTTAACAGTTCATAAATTAAGCATATTACCACTTTTGAAGCATTATAGTTTACTCAAAGAATTTTTTTTTAACCTGAAAAGTAGGAAGCTGGTTTTTCTTACATTTTGACTACTTACGTAAACTATTAAGTATATGTATATTGTGATTCATTTTGAGAGTTGTTCGCTTTTGGAAATGGAAAGTGCTGAGTCATCTAAGAACAAATGACGTGTAAAAGGCATTGTGCAGCAGGAGCATCCCCTCTTGCTTATAATCAATTAAACTATCGCCTTCTCCACAAGATACTAAATGTCAGGTTTGCCAGGTGATAGCTTACCGGGTTACTGAGCAGTCGTCCGTAGCAGTGCAGCCTCTGAAGGGAGCTTCCCCATCCAGAAGCTGTGCGCAGTGGAGCATCCAGCAGAGCGATGCAGTGTTGCCCTATTGCTAGCTCGCATAGGGAACAGATAAAGCACGTCATCATTTTGGGTTCCGCTAAAGCGTCTTCAAATAATTCTTCAGGGATGCCTCTCAATCTTTCCCATTAAAGTTTGAAAGTTAGATTACTATGTTTCCAGTTACTGGGCATGGCCCGTCATGACTTTGGTAGCATAAGACTGGTTCCTGCTACCAAGGAAGAGAGAAGCAACACAAAGCTTGTAGGATAGAGCTTGATTATTGTAGGCCTTGAGGATCAATAAGGGACGTAGATGAGGTCTGTTAGCCAATTCCAAACTGACACTGAATAATGTATCAAGAAAAGCGTGCTTGCTTTATAATTCTTGTGGCGGGAACATCCAGATGGCTTGATGCCAGCATCTGTCAAAGGCCCCTCGCTGCATTATGGCAGGAGTGAGTGAGAGTGTCTGTGTCTGTGTGTCTGTGTCACAGAGAAGAGAAGGAGGCTGGGAGGAAAGGTCACCTGGGAGAGAAGCAAGAGAGGGAGCCAAGGCAAGACTTCTTTGCAAACATTCCCTTTTGCACTATCAACCCAGCGCCCCTGGAGCCTTAACTCTTCTTGGAGAAAAGCAGCCCTAATTCCTGGACACACTGATACATTGGTGGCATGAATTCTGTTTGATGTGGACAAGCCAGGATCAAGCCATTGCAGTGACACTGGAAACAGAGCTTTTTTTTTTTTTTTTTAAACCTGAAGAAGTGAGCCGGGCGTGGTGGCGCACGCCTTTAATCCCAGCACTTGGGAGGCAGAGGCAGGTGGATCGGTGTGAGTTCAAAGCCACCCTGGTCTACAAAGTGAGTCCAGGACAGCCAAGGCAACACAGAGAGACCCTGTCTCGAAAAAAACAAAAAAACAAAACAATAAAAACAAACAAACAAAAAAAAAAAACCCTGAAGAAGTAATGAGCGTCTCTTCCTCTTTTCAGTCCACTCCATTACACCTGGCAGCGGGCTACAACAGAGTTCGGATAGTCCAGCTACTTCTACAGCATGGTGCTGATGTTCATGCAAAAGACAAAGGGTAAGTGCAGCCATCTGTTGCCTCTGGAGGTTCCATGGGTGGATAATTATGCTATTTGCATTGTTTGATAGCCCGGAGGTGCTAGCTGCAAAGAAAGTCATATAACCCATTCATCAAGAATGTTCATTTGTGCCTGGAGCGATGGGGTCAGTGGCTAAGAGCACTGGCTTTGATTCTAGAAGACTGAGGTTTGATTCCTAGTACCACACACAGCAGCATACACCTGTCGCCAACTCCCATTCCACAGGATTCAGTGCCCTCTTCTGGCCTCTGTGGGCACCAGGTATATAAATATGCAATATAGACATATATGTAGGCAAATCACCCATACACATAAAATAATATAAATTAAAAAATAATAGTCTCAGATTTGATATCAGATCTTATTTTATGGGCCTACTATAGATTTCTCAGTCATATGTTACACCAATTTAATTTTATTGCAATTCTATTTGAAATTATTTTTCCCAGTTATAACTACTTTCATCTCTTAAATTGCATCGCAGAAAGATTTAAAAGTACTGAAAATAGTGGTAACCTAGTATAGTAGCTTTTAAAAGAATCTCCTCGTGGGGCCTGGTGGCGCACGCCTTTAATCCCAGCACTTGGGAGGCAGAGGCAGTGGATCTCTGTGAGTTTGAGGCATCCAGGACATCCAAGGGTACACAGAGAACCCTATCTTGAAAATTCAAAAGCGAGAGGGGGCGAGGCGGGGGAGAGAATCTCCTTGTATTAATAAACTATAGTAATGAGTAAAGGATTTTTGAATTTAGTTATTTTTTTTAATCCACTTAAACTAATGCAGTCTACATGGTCCCTATACACATTGGTAAAGGAAGGAACACAACAAACAAAAACGTGCGTCATGTGAATGGATACATACGGGAAGCTTACCAATTTCTTTCTAGTTTCCAATGCTCTGTGGACATTTGGTCTCACATTTCTCATTTCTCATTATCTGGCCTTAAGATCTCAAGAATAATTGACCCGACCCAGGTGACACAGATTAGATTAGACGTCTGTGATTGACAGCATAAAGAAGCAACGCCCTAGAGGGAGATTTCTTTCATTCAGCTCAAATTCACGTCAGGAAGCACAGAAAGGGCCTCTGTGCTTGAGACAGTTACGAGGAAGAGAATCCGTCCATTTCAAATCTGCTCCCTTCTTGCCTCCTGTGAATGGTGTGTCACCTCCTGTGCCTGTGTCCTCCTGCGTGTCTGGAAACAGATGGTGTACGGTGACCATTCACCAAGAGGGGCACATAGAGGAAAGGATAGCTTTAGCCTCACGCAGGAAGGGGCCTCTGACAGGGAAGTTATAAGATATTTAATTCTTACACTGCAAAGTATGACGTATCTGGATTAAAATTGGACTATTCTGGCTCCCTGCCAGTTGGCATGCCTCTTACATATTGGTGCTTGTTTATTGCTGTGTTGGTCTTTAACTGTTCTTCTGATCAATAGCTTTATACTTTCTATGGCTTATGTATAAAGACCACAGATAACTACTAAAGGCGTGGACATGGGCTTTCCTTTGAGGTCTTTCCATAAAGTCTTAAAATGCTTTTGGTTGGTTAGTTTTTTGTTTTTGTTTTTGTTTTTCGAGACAAGATTTCTCTGTGTGGCCTTGGCTGTGCTGGACTCACTTTGTAGACCAGGCTGGCCTCTAACTCACATCAATCCTCCTGCCCCTACCTCCCAAGTACTGGGATTAAAGGCGTGCGCCACCACGCCCAGCCTAAAATACTTTTAAAACATATTTTTCTCCTAGCAATTCACAACCAGATTGATGTGTTTGAAATTCCAGTGTTTTAATTTTCTCTTTTCATTCAGTGGACTTGTACCTCTTCATAACGCATGCTCATATGGACACTATGAGGTCACAGAACTTCTGTTAAAGGTAAGAGAAATCCAAAATACTGAATCATATTGGCTTGGCTTTGTGGTTTTAACTTGTTTATACTTTGTGAATTTTTTAAGCAAGTAATACTTGTATGATAATAAGATAATGTTTCTATTGCTTAGAAACTTTACTTTTTTAAAAACTGAATTTAAAACCATTACATTCCAAAAGTCATAGCTGAAATTCCAGTGAAATGCATTTTCTGAGTTTGCTTTCCCTCATGGACATGAGTACTGATGTCAGACTTTCCCTGATTCAGCATGGCGCTTGTGTGAACGCTATGGATCTGTGGCAGTTCACACCACTCCATGAAGCTGCTTCCAAGAACCGTGTAGAAGTCTGCTCTTTGTTACTCAGCCATGGTGCTGACCCTACCTTGGTCAACTGCCATGGCAAAAGTGCTGTTGATATGGCTCCAACTCCTGAGCTCCGGGAAAGACTGACGTGTAAGTATCTGCATCCTAAACCCAACGTGCCTAGACCATGTCCTCCCCTTCTTACATGTATGCTAGTTTATCATGTTCATGTATTCCATAAGAGCCCTTTACACGTATATGTTGTACGTGCATATCAATATAACATACACTATGCAGACTACACACACACACACACACACTTTTTTAAAAAAAGATTTATGTATGTATACAAGTGTTCTGCCTGCACGTACACCAGTGTGCCAGAAGAGGGCACCAGATTTTATTACAGATGGTTGTGAGCCACCATGTGGTTTGCTGGGAATTGAACTCAGGACCTTTGGAAGAGCAGACAGTGCTCTTAACTTCTGAGCCATCTCTCTAGCCCCCCCCACACACACACATTTTTTTAATGTCCAGTTCTAACTCATTTGCCAAGGCTCCTGGTCTTTTGTTTTCTGGTTTTGCTTTTGTGTACTTTGGGGGTTTGTTTGTTTGTTTTCTTTTATGTGTTTGTTGACAGCTAAGGACAAGGTCCATCAACAAGCATTTACTGAGTATTCCCTTGTGTGACAGACAATAGAAATATAGCAGTATACAAATCAAAACCAAGTCTCTGGGCTCACCAAACTTTGATTCTTGTGCCACTGGTAATAGAAGGAGATGCAGCATGTTAACTGTCCGTTTCCAAAAAATTGCACAGTCGTGTCTTTATTTACATGTGAGTTTTATGTCCCAAATTTAAGGAAGATGATTTAATAGGCGTAATCTTTATAAATATTCACATGTATTACATGTATGTATGTATGTATGTATATATATTTTAAGGAAACTGAATACATTTAGATATGCAGAAAGTTTATATAGCTATCACAGAGAATTCTTATCTACAGCATATCTAGGTTCCTGTATTACTGACATTTTACATTAGTGTGGTACATTTATCACAGTAAATAACCCAATATTGACACATTAACTGAAGGCCACACTAACTAGATTTCCTTGGGTTTTGCCTAAAGTCCCTTTTCTGTTGGGTTCATTCAAGTCATCACATTAAGTGTAGTGTTGCAGCCAATACTGACATGTATACAGTTCTCCGTGTGGGCATTTCAGATTAAAGTAAGCTAAGCATCTCCCACTGACCTAAGAATCAGAAAATCTTTACTAACTGATAGCCCAAGGAAAAGAGTGTTTAGAATCATATTCATAGCATTGAACTTGAAACCACTTTTAAGCTAATTTTTATGAATAGAGCAAATTTCCTACAACTTTAATCACATGTGGAAATTGAAATGTATTGTATTCATGTAGTCGGATTAGATCAGATTTTCGAGTGTGAGCCCGATTATAGTTGGGAAGCACCTTCGTACTGTTCCTGTAGAACCTCCTATGTGTCTTGCCGTGCTGCGTTAGATTGTATTTTCTATGTAGCCAGGCTTCCAACCTTTGAACACCCATACTATCCCTGATACTATCTTTTGGTTTTGGTTTTGTTTAAAGTCAGGATTTCTGTCCTGGTACTCACTCTGTAGACCTGGCTGACCTTGAACTCAGTGATCAGCCCCTGTGCTTCTCTGAGGACCATCCCCCCCACCCCCGACTATCTCTGGTACCTTAAGTGAGGTCTCTGCATCATGTCTCTATCTAACCCCAGCCTACTGTAGTCTTTGTGTGTACTGTGTGTCCAACAGCTTCAGCCAATTGAACATGACTACTTAAAACATACAGTACTGTTTTCTAGTGTCCTCTTTTTTTAGTTTGTATAATGGCTCATATTTATCCTGTGTCAGCATTGTCCCTTTATTCACTCGGCCATTTTAAAAATTGAGTCTGGTCAGGCGGTAGTGGTGCATGTCTTTAATCCCAGCACTCGGGAGGCAGAGGGAGGTAGATCGCTGTGAGTTCAAGGCCAGCCTGGTCTACAGAGTGAGTCCGGGATAGTAAAGGCTACACAGAGAAACCCTGTCTTGAAAAACAACAACAAAAAAGAAAAAACCAGGAAAAAAGAAATTAAGAGTCTTACCAGACGCCTTGACTTTGTTTTATTAGGCTGTCTTATTCTATTGTAGACCTTAAAGCTTACCTAAATTGTGTAGCTTTTATACACTGAGTAGTTTCTTGGCTGTTTTCAACTTTCTCAATGGGAATTTTTTTTAATATTTATTTATTTTTATGTATGAGTGTTCTATCTGCGGATACGCCAGAAAACGGTATCTGATCATATTATAGATGGTTGTAAGCCACCATGTGGTTGCTGGGAATTGAATTCAGGACTTCTGGAAGAGCAGAGAGTGCTCTTAACCCTCAATAGGAATTTTTGTTAAATACGATTCTTCCAAGAGTCATGGGGAAGGACCAATTTAAGGATCTTTTCTAGCTGCAGTTCTCATTGTTGTGATTCCTGCTTTGTAGTTGGTGTTCAATTACGGAGTTTTTATGTAAAGACAATTATGTAGGAGGCTTGAGAGATGGCTCAGTAGTTAAGAACGCTTGTTCTTAGGAACTGAATTTTGATCCCAGCTCCAGTTCTGAGTTCAAGGAGGACTCCCCCTACCTCAGAAGTTCAGGACACTTCATCTGGCCTTCAAGCATGCTTGGGTACACATGGACCACAAACACCCCAAAAAGAAAATTATGCAGGAAACAAAAGTAATGCTTACACCATGCCATTATTATAACTACATCATTCTGCATCCTTATCCCGTTTCTTAATTTTATTTATTCTTTTTATAAAGCCAAATGAAGTAGTCTGAATTTCGTTCTTATTTAAGATACATTTAGAAAATAAAACTTTGAGATATTTTATAAATATAAAAATTATCAGGATCCAGGGTTAGTTTCATAATTAGTTTTAGCATCTTTTAAGCTGTATAATGTCTTTGAGGTTCTAGAAACAAACAGCCAGGACTAAGGAGATGGTCCAGCAGTCAAGAGTTGCTTTGAATCATAACTGTTCCTCAACAAAATATTTTAAATTTCAAAATCAATATGGTCAGAAATCTTATGATTTTTCTAAGAGCAACGATAAAGAATATTTTGTGAAGGAAATAACACACCATTTAATTGTATTGCTGTGTCAAAGGTCTTGCTTCCTTAGTACTCCACAGTGGCTACTTACATTTTCCCTATTTTGCTGTTCTTCTGAGCCACCATTCAGGGCAAACTGCCTTTATTATATTGATGATTATAGAGTGCTTGTTGCTAAGGACACTGCCACTTGCCTTCAGCTTAAATATCTCTCAACTGCTTACTCCAAGAAAGCTCTGCAGTCTGCTTGCTCCCACTTCTGAGTACATGTGCCCCTTGTAGTCATTAGGACCCTGCTGTTTACATGTGCCTGCCTATAGTTCCCTGACTTTATTAGCCCCTGCTTGTAGCATTAAATCAAAGCATCAGATTTTGTCATTGTTATATACTGGTTTACCTTATCACCTCAGTTAACCTTGGGTTTTTGTTCCAGAAGTCTTACACATTGAGAAATTTAACGGTTAAAAGAACCATGAAATCGGACTGCAAGATAGATAGCTCAGCCAGTAAAAGCACTTCCCACACAACCCTGATGATGTGAGTTTGATTCCCCAGAACCCACTGTGGATGAAGAAAACCAACTCCTAAAAGTAGTCCTCTGACCTTTGCACACAACTGTACTCATACACACGTAACACACACACACACACACACACACACACACACTCACACACACACTTTAAAATGTTAAATCAAAGGTCATGTAGAAATGGTTCATTTTCCGAGCTAACCACAACATAGTATAAAAATATTGAACTGATAACAAACACTGTTTATTGAGAACCTGCTGTGTGCCACACTCTGTGCTAAGTGATAAACTGTGCTGAGGAACTGACCGTGGTGCTGGCTGGAACTGGAAGTGCTCGGTAACGTGGAGTAAGGAGGCATGCCCAGCATGCCCAGCGTATCTAAGCCGAGGCCTTAGGTGCTGTCTGTGTTCGGGTCTCTGCCTTTTGAGGGAGGGGTATGTGGTGAGGTCCTCACAAGAAAGAAGAAACAGCACAGTACCATGCAGCTGCAACAGTCCAAGCATTAGCACTTCAGATGGTTATGGGTTAATCTCAAATTTCATTTGTGTGGTTTTAGAATAGTTTTCAGCTCTTTGTTAATAAAATTGTATAAAATAGAGCCAAATTTGTAAAATAGAAAATAAAAATCTAAAACTATTCTTAGATAGTTATTGTTCTTTGAGAAATCAAAGTGCTGTTAATAGTTTGACTGTTTCTCTAAACATTATTTTCTGTTCTGTGACTTACACTTAGCTCTGACGTCAGCAGGAGCAGCAAGAACAGCAGTGTAAGAAATGGGAGCAGCCCCGCTCTTCTGACAGCCTAGGGATCCATGTGTTGTTCCGGAGCTGTAGAGCGCTCCCGTGTGGTCACTGCTAGCTCAGCTGCTCTTCTGCAGTGAACATTTAGATAGCCTGTTCCAGAAACCGCTTCTGTATATGCTTTTCTGTGGGACTTGCCGCCAACTCTGAGAGTATGAAAGTCTCATTTCAGAGTATTTATATTTCAAAAAATGTTTAATGTATACCTTCATTCTTTATGTTATCACAATTTTATATTACTTTTAACTGAAGCAGAGATGTATGCAAATTTAATTTTTCAGCTTAAATTTTTTTTTGGTTTGTGTTGGATTCTTTGTTTGTTTTGCTTTTTGAGACAATGTGGCACAAGCTGGTCTCAGACTTGCCTTTGTAGCCAGTCTAGCCTCCTCCAGTTTGTAATTTTCCTGCCTCAGCCATCCAAGTGCTGAGACTACAGGTCTGCACATCATACCTTCCATAGTTGATTATAACTTATAAAACTGTATGTCAACTGTTATTTCATTGCAGATGAATTTAAAGGCCATTCTTTACTGCAAGCCGCCAGAGAGGCCGACCTGGCCAAAGTTAAAAAAACACTTGCTTTGGAAATCATTAACTTCAAGCAACCACAGTCCCACGAAACAGCACTGGTAAGATGATACTATCCATGCACTCCTTGGGTGTGTAATAGTGGTTTAAGATTAAATACTGCTTTTCGTTTCAGAAGGCTTAAAGTAGAGTTGCTCTCTGAAATGCCAGCAATTTGCATTTTAATGTTGGTCGCACTGATTTTTAACTTGGGTTGGGTCAGGGTTCTTTGTGAGTGAGGGATGGGACTGGATATTTGTTCAGCCATGATTTAGACCTGCTTTATCTCTGTGTTCACCCAAGCTTATTGTGACAAATTATTTTTGTGCTCAGTGCTGTCCTTATAATGCAAAGTGTGATCTGATAGACTCTTCTCTTTGGGGTGTGCTTACTAGATAAATATTATGTTTTCTATAGAAAATATGGTTTCATAGATATTTGCGTTATCTTTTAGAGTAATTGCAGTCAAATACTGGATTATGTCATGAGAGGGCCTGTTAGAATTGAGTTTCTGACTCTGACTGTATAAGTTACCTTTAATGCTAGCCTTCTTTCTTCTTAATACTCTCAGGAAGAGCCACTTTTTCGTCCTTAAGCACATTAAGGCATAAATGTTGGGCTGCTTAGTGTTTGCCTGTGACTTTAGGACTTAAACATAGGTGGTTCTTATCACAGACTATTTAATAGGCTTCGTTTAACTTTCCAAAGCCTAACTCTGTCTCAAACAACCAAAAAACAAGCACACAAACAAACTAACAAACTTTCTGAAGCCTTTGTATCTCAGAAAGTCATTTAGCCCATTCGGCTGAAAACACCATTAAAAGACTAACCAAACCAAACTGGGTCAACTTAAATTTAAAACCAACCAGCCCAGTTCAAATTACATCAGTTTACACAGTGCTGGGGTAGCAGGCCCAGAGTCACTGAGTGTGAGCCCCAGCACTAGAAGAACCTTCACCCACTGCTTTTAGTTACTTACTTTATTCAGTGTGGGTAGTTTTTTAAAAAGATTTATTTTATTTATTTATTTTATGTATATGAGCACTCTATTTACATGTACACCTGCAGTCCAGAAGAGGGCATCACATCACATTATAGATGGTTGTGAGCCACCATGTTGTTGCTGGGTCATCTCTCCAGCACTATTTTATTTTTCAAACTGTTAATACAGTCATCTGTATAAAATGGAGCAAAATACAGAAGTTATGTAAATACAGAATAAAAATGTAAGGTTTCTGAGAATATTGGTTCCTCTAAATTTCTTCAAGGTCACATGTTCTCACCAGTGCCTAAGCAGATCAACTCTGTAAGTGTGTCAGTGAAATTAGCATGAAACGCTAACTTCTATGGTTGAAAGATCAGTGAAAAGGTGGTGGAATTAAACATATCCTTCACTGGAATATATGCTTAGGAGTATTTATTGACTGAAAGAAAAGAAATGAAGTCTCTCCTTGCCTAACTGAGAATATAATTTTACTTGGTTTGCACTTGCGATGTGTTTAAAAGGAATATTGGCCATAGAGTAAAATACATCATTATGTCCTGATGCACTTTGAGGTGACAGTGTTCCAAATAGTTCCAGCTGCTGTTTCATTCAGGAGTTCATGCTTAAGCAGAAGTTTCCATTCTGAAACTGGATTTTGTTTGTGTTACAGCACTGTGCTGTGGCCTCCTTGCATCCCAAACGAAAGCAGGTGGCAGAACTGTTACTTAGGAAAGGAGCCAATGTCAACGAAAAAAACAAGGAGTAAGTACAGTTAGAAGAAAGGTGTTGAGCCCCTTCCTCCTCTTCTTCCTCTGACTGTTTGTACATGTACGCAAGCCAATGTGTGGCCATCCAACTCCACCACCTCTCACTGTGAAGCCCTTCTTCCCAACAACTCTCCTGCCTAGTGTCATGTCTTCTTGTTGTCATGTTTGCTTTGCCTTGGTTTCTGTTACTCCAAGTTAGAGTTACTTGGATGAGCACATGCAGCCGAGCATGACTACACCACTAAAGAAAATGACACCCTCTGTCAGCAACCATCAGCTGCTGAGAGGAGAGCTGTTAACAGTAAAAGACACAAAATTCTCTTCCCTTTTCTCCTTCCCACAGTTTCATGACCCCTTTGCATGTTGCGGCTGAAAGAGCTCACAATGACGTCATGGAAGTCCTGCATAAGCATGGAGCAAAGGTGAGCCCTAGTGCAGCACAGCCAGCCAGCTGCACAGTCCATTGCTGTTTAGTAAACATGGTTAACAATACCTATCTTCAATGAAATCTCTTCAGCTAATAAAAGCTGTTGGAACCAGGTATCACAATTAAGCAATGACCTCAAACCCTTACATCATAATTCTTTGTAAGATTAAAAGATTTGAGGGACTAGATCTGAGTTAATTCTTAGCACTCATCTTGGGGAGCTCACAGCTGCCTGTACCTGCAGCTCTGGCCTCCATGGGTACACTGCACTCATGTGCACATTCCCATACAGAGACATGCAAGCTACACTCAATTCAAAACAAAATCTTGCTGGCCGGTGATGGCACACACCTTTAATCCTAGCTCTTGGGAGGCAGAGGCAGGTGGACCTCTGAGTTCAAGGCCAGCCTGGTCTATAGAGCTAGTTTCAGGAAGCCAGAGCTGTACAGAGAAACCCTGTCTCCAAAACAATGATATTTTACACCGTAGTAATGAAAGTCTTCTTTCAGTTTTCATTATTCTTTCCTGCCTCTTAAATTTCCCCTTACAGAAGCATGAATCATGTTCACTTTTTAAATTATTTGTTGTCACTTATAAAGCTTTAGCGTCTGTCTCAGTGGGATTCTGTAGGTCTGAGCTTCTCAGTCTTCACCGGCCATTCATGTGCATAGTACATTTTCCCTATCAGCGTCTTAGTTCAGCAGTGGGCTTCTGTGATTGAGAACATTCTTCCAGTGATACTTCGAGAGTATTATGGCCTTCCTGGCCTTCCACTACAGCAAGTTACTGGTTGCTTAAAAGACAAAGGTAGTATAAGTTGTCATCAGTAGATCTCAAATGTCACATCATATGAGCTGTAGTAACAAAAATCTTTATTTAGCCCTAGCACTCAGGGGGCAGAAGCAGGTAGATTTCTAGTGCGTTTGAGTCCAGGCTGAACTACATAGTAAGCTCTAGGTAAGTCAAAAGGAGAAGAAAAAAGAGAAAGGGGAGGGAAAAACAGGGTCTATATTTAACTCCTAAGTGCTCATTCCTGGATCCCAAGGCAGGTGCTCATCCCACAGGGTACTGCCCTCAGTCATTCGTGTATTGCTAAAGCTTCTCCTCTGCTACTCTTGGGCCATGTTTTCTTTGCTTGGAATTTTCTGTTTGTGATCTCTGTTTGGTTTCTTAATGACCTATGTTTCCATTGACTCTGGTAACAGTTTCTAAGCGTGTTCTTAGGATCAGGTATCTGACAGAAACCATATAAGAGAGGAAAAGTGTGTTTTGCTCAGGGTTTAGAGGTTCAATCCATTGTGGCAGGAGAGTGTGCTGAAGTAGCCATGACATGCCACACCGGAAGCAGAGTGGAGTACTAACAGGAAGATGCGAGCGCAGAGGACACACCCCTAGTGACCTGTTCCTCCAGTCAACCCATGCCCTTCCACAGTTCCATCTCCTAGGAGCCTCCCAGTTTTGAATCCGTCAGTGGATTAACACATTCCTTTAAGGTGAGGCCTTATAATCTAGTCATCTCCAGAAAAGCCCTCACAGACACTCTACAAGTTCGCTTTACTAAATATTCATTACTTAGTCACTTGCTTAGTGCAGTCCAGCTCACAATCAGAATTGGCCATCATGACCTCCAAACATATGGCTTAAGGAAGTATTAACTATTGTTAGCACTGTTGAGTATGAAACGCTAAATTAAGTGTTTTCTTTTTTTGGAGGCAGTTTCACACTTTAATAAAAAATAATCTCCTTAGCATTGAATATTAAATATTTGTAGTGACCAAGGAAGTTAGGACTTAGGATTTGATCTCAAATAATTCTAGAGGGCTCTTGAGGCTGTGAAACCAAAGTATTCAGGGAGCAAAGGGATGTGGGGGCAGATTTGTTGCTTTGCGTGGTGACGGTTTTGTTGTTCCTTTGCTTGTGGAGAGAGTCTAATCCTTCTGTGCAAGCCTCCCTGAGAAAGCTGTGACATTGCCTTCTAGTAAAGAGTAATCCCACAGGCGGCTCAGTGCTTAAAGTGCGTACTGCCCTTCCCGAGGCCCTGAGTTCTACTCCCATCACCCACATAAGGTGGCTTACACCTCAGCCCCAGGGGAATCTAACATCTCCGGCCTCTGTGGGCGCTTGCATTCATGTGCATATAGCCCTCCATACACATAATTAAAATAATGAAAATCTTTTTTTAAAAATGTAGAGAAAGCCTGTTTCCTATTTTCTGTTACACGTTAGTGCTTTCAGTGGGCTATATAGACAGTCAAAAATGGGTTTAGGTTCTTCTGTTTATCTCCATTGCACGAGTGCTTCAACTCAGTGGTAAATTTTTACCACTTCCACTTGGTTGCTGGATAAAGTACTCCATAAATAGTCTTTGGTAGATAATACTTCTCAGAATTTGAAGAAAGGATTATAATATCCTTTCATAATTTAAAAATAGATAGTTGTTAAAACAAATGGTTTTGTGTTGCATTGGTGTCTTGTACTTAGTGTCTATGAAATTTTCTAAGATATCAGAAGAGCAAAGACTGCCCTAAAGAAATGAGTAACTACCTCATATGTATAGAATGTAGAACATAAAATTTCAGCCATAACCAACTCATCAGTTTCCAGTGTTTTCAGTCAGCCCTCACCAAATAGAACTTTGTAAACTAAATTTTAAAAATTCCTGTCACAAGTTAGTCCTGAGAATCATTGATATGTTGTAAATTTTGATTCATTGTTCAGACATGAAGTTCCCCAGCGTTTTCTCCAACACTCAGTTCTACCATCCTTACTTTCAGAAGATGCAATGTGTTCTTCGTATTCTGTTGATTTCCTCCAACACTGGAGGTGAAGCCGGCTAGTCTTGGATTTACAGAAAACCTTTACATCCTTCTCTCTTGCCCATAACATTTCTTTGCTAATGGATTTGGCTTTATTTAAAGGGCTAGCATCAGTAATTTGAGAGCTTAAGTTGGTAAAATCTGTTTTAGAATAGCTCTCAGACCATATTTCCATCATGTAACAAGCTAAATTGGAGTTCATTGTTAGCATTCATTTTTACAGCTGTATAATTATGTCTCATCTAATTTCCAGAAAAGTGTGAATAATTAGAATGTTTGTGGTTCTGGGTAGATTCTTCTAAAATGAAGTAACATTCATACAAAAACTCCAGTTTGCCATCTTGTGTTTTCCACAAGTAAATACTTACAGCAGTGCTTTTCTGTTATTATGTACAAAGTCATTTTTTTCTTCTGGAAAATACAATAGAATTTAAATTGTGACACCATTTCACGTGGAGTTTTGTGAAGAACATAAGAATTTAAATGAACTGCCACAGCTTTGCCAGTAATGATGAAGGACTGGAAACACAGACTAATTCTCTGCAATCCTGACCTTCTGGTGTGGGAGGGGCAGAAATGTTTTGAACACCTAGCCCATTCTGAGCTTTTACTATCTTTCCCTTACAATGGCCTTTCAAGAAGACAGCCCATATTTCCAACAGTAATTGAGCTTGGTGAAAAGTTATCCCAGTGGTGTAGTCGGGGTTAACTGCTGAATCGGGCAGATGCTCAGCCAGGGAGGAGGTCTTGGAGAAGGGGTGCTGTTGGGAATAGACTCTGATCTGTCTGGGGAGCGGATACTTATGGAACATTCGAAAATACCAGACTAGTTAGATTTGACCAAATTATGGACATGACCCAGAAGCTGAACATGTAGTCAATGTAATTAGCTAAATTACTGTTTCCCATATACACTCTTTAAGGTTTGGAAATGGAACATTGAATCCTCAAGGCAGCTCCCAGTCAAATGTATTTATAATTAAGGTATCTGTTGCAGATATGCACCCATGACCTGAAAACAGGAAATCTGAAATGCTTCTAAATCAAAACTCTGGAATTATCAACATCATACAGTTAGAAAATTCCATACCTGAACTCAAGTAATATACCACAGGCACACAAAAATGCTTTCCTTCAGCTTGTGTGTACAAAGAATATATGGAACAAGTTAAGTTTAGATTTAGACGTGGGTCCTTTTCCCAAGATGTTTCATTATGTACAGATACTCTCAAACACAGAAGAGTTGTAAGTCCGGATGTTCAACAAGAATATAAGGCATTTCCTAAAGTTAGAAGAAAATGTCATGAACTACTTTGATAGGCCTTGCATGTGTGTCTGTTGTCTGGGCATGACCAAGACTGTTCATTCTGAGATGTGTATCTCTAGTGTGACAAGCACTGAGCACCAGGTGAGAAGGTCTGCCCTCAGACACTTCCTTTTTCTTTCTTTTTTTCTTTTCTTTTTTTGAGTGGAGTAGCAGAAAGATGGTTATTCAAGAAAATTAAGGATAATTTGTGGTTTCCCTTTCCCCAAGACTCACTATTTCTTCATACAACACCAGTGAGCAACATTTAGATTATCAATGACATTTTCCAGAAAGTCTCACAGTTGACTCTTCTCTTGAGCATATTTGCTACAATGTGAAAGAATGCCCAATTTCACATGGACACCTGATGTTTTTTCAGATGAATGCACTGGACAGTCTTGGTCAGACTGCTTTGCACAGAGCCGCCTTAGCGGGCCACCTGCAGACCTGCCGCCTTCTGCTGAGCTACGGCTCTGACCCGTCCATCATCTCCCTGCAAGGCTTCACAGCAGCGCAGATGGGGAATGAAGCAGTGCAGCAGATTCTGAGTGGTGAGTGTTACGCCTGCCTTCCTCTTACCCACGCCCTCTCCCACAGACAGATTCTATCGCCTGTTTGAAGCAGCTTCTTGGGCTCTCTTCTTGACCTGAATGCGTGTTTTTCACCTTTCCTTACTTAAAGTTAAACCCATGGTCTCCCCATCTCTGTTTTGTGATGGGATGAGGAACTGTCAGGAGGCAGTCTATACCATATTTAGGTTGGTTGGTTGCTGGAAATTGAAATTGGCACGGGACACAAGCTAGAACTATATAATTTGTAGCTATACAATTTATCTAATGGAGAAAAAGTTAAATTTCTATAGTATTACCTTTAATTGTTCTTATATGTATAGTATGTAGTCTGACCTACTTCTTGTCGTTCTTAACCATTCTGAAATTATCTTGGATTTTTCTGATTTAAATATAATTATCAATTTTTGGACCTTATCACAGTGAATGCCCACTAAGTGTGAGATATTTTATTTAGTTTGCTGACAGAGATCAGACACAAAACTGATAGTAAAATAAATAATGACTTCCTAACTTCCAAAACTAGAAGTAACAGCCTTCCAAAAACTTAGGAACTAGATATGCCAGAATGTCAGTTCTTTCTTTCTCACCCATTGGCCTTTGTCTGGGTTCTCTTACTGTAGACAGACAGAAGATGAAAGAGTAACATAGAACCAGCTGGAGACCAGCAGTCTGCCGCCTGTGAGCAGTGCACCCAGGCTCTGTGGGCACAGTGCCCCTCTATAACAGTTATCTTATGACACCCTCTACCCAGAAGTAAAATTCTTTCTTTTCTTTTTTTAATTTATTTATTTTGGGCCAGGGGTGGTGGCACACACCTTTAATCCCAGCACTTGGAAGGCGGATTGATGTGAGTTCACGGCCAGTCTGGTCTACAAAGTGAGTCCAGGACAGCCACGGCTATTAACACTTAGAAACTCTGTCTTGGACTCCCCCACCCCCCTAAAAAAAAGATTTGTTTACTTTATGTATATGAGTGCTCTGTTTCCATGCACACCAGAAAAGGGAATCAGATTCCATTACAGATAGTTGTGAGCCACCATGTGGTAGCTGGAAATTGACCTCAGTACCTCTGAAATAGCAGCCAGTGCTCTTAACCACTGAGCCATCTCTCCAGCCCAAGTAAAATTCTTAAGATTATGTGATACAAGATCTGACTATGAGGAGGGAAATGGTAGTAAGTTACAGCAAAGCTTACAGTTGTTATGATAGCTTGGATATGGCAGGCAATGTTGGAAGACCAGAATTGACCACACACATTTTAGGGCTAAGAAATTCAGCCCACTTGAGAAGCACAGAATCTTAGTGGTTGCTGTGTTGATGCCACCTGAGGAAAGTAGTCTCAAGAAACAAGTGTGTAACCTTGAGAACTTGGGTAAGGATTTCCTTCCCGCCGTTCGTTCATTCTTACGTGCCAGTCGTTCTGCTTCAGGCTTCAGTGTTGACAGAGATGAGGAATACAACTGATAGGAAAAGAGGCGCTGACTTCCTAACTCCGCAGACTGGAAGTCACAGCCTACGGAAACCTTAGGAACTAATGCAAAGGCTTTCAGTGTGGCTGCTCTTCTTCCTCACCTGTGCTTTTCCACCAGTCTTCACTACCAGATGTGGCTAGGGTTTAAAGCTTGAGTATTGAACCCCTGCCTTGTGCAGAGCAGGGGGTAGTGGCTGCAGGAAGATTAGATATTGCTCCCCAACTAGGAAATGGCTCTTTAAAGAAATTGTAATCATTTTGTAAATTGGAGTTTTTATCCGTTTGTACTTTTTCCTGGGAATGATGCACTACTGAATTTTACTTTCTGTGAGTTATAACCATAAATAAACAAACATATAGCTACTGCATCAATTTCTCACAGTATGTATATAAATTTTAACAGTGGTTAACAAAATGAGGATGAAGCATCAAATAAATCCAACAAATTGGATCCATTTAATACCTTTAAAATGCCTTCTAAGTAAATGCATTTCAAATATATGACTTCTGGGGGAAATGGAATTGAATACAAAATCATAAATAAAAAGTTTCAGTTAGTTTTATACTGCTACTCTAAAATTGATCTGTGATTGGGTAGTTAATCAATGCTTAGTTTAGTAAGTGGTGGACTCAGTCTGTCGGACTCATTGTTCATCAGAAAGGTAATACAGACAATAGAGCTGACTGAGATAGAGGGCCTTTTAGAAACCATGGAAAAAATGACTATTTTTATCAGAATTACTTCATTCTTGGAAGAGGACACTGAGTGTTCTTTTATATTAATATTTCTACATTCTCTTTTTGCTTTTTAATCTCGAGACAGGGTCTGACTATGTTGCCCATGTTAGTCATGAGCTTACTCTGTAACGTAGACAAGCCTGGGATTTGTAATATTCCTGCCTCACGTACTTCCATAGCTGGGATTTGCCTGCCAAGCCCCGCTGTATTATTTCTAAAAATAAATTTGTTCTAAACCTGTTTTAGATTTATACAGATGCAAAACTCCATGGCTGCTATCATAAGTCAGCATGTTTAACTTTTATCCTTTGACCTTTCTGTATGTAGTTCTTCTGGTTTGTACACTAGATAATTTGCTTGATGAGAAAACAACACTTTCCTAGTCATTCCCTATCAGCATGGTGTGCTGACAGCCTAAGGACACAAAGGAGGTTTCACTGGGTTTTCTCTGTCGCTAGAATCACTCTCATAGAGACATGGCAGTGTGTTGCAGAACACCCTCACACCTGTAAGTGCGGTAGTTAGTACACAGTAGCTCTTAGAATGGAGACTAGTGACCAGAAGTCAGCCAGTACGGGCAGCCAAAGAGTTAGGGTTCGACACACTGCCTCTGATATGAAGTAGCCCAGAAATCAACTCAGCAAATACATTTTGAACCACTGTTTTTTATAAAAAGGAAATACAGAGGAGGAAGGATCAGATCCTTGTCCTCAGCAACTCCACAGACTAACGCATGGTATGACACCTTCTCCAAAGAGGAATCTTTTTAAAATGTGCTTCACTGTTTGAGATATTCTTTTTTTTTTTTTTTTTTTTTTTTGTCCTTAGGTTTTGTGTTTTATCTGCTTTAATCTTAGTATTTTATCTGCTAAGTATTATTAATATGATCAAATAGTTTGTCTTCTACTGAAGAATTCTTATAACCCTTTCTATAAAAGTCAACCTTCTGAACAAAGCACTGTAGAAAAATAAAGTATTTCTTCTAAAATCTAACGCCTTTCATAGCATCACTTGATCTTCCCACTTGGACCATGAACTCAGTGTCTCTGATCACAGTGTAATGTAATCTTAAACATGAAGGAGACTTTGAAGGAAACCAGAGCTCGCTCTTGAAATGCAAAAACTAAGGCATTTGCCTGACAAGATTGTGTGGTGGTAAAAGGTGCTTGCTGAGCAAGACTGACAGCTGAGTTGTTGAGTCTCCAGAGCCACGCTGGAAGGAGAGACCTGACTCCTGGAAGCCAGTCTCGGGCCTCCATCTACATGCCATGCCACATGCGCCTGGCCTCCAATAACAGTAAATAAAAATAGCAGAAATCTGGAGTATCCTCCAAAGTCCGCACGGAGCCTGGGCACACTCCTTTCTGTGCTGGTGTGTGCATTCTGAAGGCTGTTTAACATGAGCGTATTGAGTCTTTTCTCTTTAAATGACCAATGTTGAATAAGTTCTTTTTATATTTATATTTGATTAATTAAAATACTGACTTACAGGCATCTAAATGTAACAGCCCAAATTGATGCGTTCCATTTAGCATTGTTATCATTTCTCCCCAATTGTACAGGCATTTGGAAAAGTGTGGAGATAGTTTCGTTCTCCTGGTCCCAGCTTTCCTCATTCCCCTTTGAAACAGTCTTTAACCAGAGCATATGTGATATTAAATGTTCCTTTGTGTTATAATGTATTTAAATTTGACGTCAATCAAATGTAAATTGAAGTAAAAAGTACTCATCTCGGTAAAATTTGGGAAGTTATATAGTCATTATATCACAGTAATAGCCAAAATAAATAGTAAAAAAAAAAGTCATATCACAGTAATGTCCAACGCCTTCATCTCTTCTCCCTCACTAAGTCCTTCCATGACTTCCTACAATACCCCAAGGCCAACAGTAACCTTTCCTTTCTTCTATACAGAGAGTACTCCTGTCCGCACTTCTGATGTGGACTATCGGCTCTTGGAGGCATCGAAAGCTGGTGACCTGGACACTGTGAAGGTAAATTAGCACCTTTACTGTAACTGTTGGACTCTTGCTACCCAAAACTACTCAAAAGCAATATCTCTCTCTCTCTCTCTCTCTCTCTCTCTCTCTCTCTCTCTCTCTCTCTCTCTCTCTCTCTCAGAATGATTTTAAATGGGCAGAGTATACTACTAAGACTTTCCCAGTATGTCTCTTATAACACCTAAACTATAAAAAAAAGAAACATATTTTTTATTACATGTAAAGTAATAAAATATACTTTGTGTGTATGTGTGTGCAACTCCCTATCCTCCCACCATGGTGCACGTGTGAAAGTCAAAGGACAGCTTTCTGGAATTAGTTTTCTCTACCATATGGAACCTAGGACTTGAATTCAAGCTGTTAGGCTTGGTGGCAAGTGCTTTTGTCCTATGAGCCATCTTACTGTCCCAGAATACAAATTTTAATTTCATCTGTTTGTACGCAAGTAGGAAATATGTGTTTTCAAGTTCCTAAACAATGCATTCACAATAAAGGAAAATTTGATTTTTGACAGTGGAGTGTAAATGTTGGATGATTTTTTTTTTCCCCCTCAAATGCTAAGGGTTATTATAAGTTAGCTGGTTTTTGGTAGCTCATGCCTTTTGTCTCCTTGGAAAGCTAAGGCATGAGGATTGCTGTGAGTTCTGTGATAGCCTGCACTATAAGAGTGATGCTCACCAGGCGGGTGGTACACGCCTTTAATCCCAGCACTCAGGAGGCAGAGGCAGGTAGATTCGCTGTGAGTTCAAGGCCACCTGGTCTACAAAGTGAGTCTAGGACAGCCAAGGCTGCACAGAGAAACCCTGTCTCAAAAAACAAACAAACAAACAAAACAAAACAAAACAAAACAAAAAACAAATGAAAGGGCTGGAGAGATGGCTCAGCCCTTACAGGCTAGGCTCACAACCAAAAACATAAGAGTGACGTTCTACCTCTCCCCCCACCCTCCTTCCAGCCTCTTTGTATAGTATGTTTAAATTTGAAAAGCAGGATATACAGTTGCTCTGATGTTAGCAAAAAGTGAATGGAATCAACAACTTGTGAGCACTAAAAAGCAAATGTTTCTTGACCCACACTTAAGGAACAGGAACTCTCTTTAGCTCCCTATAGTCAACTCTTGTTCTGATTTGAGCAAAGAACAGCTGATGATCATCCCCCACAGGATGATCTGTGATGAGCAGGCTACATAAGGGAGGCAGGCAGATGGGCATAGTGAGATGGGATTGGGCTAGGGCATGCCACAAAGATTAAATTCTTCCATACACTTAAGAGGATTTGTGTGGATTCTCTTTAGGGGTTTTGTGAAACAGTGTGTGGCCCAGACTGTTCTCAAACTCACTCTGTTACCCACACTGGCCCCAGTTGGAGACCCTCTTCCCTCAGCCTCCCAGCTCTGGGGTTTTCCGGTATGTGTCACCATGTCTGGATATGGTCTGATTGCTAAACAGCTCGTCCTGGAGCACACTGGCTGTGCAGTTGTAGTGATCTGAAGTGCAGCACAGCCTTAGAGAAGAGTCTGTGAGTGGCTGTTAACGGTGTTGTCTCTGCCTCTGTCTTTCTGGCCACCACAAAAGCAACTCTGCAGCCCGCAGAATGTGAACTGCAGAGACCTGGAGGGCCGCCATTCCACACCTCTGCACTTTGCTGCAGGCTATAACCGCGTTTCTGTTGTGGAGTACCTTCTGCACCACGGAGCTGATGTCCATGCCAAAGACAAGGGGTATGTGTCCAGCTCCCTTCATACTTTATATATTTCTGGTACAAAATTATATGATTTTTATCTACAGAACATAACTACTTTCCTTAAAACAAAAAGTTTGCAAATGGCATACTACTTTTTAAAACGTTGTTTTTACTGTTATAGATGTTTTTCCTCATTACAATAATATACATGTTTCATTTAAATTGCAATTTAAACAAACGTACAGTACAGAAACTGAAGATTCTTTTATCCCACACACTAAAGATAGAACATGAACATTTTGTCTGTAATTCTCCAGCTATACCTTTGGTTGTGTATGCCAACTGTCAATCACTTGGATTGTGAGCCTGTCACCTGGCACCTCTGAATTTGCACTGTGCATATGTGAGGGTGCCAATCCAGTCGGCTTTGGACGTCAGCTGTTCTCACCTAGTAGGAGATACAGGCTGTCTTCTAGTTTGGTGCATTCTTTTCATGCCTGTGTGAAGGTTTCATTTTATTTATGAATATTTTCATGTAATTTGTAATTTACTGTTCATCCTCTCATATTTTTTACTATTAAAAATAGATGCAGTGGTGCAGCTTCTATGACTCGTTTTATTACCAGCATATTTCATCATAAAACCTTCATTTTAGAGACACTAATCTCTAAATAGAACAGCACTGGGTATCTTGTTTATGCATATCCTAAGTCAACTTATGCTGATCCTTCAGAGCACTGATCTTGAGAAGGTGGTTTTTTTTTTTTGTGCTGCCTTTTAGAATGTCACCTCCTTTCTATGAGAATGGAGTCGTTTGAGTTTGCTCAGATGAGGGCACTAGATTTTCTTAGATGAGAGTAGAGTTTATAGTTGACATATTTATTTTCCTTAGTGAATTCTCTTCTTCTTTTTAGGGAGAGTGGAGATAGTTTGGTCTTTCTGTGTACTTCTGACTATCCTGAAACTTGCTATGTAGAACAGGATGGCCCCAGACTAATATAGATCTTCCTGCTTCTGCCTCTGAATGCTGGGATTAAAGGCATGCACCACTATGCCCAGTGTGAATTCTCTTTTGAAATCACTTGAGTTTTTATTGCTTTGTACCTCAATATTTAAATTATCCAGAGAAACCACAGTTGAATCATTATGAACTTAAAATGTCTAAACCAAATGGTGAAATTTGCCAACTGAGTAAGTAGAATGTTTTGCATATTTTATGTATTACATATTACATTATTTATATTGTGTGTCATATAGGTAAGCTGGCAACTTTCATTAGTAAAATCCAGATCAAAGAAAATCTGAGAAAGCATAAGAAGCAGTTGGTTAGTTATTCATGCTAATGCTTTGTAGTGTACAGAGCCTTACACTCCAGGGTAACAGAAAGATCTGAAATGATTGTGTTAAGCAGGCCTGGTGTCCCAAGCACTTGGGAGTAGGATTTGAACTCAGTGCCTGCTTGGTTTATGGAATATTTTAAGAATGCCTGTATTAAAATAGAAAAGGCTGGTTTTGTGTGTGGGTGTGTGCTCGCGCGCACGTGCACTCATGTATACTTTAATGATCGCTGTGGTAGAAGAAGGCTTTGTGTTGAAAGGGGTTTTGTAGTTACTAATGCTTGAGGTGTTGAGGAGGCTTAGCAGGTGGCGGCCCTTGCCATTGAAGCCTGCTGGCCTCAGCTTGATCCCTAGAGCATGCGTAAAGGTGGAAGGAGAGCACTGACTTCACAGGCTTGCCCTGCGACGGCCCCGTGTGCATCGTGACACACAGGCCTACGTACAATAGCTAATAAAAAGTATTAGTCTCTGCTTAGAAACAGGGGCTCGTTTCTTAAAGACCAAGGAGGAGGAAGAAGATGTGAGGCAGAGTCTCACGTACCTGTGCTGGATTGAAATTCCCTCTGTAGTTGAGGATGACTTTTAATTCCTGCCTTTACCTCCCCAGTACTAAGATTAGAGGCATGTATCACCATTGTAAGAATTATTTTAGCTGAAAGATTTGTTTTGTGACTCTAATTCTCTTTTGTTTAGTGGCTTGGTTCCCCTTCATAACGCCTGCTCCTATGGACACTACGAGGTGGCTGAGCTCCTGGTGAGGCACGGAGCTTCTGTCAACGTGGCAGACTTGTGGAAATTTACTCCTCTCCATGAAGCAGCAGCCAAGGGGAAATACGAAATCTGCAAGCTTCTCCTGAAAGTATGTAGATATGAGCGGTGACCTGGATTCAGTTACTGCTTGAAAGTAGTGTGGTAACCTATTGTCTTTGGTTAGTGCCTGACACATCTTGCTGAATAGACTCAATGGAGGCTCAGTGGTTAGGAGCTCTTCCAGAAGTCCTGAGTTTAATTCCCGACAACCACATGGTGGCTCAAAACTATCTGTAATGTTATCTAATGCCCTCTTCTGGCATGCAGGTATACATGCAAATAGAGCACTCATAAACATAAAATAAATAAAATCTTTTTTAAAACATGAGGGAGAGAGAGAGAGAGAGAGAGAGAGAGAGAGAGAGAGAGAGAGAGAGAGAGAGAGAAATTGTGTGGCTTCTCGTCTTTTCTTAACCAAAGGAAAAATATTTTTGTTATATGTAAGTACAGTTTATACTTTTATCTGTTACCATAAATATATGTGGCAAATATTACCACTAGTTTTTCTTAATAACGCCTATATAGGTCATTATGAATCCATTGTCTAACCTGAATATTGGGTTTTGTTTGTTTGTCCATTTTTTAAGAGACAGCCTCACTATGTAGCCTTGGCTGGCCTGGAAACTCAGAGATCTGTCTGACTCTGCCCCCTAAGTGCTAAGATTAAAGGTTGTGCCACCACACCTAGCCAGCTTGGATTATTCTTAATTTCCACAGGAGGTCACCAGCTGTCTGTATCAGGTTTATAGTAAAAATTTTTGGCCCACAGGGGTAGATAACTTAAACCAAGGCATTTTTTTAAAGCATATTTACACTTCATGAAATATATTTTTAAACTATGAGACTTTTTAAAAATTGATGCCATTTAGAATTCAGTGCGATTTTTTTTATACCTGTGAATATTCCTTTTTTATTTCTCATGATGCTGCCTAAATATGTCTGTGCAATTTGAGTTGGAACTATAATTCAGTGGTGAAATGCTTAACCTACCTACCAAGTGTGAGGCCCTAGTTTTAGTGCTAAAACTTGTGTGTGTGTGTGTGTGTGTGTGTGTGTGTGTGTGTGTGTGTGTGTGTGTGTGTGTGTGTGTGTATGTGTGTATAGAGATATGTAGATGTGTACTCCAATTGAAATCTGGCCAAAATTATTATCTAGATCATTATTTTTATTTCTTTAAAAAAAAAGAGATTATCAAAGACAACTTCAAATCTTAGGAAAAGTTTGTCACAGAAAAGCAAAAGATGCTCTCAATATCCTCCGAGTTCCAAAATAAAGCAGAATTTAGATTCCTGTTTTCAAAGTGCATGTGGGATAGATTCCTTTCCAGAGAAGTGAAGGTTGTAGAGAGTAAATTAAGTAAATAGTGTGTATGTGCCTGCCCACCTGGAAACACGCGTGCATCTTTGGTTCTGTTTTTACAGCATGGAGCAGATCCAACTAAGAAGAACCGAGATGGAAATACACCTCTAGATCTGGTCAAAGAGGGAGACACAGACATTCAGGACCTCCTGAGGGGGGACGCTGCCCTGTTGGATGCTGCCAAGAAGGGCTGCCTCGCCAGAGTGCAGAAGCTCTGTACGCCAGAGAACATCAACTGCAGAGACACCCAGGGCAGAAACTCAACTCCTCTCCACCTGGCAGGTGAGCATCACTGTCACCTCACTGTCCTTTTACTACTCTGCTAAACACTAGTCAACTGTGTGCCCGATGGTTAGCCACCTGGCTCGAAAGGTGAAAGAGGATTGGTGAGATAGCCCAACAGGTAAAGGTGAAAGAGGATTGGTGAGATAGCCCAACAGGTAAAGGTGAAAGAGGATTGGTGAGA
>OU015752.1:31869060-31926974 GCA_907169655.1 Acomys percivali
ATTGGTGAGATAGCCCAACAGGTAAAGGTGAAAGAGGATTGGTGAGACAGCCCAACAGGTAAAGGTGAAAGAGGATTGGTGAGATAGCCCAACAGGTAAAGGTGAAAGAGGATTGAAAGGTGAAAGAGGATTGGTGAGACAGCCCAACAGGTAAAGGTGAAAGAGGATTGGTGAGATAGCCCAACAGGTAAAGGTGAAAGAGGATTGAAAGGTGAAAGAGGATTGGTGAGATAGCCCAACAGGTAAAGGCAGTTGTCACCAAGCTTCACGGCCTGAGGTCAATTCCTTGAACTCACATGGTCACCCGAGAGGATCAAACCCTGCGGATTGTCCTAAGACCTCCTGCAGCATCTGTGAAAGAAGCTGCCGTGTGTTGTGCACTTAGGTAAAGACTCAGTTGTATGAAGATAGTATTAGCTTTTGAAGAAAAATAATTAAAATCGTAAATTTTTCTGGTCTTTATTTATATGTGTGTGTGAGTTGTGCTTATTTTTCCTGTCCTGACATGTCCCCTTTTCTCTTAACAGCGGGCTACAATAACCTGGAAGTAGCTGAGTACCTTCTAGAGCACGGTGCTGATGTGAACGCCCAGGACAAAGGAGGCCTGATTCCGCTTCACAACGCAGCATCTTACGGGGTGAGCATGTAGCAGAGGCATCTGGACGCCTTCCCTGGCGGTTAGCGCTGTACTGTCATGTGCTGAAGAACAGATTCCTAACCAACAACAATGAGTACAGTTTAACCATCTATACACGTTTTGTCACACCTCCCCATGTAGCCAGTGGCTTTCTGATCAGCTTGCTGTCACGTCTTTGCACATCATCTGACACAATAATGAGTGTATAATGAGCCATATACAGATCTCACCTCTCCTTGGATAGAGTTTAAAAACTATGAAAGCCCGGAGCCTCCTAAGTAGGTATGGGACTGTAGCTACTTACACTTCTCTCTAGAATCTCCAGATTCTAGAGATAGCCAAGTGGTTAAGCAATTTGCACAGCGTTTAATAGCACTCAGCCGAGGGAATAAACTGCCATGTAAAAGTGCAAAGCCTTCTTTCCAGGCATTATAGCTGTGCTCAACAGGAAGAGGGTGGTTCTGTGGTGCCCTGGTGCCATTTGTCAGAACCAGCAGTAACCAGGGTCCTCAGGCCTGGTGCTTTGCCGTAGAAGAGTCAGACATGAAGACCGTTCCTGTGCGTCTCTGCTTCTGCACACAGTCCTCTCTGACTATACAGTTCCCAGATAGCAGTTCCTGTGCACTAGGTTCGTGGGTGATGGAGTGACTCCCACTGTCCCCTTTCATACAAACCTGCTTTGTAGGTGTCCACAGTTCCTGCTTCCCTTCTCTGTCTGCAGATAAGAAAAAATGTAGAGTGTTTCCCTACTGTCTTTCACTGTTACAGTATGTTATCAAACTCTTTGATCTGTAACTTTAAAAAGAAATGTCACCTCAGTTTATTCAAATGGAGAGACAATAGCTGATTTAAGAATCTTAAAAGTTACAAATTTATAAGAATTTTTATATATGGTAATATGCCTTATTACGTTACTCTATACATACAAAGGGCAGTTAACTTCTGTTCTATTAATAACTATAAAAGCATTGGTATTTATTCCTTACTAAAAGCATATTCTTTTTTAAGAATGGATCATTTGGCCGGTTGGTCTTCTTCCTCCACTTCCTCCTTTGCAGTGTTCCCCTAACATAGACGGTATCTGACGGGCTCGGGCCGTTGTTGTGATAGAGACCACATACAATTAAATGGCTTTGACTGCAGCCCACATTTCTCTTCTGTTTCCTGCCTTTTTGAAATTCAGTCCCCTGATTTTATGCCATGTTTGTCACTGGCAGCATTTTGTGATGCAGCTCAACACTAAAGCCTGTGTCCATGACAGTGAGGCAGTCAGCTCCTTGTCCGGGCCTTCTCCTCACTTAGGCCTGTGTCACACGTGACGGAGCCAAGCTGCAGCTTACTTGTGCATTTAGTTCTAATTTTCAGTTACCTATAATAGTAATAACAGTTTGCCCTAGTGATATAGCTACTTAAAAAGAATGAAAAGCTTAAGAATTGTTTCTGGACTCTACGTGGGTAATATTTCTTACTCTACATTGGTCTTCTAGACATTTGCCAGCCAATTTAGTAAGCATGTAATTGGCTTCACCAAAGACACACTGTAAATTCAATATAAAGAAAATTTAACAATACATACTGAATACACAGCTCATTTATACACCCACATACATACAAACTGTAAGTTTTCTTGGACTAATTTCGGAAATCTTTGCAAATTGTCTTACTAAATTGCCTTGCTCTTAATAAAATACAAGAAACACAATTTAAGTAACTTAAATCGTCTGAGGAATAGCTTGAAATTATCCCATGCTTTTGGGTTGACTGAACAGAAGTTGTTTTTCTAAACACATCTTTGAGTAAAGAAGATAATTTGGGTTTTATTTTAATTTTTTTTGAATTATTTTGATGAGATCATAGATAGCTTCCAGTGTTTAGAAGTTTAAACATAAACTGGGAAATTAGTTTTATAATGTTCTCATAATCCCTAAAGAATCTTGAAGCATAGTAAACTAGCCTGGTCTCAGAAGAGCCTGTTTCATCGTGCCGCCCCCTCCCTCCTTCGTATTACCAGCAGTGGGGAGCCTTTCTTAGGAATACCATCTTTACTTTTGAAATAAATAGTTTGGGCCAGCCTGAGCTACATGAGACCAGCCTAGGGGGGCAAAAGAGTAGTTGTGAAGGAGACAAGTCTAAAGCAAAGTAGAGGGGTTGTGCGTGTTTGTTTGTTTGTTTTACGTATTTGTTTTAAGAAGATTTCTACTAAGGATGAGGGCACAAGCCTAGAAGGAATGGTTAAGTGGAAGCAAGGCTACTTGACGGAACTCTACTGGGAGCGGTCTTCTCATGCTTCCCTGTCCCCTTGTTTCTCCCAGCATGTTGACATAGCAGCGTTACTGATAAAATACAACACATGTGTAAATGCAACGGATAAGTGGGCCTTTACTCCCCTTCATGAAGCTGCCCAGAAAGGAAGGACACAGTTATGTGCCCTACTCCTAGCACATGGCGCAGACCCAACCATGAAGAACCAAGAAGGTCAGACACCTTTAGATCTGGCAACGGTGAGTCCTTGTTGGAGCTGTGGTTACTGTCTGTGAGGACTTCAGGCATGGCATTACCTTCCAGGGCTCAACTGGCAGTTCATTCGGCAGTTGGCATTCTTCCTGGAAATCTTCTTTTCCTTTTGTAGTCCGTGCTATCTCGTGTGTAATCAACCCCCTTTAGCTTTCACCACCAGTTGTCTAACTTCCGGCTCTTACTTACAGCCACCACTTAACTTTGGTGCCAAAAGCAAGTGTCGGTTTCTATGCCTGGTAGTCTTTACAGAAAAAGCATTACAAAGCATTCGGTACTTAGTGGGAAGCTCAACATTTAAAATGATTTTGCGTTTTCTTTCATCATTATTTTCAGGCTGATGACATCCGAGCTTTGCTGATAGATGCCATGCCCCCTGAGGCCTTACCTACCTGCTTTAAACCTCAGGCAACTGTCGTTAGTGCCTCTCTGATCTCGCCAGCGTCCACCCCCTCCTGCCTCTCCGCTGCTAGCAGCATAGACAACCTCACTGGCCCTTTAGCAGAGCTGGCCGTAGGAGGGGCCTCCAATGCAGGGGATGGCGCCGCAGGTGCGGAAAGGAAGGAAGGAGAAGGTAGGTATAGTCCTGTGAATGCCTGTTTGTTTATACTTTTTTAGTGGACTAGTTACTTTTTTTCTTTTTAGTATTAAAAATTTAAAAATAACCTCTCTCTAAAGTCTTTAGTTCAAGGACAGCCTGGACTACATGGTGAGGCCCTATCAAAACTGGGCCTGGGAGGTGTGGGGGGAAGGGGAAGGAGAAAGAAGATGAGGGCCTTGGTTTGGGCATCAGCACCCATGTAAAATGCTGTACAGTGGTTGAGCAGTCCCAATACTGAAGAGCAAAGGCTGGAGGACTCCTGAGACTGGCTGGCCAGCTAGCTAAGTGAGTGAGTGAGCGAGCGAGCGAGCAAGCGAGCTCCAGGGTCAGTAGACACTGGCTCTCAGAGACAGACAGAAGATGGAAGAGGAAAATACTCAACATTGACCTCTGGCTTCCACATAACACTCTACACACAGAAATAAATAAAAATAATTTTTAAAAGAATAAATCAAAACAATAGCTGGCACCTTGTTTGTTTGTTTTTTTAATTCATTAAAGTTATTTAATTTTATCAAATACAGTCTGGAGCCTAGGCACTGCTCTTAGAGAAGACCTAGTTTAGTTCCCAACACCCTCAGTGCTTAACCCACAATCCCCTTCAGTCTAGCTCCAGTGAATCCAGTGTCCTCTTCTGCCTTCCAGGATCACCTGTACTTAATATGCATAAACACACTTACAATTAGACATGATTAAATAAACCTTAAATTTATAAAATAATACTGTTATATTAGAAATTAATATATAAATTATTATGTGCCACCATATATTTTATATATAAATTTGTATTTTAGTTTTATATCGTATGTGTATTAGAATTAATATAAGTACTATTGCTATGCCAAAGATCAAATTCAGAATAACTTGAAATGTTTGAGTTAAATTTACATATTTGAGCAGGGCACAGTGGTGAATACCTATAATCCCAGCACTTGAGGAGGCAGAGGCAGGCAGATCTCTGTGAGTTCGAGGCCAGTCTGGTCTATAGAGCAAGTGCAGGACAGCCAAGGCTACACAGAAAAACCTTGTCTCAAAAAAAATTTTTTTTTACATTAGTTGGCGTTATTTTATGTCATGTGAACTCATCTGTATAGGCAAGGGTCAGGAAATAGGGTTATACATAAATACTGAAACCTTCATAGAATTAGAAAATTCTGAGAGATTTTAATGTTTCTGTTTTAGTTGCGGGTCTTGACATGAATATCAGCCAATTCCTTAAAAGCCTTGGCCTCGAACACCTTCGGGATATCTTTGAAACAGAGCAGGTAAATTCTCGTGTACTCTTTCAGCTTTCCAACTACTGACTTATTGCCACACAGTTTTCTGAAGTTTGCAGCTGTTTATTTTCTGTATTACGTGTTCTCTTTCTTCTATGACTTAAAGTGTTTACTTTGTTTGTTAGCTGCCTGAACTGTTTCTAGAGAAGCCAGGGAGCCCAGCACTTTGTACTCCTCTCCAAAATTATCCCACAGTTCAGAGAGCTGCCCTTTCTCTTTATGATCAGTTTTGCTCAGTGTAGTATATATGTCAAGTTAGACCAGGAGAAGTGAGGGTACAGCGTGGTGGACAGCACTTGGTGAACTTAGGTCAAGAAACTAGCTCACTAATAATTTCAGGAGCTGGAGAGATGGCTCAGAGGTTAAGAGCACTGGCTGCTCTTCCAGGAAACCTGGGTTCAATTCCCAGCAACCACATGGTGGCTCATAACCATCTATAATGAGATCTGGGTGCCCTCTTCTGGTGGGCAGGCACATATGCAGGCAGGATATTGAATATATAATAAATCTTTTTTTTTTAATAGTTTCAGTTCCATCTGGGTGTTTCCAGAGGACACTGGCCTTATGTCCTCATCTCCTTGTGTTTACTAGTGAGAACTTCGTTTGCCAGCCTGTTGTGGAGGATAATGAGTTCTTACTACGGTGCTCTGTGGTAAACCCTTAAGATAAAACTGAGTTTAGGACTACTGTTGGGCATGGAACCTTAGGATAGAGAGGCACTTAGAACCCAGTACATCCTTCTCCCTGGTGTAGAGTTACTGCCTTATCCCCAGCAAATGACCACCAACTTGGTAGCCTAACAGGAATGTTTTCCCTCAGAAGACTGAAATCAGACTGTCGAGGATGCACTCCCTGCAGCAGCTCTAGAGTGGTCTGCGCCTGCCCTCCCAGCCTTGTTGCAGTCTCTCCTGTTGTTGTCCTGTGTCTGCCTTCTCAGGTGCCTCTTACTGGGACACTTCCTATAAACGTGGGCTCTCCTGGGTGATTGCTGGCTTCAGGATCCTTACCATAAGCATCAGGGACAGCCTTGCTCCCCAAAAGTGTTGACGTTTAGAGCATATCCCTTCTAGGGTTGCAGACCTGTCTCTTTGAAGGCTAGTGCCCAGCCCACAACAACATGCGTTTGAAAGCCTTATTATGTTCGTAAGGCCTCGCCAATTGATCATAGATCTTTCCCTCTCCAACCATCAGCCTCTACAAGTTATGCCCCGCTGTTATAAATAAACTCACTCAGTTTTTCAGTGTGTGACATAGTTATATTTTTCTCCATAGGTCTTTGCCCTCTTTATTCTTTGTAAGCTTGTAGCCATCTTTGACCTAATGCAGTACCTGCAGTTAACACAGGGTGGCGCATCCTCCCGCTGCCACCTGGGAGCAAGAAGCAGGAGGATGACAAGCTTAAGGTCTGAGTGACATAGCGAGCTAGAGGGTAGTCTGGCCTTTAGTGAAGCTTATCTCAAAAAATATCTGGAAAGTGTTGGGTTTTTAAATTTTTATATAATTTATAATACCAAGATTTTCTTTAGCTAAATAAATTTCTTTACATTTATTATAGTTCATCCTTTATATTTTTAATGACTTAAACAGTTGAAATAGAATTGAACTAAGTGAACATCTTGATCTTATTTTTCTCTGACTGTAAAAGTGAGTTAAGAGGCATTTAGCCTATCACTTTTCTTATTAGTCAGTTAAGCACATCTACAATATGCAGATAATGAAAATTCCTGCCTGGATTATGTGTTTTTGTCAGTTTTTAAATCATACTTTGTTAAGAATGGGTCTTCATTTGCGGTGAAGATGTACGCCGCTCTAGGGGCTGCCTCTCCTGTCATCTGTTCATTCTGACTGGAGATTCCTGTGACGCTGTAAACAGTGAGGCTTTGAAGTGTGGGAACCGATCTCCTCTGCTGTGGCTCCATCAACAGCTCTATCTCTTCATTCTGAGTCACGCACACAGTAATTGTGAAATTTCACACACATTTTGGTTTAATAAACCAAAACCTCTAATTCTCGTTGAGCCTTTCCTAGAACTGCCGTTTCTGTGCTTCCGTCAGTTTGCGTTGTAATGTACAACTCTGTTCTTTACTTCCTACTGTATGCCCTCTGTCAGCAGCCGGCTGCCTGTGGCTTGCTTCTCTCGTGTATTGACTTAGTTTAATGATGCCTTCAGTCGGCTTATCCTTTTTATCACTTCCTTTTTATTGCAGTTTTGCTCTGAGTAAATCAATGTCCCATTGATTTTTCTTTTGTTCAAAATAATTTCTACATCCTTTTCATAGTCAAGGTGTTAAGTGTTGCACTAATGTGTACTGCCTGGTGTGCTCCTCCTAGAGCAGCGGTTTGCCTTTCTACATATCGAGCTGCCTTGTACCATTGGGCTGCCAATTAAGTTTGTATTTATTTCAAGTGCACATGCTGCCTTCTAGTTCTCAGTGTAATAAACTATTAAGTCCACTTAATTCTTCCATACCTTTTAAGGCATGCTTTTACATTTCTCTTCTCGGTCATAAATATCCTATAGTGTCCAGTGATGTGTGTCAACATACTTGTGTAGTGTGGAAGCGTGCGATGCATGCGCTGTGTCCACCTAATTCCTAGTGTGTGTGTGTCCAGCACATGCATTCTGCTGCCCTAGTTCCTACATGTGGCTGCTCCTCTCCCAATGAGGTGGGAGACAATTATTTTCTTTCTGGTCCTAGAAGAGCATCATATTCTCAGCTTCACCTTCCTAGTTCTCTTCTCAGAGTCTCCAAGCTGTCCTATTCTATACAGATACTTTCCAAAGATATTATCAAAATCCCTTCTAGTTAACTACAGTATCGAATAACATCTCCTACCTGTAATGTAGCTTCCTACCTAAAATGATTTGCCTGTTGAGAGAGGGGGATATTGATTGACACTGTAGTTTCTAGAGCTCAGTTGCTGTGACTTGGCTGGCTGGGTATATTTATAGTCAACCTATATTTCACAGAGTGACCATTTCAAAATGTGATAAAAAAATTAAAGCTTGAGCTCAAATAAGTTCATTGTAAATATGATTACAAAGTTGTCACCACTACCACCCCCAAACGAAAAAAGTTCTTTTTAGTTAAAATAGTTAATTTTCTCTCCACACCCCAGGTAAAATGAACAAATCTTAGGAACAGGAGGCAACCCTGCTAGATGTGGCATGTACTTTATATGCAGGACCATTTTTAGTTTATCAAACTTTATCTTGCTTGATAAAAGCTTAATCAAGCTTTATGCTAAAGATTTTCTATTAATCATGTTAGACATTAGTAACTTCTTTATCCCAAAAGAAATGACTAGGGAAATCAACTCTGGTTTCCTCCAAATAACCAAGTGTATCTTCTTATTGCTCCACCAGGAAAGTCGGTGGAGGCTTAAAAGCGATGAATGAGCTAGTTAAATGTAAGGGGAAAGAACTGTCCTGCCATCTCTGCTGTATTATATTAGTAACTAGTTGCTAAGTGTAGGCCACACCTAGGGGGAGGTATTTTCACCAGGACACAGATGCGAGGGGCTGAAGAATCTCTGGCAGCCATTTTAGAGGCTGCCTTCTCCATCAGAGAGGAGCCCGGTGCTGGGCACTGCTTCACTGACTGAAGTGTAGTAACGTAGGTCCCTTTGCTAGCGCAGGGGGGTTGGGCAAGGATTCCTATATCCTTGTGATTGGAGTCTGTATATTAAACTGTCTCCATCCTTCTCTAGAACATGGCTCGAAATATTCTTTGTTTAGAGTTTTATTTCGTCTTCTAGCTTGGTTTTGACACCCTTCAGCTATACACTATGTGTATCAATTACAAAGACTTTGACATATATAACCTAAAGTTACCTCATATAAATAAGGCTATGTTTTTATTGTCAACCATATTTAAACTGAAGTATAAAATGTCTAGAAGATGGTGACACCAGTAACATGGGTCACAAATTATATAAAATCAGGTCTACCTTACAGTGTAAACTGTTCCATTTCTTTTTTTTTTTTTTTAAGATTTATTTATTTATTATGTATACAATGTTGTATCTGCATGTACACCTGCAAGCCAGAAGAGGGCATCAGATCACATTATAGATGGTTGTGAGCCACCATGTGGTTGCTGGGAATTGAACTCAGCACCTCTGGAAGAGCAGCCAGTGCTCTTGACCTCTGAGGCATCTCTCCAGCCCAACTGTTCCATTTCAAAGATGGCTATTTTGGTGCTGCTGTCTTTTGAAAGCGCTGTTGAAAACTTCGTTTGGGAGATTAGACATGAATTGCTGATTTTGTACAATGAAGCAATTATTTCTTCAATGGCCACTTAGTGTGCTCAAAGAGTGAGCAGTGTTGTTCACTGCATTTAGATGGTCCAACTCACTGTGCAGTATTTCATTTTGACAGTACAATTCAGAGCTTGACACCTTATTTGCCACTTTAAGTATGTAAGTGTAAGGAACGAGAAAGTTATATATTTTTTAATTTTGTATGAGTTAGGAAAAGAATGTCTATAAAGGATATTTCAGTTCTCCGAAGAAATAAAAAACCAAGGGTGACAGACCAGTGTTTATCCCGGGGCCATTTTTTTTGCCCTGGAAAACTACCAGTGCCGTCCTCTGTAAACTGTTCCATTTCAAAGATGACTATTTTGGTGCTGCTGTCTTTTGAAAGAACTGTTGAAAACTTCATTTAGGAGATTAGATGTGGCCACGGGTGATTTCAGAACTTTGCCACTAGGTGGAGGCAGAGTCACAGGCACTGTAGTCCTCAAAGGTGTGAGGAAATCAGGAAGCTGGTGCTTTCCATCCCCCCTAGGCCACAGGTTTGTACAGACATGGCTGTGTGAGACCGCGGGGGTTGCTAGCCTGATCATGTATGAGCCTAAAGACCATCTATCTTACTTTCCCCAGATTGGAATTTCTAATGTCACTTCCTTATGAAATGACCTACGATCTAAACTGATACTTAAATTTCCAATCTGCCTACCACTTAAGTCAGCGGACTCCTGGCTGGCTCATGTCCTGGCACCCAGAACTTTCTTATGTAAAGTTGGCTTGCTTTTGCTACACTGTGATTAATTAAAATTTGTCTCTGCAATTCATTTCTTCTACCCACAAGGTACTGAATTTGGGATTTTCCCATTTTCAAGCTGCTGATCCATCTATCTGGAGGCAAACAAAAGATGGTAGAATTGCAGTCAGAAAGAAAGGTGGCAGTGACTTCTGTCTTCCGTCACACTGGGTCTCCTCCTGTCTTAGTTCCCCATCTGCTTGAAACAAATGCAAGTCTTTGTAATGAGCTGGGAGGCTGCTGGTCATCTCCGGCAGTTTGCAGATCGTGTTTGTGAAAGGAAATAGGTTCTTTAAACTTGTGTGGTGCTCACAGCACTGTAGACAAGTGGAAGAGCTTTCATCCTCCAAAGAACTGTCTCAGATTTGAGGTGTAATTGCTTTCATTTTCAGATTACACTAGACGTGTTGGCTGATATGGGTCATGAAGAATTGAAAGAAATAGGCATCAATGCATATGGACACCGCCACAAGTTAATCAAGGGTGTAGAAAGACTTTTAGGTGGACAACAAGGTAAGCTATTTGAAAAAAAATTTTTTTTTCCCCCAGAATTTAGTGAAGAAATACCAAGGCTAGCTTTGGGGCTTGGGCAGTCTGACCCCAGAGCACATGCAGGTTAACTGGTAAAGCATCCCCTGCCTTCCTCAGCTTAGCCAATCACTTTTACTAGCACGGAAAGTCAGCTTCCCTCTGTCTGCACTTTTTGTTTGTTTGTTTGGTTGGTTTTTGTTTTGAGACAGGGTTTCTCTGTGTAGCCTTGGTTGTCCTGGACTTGCTCTGTAGACCAGGCTGGCCTTGAACTCACAGTGATCCGCCTGCCTCTGCCTCCTGAGTGCTGGGAAAAGGCTTGCACCACCACGCCCGGCTGTATATGAGTGTTTTATCTGCAGAAGAGGGCATCAGTTCACATTATCGATGGTTGTGAGCCACCACGTGGTTGCTGGGAATTGAACTCAGGACCTTTGGAAGAGCAGCCAGTGTTCTTAACCTCTAAGCCATCTCTCCAGCCCTTGTGTTTCACTTTTATAGACATATCCTATGTTCATGATTGAGTTCAGTTCAGCAAATATAGAGCCCTGCTGTGTAGAAGGTGTTCATGGAGCCTGGTGCAGTAGTGCATGCCTGTAATCCCAGCACTCTGGGAGGCAGAGGCAGGTGGATCTCCGTGAGTTTAAGGACAGCCAAGGCTACACAGATAAACCCTGTCTCAAAACAGAGAGAAGGGGCTCATGGGAGGGGATAAGTCCCTTAACACTTCATTTCTTCTTGGCCCTTTGGTATATTTGCTTACGGACTGGATGCTGAGATGGAGACTAAACATATTACAGGCTATTCCAAACTGTCAGTTTCTTGGTGGGACTGAGGGGATGCGGGCATGTGCTTTATGGTCTTGTTTTTCTCTTCTACAGGAACCAATCCATACTTGACTTTTCACTGTGTGAATCAGGGAACTATTTTGCTAGATCTTGCTCCAGAAGATAAAGAATATCAGTCAGTAGAAGAAGAGGTAACGAACGTCAAAAAGTTTCTCTTTGCCCAGATTCTGTTAAGAGTGCTTTTCCAGGAGCATGAACTCCTCTTACTCTGTTGTGGAGTCACTTGGTCTATTACTCAGTCTCAGTCACCAGCAAGTCTTTCAGTATGATTGTTGACTCACATGATGCACAGGGCTCTCATATCACAAGCCTATATGTAGAATAGCTGTCTTTTTCTTCTATTAATTTTGTCATGTAAGTAAGAACCTTTAAAAAACATTTTTATATAGTAAAATACACCTAAGATTGACATGGGGCAAGAATCTTCCTGATAGACAGAAATACCTTCTAGGGTTTTGGGTTTTGTTTTGTTTTTTGAGACAGAGTTTCTTTGTGTAGTCCTGGCTGTCCTGGCCTTGCTTTGTAGACCAGACTGGCCTCAAATTCACAGTGATTCATCTGCCTCTGCCTCCCAAGTGCTCGGATTAAAGGTGTGTGCCACCACACTTGGCTTAGTTTTTGTTTTAATGTAATTATTACTCTTTTTTTTTAGTAACATCCTGGTTATTTATCTCAATTAATTTTCACAATCACGATTATTTCAAACACTGTATAATAAGACCACTTGTGAACTTCCTGTAGAAAGGTGGCTAGACATTCCCTGTGCTGATGGCCTGTACTCCTTTCCCTAATGCAATGTCTAGCTCCACTGTTGTGAGTAAACTGCCTCGGTCCATTATTACACAAACACCCAAGCAGAAACTGGGCTGCCTGCACTTAGGATGCTGTGCCGTTGTTGCCCGAACTATCTCCATCCAATGCTAAAGACTCACATTAGGGAATGTTTTAGTCTGTATCATGTTATCAGGAAGGCAGCATGTCTTCTGGACATGTTCATTTATCCTGTAGTAAGTTCCAGTCATGTAAGATGCGGGCTGCACGTCCCCCTAAGGGAACTACGAGTAGAGCTTACTCCATGTCAGTTGTCAAAAACTCCGGCGTCTTTGTGATGCTGCTCTGAAACCCGGGGCCTCAACATTCTTGACAAGTGTTCTGCCCATAGCCCAAGACACTTAAATCTTTTGTTTTTGTTTTTGTATTTTGAGACAGGGTTTTCTCTGTGTAGCCTTAGCTCTCCTAGACTCTCTTTGTAAGTCTTTAAAATAGATTCTTTTCCATAATAGTTATTTTATTTTATTTCATAATAATTATTTTAAATTTGAGGGTGGAAGAATTAGCAGTCGTCAAAGGGTTATTCTGTTTAACTGTGAAATATAGTCAAACTTCCCTTGCCTGAGATGATATATCAAGATCCCCAAGACTATTGAGATGAAATGGAACAAAATCATATTTTTTAAATATTTATTTTTAGCAGTTATCTAATGTGGTATCAGTTGAATATCATTTTAGTCCAACTTACTCAGTTTCTTTTCATCTCAATAACAAAAGAGTAATCATACATTATTTAAAGGGCTATTTTTCCAGTTTCCCTGTTGTGTTTACAATCTTCCAAAATTTATATCAGAAAATGTTTACAGTAGTACCTAAGGCCACTTTCTCACCACAGATACTCAATGAATTTGTTGATAGGTTTGTAGTGTGCTCCTGTTTGAGATTCAGACTCACGGGAGGCAAATGGAAGAGCTGGAATATTGTAGAGACAGCAGAAGGAATACCCAGTGTTGACGCTTACAAAGTGAACTGTTTCCCGTTGTCCCGCAGATGCAGAGTACCATTCGAGAGCACAGAGACGGCGGGAATGCTGGTGGCATCTTCAACAGATACAACGTCATTCGGGTAAGCGTGCAAACTTTTATGGGGAGAGTTGCATTGCAAAACCAACAGAAAACTAATCCAGACAATCAAAGGAACTGGAAGAAAAATTTCAAATCTTAAAATCAAATGTTGTTCTCTCACTACATCCTGTAACCATCAAGGCTACACTGGGCAGAGATTGCTACACCGCGAAAACAGCAAAGCTCCAAACAGAAGGCCGTGTCACAAAGGCAGCTGCTGTCACCCATTGCATCCTCAAATTTGGACCCTCAACAGCAGTAACTTCATTTAAAATCATTTGAAAATAGCATTTATTAAAGGCCTGGATTGTCAGTCCACTTGTCATCGATGAGATCAGAATGCATTTGTCTCTTAAATCATAGAAAAAACTATGTGGCCATTATCTGCTTTTTCAGAGGGTGTAATGAAGGGAATTGTCTGCTGAGAATTGGCTTAATCTGTTCTTAACAGACACACAGGAATTATCCTGGTGCATCAAAATAAGCCATGAGGGCTGTCTGTCTGTTTAGCTTAGTGGATAAAGTGCATGCTGCACAAATGCGAGGGAGCTGGGTTAGAGTCCCCTGCATCCACGGAAAGCGAGGCATGGTGCTGTCCACTCTTATCTCTAAAAGATGGAGCTCGGGGGGGATCCCAAGAGCTCACGGACCAGCAAGTCCAGCCAACAGTTAGCTCAGCTTCAGTGAGGGACCGGGCTCAAAAATAAGGTAGGGAATGATAGAGCAAGATTCTCATTGCGGATTTCTGGCTTCACACTCATGAGCACTCACTTTCCTGCACATGGTCACACATAAAACAACAACAACTGAACTGAAAACATGTGTCACTAAAAGCTACCATATTAACTGAATTCCACTTACTGTGTCAATCAAACAAAATTGCCACCACCAAAGGGAAAACTACTTGTCATTTTAAATCAGAAATGTACATTTAATTAATAATGATATCTTTCCTTTATGAAGATTCAAAAAGTTGTGAACAAGAAGCTGAGGGAGCGATTCTGTCACAGACAAAAGGAAGTGTCTGAGGAGAATCACAACCATCATAATGAACGCATGCTGTTCCACGGTGAGTGCAGGTGCCTGCCTGCACTTGGGGAGTTAGTAACGGAAAAGCCCATGGGATTGATTGATAATGTTGTATTGAAACAACTTGTTTGACCTTTTTTTTTTTTTTGGTTGAAATAATGCCTGGTACCCTAATGCTTCACACGCTGGCAAGGCTTCCCAAAGCATGTGCAATGTATGACTTTCTGAACTTTCTTCTAAATTCAAATTCCAAGTCGAGCCAGTTGTGGGGTTCTTGCTTGTTTGTTTTTTCATTTTTCTTCTTTAACAATACTGTGTTTGGTGAAAACAGTATATAGCTAAGTTTTCAAAAAGTAATTTTTCCACCTTTATATTTTTAGGTTCTCCTTTCATTAATGCAATTATTCATAAAGGGTTTGATGAGCGACATGCATACATTGGAGGGATGTTTGGAGCTGGAATTTACTTTGCCGAAAACTCTTCCAAAAGTAACCAGTACGTTTATGGGATTGGAGGAGGAACCGGCTGTCCCACACACAAAGATAGGTCATGCTATATATGTCACAGGTGAGCGTCCTTTCTTGACCAGAATGATTGTCACCCTCAACTAACCAAATTGGTTTATCAGCTCCTGTTGAAGTTGCTGCTCAGCCTTTGGCCTAGAGCGGTGACAGAGTGCTGTTGCCAGTGATCCAGGCCAGACATGTGTCCACTTGCTGTAGGTTGTAGTGAAACTGCATTTCAGCCCTTCCTGTCAGCCTTTCTGAGTCAGAGCTGGAAGATGCTAAGAATGATACTGTAGAACAAAAGCCTTCTAGCCATCACCGTGTCTTGACACACAGGTTCAAGCTCTGAGACGAGGCTCAGGTCTGTGTTGCTGATGCTGCCAGTGATACAGCTTGTTCTCAGGCAGCATCATAACGCCCTGGGAACGCTGAGCTTCATGACACCAGCTTTGGAATTAGCAAACAAATGAATAGCAGCTTTTTAAAACAAGATTTTATAATTCAGAAGTTGGAGAATATAACATTGAAGTCAGTGAAAGACAGAGTTTCTTTCTCCACTGATGAAAGAATTTATTCCATATGTTTTTAATTCTTTGTTTATTCTTTGGCAGTTTCATGCATGTGCCCATTGTATGTTGATTGTACCCAACCCAAATGCCCCCTTGCACTTACCTCAAACCTCACCAATGCTTTCCCCTCCCACCTTGACGTCCTTGTGAGTTTTGGTAATTCTCTCATTTGAACTACCGGAATGTGCATGAGTATGGGGCTCCAACTAGGGTTGGGTAACATACCGTACCTACACCCCCAAAGAAAAATAAACTTCCTCTCCCAGCAGCCCTCAATTGCCAGTGGCTAGGGGTACACACTCAAGCTCCCAGCTAGTGACTGGTCCAGTGCAGGTGGCCGTAGCCGCTCTGACTTCATGAGTGCAGTGTCCTGTACTAAGGCAGCACACACAGCAGCACACAGCAGTATGGATCTCAGGTGCGCTGCCCATCTGATTCCTTGCTTCCTATGCAGTCATGTGAAAACACAGTTTCCTTTGTGTGTCTTTTTACACTTGGCTCAGCTCATACCAGGAACTTTCTATGCTAGATTCCCACAGTACTCCAAATCTGCCTTAAACTGTTGGTCTAACTTGATATTGAGCCTGATAATTGTTTTTGTCTTTTTTGTTTTTGTTTTATGTTTGTTTGTTTGTTTGTTTTGAGACAGGGTTTCACCATGTAGCCTTGGGTGTCCTGGTCTCATTATGTAGACCAGTCTGGCCTCAAACTCACAGCGATCGGCTTGCCTCTGCCTCCAAGCCTGATAATTGTTAAATAGTAAATTTATCCCATTACAACACACAAACTTGAAAGTAGCATTTAAATTAGTTTGAATTCTGTGAATTTTTCTTTTTTAAAAAAGCTAATAAACCTAATGGTTACATTTTAAGATTTAAAGTGTTCTTGAAAGTTTTGCTTTTTATTCTTTTCTTTAGACAAATGCTCTTCTGTAGAGTGACCCTCGGAAAGTCCTTTCTGCAGTTCAGCACCATGAAAATGGCCCATGCTCCTCCAGGGCATCACTCAGTTATTGGCAGGCCAAGTGTCAATGGACTGGCGTATGCTGAATACGTCATCTATAGAGGAGAACAGGTATGTTGCTCATTAACTCAGTGTGAGGGAGTCACTAAACACGTTCATTAAAAAAGCGGAAGTCGTGTTTAAGATATCTACAGTGTTGCAGGCACAGCATGCTTTTGAGTGGACCTTCTCGCCCTAGGCTGGTTGCATGAACTGGATCTTTATTATTCTGATCATAGCCCTACAGCCTTGAGAGTCATAAAACTGCAGTGTAGTTAAGCCTCACCCTCTTGAGGCTTCAAAATGAAATTGGAAAAAAATAATGGAAATGTCTATACAGAGAAATATATATGTATATAACTAAACTTCCTGGATTTTCAGACCAGCACTAAATGCCACCCAAATTGTCTGAATGCAAAAGTCAATTTTCTAACCTGAATTGAAAGCCATAACTAGCCTGAAGTAGAAGAAAAAGTAGGAAAGTAACTACAAACAGATAACGTATAAAAATAATAATTTTTCAATGTGCTGTCTTGGACAGAGTGGAGTGTATAGTTGAGGAATTGCAAGCAACTCCTCCTTAGTAAGTGTGCTTATGGTGGTAGTGCGGGCAAAACAGCAAAGCTCCATTAACTATATTACAGGGTTGAGCAAGTGAGTAGGTACACAGGTATATTAGCTTTGGGAACTGTGGCTCTTACTATAGGAGAAGGGACGGAGCATATGAAATGAGAGAAAAGTTTTTTTAAAAAAACAAACAAAACATGGGAATGTTTTGAATTTGCATTAACTAATAGGAATTTGTGGTTTCCAACAAACATACCAACAGATATATAGATGCCTCTGTACATAAATGTATGTTTAAGTCTATGTATAAATATATGTACATATGTGAAACTCTGCTGAAAGCAGAGACGCCCTGTAGCAGTGAAAAGCTAAAGCCCAGTCCCTCCACCCATTCCTGCCTAGAAGGAGCCAGGATTGGAGCAGAGTAGATGAGCTTCAAGTAGCTGTTCTACCAGACAGTAACGAAGTGCTCAGGAAGGAGAGTGCAGAGGCACAGCGTGAGGACCTGAAGTCACTGAGGGAGCTTCCCCTGCAAATCTGAGATATTTGCATACCAGAATAAATACACTAGTGAAGGGGGGGGGCATTCATTCATTCATTACTCTTTCTGATGAATGAGTGACAAAGGGAACTCCTTGGGTCATAATAGAATACCATAAGTAGAAATGGGAAGAATGCTGGGGTTGGAAAAATTCCATCTTGCAAACCATTATGGTGAATGAAGGCTGCATGCAGCATGGATGCTGAGTTTAGGGGATAATTTCCATAAGAAGAATATTTGCATGCTTGTGGCAAAGTTCCTAGGACAGGAGGCAGGAATCACTCATGAGGAAAGAGGAGTGTGCCTTGACCAGCTGATCAAAATTTACCTCACTCAGTAGGAAGTTTTTCTCTCCTAATCTGTTCACACTCCCTACCTACTAAATCATACTTGATCCTTAATGCTTAACACTGTCAAGAACACGCAAATGTTTCAGTCAAAGGATGTTATGGATGGGATTCTTTGTTTAGGGTTGAAAGGTACATGAAATTGATGTATACCTGAAAGGAAAATTGGCTTTGATTGTGACATGATTAGACTTAAGATCTCAGGAGAGGCTGGCAGTGGCTCCCTGATAGAGCCCTCGCCTCGATGTACAAGGTCCTGGACTCACTGTCCAGCACTTGTGGGTGGGCGGAGCAGGAATAGCTGTATGAGTTTTACTTTACACTCTACATCAGATACATAGGAGAGAGATTCTCTGGATATTGAGTGCTACCAAGGTTTTGTCCATTTTACTTACATGATCTGTACAATGCTGGCTTATTTAAGGTGGAGAAGAATATACTATAGAATAGTTTATAAAAGTAGTTTCCCAGTATCCAGAATCTCATTCAAGAAAGCATGACAACTCAAATGGAGTTTTCGAGATTTAGTTTTAGCATTAGAAATATGGGTGATGATTCTTTAAACTGAGTTACCCAAAGTGAATGGTTGCTTCTAGGAATTTAAAACAGATGTATACACTCTGTGCTCTTGTAAGAAGTGTGATTTAAAATGACCTGATAAGTAATAAAGCTTTAGGTTTGCTCTAGCCTTCCTAATCCTGCAGCTGAATGATCCGCTGCCTTGAAGTCCTCTTGGCTTTGTGATTGATCCATAAACTGTACACAGCAACAGTCCCGGCTCTTAATCCTGGTTCTGGAGCCCTTGCAGGAAGACCTTACAGTAGTTCATGCCGCTGGAATCAGAATCTGTCTGACCAAAATGGGCATGTGCCGGAGTCCTAAAAATCGGGGTTCCTGGTCCCCTTGACTCCTAATGAAGTAGCTTTGTAAGCAAAAAGAAGATGTCACAGCAAGTGTGAAGATAGTCAGCTTTGCTGGGACAAAGGGAAGTAGATGCTGAGCCTCAGTTTTATGTGTCACAGGTGCCACTGTGCAGTTTTACACTCTTCTTTCACTTTGTCTTGCTTATAGCCCCAGAAAGATGATGAGCAACTTGATAGCAAGGGTTCTCCCTCACACCAGAATGTGTCCCACACAGCGGAGGCCTTAAATGTGGAGGAACTGCCAAAGTAATTCCGCTAATGGCTAAACTATCTAATCAGTGTTTGCTGTTCTCTGCTAATAAAGGAGAAGTATCTGCAGTGTCTTACTTTAATGTTAAAAGTTGAAACGCTGCTTTAAATCCTTTTAGTGAAGCAGTATGAATTAAAGAGAGTTACAGAATCCGCCACGGTGGCGCACGCCTTTAACCCCAGCACTCTGGAGGCAGAGGCAGGCGGATCTCTGTGAGTCCAGACTGTTCTACAGAGTGAGTTACAGGACAGCCAAGCCTACACAGAGATACCCTGTCTTTTTTTGGGGGGGTGGAGGGGAGCTGTGGAAGAGCAGTTTGCACCTTCAGATTCAAGAGTCCAGAGAGTCACAGGGCACTCTGAAATGCTGAGTCTAGTTTTGTTATCATTTAGAGTTGAAGAATTCATGGGTAGTCCACAAACGAAAGGGGTTTTCGCTCCCTGCTTCCTAGCGGGTTCTCGTCATGGTTTCTATGTAAGATCTGGGAGAGCCTCCCCTGGTAGCAGCCTCCTTACCACTCCCCGCAAGAAGTCCTCTTCTCACGCCAGAGCCGAGCTTCTGTCTCAGTGACTTCCCAAGAGTAGAGACAGTGACGAAGGCCACAATCTAAATGTGCGCCATCATCTTTCCTGTAGAAGGTGCTTGGCGATTGGTACGATCATCTCGAGCCGTGAGTGATGGCTTTCAGTGCCTGGAAGGCAGGGGCAGGAAGACAGGCCTTAGCTATGGAGCACGTTTGAGAACAGATTAGCCTACATGAGACCCTGTCACAAAGAAATATCCTACCTGCAGTAACCCCTGTAGATTTTTGGTACCTCAGCATGCTTGACCTTCCTCTTGTAGGTGATAGAATGTGGGTTACATTGGCTATGGTTGATTTGAGCTCTTAACAGCAGAATTCTTACTTGATTTAATAAGCCTCTTGACTACCTACTATGTAAGGTGAAGAGGAAAGATACTGATGCTTTCCAGCGGGTGGCACATGGCTCTGTGGTAAAGGATGAGCAGAGGGAACTAACTTACAGTATTGAAAGAAATGTGAGGCTGAGGCTGTATGGCGCTGCTGGGAGATAGTCAGCTCCTGTGAGCCAGCCCTGGGCTCCATCCCCAGTACTGCAGAGGTAAAATAAATGCAAAGTGGAACTGCTGTGCAAAAAACAGCTACGCCTGTTTTCTAGCCTGACCCTGGGAAGGCTCAGCTGCTCCACCTTCAGGGGATGAGTTGTCTATCTGCTTGACCTTTGCAGGCATATCCAGAATATCTCATCACCTACCAGATCATGAAGCCAGAAGCCCCTTCACAGACCGCAACGGCTGCAGAGCAGAAGACCTAGTGATTGCCCCTGGTAAAGGCCAGAGTGATTCAGACCTGCGCCTGGATTATAGTGGATTGCTCCCAACAACAACAACAAAAATCAAAGTTCTCTAAATCCCAACAGCCAAGAAGTGAGCTGTTTGTCTATTATAAAGCAGTGCCAGAGTGCTGGTGCAGAGTGAGTGACTGAGCACACTTACCTGCCGTGTCCCCTGGGAGGATCATGGCTCAGGCTCGGTTCATGGCAGTTTCCCATTTCTCAAGCAAGACGCCTTGCTCAGTGCGGAAATGGGAAAGAGAGTATGCTGGCTTACGTGTTCTTGGTCCACACACTACATTTTCTTTGTTGTGTTTGCCACATTTATAGCAGATAGACACATGAGATGGGCTCTTTTTTTTTTTTTTTTTTTTTTTTTTTAATTTTGCCAAACATATATTGTTAATGCTTGTTGTTATTGTTGTTACTTTGAAAATGAGCCAGTCTTCCTGGGATATTTTGCACAGAGTCACACCGAATAAATCATTATTAGCAATGCAGCCAGAGCTTCTGGCTGAGCAAGACACTGTTCCCACATCCCTGTTATTAAATTTTGTATCTGCTTCTTGTGAACACAAAGGAAAAACATCAAGATCTAGTTTCCTTACGTAAACTGGCACATCTAGTAAGGAAGGGTACAAACATCTTTTTGACCTAGAAAGTCAGAGCCAGGAGGACCATTTGCTCTTTGCAGTCTGCAGGGCTCTCAGAACCATGCTACAGATGTTAGGGAGAGTTCTAAGGAGGCAATTATGACTTCTCTTTCCTGGTGAAATGACTAGAGAGCTGGGAGGAAGGGACCTGGTAAGAGGAAGGATGAGTGGTCCCAGGGCCCCGTGGCTGCACCCACACCAACCCAGGATGTCTCAAACACTTCACTATCTGGACCACCAGAATTGTCACCCTAACATTACCCTTTGCTTCCAAAATTAGAGAGAGGCCTATTGCACTCCATTAGGGTGCCCAGCATTTTACTCCCCTCTCTCTTTAGTTTAGAAAGCCAAGATTCAAACCTTAAATAATAAATATGCACAAATATAAGGAATTTTGTTTACTTCAGAGTTGGCCTTATTTTAAGTAGTATGTTTCAAATAGTTTAAGAACATCCCTTCTTTCAGTTTTTGAACCATTTCTTCAAGGTCTTAATATATTTAGACAAGGAAAACAAACATTGAAACCAAAGGCTCTTTGACTTAGTTTTTTAAGTGCCACTTATAGAAACCGTTTCTTGGTGGAAGTACTGTTTGTTGTAACAGCATTTGCCAAGTACACAGGACTCTGAGCAGAGCCACCCTTCATCTGTTGCCCTGTGGACCTTAACTGAATGCTGAATTGAGTGCATTACTTTACTTAGATTTGTGCTGTGCAGCTGTCTACTCAGCTTTGAAGGAAAAGTCATATAAACATGGAAGAAAACAGTGTGACACACTTAACCATTTCAGTTGGAAGTCCTGAAAACAAGTTTTTAATTTTTTTTTTAATGCAAGCATATTAAACTGTGACCACCTTTATCTCCCTAGCTATTGAAATACACATTTCTCTCTTTTTATTTATTTAATTTTTGTTAGCTTGAGCCCAATGCTGGAGCTAGGCATCCAGTCTAGTGTGAATTTTATAGTTAAATCTTGCATGGGTTCCTCAAAATTAAACCAAGAATTAGCTTCAGTTTTCACTCCTGTTGAAGTTGCACTGGCCTGAGCTGGGTGCTTATGTTTTGGGCTGCCTGTTTAATAGTGACTAGAGTTCCATTCAATTCTCTTTCCTCATATTGCGTCTGTTAACAAAAGGTTGAAGAATTTGCCTTCTGTGTAGTTTTAGTAGCTATAATGTATTTGTTATTTGACCCCACCTGAATTAGTTTAAAATGTTCAACACAGCTGTGGTTTAGGTAAGTAACATTAACATGCTACAGATGTGGAAAGCTTTAGAGCATCATTAAAAGATGAGCCACTGTCTCAACTGTGGTTGTGTGTTGTATCATCTCCATCGTAGCATCTGGATTACCCTGGGCCTTACCTTGAGAAGTTAGTCTGTAGTCACTAAGCCACCAGTGCTGTGTGTCTGATGTTCTGTGCCAAGTAGACACTGTGTAAGGAAGACTTGTGACGTGCTAGTGGTCTCATGACTCATGTGTGGCAGAATGCACATATGTGATGTTTTAAGAGTGGGTCTGCAGAGCTAATAGATACTTTCAGAACTTGACAACCAAAGGCATCCTGAGTGTGTTCAAGTTGGCAAAAGGTGACTGCGCAGAGTTCCCTTGTATAGCGACGTGGACTATAGAAGAGCCCCTGGAATATAAAAGCATGGCATTTGGCTGGAGGCTGTTTACTCTCTTGTGCATGCATGATTTCGAACTGCTGATGGGTTTAGGCTCCTCACCTTCCCAACAGAAGTGCAGAGAGAAGGCAAGTGTCTCTGCTCACCTCATCTCCAGGGCCCTTCATAGAGACCCGATGGTGCCAGCTCCCCAGGTTCGGCCAGACAGATACTTAACTCAGGCATAAATCAAGTACTCTGGACACTTCTCTGTGGACTTTACTTTGGCTTCTCCCCAGATTGCTAATCTAGTATTAGAAGTAGCTCTCGCGCTTGGCCCATTCACCCTCATATTTCTTCTCTTCCTCTTGGGTCTAAGGAATCCAGGTATCTGTTATTTTCATACCAAAAGCAGAACTGGGTTTAGTTCTCATCCACTTTCAGCTCAAAAGATTCTGCCAGTTTGCTAACAAATGGCAGCAAGGAATTCAGTGTTTCAATTCTGTGCACAATAGTACTAGCACAGCCAGGCTTCTTCCCTTCCTTCTTAGCAGTTAGAGCTCCAAGCAGCAAAGGAGAGTAAGGACACTGCTGTCTCCTGCAGCAGCCTGGGCTCGCTGAGCTTCCTGGTACCAACTAGACTCATTTCTCTTTGTTGTCAGAATAGCGAGGTGCATTGGGAATATATAGAGAAGTAATTGAAAATGGCAAGCAAATAAACATGCACTAACATCCTATCCTAGATAGTATTATTGACAATAACATTTTGGCTAATGCTAGAAAACAGCATTAGAGTACAGTAAATTGTCTACGTTTTCCTGCATTTCAATATATTCCCAGTTGCATGAAGGGGTACTTGGACATTACTCCCTCTCTCCTTTAAACATTCGTTGTTTGGATTCCTATAAATGACCTTGTAAACAAAAATGGTGTATATTTTTAAGCACATCTCCTTGTCCTGCCCCTGCCCATGTACCCAGGTCTTGTTGGTGTGGCAGCCTTACTGTGTTTCCTGTAGGGTGATCATCTTGCATAGAGCTATGGACTCTAGAGTCACTCAGCGAATACTCAAAAATGGCATTAAAATGGGTTTTCATGTATCATAAAGACTGGGTGTTTGTTTGCTGTTAAAGGGGTGACAAAGAAATGAAAGAAATTATGGAAGTAATATTTGAACTATTACCAGCTATATCTAGCACATGAAAAAGACATATTTAAAAAATACCACCCTAGCTGGGCATGGCGGCTCATGCCTTTAATCCCAGCTCTTGGGAGGCATAGGCAGGCTGGTCTCTCTGAGTTCAAGGCCAGCCTGGTCTACAAGGTAAATCCAGAACAGCCAGGGCTCTGTTACACAGAGAAACCCTATCTTGAAAAAACAAAAAAGACACCCTAAAAAGTGAGGCTTCACCAGCCAACTGATACATTCTACAGTTAGTGAGCAATTACATTTTTCTTGTGAGAGAGCCTATCTATGGCAGAAACTTTTTAACCTTTTCTACTCCAGCAGTGAAACATGAACCCATTTCTTAGTATGTGAAATGTATTGGTGAATGGACATGTCTCTATTTCATACCTGGTAAGTGTGTTTTATGGGGGGGTGTATTTTATAAGTAATACTATCTACAGTATATACTATGATCCGTAAAACTTAAACCTGTAGGAAGCTAAAGATTTTATATCCTCTGTAAGATCCAGTATGGTCAGGGAGTGGCCAGTTTTATACTTCTCCCAGAGTTCTGCAAAGCTGAGGTAACATTTACACCATAGACAGCTCTGGGCCTTCTTTCTTTCACCTTCTTTTCTCTGTACACGTCATAGCTCCTCACCCTTCCACTGTCCGTCGGAGGTTTTCTCATTCTTTTGTTTGTCTGTCCCTCTCAAGTGGCCCTGAGTGCCCTTTGTCAGCCGAACCTCCCCCAATGTGCAGGAAGGAAAACTAGAAAATGCCACAATAAAAGGAAGGAACTGAACTTTTTGAAGGGAGTGGTGTAGAGCTAGGCGACCCGCGCCGTGCAGGAAGTGTATTCCCTGCACAGCGTGCTCTGCGTGTGTGTATCATGCCTGCTTCTGCTCCCTCCCAGTATTGTAAGCTCATCTTATCTTTGTGGTAGTAATATTTGTCTTTCATACCTACAATACTAAAAAGGTACTTTGATTGACAAGGTCTCAGAAACTTACAAAACCAGCTCTGAGGAAATGTAGTGTGTTCCTGGCAACAGCGTTTGGAGTTGTGTGTTTTCTTACTGTGATGTCGTTCTATGTAAATAACCAGTGTAGTGGCCCTTTGGTTTGTTGTTAGTGTTCTTTTCGTTTCCTTCTCTGTGTGACCCACCAGTGGCAGGGGATCTAACCCCACCTTGGTTGGTTGGTTGTTTGTTTGCTTTGGGTTTTTTTTTTTTTTTTTTTTTTGCATTTGTCCATCTGTAGGTTCGTCAGACAAAATACAAGATGCCCAGATAGATTTAAATTTCAGGCAGTTTTTTCTCAAGTATATTTCATGCAATATTTTACATATCTGTGCATTTTTTTTAATGTTCGTTAACTTATCTGAAATTCAGATTTTGACTGATGAGATTTTTGTTTTATTTGTAGTTTTTCTAAATCTGATAGTCCTAGCAGTTTGATCACAAATGGATGCTCACAGCATGGAAATGCTCTGGTCGCGTTGTAGCTTTCACCTGGAATGGAAGGCCTTTTTTTTTTTTTCTCCTTCTTTCTCGCCGTCTACTTATTTCTAAAAGAGGGCATCAAGGAACTTAACCAGCCTACATGGTGGGTTTCTATTTAAAACATCTCTGTGATTATATTTAACCTGTAATTGTGCTTTGGCTTAATGTCTAACGTACAGTACTTGTAACGGATTAATATTCAATAAAAAACATTTTAAAGTACATTGTGTGTATATAGCATTCAGCTTTTAAGTGTTTCCTTTTGTCCTGTCCTGTTTGTGTCAGCTTGACCATCCACAGCACAGCCGACCTGACCCTGTCAAAATTCACATTAACAGTTCTCCTATCCCGCTTCCTAGTGCGATCCCAGCTTGGAGTTCCTTATCACCTGTAAGCCCACATCAGAGCTGTGGGAAAACTGCAGTAACAGGAGGAACTTCAGAAAAGTCTTAAAGGACCGTTGTCTTCAGAGTCTGACTCTGAGAGCAGCTCATAGGCCCTTCCAGCGAGGAGGAAGGTAGAAGGGTTCTGTACATGCCCTGGGAGATGGCCGAGACCTAACACAGCTGACCGTAACGCAGTCCCGGGTGCTGAGGCAGGAGGACCATGAGTTTCAGACCAATCTGGTTTGCATGCTAAGACCTACCCACCTTGTCCCCAAGAGGCAAAGAACTTTGCCATCTCTCACTGCTGCTCTTCCTCCACACAGCAAATTTAAACCTGAATGTGTATCCATAACTTCTCTACCAAAAGCATCGTCAGAGTTATAAATTAAGTGTTTGGTAGCACTCTATTTCCTACGAACTTGTGAGATAGGCCGAGCTGAGGGAGTGTGCACAAGTGCTGTCATAAATGGAAAATTAGCTAGGTAGGTCTCAGGGCCAGTTTGTGTGGGCTCCACATCCAGGTGGACAGTCAAGCAGCTTACAATCTTCCTGGGTTGTAAATTTACAGCAGCTGTTTTTCTTGAGACTGGCCATTTGTGTAATATGCCATGGGCCACTAGGGGTCAGGCTTTAAGTGATCATGGCCTGGTGGTTAAAGTGTAGTAATTTTGCTGAGGGGGTGGGGAAGGGTGGTGGTGGTGGTGGTCATTTGTTTTTTAGGGTTTTTTTTTTAAAAGATATATATATATATATACATACACACATACATACATACACTGTCTTCATGCACACCAGAAGATGTCAGGACTTCTGGAAGAACAGCTGAGTCATCTCTCCAGCCCAGTTTTTTTGTTTTTTGTTTTTTGATTGGGTTTTTTCCCCATTTTTTTTTTCATGCTCTGTGTACATTGTCATTAATCAAACAACCCTGAAAAGTCTTTTTAATCCCTGTTTCACAGATAAACTTGAAGGTAACCTTCCCCTGCTAAGTACCAGCGGCTGTATGCCGGCTCCTGATTATGGGTGATGTTTAGATGTGTATGTAGAAATGACGGCTGGAGCCACTGTGTCAGTCAGAGTCTCACATGAAGAACAGGTTCAGCAACCAAGAAACTGTTGTTTCGGTCCCTGTTAGTGGAGGTCATCAGAACTGTGTGCAGTCGCAAGTACAACATGAAGTAAATAACTTGGAATCGTCAACAGGTCGGTACGTAAGCTTTTATAGTTGCACCCACTGTGGGTGGGGGCTTGACATCAATGGGGAGAGGATGTAAGTCACCTGATTTCTACATCCAGAACTCATGTGAAAGCACTAAAATCTGTAACACCAGCTTTGGCATTGCCCACAATGCTCACAGGGCAGCCTGGCGGGATAAAACAAGAGGTCCTGCCTCAAAGTTGAAGGCGAGGACCTGGGGGCTGGAGAGATGATGGCTCAGAGGTTAAGAGCACTGGTTGCTCTTCCAGAGGTCCTGAGTTCAATTCCCAGCAACCTCATGGTGGCTCACAACCATCTATGGTGAGATCTGGTGCCCTCTTCTGACACACAGGCATATATACAGGCAGAACAGTGTATACATAATTAATAAATCTTTAAAAAAAAAAAAAAGGCAGGGACCAACACTTGAGTTTGGCTTTGTCTTCACATGCAACATTATGGCATTCACACACATGGATGCACGTATACACAAAAGGGTTTAGGATTTTTTTATTTATGTTTTTATTGATGCTTTGCACCCCAGTTCCTCTCATCTCCCTACCCCTTCCTATCCAGCCTCCACCTTTGCAACCTTCCCCCCAAAAGAAAATAAAAAATAAACAAAAACACATCTTTGTTTGCAAATATTCATCACAGTGAGTCACTGGTCTGGTTCAAGGCCTCTGGCTTCCGCTACACTATCAGTACTGGATCCTCACCTGTTGTTGCCGGGTGTCATGGAGATCCCGCAGCTTTGGTCCTGCAGGACCAGCCCCTCCACAGGCCCCAGCGGATCATAGAGGAGGTGGGTGTCAAAGTAGAACAACACGAAGCCCTGCATCTGGACCTTGGTGGCAAACCGACAGTTCTCCTGCACCCACACCACTAGGATGAGCTCTCCGCCATTGCCCTGGCCAGCTCACCCAATGCCGCAGCTGTCAAGGGGCAGGCCCAGCTCTACCAAGTGCTTCAGCTACAAGAGGTGGGGCTAGCTCTCCTGCCCACCATCAGTGATGAGGAGTGGAGGGAGGCCATCTCTCCCTTGTCCATACCATCTTAAAGCAGATGAGTGATGGGGACATTTATTTTTAAGATTTATACATTTATTATTATATATAGAGAGAACTCTGCCTACACATACACCTGCAGGCCAGAAGAGGGCATCAGATCACCATCTGTGTGGTTGCTGGGACTTGAACTCATGACCTCTGGAAGAGTAGTAGTCAGTTCTCTTAACCTCTGAGCCATCTCTCCAGCCCAGGACATTTTTTTTAAGTCACTTGTTAAAGTGCATTGGACTTGTTTTTAAAAGAAATTATAATCAAAACAATCCCATGAATATATAGAAAAGCATTTTGTCACCAATTTTGGAAGAGGGGTAGGAGTGGGCCATGCACATTCTAGGAAGGCACTTGTTCCCACTGAGCTGCATTCCCAGTGTGAAGTTTTGTTTTGTTTTGTTTTGTTTTGTTTTGTTTTGCCCAAGATAGGCTGGCCTAGAACTCACTCTGTGGATCAGGCTGGCCTCCAACTCAGAGATCTGCCTCCGAGTGCTGGGATTAAATGTTGTCAGTGTGGGGTTTTTTGGCTTTTTGTTTTGTTTTGTTTTAAGATTTATTATGTATACAATGTTCTGCCTACATGTAACACCTGCATGCCAGAAGAGGGCACCAGATCTCATTATAGATTGTTGTGAGCCACCATGTGGTTGCTGGGAATTGAACTCATGACCTTCTGAAGAGCAGATGGTGCTCTTAACCTCTGAGCCATCTCTCCAGCCCCTAGTGTGAACTTCTTAAACTTGTGTTGCTTACAGTGCTCTGGTGGTTGTTGCCCAGTGTGTCAGATTAGAGCCATAAACTATCATTGGCCTGGTTCATTCTTAATTTTATAATTATAACACACCAAAGGAACATACTCATCTATTAGAAGTAACAAAAATAAGCTGGGTGTGGTGGCGCACACCTTTAATCACAGCACTCAGGAAGCAGAAGCAGGTAGATCTCTGTAGGCTCAAGGACAGCCTGGTCTATGAAGCAAGTCCAGATCAGCCAGGGCTATTACACGGAGAACCCTGTCTCAAAAAACAAAAACCAAACAAGCCAAAAAGAAGTAACAAAAGTTAAAAGCTAGTACAACCAGGTAAGTCTGTGGGTATGGAACACACTGATTTTATTTCACTTAACAATTTTGACATGCCAGGAGGTGGTGGTGCACGCCTCTGATTTCAGCACTCAGGAGGCAGTGGCAGGCAAGTATATCTGAGCTGGTCTACAAAGCAAGTTCCAGGACAGCCAGGGCTACACAGAGAAACCCTGTCTTGAAAAGACAAAAACAAAAAAATGGGCTGGAGAGATGGCTCAGCAGTTAAGAGCACTGACTGCTCTTCCAGAGGACCTAGATTCAATTCCCAGCACCTTCGTGGCAGCTCACAACTGTCTGTAACTTCAAGATCTGACACCGACACACATACATGCAGGCAAAATACAAATGCACATAAGGTTAAAAAAAAAGATTCCCAACATTCTTTTTTTTATATATATATTTATTTATTATGTATACAGTATTATGCCTGCATGCACACCTGCATGCCAGAAGAGGGCACCAGATCTTGCTGTGGATGGTTGTGAGCCACCGTGTGGTTGCTGGGCATTGACCTCATGACCTCTGGAGGAACAGTCAGTGCCCTTAACCACTGAGCCATCTCTCCAGCCCCCCAATATTCTTTTTATGGCATAGAACTGATTTATACAGTAGGGCTGGTCAGCATTGCCTTACAGTTCCGCATACAAATAAAGTACCAAGTATGAGGAAACTGGTGTAAGTCAGGACTGTGGGCTCTGGAGAGGCTGAATGTGGTGAAAAGCAGGGTGTACCATACACCACTAAACTGTTGCAGAATTCCAAGGCAAGTTCTGTGAACACTACATGCCTCTACTTCTGTTTAGAGGGAAGATAGTCTGCAAATTTCGTTTAATAGTTGTGCCTGGATGGTGTGCAATGTGGCACAGTGGTACAAGTTGAATACTTTGGGAGTACCAGTGTCTCCAAGCAACTCCTTCCGAGAGTGTGCAGTCTAAGGGTTCCCAGAGGCTCAGGTGCAGCAGGGATCCTGACTTACATCACTGGAAAGTCCTGGAAGACAGGAAAGGGCACACGCGGAGACCGGGTGGATGGGGGCAGGCATTAAAGATGCACACTGAAGTCTCTTAATGAACCTTTATATGACTATCGTGGCTTTTTAAGCACATCATTCAAAGGATGTTATCTGCGTCTATAGCGGAGTTTGAAGATTAAGAGAAGCCCAAAACAGCAGTTACTTCACTTACTCAAGAGAATTTCCCTTTGTAAATGAGAACGTAAGGTTTTTATGGGGTGCGTTTTAGCTTTATGGGTGAGCAGAGAGTGCTGATAAAGTTAAACTGTGAGGTCAGAGAGATGTAAGGCATGTTTCCACCCTAAGCTCAATGCATTGGTTGTTTTAGTAGTCTCATTAGAGGTATTTCTTCTGGATATATAGTTCTTAACTGCATTGTGGCCTTGCAGCAGTTTGGCCAGTTATGTTGAAATTCCTTCTTTCCTTTCTTCCTTCCTTCCTTCTTTCAGATCCAGAGGAATGAGGGACTGCTCCTTTGTTGTTGTTTTGGGGTTGTTTTGTTTTGTTTTGTTGGGCGAGAGGGGGGTGGTTCGCCTCTGCCTCCTGAGTGCTAGTATTTGGACACAGCTGATTGGCCCGCAACACCACAGCTCTGCTGTCTGGACTCACAGCCTGGTTCTGTGACTTGCTAACCAGAGGATGTGCTGAGTAGCCTCCATTTCTTGGAAATTAGCTTTCCTAGTATTTCCTACAGCTTATGAGATTACTAAATGGCCTTTTTAAAAATGTAATCTGAAAACTGGCTCTCTCCCCTCCTCGGTCCCCAAGAAAAAGCACAAGTGGCTAGGAAGGGGGCTAGAAGAAAGCGAGTCCACATAACTGCCTAAGACCTCTCCCCATCAATCTCTGGAGCCCAGGGTGCTGCAGAGGTCAAAGATTCAAAACAAAATCAACCCTCACATTCCAGTTGCTCTTTACTTATGCAGCAATGTGGTGAGTTCCAGGACTACAGTGATACCAAAAACAACCGAACAAAAAAAAAACCTTACCAGCTTGTCTGAGCAGGTACATTTAGCTTACAGTGTGGCCCAGGTCCTCTGACACTCATCCTGAGTGCAGCAGGGTGGGTAAGACGTGTAATTTAGGGCTGGAGAGATGGCTCAGATGGTTAAGAGCACTGTCTGCTCTTCCAGAGGTCCTGAGTACAATTCCTAGCAACCACATGGTGGCTCACAACCATCTGTAATGTGATCTGATGCCCTCTTCTGGCATGCAAGTGTACATGCAGCCAGAGCATTGTATACATAATAATCAATACATCAAAAGGAAGGAAGGAAGGAAGGAAGGAAGGAAGGAAGGAAGGAAGGAAGAAAGGAAGGAAGGAAGAACATGTAATTTAGCCTGACCTCATGGTTTCAGTAGTTAGCTTGCCTTGAAGTGTAAGGAAGAATGATTGTCTTTATGAAGCAACCCGGGGTGCTGCGTCTTGGGGATGAACCAGTTGGGGACACGATGTGACCACTCAAAAGAAGTTGGTTTCTTCCTGAAGTTACTTTGTTGTTGTGTTTGGGGATTTTGTTTTGCTTTTTGCTTTTTCAAGACAGGGTTTCTCTGTGTAACAAAGCCCTGGCTGTCCTGGACTTTCTTTGTAGACCAGGCTGGCCTCGAACTCACAGTGATCTGCCTGCCTCTGCCTCCCAAGTGCTGAGATTAAAGGCGTGCGCCTCCACCTCCTGGCCTGAAGTAACTTTTTACTTTTTAGAAAGTATCAGTGTGCACGTACATGTGTGCGTACCCACATGCATGCCAGGGTGCACATACGGAGGTCAAAGAACAGCTTTGTGGAGTTGGTTCTTTCCTACTTGAGGTCATCAGAGAGCTTCATCTAAGCCATCTTGCCGGGTGGTCTTTCTTTAGAGTGCATGCTGCTTGGATGCTGGGGCTGGAGGGGTCCCTTATAGAACAAGCAAGCACTCAGTGATTTTAAACATGAAATATAAAATATGTGCCCCGACAAGACAGGTCAGAGGGCAAGAGTAAGAGACATGAGAGGTAAGAGGAACAGGAGACACAGGAAGAGTGGAAGAGGAACACAACGAGCGAGAGGTGTTTGTCCTTTTGTATACTCCTGGCCAGGGGCACACCTAGTGGCAGGTAGGTAATGACATCATATGTTGTTAGGCAAACTAGGACAGTATGCTAATAGGTGATCAATTACTTCTAAAGACCTTCTAGCAATACTGGGTGACCTGGCCTTTTTGCCTGTCTCTAACCCCTTTCTCAGTGGTTTTTACTTACCAATCTACTGAATAGATTCTATTTCCTCCCTACCAACGGTCTCTCCCACGAGTTCCATTTTCCAACTGGACAGCTCCAGAATATCCATTGGACTCTTTCCCCCCCCCCCCTTTCAGGAAACTCCCTCTGCCTCAAAGCCAAAATATTTCCCTTGTTTTTCTACCACAAAGACGGCATCTCTCCCCAACACCCTGCTATCATGGAGGTCCTGTAAACACAGATCTCTAGGGCTCATGAGAGTTAAGAGGCCTGGGCTGGACAATCCAACTAACTAGTCCTTATGACAGAGAAGTAGCTGGTATCAGCTCCGTGCAGCCCTACCTTGATTCTCTCCCTGAAGCTGTTTCCCTCCATTTATTCCTCTGAATGAAACTGGCTCTTCCCAAATCCTAGGGGTAGAATTCCTGTGAATGGTTGCTTAATACATTGTTGCTAGCCCCTTCTCCGTTAACATGTATACAATGTTAGCTCTTGACCATAACACACATCTTACCTATTCCTCCTAGCTTAATGTAGGCATTTCCCTTTACATTTGTTTTAAATTGGATCTTGTTTTTCCTAGCTGTTTCCCCACAATGTGTGTGTGTGTGTGTGTGTGTGTGTGTGTGTGTGTGTGTGTATGTTCACCAAATTCTTAAGACTAGTGTTTCCAAGAGGTTCAGTAATTCTGACAGTAAGAAATTTTTACTATTTAGTTTACAATTTGGATAAAAATAATGTATGGATCAGCTTGCCTTCCATCACCAGGTTCTACACAACCACTAGCTTAGTTTGTCCCTGTAGCCTTTAAGCACAACTGCTTATTTCCATAGTCTTGAAAGACTATGAAGCCAGTACAACTGCCTGAGGTCCAGTGCGCCTCAGACCCGGCACCTCCTTGTGTAGACTTTCTTCTACTACAGCCCGCTTGGCTCGTGTTTCCACGCTGGCTAACACTGGCCTCTCCCATAGAGCCATCCACACCTTCATCTCCTACACTCCCTACAGTTGGTGCTTGCAGAAAAAGACACACCCTGTCACTGCGTGCTGGCTCTTTCCAGCTCTGCTAGTAGGCAGCCTTTTCTACCTGCCTCACACCACCGCCGTCATCAGCTGGGCTCCACTGCAGGAGCTACTAGGTAGGCATGATTACTGGAGGCCCCAGCTCCCCCCACCCCACCCCACCCCCACTTCCCAAGTTCTAAGAGCAGGATACTTTCCAATGAGCGTCCAAAAAAGCAGAAATGGTTGTTGAAAATGTGTTTATTTTTCCTCAAATGATCTTTGTCAAGCAATAAATAAAAAGACATGTTTGACTCTTCTAAAAAAACAAAAACAAAAAACAAAAAGTCCCCTACACTATGTACATCCTACAGAAATACAGGCATTATCAAATGTAGAAATGACACCACTCAGAAAGACAGGTCTATTTACACAAGTTACAAGTATTGCATTGTTATCTTTCTGAAGTTCCTTGAATGATTCATGAGCTCTGAGGAAGGGCAGGGCACTGAGGAGGACTTCAAAACAGACACAGACATCCTCCACCTCTCTTGGAGACAGAGTTTAGGGAAACACACCAACACCCGGACACTACACTGAGCCCACTCCCAATGCTCCACAAATTGGTTCCCACTCAGGGGCTGCCCCAGAGACCACCTCATCCCTCTGCCAGCTGTGGATGGTGGGGCCACACTGATCCTGTAACAAAGCTTCCGCTGTAGCTCCTGTTTCACAAGCTAGATGTGTTAGCAAGACCTGGCCTCTGTTAGAATTTCACCAACCCAAAAGCAAAGGTTTCTCCAGAACTTGCTTGCACACTTGAAAGCACCTAGGAACACTGTAACATATTGGCCATCTGGGTCCCACCCTCATGATCCTGGTTTCTTTGGTCAAGGGGTCACCTAGAGATCAGGATCTTAAAGGTGGCCAGAGGATTGTGATGAGCAACCCATAGGAACCGTTTTGCCACTACCCCAGGCTTCATGGTCATCATCCAATCCCTTCCGCTTGCCTTCTGCCTCTTTCTCAAGGACTCTGAATCACTTCCCATGGCTTTCCCAGCCTTACTGAAAGCCAAGCACCAGAGTACAAGGTCTCAGGGTGGGAGTGGGAGGACGAAGCTGAGAGCTGCTAGCCACCAGCTCACCTGTGCTTTAGCTCTGACTCCCATGGATGGAGCCAAGATTAGAGGGAGAGAATTGGGAGTGTTCCCCCTTCTCTGGCAAATATTCAAGGGCTTCTGACATTCCAAAACTTCCCACCACCAGAATCAGCTCAGGGGTGGGAAAGTTAGAATGACCCTGAGATGGGGTGTTCATTAGACATATTCCAGCCATCATCAAAGAAGCTTCTGGAAAGAGACTAACAGTTTTTTAAAGGTGCTCCCGACATTTTTTCCCCCTTTCAAATCAATGTCCTATTTTTCTTTCTGAGTTTTGGGTCTCATGCTGTTGTCGAATACAAAGAAAATGACTTTATAAATAGCCCCTTGATACTGTCATAGGTTTGAGTTAGGAAGCAGGGGAGGTCATGTGGAGCTCCCACCGCCTGTGTGGTTGGGGATCCAGCCTGGGATCTAGGACACACTTGGCAAACATACTCTTTATATAAAAAGTGACTGCAGTCTAAAGGCTGTCTACCCTCCCTCCAGAAACCCTTACATTCTCGGAGCCCAGGGCCTGTCCAGCTACAAAACCCAGTCTACATCTTCACCAAAACATAAAACAGCTGCCAGGAAGCAGGGGTGGGGGGGTGGAGGGAAAGTCGAACCATGCAACTAGGCAGTCTAATGGAACCTCCCACCCCATCCAGGAGCTCGGCCCTTCATGCCTTCAGCTTTGAAGCAGCAGCAGTCAGGGAGGCAGGGCACCCCTCATTTTTCTTAATAACAAGAACACGGAATGAGGAGGCAGTTTGACACAGGCTGTCAATACAAACTGTGCCAACACAGGCTCACAGTTCACGAAAGGAGATGTCATGAACCCAGGCTGTCTGGGACTTTGGATGAGAAACAGCATTCCACCATGATTTTGACATGGAGGCCTGAAGTTTTTATTTACCTGGGATCAGGGATGTTCCTGGGGATCTACTCTTGGGGTCACTGGGGGGGGGGGGTAGAGAACCACACTCTCATTTCTGACAAGTCAGCAGTGACCTCTGATCTGGCACTCCATCACAACTATCCCCCAATACTACAGATGGAATAGGTTCCCTCCCCAACGCACCCCAGGCCTTCCCCATAGACAATACACATCCTCTAAAACCATTCCTCCATTTGGAAAGGCTCGTTTTAAGATGGTGTTAGCCCAGTCAGAACCCAAAATGGCTCGAGTCACCCAGGGTCACTTTGTAGGAGCTGGCAGCCAGCCCTAATCCCCTGGTACTCTCTTGCCCTTCCAGACTTTAAGGAGCCCCAAATCATAGCAAACACTCATCTTTTTATTCAAAAGAGGGCTTTTCAAAGTATTCACTTGTCAGACAGGGATTTCATAACAAGAATTTCTTGGTATACTTCAAGTAAATTCCTAAAACTGAAAATTCCAATTGAGCCGGGAGGGGGGGGGGGGGGGGAGAATGGGACACTGACACAGGGATGGTAGTCAATCACAAAGGGATTTTTAGTTTACTTTTTAGTGATCTGGCTCTGAAGAGGGCCTTGCCAAATGATTCACTGCAGGAAAATCTGAATTGCACCCAGTTTTCCAGGAGCACCTTAGAAAAGATGGCATTTTATCACAGACAATATCCTAGGCAAGTTGGAAGAAAACACTCTAGCCACAGCTACATGGATCACAGGCGAGAAAAGCTTGCATGGCTGGGTCAGTGGTCCAGGAACCAGCTGTAAAAGTGAGCAACCATACACCGATTTCCTTGCACGTCACCCTGCCGCCTGCTTCTCGGGAGCAACAAAGCAAGATGGTGACCATGGTGACTGGCAGAAACCCAGACTGGCCACTTACTTCCTTGTTGCCAGCCCACATGTGTGTTTCTGTGCTCTACTGTATGACCTCAACAGAAATACATTCCAAAGTCATGGGACTCCTGCACATACATCCTGATGAAGTTCTCAAATATTGATTAAGCATAATTATTCAGCTGTTGACTAATTAGAAGTGGCCTAGAAGATATGGAACAACATTCCTGCGGACGCAACAGTAGAACCAGCACACAGAACCAGGCACTTCTTCTGGCCAACCCCATTTTCTCCTCTTTCCTTCCCCTCTCCACTTAATAAAATTGGTTGGGCACATTTGCCAGGATCTGTGGGTTTCACAACTTCAAGCTTGACTGCTTTAAAAAAAAAAAAAAAAAAAAATGAGGTAAACTTCTACCTGCAAAGTAAAAACCAACACATACACCAGTCTTCCCTGGCCGCGGCCGACGTTATTGCTCTATGTTGGAGTGTTTTGTTTGTTTTTAATGTGTATTTAAAGTCTTATTGCCATTCTAGCTGGCCCTGTTGTTGGCCAAGGAGAAATGGGTGGGGACAGAGCATGGTCACGTGGTCCCCCACTGGCCAGTTCCTACTTGCTGCCCTCACGTAACTGGCACAACCCTGGCTGGGGGCGGGGGGCAGGGGGGACGCCATGCTGGCCTTGGTGTTCCGTTACTGGTCCTAACAGCTGGGGGAAGTGGTGATGGGACTGTGCAGGTACGGCAGGTTACTGGGGGCCGAGTGCACACCCACAGACACGGGGAAGCTGAAGACAAACTGCGACGTGGGCGTGGGAGTGGTCTTTCCCCTCTCCCGCAGGGGGCCCGAAGGGCTGGCAGCCTCGGCGGCGCAGGATGTGGCGAGCACCTGAGACTCGAACTGCAGCAGCTGCCCCATGAAGCTGAAGTTGGGCGAGATGATGCTCCTGCGCTGCTTGACAAACTCGAAAGCCTCCTCCAGCCTCACGCGCTTCTTCATCATGAGGTAAGCCAGGCAGATGGTGGCTGATCTGGAGATGCCGGCCTGGCAGTGGACCAGCACTCGCCCTCGGCAGTCCTTCACTGCATCTGGGCCAGAGAGTGAGAGGGTTAGGGACCTTGGTGGACTTCGGGAACCAGCACTAAGCAGGTGCATGTGACAGAAGCCAAGTCAGCGGGGGGAAGACAAAGTACACTGGATGACGGTCACTCCTATGGGAAGGGGCAGCTATGCTAGTCAATTCCTCCCCTTCAGTTGCCTTGGATCAAATATGTGGTGATGGCGATGAGAAAATACAAGCGGAACATCATAATGCCTAAAATCACAACCCAAACTTCCCCAGGGTTTCCCGTCACCACCCCGAGGGAGGGTAGGCTGCCTACCAATGTACTCGATGGCTTCCATGAACCAGGAGCTGATGTCAGCCTTGTGGTTATCTTCTACCGGGATGCACTTGTACAGGAAATGTCCCTCAAAGTGATTGGGGCAGTCAGAGGACACGTTCAGCAGGGCTGTGATCCCCAAGGCGTCGAGCATGTCCCTGCGGGCAGCATGGTAAGCGCTGCCGAGGTAGAGGAAAGGGAGGATCTCCACGGGACCCCCCTGCAGCAAAAAGAAGCAGAAAAGACCCGCCCCCAGGGGAAAAAAAAACATGAGTGTCAGCAGCCAGGAAAAGACTGAAGTGCTAGAGCTAGGGACAGTAAAACAATCCAACAAGGAGTCCAAGCGCCTGGGGGTTGAAACCTGATGGGCGGAGCTTTTCTGGCTGGCTCTTCCTTCCGGCTTGGGTTCGGTGGGACTCCGTTGGGCAGAGGCAAGGTAAGGCCAGGTCTTAAGGGAAGCTGGTTGGGCGGTGCCCATGACAACCGAAGCAGCACATGGACCGTGAGGCACCCTGGGAGTTGACACTGCTGAAGGATCATTGCGCGGCATGCCGTATGCCATGTGTCGTGTGGTTTAGGGGATCTGTTTGGTTGGATATGTTTACAAGGAACACATCTGAGAGAAGACATCTCAGACAGAGAGGAGGTTGTGGCATGACGGGACACGACCGTCCTAAACTCTCGATATGACTTAGGGACCGAGATGGTGACTCTAAAGTCATCCCCAGTCCATGAAATGAAGGGTGGGCGAGCATGGGCTTGAAGTGCAGTGCCTCAAGCTGATTTTTTTTTTTTTTTTTTTTTTGGTTTCTTGGTTTTTCGAGACAGGGTCTCTCTGTGTAGCCTTGGCGGTCCTGGACTCTCTTTGTAGACTAGGCTGGCCTTGAACTCACAGTGATCCGTCTTCCTCTGCCTCCCAGAGTGCTGGGATTAAAAGTGTGCACCACCACCGCTGGGTTCTCAAGCTTATTTTTATGGCCCCCTGAACAAGCAAACCTCTCTTAGGGGGGTGGGGTCGGGTGGGGATGCTCAGCAGCCATGATTTCTGGCACTCTAGTCCATTGGTATTTTATAACTTGCTGGTATATCAGGCAATTATCTGAAGGCGATGCTCATCCTTTCCAGAACTATATCCTCCAGCTTTCTATAAGACAGGCCCATTCACACCTCTGGGGGCTAAAAAGCCAGGCATGACAGGTACACACTTACAACCCCAGCACTGGGGAGCTGACGTGGACAACAAGGTCAAGGCCAGCCTGGGCTACAAAGGAGACCCAGTCTCAAAACGAAATAGAGCCTGAGCCAGAAGTATCTTTATTTTCTTTTTAATTTTTTCTTAGCCACAGATAATGAGAGAGCAGAAAGAAATAATTCCTAGGAATAAATAGACCTGACCTAAAATCCCACCATGGTATTCGTGGTTCATTCTTTCAAATTAAGGAGTTAAGTTTGAAATCTAAAAAAAAACAGAACTCTCCAAAAAAAAAAAAGGGGGGGGGGGGGGGGGGGGCCCCTTCAGTGTTCTCCAGCATTGCCTCACCTGAACTATGGCCAGGGAACTGGGTACCACACCTACCTGGTCGTGTAGTGGGGTCCCACAGGAGCTGCAGCCCAGGTCCAAGGACTCAGTGGTGCTGGGGGGCACAGGTGGCGGGATGGCTGCGAGGGCCTTGGTTTTAGAGCAGAATTCTGGGTACTCAGAGGAAAACCTCTCATAGCCACCTATAAAGGAGAAAGGTGCTTCAAGTTAGTGGAGAGATAGCCGTCGCAGGAAGGGAGGCAGAACAATCCCACCAGGCTAAAGACAGCTGTTGGGTCCGTCTGTGCCACTAGGTGGCGCTGCGGGTCTAGAAATAATGGCTGCTGAGCATCCCCACGCCAGCCCCCACTCACCAAGAGAGGGTTGCTCGGTCAGGAGACTATAATCAAGCATGGAAGGATACTGGCTGGGGGCTTTGGAAAAGCTTTATGGACAAGTCTTCAATTTGAGATAAGAATACACAAAGATGTACACGGATATGCCAGAGGGTCTTTTCTAGAGTACCACATGCGATGGAGGGAGCCATAAGCACTTAGTCAGCCAGTTGTGCCTGCCAACACCAGCTTCATTCAGCCTTTCTAATGTGGGAAAAAAATGGACAGGGGAGTGGGGCAGGGAATGGGGAGGGGCAGGGGGGACGAGACAAGACAGCCCCACCAGGAGGAATACTGTTCTCAGTCTCTAGTCTCTACCAATAGGGCCATAAACAAGAGGAAACAAACTTCCATCACACAAACCGCTCCTGCTACACAGGTTGGGACAAGGAAGGATTTTTTTTTTTTCTGACCTGAGCGTGGATGAGCCCTGCAAAGATTATCGGCGCACCTTCTGGGGAAGGAAGGGTTTTGTAACAAAAACATTGCGCATGTTATCTGGCACAGCTGGGCACTGTCCCACAAAGGCTTGAGGGCAGGTGTGGGGAAGGAAGGAACTGTGTGGCTCTCATTTTCTGGTGGCCTCCAGGACCAGAAACTATACCACTTCAGTACAGCCTATATTGTCAGGGATCTGCCACTCCCAGGGCTGGACCCAACACAACTGGCTAAAATGGGAGGTGGTGACGCAGGTGGCGAGCTCCATCCCTGTGCGTGGCCCTGCTGGAGAGGCACCTCTGGCCTTGTGCCCTCCAGCTATCAACGACCAAAGGGTGGACATGCGACAAGAAAATTTTATAGTCAAGTGCTTGGCCCCTGAATTCCAGCCCTAGATGATTGCTTCCTGCTGCTTTTGAAAGGAGAAATCCCAAGGCCGCATCACAAGGCTTCAGAAGCAGTGACCGGGCGTCCCCCTCCTCCCCCCCCCCCCCCCCCCCCCAAACACCAGACAGAGGCATTGCTTGCCCTCTGCTCACTCCCTCCAGATATAAAAGGATATCTCTGTGGTCAAAGTTCTTCCTGCTGAGTCACAGTGACCAGCCTCCAGAGATGGAAGCCTACAGGCCTGGTGCTGCCAGCTATGTGTTTGTGGCCTCAGTGGCCATATCAGGGCCCCTCTCTCCCTCCCATGAGAAATTCTCTCTCTCTCTCTCTCTCTCTCTCTCTCTCTCTCTCTCTCTCTCTTTCAAGACAGGGTTCCTCTGTGTAGACCAGGCTGGCCTCGAACTCACAGAGATCCACCTGCCTCTGACTCCTGAATGGTGGGATTAAAGGCGTGCGCCACCACACCCGGCTAGAAATTCCTTTTCTCAAAGCAGCCCAAAAAGGTAGAGATGAGAATCTGAGGGATAAAGGAGCAATAAAATTCTGTCCCCAAAAGTCTGTCACATGGCCTCGATTAGGGAGAGCAGACTGGCTAAACACCTCCCCCTCTATGTACTTCCGGAAGACTTCAAAATTTTAAAGATCTCCTTGTCTGTTAACTTCCATTTAGCAATCAAAGCATTTTTTTTTAAATGAAGTTAACAGCGGTTCATGGCCAAGAGGTTCCCTCCCAGAAGACAGGCTCGACCTGCCTCCCCTAAAAAATAAAGTGTGGGGCTGCCCACTGTGGCCCAGATTCCAAGGTCACAAAGCCGGGCCCTCCAGTCAGCCCCAGAAGCGTGAGGAAATGGTCCTAGTCTTCCGATGATGGAAAAGGTACAGAACCCAGGCAGCCTGAAGATCCAGGAAGGTCGCGCGGGCTCTGCGGACAGATTACATCTTGACCTTCTGAGTCATCAGCTGTGCGCCCTACTTCCGCCCATCCTCTGACCTGAGCCCCCTCTTTTCCTACTCGGTTAAGAAGTGGTTATCTCCCCTGGCACGGGGTTTCTGGCAGCCTGATTCGGTTGCCTGGCACAGGCAACCTTGGGAGCGGTAGCTTAGGAGTAGCTTGCTGGCTTTGGGAAGCTGCAGCTGGCTGCTATGTGAACAAAGTGGGGGCTGCGCAAAAGGACAGGTACAGGTGAGTTGTCATCCACACAGAGGAGAAACCGTCACAGCCTTGCCTCCCACGTCCGTTCGTGTCGCTGTTGAGCCTTCTGGATGGCGTCTGGGTTAGTGAAAACTAAAGACCCCAAACGGAGTATTATTTCCTGTGTCAAGCAGCCCAGCGGGAAAGCGTTAAGAGAACCAGGGTCACCTACGCACAGAGCAGACAAGGGAGCCACTTGGGGTCGCAGGGACAGGTTAAGCTCTAGGGCTAGCATTCACTCCTGACAACCTTGAACCCAGGCTTATCAGGAGTCCTGGCAGTCCATTCACACTGGCTGAGGATCCCCTGGCATCCCAGAGTGGGCTAGGTTAAGACTTCAGACCCAGGCGTTTCCGATGAGCAATCGGGAATGGCATGACCCATGCTTAAAAGCAGCAAACCGAAACGGATAGTGTGTTGCATTTCTAGACGTGTCAGCTTATAATCATGGTGTGAACTTAATGGGTCTGGTCTTTGTTTGCTTTTCAGGGTTTCTCTGTGTAGCCTTGGCTTTGTAGACCAGGCTAGCCTCAAACTCAGAGATTAGCCTGCCTCTGCCTCCCCAAGTGCCCTGGGGATTACAGACGGGCACCACTGTGCCCAGCAATGGGCCTGGTTTTATTGAGGCAGGGTCCCACACTGTAGCCCAGGCTGTACTCAAACTCTTGGCAATCTTCCTGCCCCAGCCTTCCCAGTCCCTAAGTGCTTGGATTATGGGTATGAACCCCACCTCCCCCGCCAGCAGTGTTATTTCTTACAGTGTGTAAGTAAAGCTGCCTTAAAAAGGTTTTTCCCCTCAGGCCCTCCTAACTAGCCCATCTTTGTGCTAGTACCATAATGGCCACAGCCTCTGTAGTGAAGGACCAAGTTTTAGACCACCCAAGGGTTTTGTTGTTGTTTGGTGGGTTGGTTGGTTGGTTGGTTGGTTGGTTTTTGAGACAGGGTTTCTCTGTGTAACCTTGGCTGTCCTGGACTCACTTTGTAGACCAGGTTGGCCTCGAACTCACAGCGATCTGCCTGCCTCTGCCTCCCAAGTGCTGGGATTAAAGGCATGGGCCACTACTGCCCAGCAGACCACCCAAGTTTATCCGAAAGTTACTCCACTATACAGGGAAAGGGCCAGGCTCTCCCTACACCTCCTGAACATACATGTCCAAAAAAAGTGGAAGCCAGGCATGATGCTTACAGCTGGTCGGTCTGGCCATCTCCAAAGCATTGGGCATCTTCTGAATAAAATTTCATAACATATGCCAATGAATTTCACCGGCTTTTCCTATGTCCTATTGAATGTCATTTCTTTCTTTTGCGTTAATAAGCACATGTAAAAGAGCAGGTTGGTTCCTAGCACTAAAAAACAAAAAACAAAAAAGTAAATAAAAATCAGCCAGGTGGGCTGGAGAAATGGCTCAGAGGTTAAGAGCACCATCTGTTCTTCCGAAGGTCCAGAGTTCAATTCCCAGCAACCACATGGTGGCTCACAACCACCTGTAATGAGATCTGATGCCTTCTTGTGGTGGGCAGGCACACGTGTGGGCAGAATACTGTAGAAATAATAAATAAAAATCTTTTTTAAAAAAGTAAATAAAAAAAAAAAATCAGCCAGGTGTGGTGGCACACTCCTTTAATCCCAGCATTCAGGAGGCAGAGGCAGGCTGATCTCTTGAGTTTGAGGCCAGACTGGCCTGTAAAAGGAGTTCCAGGACGGCCAGGGATGTTACACAAAGAAACCCCGTCTCGAAAAACCAAAATAAAAGTAAATTTAAAAAGGAAAAAACAAACAATATATATATCAAAGAATAAAGAACTTATCTCCCTTGCTTACTATCCTTCAACCTGTAAGTCAGAAATGGAATCTAAGCAGGGTTTCCCAGGGCTTGCTGGAGGGGCAGCTACACCTCCAGTTCGCTCCTCGCTCCTCCTCCTCTGACTCTTTTACACTCAATAGCAAAGCATTTCAGAGTGCAAACCATGACGGTGAGGGCCTCTTGGCCATAAATTCAACCCCCTAGTTGGCTGCCAGGCCCTGCAGGAGTGGAGATAACACAAGTGGAACCGCTTTACAAGGGCAAGCTGGTTGGTTCTGGTAATGCCCTCACAACAGGCTTCCTAGAGCGGAGTCGCTGGGGTGAGCGCAGCTGTGGATCTTAACGAGGCTGTGAGTCAACGGCGAAAACGCCGCCCAAGCCAGGGTCTTGCTCTGGTCCAGAAACGGGTGTCTAGGTTGCCTTGAAGGTCCTCGTCTGCCTTGGGAAACCTCAGTTTAACAGAGCAGTCTTCAGACTCTGCCTACTTCCTGGACTTCTGACCTTGGAATTCCCAATTCAGAGAGCCTGCTCTTTCCTAGGCTAGTAGGCTGAACCCCCCTTAAGGCAGTGAGTGATTCTCAACCTGGGGGGTCTCGGCCTTCCTGGGGGTGAGGTGGGAGGATCTTTTTAAGCGTGGCATTTCAGATATCCTCCACATCAGATATCAAAATTAGTTATGAAGTAACAAATAATTTTATGGTGGGGGAGGGGGCTCACCACAACATGAGGACTGTATTAAAAGGGCACACAGTGTTGGGGATGGGGGCTAGATCTTTCTTGCTGTCCCCTCCCTGTCCTTCCACTTTATCTGCTGTGTCCAGCAGGTTGTGGCTTCTGTTGCGGAGTAGCTGGCTTGTCTTCCAGTCACATTCCCTCTCCGCCAGGAACTGCCTCTCTCTCAGCAAGGAAAGCAACTACCCAGCTTTACAGGCTCGAGGTATTTAGAGGAGTTTCTTGGCTCTTTAATGACCGACCACCTTTTTCTGCAAGACAAGAAGCTCTGATAGTCTTAAGGACCAGGACAAACTCCATGGCCACCGCTCCGGCTTCTTTAGTTACCCTTGTTGAATGGAAATATCAATAAATGAATGGGTTCACTTGATGCCAAAGCTGTGCTCCACTCCATTCATTCTACCCCACGAGGATTCTTTTTGTTTGTTTGTGTTTGGTTTTGAGACAGGGTTTCTCTGTGTAGCCTTGGCTATCCTGGACTCACTTTGTAGACCAGGCTGGCCTCGAACTCACAGCAATCCGCCTGCCTCTGCCTCCCCGAGCGCTGGGATTAAAAGCATGTGACACTACCGCCCAGCTCCACAGGGATTCTTAAAACCTACCATAATTCTAACACCCTCAATCTTTTCCTTGCTGGGGCATTGTGTTGTATTTACAAACTCCCTCTGAGTACAAAAGGTAGCCAATGTAAGTTTGAGCTATGGCCCCCTACACCACCCCTCCCACTCACATCCCCCCACCCCCTTCAAAGGCCCAGCTATACAGCCTGAGAGCTCGAGGAGATAAGAAGAGAGACAAGCAGGCACCAGCTGAGGTGCCGGTTGAATGGCAACCCCTCCGAGTCCTCCCCCACTCAATTCAGGGTCAGGCCAAAGACCTGAGGGCAGGTGAGTTTTAACCATGAGGGGAAAGAAGACTGTCTAGCTGGTCATCTCAATAGCTCAAAAGAGCCCCCTGAATTAATTTTGCAATTTGGGTTTGAATGAGAACTGAGGTCACGAGGTAAATTCTAGACAAGAGGGAAGTTAAGATGGTTCAAAGAAGGACCTGTGTGTGAGGGCCAGGCTGGTCAAGAATTTGTAATGGTCTTGGGCTCCAAGCTGTGGGAATCCCAGGCATTCACCACATCAGCTGACTTTTTTTGCATAATAGATTAATTTGTGACATTGGGGATGCTGGCATGAAAGAATTACTTCTATTAGGGTAGGGCTTTTTTTTTTTCCTTATAAAAACCAGGTTATTCTAAAAACTCCCAATCCCAAAGGTTTGTTGAAGCTAACAATCTGAAAGACTTAAACTGAGAAAAATCTGAAAAACTTAAAATTTTTTAGAAACTGTCTCTAAAATGCCTTAGGGATATGTAAGAGTTTAGTTACTGTTTTTACCAACACTTGCTCAATAGTAGCAATTGTACAAGATTAACGATACTTTAACAAAGTTTAATTCCTGCTTTTAAACCCTTGCTTGTGAAAATGCAAATAACCAGTCATCCTTTTAAAAGGAAAAAGGGGGGAGACTGGGATTAAAGGCACTTATGGGGGTAGGGGCGGGGGCAACAAATTGATCGACTGCCTAGCCTGGAAGGACACCCACCAAGTCTCTCCCCTTCCTGCCTCTCCACTGTCTGCCCCTCCAAGCTCCACCTGGTTCCCCAGCTGAGCCAAATTACCCCATTAATACGGAAGAACAAACCTACGAGGCTTCTCTTCAGGGGCATGATTCCCTCTCTCCACCAAGAAGACAGCTCCCAGGCTGGCACCGGGTTGGGGGTAGAGGGCTGAGGGGGCCGCTTGCTTGGTCCCCGTGACAAAGAGCAGACATATTCTAGCTGCCCTCTCTACCAAGGCCTTTCAATAGCTGGCAGGGAGGAAGAGGAGGAGGAGGAGGGACTAGGTCGTCTGCTCAGGCGGCACATCGACATAAACTAAGGCAGGCAGACATTCTGCCACCTCTACAAGACAAGGGACAACAGTCCTCCCCACTTTCATTTTAGGCTTTTGCTTCCAAGGGCTGCTAAACTACTTTTTGGCTAGGGGTAGTGGTAAAGGTGGGGTAGCAGCTGTTCCTGAACAGATAAACAAACAACAACAACAACAACAAAAAACCCCTAAGCAATCCAGACCTGTGGCCAGGCCTAGATGAGCATCACCTCAGGACTGGGAAGCAAGCAGCCTTTGGCTTTGAGAGGGAAGAGGTGATTCTCGCAGGCCAGTAAGGGAAGGAGTTGGAAAGCAGAAATCAATCAAGCTTGGCTAAAAGGAAATGCTGCCTTTCTGAGGGCCAGGCCAACTTGGCCACTCACTGTCATTTTGCCCAGAGGCCACCTGCCCTGTCCGGTCTTACGTCATTATCTGCCCTGAAGCATCACTCAGAACTGATCTGGTCTCCCCGTCTCCGGTCTCCGGACTGGTAGAGTGCCGGAAGCCATGAGGTTTAAAGTTAAAAATATGCCTGCCTCTCTAGGCGCCTGGTCGACCCAGGAGCCTGCGCCCCGGAAGGAAGCCTAAGGGCTCGGGATCAAGGCCCGCAGCTGCGCGGTTCCGGGGCGATCCCCTCCGGATTTCTTTCAAGAAGAAAAACAAAACAATCCCCGACTCCACGTGGGTCTAAAGTACTCCCAAATCCAGGGCTGGAAGGCATGGGCTCCAGCTCTCTCAATCTAACGGCTGAGGAACCCAGGACATCCTGGGCTCCCCATGGGACTGTCACCCCAAAACAACTTTACCTTTCCCCCACCCGCGGGAGCTCGACTCGAAGAGAGCCGGCAAGCTGGAATAAGCCAAGCAGAACCCCGCCGAAGGAGGACACGGGACCTGCGCCTGACCCAGGGCTCCGGGTACCGCGTGGGGCCCCAGTCGGAACGGCAGTTGCTCCTAAAACAGTTTAGGGAAAAGACTGAGAGACAGGGGCTCTGTTGGTGGAGCAAAAGGCGGCCCTCGAGGAAAAAAAAAAAAAAAAAAAAAAAAAAAACAAAGGAAAGTCAGCAAAATCGCCTTAGCAGTTCAGCCTCAGGTCAACAGCAACGTTTCCCCGGCAGCTGACCGGTCAAATGGTCAGGAAACAACTGCGGAGAACAAAGCCCTCCGCTGTTGAGCTCGCCCGCACCCAGCCGCTTCCCGGTGCTTTTCGGAGGGCAACCGGAAAAAGGCTTTCGCTCCAGACCTCACTTTCTTAATGTGGACAGGTAACCGAGGAGAAAAGTCTAGGCAAGGAGGCGAAGAGCCGCTGCAGGGAAATGGGAGGCTTTTCTAAGGGGGAGGTCGAAAATACCTCCCGGGTTCGGAAGCGAAGACCCGAACCAGGCGAAAGAATTCGCGGAATGCGGCGGCCGGAGATAGGGTCGCAGCGCAGCAGGGGGCGCCCGACCCTCCCGCGCTCGCCGGCCGCTCCCCAGCCGGAGGCCCGCACACTGGCGCGGCTGGCAGGTGCGGCGAGCGATCGGTCTCTTTTTCCTCAGCGTCTGGGATAGTGAGATCTTTTGGGGGGTGTCTGCCTTCTAAATTTGACAAGCCACCTTCTCTCCTGTCGCCAATTTCGGCCAGCGTTCGCCTCAACCAGGCACGCGCCGCTAGCAGAGTTGAAAATGGTGTGTGAACAAAAGGTGGTAATTCTGTGCTGCGGGGATTATCAGAAGGAGGCGCGTTTCTGCCTAGTGTCCCCCCAATACAGCACTTCAGCCTCCCCTAGCCCGGGTAAAGCGAGTTGGCCGCCTCCCAACAAAGCTCGGAGTTGAGGCAGCAGGGGACAAGATACATATTGCTCCCCAGATCCGCAACCATCCAAAAGGCAGGATTGCGTACGAACTCCTTAGGCAGATCCCATGTCAGCTTTCACCTTCCTTCACCCCTCTTTAGGGTTCTCAGGGTTATACGCAAACAGGCCTCTCTTGTCCCTGTGGGACTTTAAGAGCGCGTTCTCAGCACTTGAAGCTGGGCTGCGCAGAGGAACCGCTGCCAGCATCCAGGCCAGAACCGTCCATGTCAATAAACAGGGAAACTCTAGGACGCGTGCGGATTTCAGGTGACTGGGGAAACGCGCCAGCACAGCCTCCCTGGGACGTGGGCTCAAAACCACAGTAAAACTGTGCACACTGACACGCACAAAGACGCGCAAGGGGACTCCCGCAGCCCGAAGTCACTCGGGTACTTCTTTCTATGCCCAGCAGAGCGCCAAGTACCTTACCCCTACCCTCCAGCTCGCGCCCGGGCGCCCACATTTACCTTTAAGCAAGCAGATGTCTGTACGTTCCGCGTTACGGCGCAGAGCCTGCACGACCAACGACACCGTGCTGTCCTCCCGGAGACTCTCGGCGCGCGGGCTGCGCTCATCGTAGACGATGACGGCCGAGTAGAGGCCAGAGCGCAGGCGGGCGCGCACCTCTTCTTCGGCGGGCAGAATCTGCTCCAGACTCACCGAGCCCTTGGCCCTCCGCCGCACGATGGTATTGCAGCGCACGTTAACCGAGCCACGGATGTAGCCCGCGCTGTGCGCCAGAAACGGTCTGCAGTCTAGCAGCAGGCACTTGCCGCCGCTCAGCAGCCCCAGGGCGCCGTGGCTGCCGCTGCCGCCCGCGCCGCCGCCGTTCTCATCTCGGTTCATCAGCCTTTTGAGCACGCTGCAGTCCATCTCCCGCAGTTCCTCCATCGTCACCATGTCGCCGGGAAACGCAGCAGCTGGGGAGCTGGAGAAGGCCAAGGGCACTCAGGCCAGCTAAGCTACAAGGAGCAGGCGAAGGCTAAAAGGGCGCCTGCCGAAGTAGCAGCAAACTTGGCCCCAGGCTCTTCTCCCCTACACCTCTTCTTCCTCCCGCAGCCTCGACGTTACATAGCAGTCCGAACCTTCTCCGGCGCCAAAGGAGGCAGGCGCGCGACCCGCAAGATAGTGGCTAAGGAGAAGAGTGTGTTTACGAGAGGGGACTCCTCTCGGTTTGCTGCCTCTAGTGTGTTTTGCTAGCTGGGCTCCTCCTGCCGTCACCTTCTCAGGCGCCGCTGTTTCCCCTAACAGCCAGCCGGAGCTGCGCGCACTGCCCCAGCCAGAGTTTCCTCCCCGGTTTAGAGATTTATTAATGCTAGCCGGCTCTCCCGGGGGAGGGAAGAGTCATTACTACCTCTCCAGGCCCCGCCCTCCCCCGCGCAAGCGCCCCGCCCCGCCCCCGCCCCCACCCCAGCTCGTGAATGGAGCGCCGGCCCCCTCGCACCCAGTCACGGGAACTCGACGTCACAAAGAGAGGAGTAAACAGGGCGCTCGGTGCTAGCTGCCAAGGCCCATTCATAAAACTGAGACCTAGAAGAAAAAGGAGGCAGCCTCCGACCCGCACGCGAGCTAGCAGCTTCGGGACTTTGTGAATGGAGCCGCTGCGCGGCGCCCTATCGGTCCTCAGCCCCGGAGCGCGGCGTTCGGCTTAAAGATAGTAGCGGGTGGCGACGCCGGGCCTTACGGAGGCCTGGGCTTTCAGCTTGGAGGGCTTCACCTCTGCGCCCCTCCTCCGCCATCCTGCAGCTCAGAGGAACCGAGCCCTGTGCGGCTGCCACCCTGAAGGGCTTCGGACCTTTTCTCGCCGGATTTAACCTTGCTCTTCGGGTCCGGCCGGTTCTGTTCTTAATGCGATTCCCCAGACGTTAGCTTATACATCACCAAGATCGATTTCCATCCTGAGCTATTATATCAGTTTTACAGCTTCCCGTGGAACGAGGGCAAACCCGGACTTTGAAAGATGAAAGGAAAGGCCCTAGCGCCAAAGCCCAGTAACAAAAGAAAGGTGTAGGGTTTTGTTACTTTACAACCCAGAGGGGGCCGTTAATTAGCGGAATGGTGTGCCGGTGCTGGAGAAGTGAGCGGCACTCCGGCTCAAGCTTCCTAACGTGTTTATTTAACCGTGGTTGGGATGGGTGGGGGGGCCGTGCCCGGAAGTTTTCCTCTCTAGGGGAAGTCCTCTCCTCCCTCTTGCTCTCTCAGGAGAATTGTCCTCTCAGGAAATAACTGTTAGGAGTCCACATTTGGTGTGAAGAAAAATGCTGAAAAGAGTCCTTGCGAAGAATGACCTTTTGAAAAACAAATTTAATAAGCTCGGAGACGATTCGTATTTCTACATACTTCTTTCCAGGTCACGTAGCATCCGCACCCGGGTTTCACTTTCCCAGAGGCATTTAATTTCCCAAGGGTTTGCTTTTGGCAAGAGGGGAGGTTGTGCGCGCACGCGGTGGGGACCTTACAGAAGCCAAAAATTATTCGGCCGAGATCTTGCCAAGTCTTGTTAACGATAATTAATCACCGAACGAGGCGATTACGGGGTTCGCTCGCGGCCTTGGTGGCGGCGAGGTCGAATATTCCATTTCAGCTCGCGGGTGGAAGGCCGCGGAACCCTCAGGGTCCTTCCGGCCCACTTCCGCCTTCTCCACTTTTGCCCTTTGGCTTTGTTCTCTGCGGAGCGGCTCTCCCGGGCTCACCTCCAGCCCCCACCACCCATTTCCAAGGCCTTCTAACCGGCTCGCCTCTCGTGCACTCTGAAGTCCCCGACACCCCTATCTAGATCCAGTGGACTGTGTGGGGGCGCTGATCAGCTTTTTGCCCCGGGTTCTAAAGTCCCACTGCAATAGTACTGTCTTAATTTTTGTTTGTTTGTTTGTTTGTTTGTTTGTTTATGGATTCTCTTTCAGGAAAAAAAAAGATTGCATGTGGGTTAATTTGTTGATGACATACTAGTGACCCCCTCCCTTTACGTCGCCGCACCTTAAATGTTGGCGCCAGGGGTGCGTGATCACTCAAATCCGGCCTCCGGAAGGAGCTACCGGAGCAAACTGACAAAGGCTGCCTGGGGCAAGGTCTTGGGCACCCAGCTTTATGGCCGGGAAAGCAGCAAGGGCGCCCTGTACCAGTGAGGAGGCGAAGGGGGGGTTGTTTTCTCTTGCTTCGGAGAGAGCTGTGGGGACGTCTAGTGCTTCCCTCTCGCAAGCCAACCATGGGTGCTCGGCAACCCAGGTGCCTCGACAGCCATGGCCAGATTCTCTCTCCTGGGGCCTCTCCCCGTAGTTTACAAATTCAGCGGCTACCAGGCCTCAGCTCTGGTAGGAAAACAGACTGCTTTACAAAATCTCCCAAAGAGTTTCAGTCAGAACCAGGTCTGGGCCAGTTTCACTGTAGTCATCAGAATAGGATGCAGGTCGGGGGTTGTCCCCGGGAGGCGCTCGCCACGCTCCGATAGCCTTTGTCTCCTCTGCGTTAGGGGTGCTCCCCCGCCGGCCAGGCTGGAGGCGGGGCGGGGGGGCGAGGGAGAAGAAGGTAAATGCTCACGTGGCCCGTAAATAACAGTCAAATCCGGGGGGTAGAGGGGAGGAAAATGCCCACCGAACAAAGGGCAGCTTTCTGCACCTGACAGTAATCCTTGCCGGAGAAGCCCGTAAATCCAGTAGGCGAGTCACACGCAGGAGGTGTGGGCAGGCGCGTGTGAGTGAGTGTGTGTCCACGTGTGCGTACCCGCGCCTGCGCGCCTGTTCCTGGAGGGGGGTAGCCACTTCGGATTTAGCACATTTAAGCCAAGAGCGGCTTTTGTTGAGCAGATGATGTTGAATAGAACAACAAAATCTCCCTCCACCCCGCCACCCGGTTCAGGAACTGCCTTCAGCAGTGTGAATGTCAGCAAATGAGCTTTAAATGACAGCATTGTGTTTACCCCGGATACTGTGTGAGCACCCCGGATAATTTTCTTAATGGAAGCGTGTGAGCCATTTGGTCCACAGTTAGGTGAAATACAACGTAAGGTCTACCCTATACTGGCTATACAGAAGATAAAAAACAGACTTTCCATTGGTCCTCAGGCTGAAGGGTGAGAAAACAGTTTACACAGGAACTTCGTGAGTCAATTTGTCAATAAAATCTTGCAGAAAACAAAGGCATTTTGGGAATATCCGCAGGGACTGGGGGTGGAATTGCCCAATTTACATTCAACAGTAAACCTCGCTGTGGAAATGCTTTTAAAAATTCACTGTGACATGTGAACCCGACTTCTCTTTCATCAGGCAGTCCTTAGACCGACCTTATTAGTCACTGTCAGGCTCCGACAAATCCCCGCGCTTGTTTAAGAGCCTTTCTTTCCAATTAGAAAGTTTTGTGATCTGGGGATTGGAAGGCAGGCATGGACTCCCCAGAGAAGATTGTGGCTTCTATTCTAGTTTTGATGGCAACCTCTGACTCACAGCCCTGTCCCAAAGTAACTGAATAAAACTCGCCTTAAAAAAAAAAAAAATCATTGATAAGTGAATAATCAGAGTGGCAGTGCATAGGCGTTGTGTGGATTCCTTGGCTTTGTGACCTTGCTCCTTACTCTAACTGCACAGGAAACATCCTTTTTACCTGAACCTAGCTGTACTCTAACAATAAAATGCTGGGGAGAACCACAATATGTCCTTAGGCAACACTGACAAATGGAGTCTTGAACCCTGTGTCTCTCCCTCTCCTCTTCACCTCTGACCTCAAGCCAAAGTTCCTTGGGAGGCAATGGAAATCTTCAACACCTAGAAATCAACAAAGGAACCCAAAAGCACAAGCTAAACAGAGCTTTGGTTGAGTTTTATGAGATAGGCTTTCCTGTAGCCCAGGCTAGCCTGAAACTTGCTGACCAACCAGAAGAGGGCATCGCACTATAGATGGTTGTGAGCCACCATGTGGTTGCTGGGAATTGAACTCAGGACCTCTGGAAGAGCAGAGGGTGCTCTTAACCTCTGGGCCATCTCTCCAGCCCCTGGCCATGAACTCTTAATCCCACTGCTGTGCTGTAAGACTATCGAAATACTGGATTCCAAAGAAGGACATTTCACTGAGGAATCTCATGCTGGTTGGAGGGAAAAGCTGAAGCCTTACTGCCAGAAAAAGAAGCTGGCTCCGAGGAAGAGATTTCACGGTTTATCACACCACTTTTTAGGACAGACTTGGAGCCAAGACCATGACAGAAACCAACCCTTGACCGGGACTGTTAATTATGCATAGCCCTTGCTCTCTGTTTAAACTTAAACCTCCTGTTAGTGCCTGGAAGGCAGACTGGGTGGCACTAGGCATCTTTATTTGTTCTTCCCAATGGGACCACAGTAAGTAAATCTAACCCTGCCATTCACTATTACTACCTGCCTCTTTGTTGGTGTATTACAGATGGGGTGGCTAAGCCTATAGGCACCTAAACATTTTGGCCTGGGTTTGAGACCTAACATCAGGGATCACCAGAGTCCAAGCTTTGAGCCTAAAACTCCACTGACAATGCCTCCGTTCTCGAAGTTCTGCGATTATAAACATGTGCCTCCAAGCCCATCTGAAGGGCCTCTTTACTGCTAACATTATCAGAGGAGTTTGTAGTTTATCATTCCCCCCTTTTTGTTTGTTTGGTTTGATTTTCAAGATAGGGTTTCTCTGTGTATAGACCCATGACCAAAGGCGTGTGCCACCATCACCCAGCTCATTCTTCTTTTCTGCCTTTGCGTGGCTTTGTACCACATACCAAGGATTTAAAATGCTAGGTTTCCCGCCAGGCGCTCTGAGGAAAGTTTTAGCGCATTGCTTCACTCGCTGTTTTATTGGATGATTATTCCATCAAGACTAAGCTCCCACATTTAGCTTAGTGGCCCTGGGCAAGATGCTCTACCTTAGCCAAAATTTCTTCACCTTGAAAATGACGCTTGGGCAGGAGTTTCCTGTCCATATGGTTCTATATGTTTAAAGCCTGGATAACATGATTCTATATATTTAAAGCCTGGATGATATGATTCTGAGCAGCTGAATCCTTCTCAATCCCAAACTTACTTGCTGTGCCCAAGGCCAAGCACACATGGAGGCCAGTCTCTAACTCTTCTTTGCGCACACACACAGACCCATACACACATACACTCGCGCACACACACACACACAGATACACACACTTTTAAAAAGGATATATATCCTCTTGGAGAATGAAGTTCACGGGTTTTCCTTATTTGCTGTGGCAAGCATTGATGTCTCAGTCTCACCATACCCGGGGGCGGGGTGGGGGTGGGGGGCGTGGGTGTTGTTGTTTTGTGTCATTTTTGCCAGGTGTGGTAGTGCAATGACCAATCTTAGAACACAGGAGGCAGAAGGATTAGAGAGTTGGAGAGCTAGCCTGGGCTACCTAGAAAACCATGTCTCAAGGGGTGGGCGATCCAGTTTTGAAGACAAATGGATGGACTCAGCCATGTCTCTGTCATTCTGGCTGTGCATATTTTTTCTTCCCTTCATCTCTTCCTTCACTCAACAAACATGCTAAACTCAGCACAAGGAACAAGTGTGTCCAGATCACCAATGATGCCTTCACAGACTTTGATCTACTCACTCAAACCGGTACAGCTGCCAATGTGTGCTACATATACCCTTATAGCACCGATATATATCCTTATAGAAGAGCACATAAAATGCCACGGAGGGTCAAAAGACAAAGGAATTGAACTGTATTGTCAGATTATGGAAATAGAAGAAAAAGGCTGCTGTTAGTAAGATATCTTTGGCCACTTAAATGTTACCCCTGGAACTCAGCCCTTGACTCCTCTCAGGAATCTACAAAAAAACAACAACAAAAATAAAACCCGCTATCTCACCTTTGACATTCTTTCTGCCCTTGTGTCTTACATTCTTTTCCTTTTATTTGTTAGCATCTCTCTTCCCCCAGTGGATTTTTTGCCTGCTAAAAATAGACAAGCAATTGTCTGGAACTACAAGATGATGCAAAAGCGATGTGAAAATTTACCCAGAGACTGTGCCAAGCGAGATGCTGACGACCTAGCCATGAGCCTCACTCTAACTTTCATTACCATATCAATTAAGTCCTTTGCTTTACTGCCTTGGTTTCTGCAAAACCCAAGAGAGTAATGGAATTATTGTTAACTTTTTTTTTTTAAGATAGCAAAATGTCTAAATTATTCTTCCAAGGATTTGGCAAGGCTCCTTGTGTTTCAAGCCGAATGCTGAAGTGTGCAATCAGGATTTCTTTTGGCCATGTGATAGTCTTATTAAAAAAAAAAAAAAAAGTCCTACTAAGCCCTAGTGTGCTGGTGCAAGGCTTTATCCCAAATACTCAGGAAGCAGACACAGGTGGAGCTCACTGAGTTTGAGGCCAGCTTGGGGACATAGCAAGTTCAGGGCTAGCCAGGACTACATGGTTACACAGTGAGCTCCTGCCCCCCTCCAAAAAAACCTCAAATCAAACAAACAAAAAATTCCTTACTAAGAAGTAAGCATGAAATCAAATTAAGATGTGCTTTCTAAAGCTTCTGGTTTTTTTTTGTTTTTGGAGACAGGGTTTCTCTGTGTAACAACCGTGGCTGTCTTGGACTCACCTTGTAGACCAGGCTGGCCTCGAACTCACAGAGATCTGCCTGCCTCTGCCTCCCGAGTGCTCGGGTTAAAGACGTGCACCACCACACAGGGCAAGGTAGATAATTTTCACTAGAAACTCTTAATTCACAGCCTTTTGTCCTTTTGCCTACCTGAAATTACCAACGGGAATGTTATAGTATTGGCAAAGAACTAGGTGGCTGTTGAAAGCCACTGGTTAGCTGCTAAGACCATCTTACCATCCCAAGTTCCAACCCATCTCCTGGCACTGTCTCCTGCCTTCTCAAAAAGTGATGTGCCCACAGTGAGCACCCACTGATCTCCATGTAAATAAAAAAAACCCTCTCCACAGGCCATGGTGTGCAAACAGAGAGCAGCCAAAACACCCAGGTAGCCGGGGACACACTCCCTGCACTGACTGGGCAGCAGGTGAGCTGTGTCCAGTGGGCAGCACTGATAGTGCAGTCTGGGGCTGGCGACCAGACAAGCAGCGTCAGGGGTCTTTTTTAGCTTTGCCTTTGTGCTTCACCCTTGAGGACATAGTGTCTTACAGTTGCACATTTGTTCCAAGGTCCTCCTGGGGATGGAGCACAGCATCTCTGTATGGCGTGCTGCGCCTGTGTGCTGAGCTCCACACGGGTTTTCTAATGCATTTGACTTTAGATCTCTATTGTTTTCATTAAAAAGAAGACTTAGGTGGGGGCTTGGTGGTGCTGCCTTTTACCCCAGCACTTGGGAGGCAGAGGCAGGCTGATGCCTGTGAATCTGAGGCTAGCCTGGTCTGCGAAGTGAGTCCAGGACAGCCAGGGCTGTTACACAGAGAAACCCTCTCTCAAAAAAACAAATATATACCTTGAGTAAACTCTCTTAGTCTAAGGAAAAAAAAAACACTGAAGAGCACCATCATCTCATTCCCTTTCAACTAGTGACTTGCCTTGTTTTAGATCCACCCGCCTCTGACTCTCTGAGTGTTGGGATTAAAGGCGTGCGCCACCACCTCCCAACCAAATAGTGGTTTTCCGAAGTGGCATCATCAGTAGCCTTCTCCAGCTGGTTGGAGCACCAGTGAACAGCCTAGGGAGAGGAGAAAGGAGACATTGAGGCAGGGAGATGCAAAAGGACCTCACAGCACCACAAACTTCTTGCTGGCAAAGCAGTCTCCGATGAATCTGAAGAGCCCCCTCTTGTTCAGTGAACCCCGGGGTGACTCCCACCAAGGCTGCCTTAAGCACCCTGAACATCACAGCTCCTCCACAGAGGGCTTCTCATTTTTTTTCCCAAAGGACTTCATCTTCTATATAAGCTGGCCTTTCACTTTACATCATGACCCAGGGCCTGGAGAGGTGGCTCCATGCTTCAGAGCTACTGCTCTTGCAGGGAACGAGTTTGGTTCCTGGCATCCAAATCATAACTGCCTGTAACTCCAGCTCCAGGGGATCAGACACCCTTTATTGGACTCCACAGGCACCTGCAAGTTACACACACACACACACACACACACACAATTTTAAAGTAAGTATTCTTTTTTTTTTAATTTGAAAAAATAAACATGAGCGGGCGTGGTGGCGCATGCCTTTGATCCCAGCGCGTGGGAAGCACAGGCAGGTGGATCTTTGTGAGTTCAAGGCCAGCCTGGTTTACAAAGTGAGTACAGGACACCTAGGGTACACCCAGGACCCTGTCTTGAAAAGCCAAAACAACAACAACAACAACAACAACAACAACAACAATAATAATAATAAAATAAACATGACTCAAGGGCCAGTAAGTTAGCACACTAGGTAAAGGCACTTGGAGAGCAAGCCTGTAGCCTGAGTTTGACCAAGGGCCCACTTCCTGGCCTAAGACATAATCCCCGCTTTCCCTTCTCCCTCCTGTTCTTTGAAAGGAACTATCCCCCTCCCTTACCCCTCCCTCCTTGTAGTGAAGGTAGTTAGAACACATTCTCTCTCAGAATATAAAGTCAGGTAGAGACTTCCCTTTTGTTTTTTACATGAGAATAAAGAGGAAAGAAGCTAAGTGTAATGTTAAACGTTTTACACATATATCAATATAGGCAACTCTAGAGCCAATTTTTTTTTTTCTGGCAAAATATATCTTCCCTGCCAGTTTAAGGTGAAAACAGATTCCGTTCTGTGCCTTTTGCAGTGTCTCCACATACTGTGGATCAGGAAAAACGCGGAGATTCTAAAAGGACCGAGATGCCCTGAAATTTGTCATGTCTTTAAAAATACCAAACTGCAGAATGTTAAAAAAAATAAGTGTGTATGTGCACAAGTCCTGTACCAGTGCCCTTTTCACAACTGACTGAAGAATGAAGAAGAGTGTTAGAGATAGGCTGTGTCTCTACAGGGCAGTTCCATGGTTTACCCAGGGTTTTGTGTTACCAAGCAAGCAATTTCTGTGTAGACCTTTCCTTCCTCCTCCTCCTCCTGCTCCTCCTCCTCCTCTTCCTCCTCCTCCTCCTCTTCCTCCTCCTCCTGCTCCTCCTCCTCCTC
>OU015752.1:31927074-31958654 GCA_907169655.1 Acomys percivali
CTGCTCCTCCTCCTCCTGCTCCTCCTCCTCCTCATCCTCCTCCTCCTGCTCCTCCTCCTTGTCCTCCTCCTCCTGCTCCTCCTCCTCCTCGTCCTCCTCACCTCCTGCTCCTCCTCCTCGTCCTCCTCCTCCTGCTCCTCCTCCTCATCCTCCTCCTCCTCCTGCTCCTCCTGCTCCTCCTCGTCCTCCTCCTGCTCCTCGTCCTCCCCCTGCTCCTCCTGGTCTTCCTCCTCCTCCTGCTCCTCCTCCTCCTGCTCCTCCTCCTCCTGCTCTTCCTGCTCCTCCTCGTCCTCCTCCTCCTGCTCCTCCTCCTCCTGCTCCTCCTCCTCCTCTTCCTCCTCCTCCTGCTCCTCCTCCTCCTCCTCCTCTTCCTCGTCCTCCTCCTCCTCCTCCTCCCCCACTTCTATGGCCTCCTCTTGTCTCCCACCCCACTTCTCTGTGGTGGAAATTGAACTCAGGCCCTGTGAATACAGAGAACACACCAAGCTACAGAGCTGCTTTTTCTTGGGTTCACTCTTATACAACCCCTGGGTTCCTTCCCCACCCTTACAATTCAAAGGGGCTTTCTTCTTCACCCTTTCTGTGGGCGTTAACAACTCATGACAGGATGTGCTCAATTTAAATGCTCACAAAACTCAGGGACCGATTTCCTCTCACCCTCAGGCTGGTCTCTCACTTGCCAATGTATTTTCAGCAGTCATTAACACAAAGGGTCATCAGCAATCACCGGCTGATGATTGATGGGCAGGATCAAGGCTTGGGGAACAGATACTCAAACTTCTCTGTGATGGGGATTCACCCACAGGAAGAAGTGCCTGGCATGGCACCTAGCCCTGCTTTCCAGGTCAGCGGCTTCCGCACTCACAAAAAAGCAGCGTCTACCTTAATCTCTGGCCTTGGTTTCCTCCTTCATTTTTTTGTTTTGGGCTGAATATGAGGGTAGCTAGTACTAAGAGAATTAAAAGGAAAGGGCAGTTAAAAAGGAACATGCCACATGCAGAGCTGTGTAAAAAATGAAATAGCACTTAGGTTTTTTGTTTTAGTTTTTGTTTTTTTGCACACCTGCCATTTTCCAGCGTCCCCTCCTACCTCTCCTGGTGCATTCTGGAAGGTAACTCCAAGTGCGCACCCTGCACAGGTCTAGAAACAGAACATGAAGCGAAGGTGGGTTTGCATGAGTCTGTGTGGGCTGCTCGTCCAAAGCGTACCAACCAGCAAAAGTGATATGCACCCAGATCAGCAAGCTGGAAGTCTGGATTCAAGACCAGCCACCAGCTTCGCTCAGTGCCGTTGTAAGGTCACTGCCCTGTTTCATGTCATAATACTCATTTATAAGGATGCTAGTTATATGGGATCAAGGCTCTGCTCTAATGATTTCAGTCAACACATTTTTGATGTACTAGGATTTTAAGGGACCTATCATAACTATTGATGGCAGGGATGCTACACCTCCTGAGCTTGCCTTTTCTTGCCCTTGCATTGCTGGTTCTTATCTTCTCCAGAAGGTAACAAAAGAGGAAGAAGTGAACGAGAACAAGCTTGTTTGAGACAACAAGAACAGCTGTGTTTGAGTTGTTTGGGTACTTTGTACTCAAAAGCAACACACATACACACCTCTTTTCCTAGTACAACAGAAAATAGGTCAAATAAACCAGCCATTCTGCAGCTGAAGTCTTCATAATTGACATGGTGGTTGGATTCCTTTTTTATAAATTAAATTAAAAATTTTAAGTGTGCAGGTGTGGGTCTGGGTGTGGGTGCGCGCGCATGCACACACCTGAATATCATGCATGCGAATGCAGAAGCCCACACCCATATACCCACATACAGGAAGCCAAAGTAAGACGAGGTGTGTCTATCACTCTGCCTTATTCCCTTAAGACGGAGTCTCCCATGAAGCAGAAGTTTGTTGGAGAGTTTTGTTGGCTGGAGAGAGAGGTCTCTGGGTCTGTCTGTTTCTGTGCCCCCAATGCTACAAGCACAGTCAGTCATGTCCAGCTTTTTATGAAGATGCTGGCGGTCCCAACTTAGTGCTTGTAAAGCAAGCACCCTTACCCACTGGCCCCGCCTCCTCTAGCCCCAGGGATGGGATTCTCTACTTCATTGAATCTCTCTGCTGTGCTGTGAGAAAGGAATGTTAAACTAGAAGTGGGCTTTGCAGTTTCCCCCCAGAGAGCGAATGAAGATGGTTTGCTCTACTCACCAGCAGCTAAGCTTTCAGTCTAATGGAGGTCCCTCCCCATCATCTTAGAAGTCCTATGGTTCTTTGGTAGCTTCATCTTGTGTCTGTCCTGAGCACAGGACTGGCTTTCATCTGGGATTTCTCTCCCAGTACCTCCCAGCCCTGGGTGCTTGCTACCTGAATCTTATTTTCTTGGCTGAGTTTAGTGGCCAAGGATTTCCTCTGGGCCAGGGGAGCTGGGAAGCCAGGACTGATGCCTTGAACTCCTTCCTATCCACTACGTGGGACTTGCTCCATCGGGCTGGATCCTCAGTCCCTGAATCTTTGTAGTGATATACTCCAAGTTACCCCAGGGTGTGGTGAACCTAGCTACTCTGTCCCTCAACCACTAAGGTTTGCATTTCCTGTCCACCCTTTGCCCAACTTCCACTCAGTGGCTAGCGCCTTCCCAGGCCACCAATTTGTTCCTGTGAAATGGGGATAAAATGTACCACCTTAGGGCAAGTCCCAGGATTCAGTGAGATGACATGACTTGGCACGGCCCCTGGCGCCACCCTCCAGTACCTTACTTGGATTCACTTCTTGGAGGGCCCCCCCAAAGACAAGTCATCCAGAAATGAGACAGATGTGTCCATTTCTGGGAAGCTGAGAGAGCAATAACAGATCTCTGTCTGTGGACGTCAGACTGTGGCCTCTCCCAGAGCCAGATTTGCCCCTCCTGCCTTCCTCTTGTACCACCGCTGTAGCAACTGTCTTGCTTGCCTCGCTGTCTCCAAGTCTGAAGTTGTAGCTGAAATATTGTGTCAGCCTCCTCACTGGGCCTATGCTCCTGCTCTCACACCTCTGGGCCCGTTCTCTTGTTAAATGTCCAGGTGTTTTGTGTCTCTCTAGCTATGACATCCCTAAGTTCTACTGCTTTTGACATCTCTTACCCCTGAGCCTTCACTCTGGTCCCTTCTTGAATGTGTTCTTTATTTTCTTCCCTGAATGCTTTGGCTCACGCTGTCCTCTCTGCCCCAAATTCTCTTCTCCTGGATTTAGTGATGAGATCATTTAAGAAAGGTCTTGCCAAGCTCAGACAGCACACATACCAAGTTTGAGGCCAGCCTGGTCTACAGAGTGAATCTGGGACAGCCAGGACTACACACAGAGAAACCCTGTCTCAAAAAACCAAACAAACAAAGCAAAAGCAGACTCTTCAACTCCTCTCAAGAATAACTGCACTCTTTAGCTAACTGAAAATACAGAGAAGACTTCTCTGGGCAGTATGAAACCCTTCCCCTATTGGTTCAAGGAGACTTGCTGACTTCTCCTGAAGTTGCTTCTCAGGCCATTGATACAAGCATGCCCATAACTTTTGGTTCGTGCTAACTCATCTATCTCTGTTGTATGAACTGATGAGATTCTGTGGGGTCTTTGTTTGGTTGGTTTGGTTTTGATAGTCCAGTCAAAAGTCATCCTGGTTTTCTTTCTTTTTTTTTTTTTTTTAATTTTATTAATTTATTCTTGTTACATCTCAATGGTCATCCCATCCCTCATATCCTCCCATTCCTCCCTCCCTCCCATCTTCCCCCTATTCCCCTCCCCTATGACTGTTCCTGAGAAGGACTACCTCCCCCTGTATATGCTCATAGGGTATCAAGTCTCTTCTCGGTAACCTGCTGTCATTCCTCTGAGTGCCACCAGGTCTCCCCCTCCAGGGGACATAGTCAAATGTGAGGCACCGGAGTATGTGAGAAAGTCATATCCCACTCTCCACTCAAGTGTGGAGACTGTTCTGACCATTGGCTAGATCTGGGTAGGGGTTTAAAGTTTACCGCCTGTATTGTCCTTGGCTGGTGCCTTAGTTTGAGCGGGACCCCTTGGCCCAAATCTGCCTATCATAATGTTCTACTTGTAGGTTTCTAGGACCCACTGGATCCTTCTACTTTGCTATTCTCACATGGTTCTCTCATCTAGAGCATCCTGGTTTTCTTTTGAACTCCTTCAGCATTTTATTTCTTGAAGCTCCTCTGATGCCTTCTTTTATTCATCAATGTAGCAAACACTTAGACCTTGCTATTGGACCAGCCACTGTATTTGATTAGGTTATGGTACTGAACAAACTGACAAGTATGGACATCTGAGCGTAGTGGTGCACGCCTTTAATCCGAGCACTTGGGAAGTAGAGGCATGTGGATCTCTGTGAGTTCGAGGCCAGTCTGGTCTACAAAGTTAGTCCAGGACAGCCAAGGCTACACAGAGAAACCCTGTCTCAACAACAAACAAACAAAAAGGTATGAACAATGATCCCTGACCTTATGGAGCTTGTGTCATGCATAGCTAGAGAGACAGTAAATAACTAAAAAGCATTGCCTAAGGAATGGTAGATACTGATAGATTATAGGGGAAAATAAAACAAAAATGAGGATGAGAAGGTCTTGTAAACTTGACCTAATCTAGTTTGGTTATGTATCATTTTGACATTTTTTAAAAGTGTATGTGTGTGTGTGTGTGTGTGTGTGTGTGTGACATAACACACATGATGGTCAGAGGACAACCTCTCTTGTTAATTGATCCTTGCCTTCCACTTGGTTTGAGCAAGGGTCTCGTGTGACCACGGTGACCACCAGACCAGCTGTCCCATGAGCTTCCAGAGATCCTCCTGTCTCTGCTCTCCATCTTGTAATAGTTTACAGACACTTGCCACCGCACCTAACTTTGTGTGGGTTCCGGAGATCCGAACTCTAGTCCTCTGCTCACACAACAGACATTCTCCTCCCTGAGCCCTCACTGTGGCATACTCCGTTGGTAAATAACAGAGGTCTCTAAGGAGTATAGAGCCAGTGACCTGGACAGCCACTCCCCCGTAATGCCACTGTCAGGAATACTTGTAGTGCGTGCTGCGCTTCATTCTGCACAGAATGCTTTTTAACCAAATAATTATTATAAATCAAGCTCCCAAATCTTACAAGCTGTTCTGAATTCCAGATTCCTTAGTTCTGTAAATTTTTTGTCCTTTGGGAATCCTGTAGCCTCAAATCCTTCAAATCAACAGTGGGACACAAAACAGATGAGGAAGCTTTTTCTCCATGGGGCACACAGTGTATAAGCTTTGCTGAACTCTTATATTTTATGTAAGATTGTGAGATGTCCCTAAGTGATTGCAGCCATCTATTTTTCATTTTATTTTATGTACAAAATGCTCTGTTTTCATGCACATGAGAAGACAGAATCAGATTCCATTAGAGATGGTTGTGAGCCACCATGTGGTTGCTGGGACTTGAACTCAGGACCTTCAGAAGAACAGCCAGTGCTCTTAACCACTGAGCCATCTCTCCAGCCCCTGTAGCCATCTATTTGAGCCAACTTTTTACCCTTCCCTTTATCATGTTGCTATTTTACTAATACAGGCAGATCTCTCTAAGTTCGCTGTGTTAATTAGCCGAGTGTCAGGTGCTGCCTAAGATGTGAATGACAGAATTTCAGATCTGTAGCCTCTGGAGGGCGGCCCTTTCCGGTAGAATGCCAGAGCTGGCCTGCACATCCCTGTCTGCATGCTGGCTGAGCATCTCTGAAATGATAGCTAAAAGGAATAGGTGCACACATACCGTCCCACAATGCTGCTGCTGGTGTTTAAAATAAGGTGTAAAGTACTGTAGCAGGTGGCTGCGGAAGAGCACACTTGAAAAGACATGCAGGCTGTGGAGGACTGGGAAGCTTGTCGGCCTACAGAGCTCTGAGCCACAGTTAAGGCTGCTGGAGTGTGCCTACTCTGGTCTGTCTGAAGAAACAGCAAAGACGCTGGCATGGCCAGAGACCAATCGGGGCACAAGGGAGACAGCAGCAGCATAAGGGATCCGATTATGTGGACTTTATGAGATGGGGTGATTGGAGAGCTTTACAGACAAGAGGGGTATGTCCTGGAGTAGGTTCTCCCAGAGTCAATCAAGCTGCCGGGGACGTAAAGTGAGTGTGAAGGCAAGGGACAGGCTGGGTAGACCATGTAGAAACCCATCAAAATAGTTCAGGTGAGATTGGCTGGAACAGAGGGAAGTGGCCAGATTCTGTAGACACATGGAAGGCATAATGAAACAATGAGGGACTGGGTAGGCTGTGAGAGAAAGCAAGAACTCAGAGTTGTCCCGCTATGTCTGGGCTGAGGAACCTGAGGCTTGAGTTGCAATTGCTGATTGCCTGTTGTTGGATGGAGAAGAAGTAGTGAGTGAAGAACAGCCGTTTAGCGAGCTTGAGAAGTAACAGGAGCCTAGCTGCCCTGGGAGCCTTGAGCTTAAGAGAGGAAAAGAAGCGACAGTTGTAAATGTATAGACGGTCAGCAAAGAGAAGGCACACAAAGCCTTGTGTCACCAAGAGGAAGCCAAGATAGCAGAGTATGCAAGAAAGACAAGTCCCCAGGCCGGGCTCCAAGCCTCCGCCTTTCAAAGGTCAGGGAGATAAGGAGGAACAAGGGAAGGAGAAATCACCTGAGGACCAGTGATTCCAGGATCTAACTACGCAGCAGTCCCTGGCGCCTGTGGTACGATGGAGTCCAGATGAACAGTAGGTTGGAGTGAGTTCAAGACTGTTAGTCAGGCCGGCCAGTGGTGGTGGTGCGCGCCTTTAATCCCAGCACTCGGGAGGCAGACGCAGGCGGATCTCCGTGAGTTCGAGGCCAATCTGCTCTACAGAGTGAGCGAGTTCTAGGACCTCCAGAGTTACACAGAGAAACCCTGTCTCGAAAACCAAAACAAAACAAAAAGATTGTGAGTCAAAGAAGATAAGGCACTCAGATCACTGTCGCTGAAAGAGGAAGAGGGAAATGAGAGAAGTCCCAGAGTTGAATAACAAATTTTAGTAGGTCTTCTAATTTATACTATTTATTGTACTGTATATACTTATGCATTCTCCAATCTCTACACCTATTACACACACACACACACACACACACACACACACACACACACACTAGTATATTAGATCACTGTGTGGTAATCTAATAATGTGCTGGACTGGGGGTGGGGGTGGGGCATCACAGAAACAAGGCTGGAGCCATGATTCCTCCCACATGGGTTTCCAAACAAACAAACACTCCTACAAACAAATCCCGAGGGGCAAGTATTGTAAGGAAGAACAGAGCCAAGCTCTATGGGAGCATGAACAGACAGAGACAGATTCTGAAGGAATCCAGGGAAGCACGGGATGACTTGGTCGTGAGAAAGGCTGCTGATGGCCTGGTAGTCAGGAAGATTTTTCCAGACTGATGATGAAAGGGCCAATACACCAGAAGCAGGATGCCTGGGTTGTGCGGGGACAGCAGTCAGAACTGAGTCTATTGATACTGCCTGCTTTAGTGACAGCTTTACATGAAATTTAGCTTTTATTGTAAGGATGATGATGAACACTGCATATCTTTAAAATATATATATATATAATTTTTAAGATTGGCAAATAGAGCTAGGATATTTCCTCAGTGGTAGATCAGGTAGCTAATATGCACAAAAACTTAAGTCTTGATAGGCTTGGTAGACTGCCTGCCCAGAGGTGACACCAATCAATAGTTAATCACGGAAATGCCCAACAGACTTGCCCCACAGAGCAATCTGATGGAGGGATTTTCTTAGTTATGATTCCCTTGACCTAGATATGACTAGGTTTGTATCAAGTTAATGAAAACTAACCAGCAGGCTGGGTTCAACGGGAAGATGGGGGTGTGACCTCTAAGTGCCCTTGAATGTAACATTTCATCATTCTGTTTCTATATTTCGAATCCTGACTTTGAAAATTGGTTTTACTATGAAATATTTCAAGGATACTTAAAAGTACGAAAATAGGACAGCCAGTAATAAGTGTACAAACCCTCAGACTGTCAGTGCTTGGCTTCTTCCGGTGTTCTAGATAGAAATGAAAATCTGGGCAGATTTGTGTTTCAAATTATTTGTTTAAGTATAATTTACATATAATAAAATATACAGATTCTGATTGTACAGTGTGGTAAGTTTTGATAACTTGCGAGTATCTATGCCGTTAGCATCCCTGAAAGAGCACAGGCCCTGTTACATCTCTTCTGGTTGGAGCCTCACACTGTGCCGCACTGTTCCGCACACCAAAGTTTAGTTTTTCCTGTTCTGGTTCTTTATATCAATAGAGTCACATAGAATGGACTCACTTTGTTATAAGGCTTGGTAATTCATTCCTCTTTATTTCTGAATCATATTTCATTGAATGAATATATCACAACTTATCTATTCACCCAACAATGGACTTTTGGGTCATGTACTTTACCAAAAGTGATGTCATATTTTCACAAAAAGAACCATACTAATAGTGGTTCTTTCCGTTGTCGTTCCCAGGCTATACCAGCTCAGATAAGAACTTGTCTTAGCTGGGTGGTGGTGGCGCACACCTTCAATCCCAGCACTTGGGAGGCAGAGGCAGGCGGATCACTGTGAGTTCAAGGCCAGCCTGGTCTACAAAGCAAGTTCAGGACCGCCAAGACTACACAGAGAAACCCCTTCTGGAGGAGGAGGAGGAGGAGGAGGAGGAGGAGGAGGAGGAGGAGGAGGAGGAGGAGGAATGAACGAGCTTGTCCTGGTAAGGGTTCTATTGCTGTGATGAAACCATGAATGAAAGCAGCTTGGGGAGGAAAGGGTTTCTTTCACTCCCAGTTCCATATAACAGTTCATCATTAAAAGCAGTGGGGGCAGGACCTCAAACAGGGCACTTGGACACAGGAGCTGATGGAGGGGTACTGCTTCCCGGCTTGCTCATCATGGCTTGCTCAGCCTGCTTTCCTGTAGAACCCAGAACCACCAGTCCAAGGATAGCACCATCCATAATGGGCGGAGCCCTCCCTTCGTCAATCACTAAGAAAATCCCCTACTGCTGGATCTTATAAAGGTGCTTTGTCAACTGAGCTTTCCTCCTTTCAAATGACTCTAGCCTTCATCAAGTCAATATTAAACCAGCCAGCACAGCACTCTATTTTATGGAACATGTTCACTCCTAAACAACGAGGGCCTGTGGCCTGCCTGACTTGCTGGCGTGCTTTCATGGTCTTTCCAGGCCGTCAGCATTTCTGTTGAATGATGAAGGTCAGAAGTAGGAGGCTCCTGCATCCACCGAGCCCAGTTTTAGGGATGGAGGTAGGAATCTACTCTAGCCAAATGGCTAAGAATAAGGCAAGATGTGGGTAGGGAGAATGTAGACATTTGTTCAGTCCATAACCCATCAATAAGTCCATGGTCTGACACATGGTGAGCAACACATTTTGTGTGTGAATGGATCAATGAATGAATGAATGAAAGATGCAAGCTGGCTGCCCAGAACTGAAATCTTTGGATTCTCTTGCATCCACATCATCCTTGCATGCTGGAAAGTCAAACCTTCCAGGTAAAGAATAGACAAAGAAGCTGGGCAGTGGTGGGAGGCAGAGGCAGGTGGATCGCCGTGAGTTCAAGGCCAGCCTGGTCTACAAAGCAAATTCAGGACAGCCAAGGCTACACAGAGCCTCAAAAAACCAAAAAAAAAAAAAAAAAAAAAAAAAAAGCATCTTAAACGCCAGGGCGAAGAGGCTAAATGTTTAAGGTGAAGAATAAACTAGTTTCTCTCTTGCTCTCTAGCCCCATAGCTTCTCTCTTTAACTCCTGTAAACTGATTGACCCAGGCACAGCATTTCTCCCATTAGGGTCAACACATTCACCAGGAGAATTGCAGACAGCCTGTTGGTGTTCCTAGGACTGGTGGTCTTTCTGTCTGTTTCAGACAGACTCCTCAAAAGCTTACAAATGTGTCACTCAAAGACAGGTGGTGCGCCTGATTTTCATTCATTCCAGCCTGGGGCTCTAGCCCCCAGCTGTTCAGGGCTTCGGATAGGAAGTTTATTTTACAAGGGGTTAAGTATGGACTTAGCATATGTAAGGCTGTGGAACTGGTCTCCAGCACAAGGGGGTGGGGAGGAAGGAAGGAAGGAAGGAAGGAAGGAAGGAAGGAAGGAAGGAAGGAAGGAAGGAAGGAAAGAAGAGAGGGAGGGAGGGAAGGAGGGAGAAAAAAGGGAAGGAGGGAGGGAGGGAGGAAATGTGGCTTTGTCTCTATATGTCTGTAGCAATGTAAAGACCAATATGTTTCTTTAAATGACAAGTCTGGAAAAAACCCACAACCTTCTAGACAAGAACCAACCATTTCTTTTTTTTTTTTTAAGATTTATTTATTTATTATTATGTATACAGCGCTCTGCCTGCATGTACATCAGATCACATTATAGATGGTTGTAAGCCACCATGTGGTTGCTGGGAATTGAACTCATGACCTCTGGAAGAGCAGACAGTCTGGAGATCCCAGCTCTCCCCACTACAAACGCACTTCACTCCAGGCTCCTGAGTTTCCAACATGGAGACAGGTGTTTTTAAAGATTGTAATGACACAATATTCATCCCCATTAAGGCATTTCTGTACATTCTCTTTCCTTTTGGGGTCCAATTCAGAAAATGCTTCTTGTAGTCAACATGTCACTGTGGATATGGGGGAAAAAAAATCTTGAAAATGTTATGTTTTATATCCCCGTCAATCATGATCCCGGAAAAGGCCTGCTGCCCTCAATCAATAGTGGAGGTGGGATGTCTGCATCCTTTCACGTCAGGAGCCCCTGTTGGTAACTTGGCAGTCTGATGGCTTGAGAAAGATACACCTGAGAGTCTCATTGAGCACGGGGAAGGAAAGGTGCCCAGGCCCAGGACACTCACGTGAAGGTCAGCTGTCCTTTTTTTGCAAAGGACACCGAGAAAGCTGTTTGTGGTCTGCCTTCCCTTCATTTTATGGCCCTGTGCCGAATTTCATATATCTAAGTACACACATCAAGTCAACGTTTCTTTCCTGTTTTCTGCTCAGCCTGACCTTTACAGAGGACAGAAGGAGGGTTCTTAAGGACTCGCTTCCTGGAAGCCTGTCGAGACTAAGGTTTTTCTTCTTGTTGACTGACACAATGGGGGCAGGGATGGCTTCACGTTTATTTGTTTAATTCCTTCTCTCAAGGGGCAACAAGGCTGTGGATTGAGTAGAGAGGGGGAGCTGGCCCCCAAATTCTGCTTTTGCCCTCACCAGCTGCAGCTGTGTGACTGTTGCTGGTGCACTAACCCGAGTCTCTCCACTCAGTAGGGGGAAGGGTCACTTGACAGTAGGCTGAGGTCCCTTTGCCCAAGACCAGGCTTCCAGGGTTGGTGACGTTGCACTCAAGGCGTCTGTTAGATCCTGCCAATGGTTCCTTATTACCGGCAAGGTGTGCAAACCAGTCTCGGTGCATGTTCGCCAACCTATTCTGTACAATAAGTACCTTGCAAGGAAAGTTTCTTTGGATGTACATGGTAAGGTGGTCCACAGGGAAGTCGGGAGACAGAGGACCAATGGTCATGGCCTCTGACACGATGCCCCTGGCTATGTACAGTTTAAAAGCTTAATCTGTGGAAGGGTACTGGAGTCTGCATATTTCTAACTAATGACCTAATTTGGAAGTAAATCACCTATTCACTCCCCCGGCAAAAATATTCCTAGCATCCCTCTGCTAATGAATAAACTCTTTAGGGCGGATTTGCACTCTATAATCTAAATGCTAAGTTATGACCTCTGAAGATCTTAATTCTTGATTAAGGCATTTTATCTGCTAACTACTGCTAGAGGGCTGCCTCCTGACTCATCCCTAATTAACTTCTGCTAACCGCCCCCAGCAGATAGATTAGAGTTGTGTTGTCCCAAGCTGCTTCGGAGGAAGTATTGTTAGAGTAAATTACTGCCAAAATTATGCAGCGGTGGCCAAGGGTAAATTACTTGGGCTCTGGAAGGCTCTGGCTTCTTTTCTGTAAAAATGGTGATATTACCCTGTGAAGGTCTAGTGTGAAGATTTCAGGAAAAAATACACACACACACACACACTCATTTATATATACGTGTATGTGCATATATACATACAAATACACACACATATGCACAGAACTGTTTAAGGCACACGGCTTCTACACCTTGGTTGCTGTGCACTGTTCTCTTAGGATGGGTGTGCAAAGAGATGAGTACAGCTGGGCAATGGGATGAAGGAGGCTGTGGGAAACCAGGAAAGGTCTGACATCTAAAGGGGAGTTTGAGTCACAGTCTTGCCTATTTCAGATCAACAATAAAAGGGAAATCAGCCAAAGGAGACATGGAAAGCATTGAAACATGGGTGTGGCTGTGTGTGTGTGTGTGTGTGTGTGTGTGTGTGTGTGTGTGTGTGTGTGGTGTGTGGAGGCCACGGATCAGTGGCAGAGGCCTGCCTCTATTCTTTTCCACCTAACTTTTTGAGACAGGATCCACCACCCCCACCTCTGCCACCACAAACTTGGAGTTAACAAATTCAACTTGACTGTCTGGCCAGTGAGCTCTGGAAATCAGTTTGACACCTAGCCTCTCGACCCTACCACCACAACCACACCCTGTGCTGGCGTTACACATGTGTGTGCTGCCCCTGGCTTTTACATGGGTGCTGACAGTCTGAATTCAGATCTCTATGCTTCTGAAACAAGCATGTTATCTACAGAGGAATTTCTCTAGTGCCTAGAATATTTTTTAAATGTTCAAATGTTTTTTAATCCTCAGCACTTTCTCCTTCCCCTACTGTGTGTGTGTGTGTGTGTGTGTGTGTGTGTGTGTGTGTACCTGTGTGTGTGGATGAACTCAGAGTCTTATTTGCCATGCAAATGTTTTATTAGTGAGTCACACTTATAGACAGCCTCAAAAATTAAAATGGTCAGGCTGTATCCACTCCCAGAGGAGAGCCTCAGAGGCCTAGATCCTTATCAGGTTATGAAGTGCCTATGGTCGTCTCTGGCTTGCCCAACAAGCTGAAGCCAGGTGTTAGGACACATCCACTCAGAGCCCTTACAAAAATCTCCCTCCTCAGGGCTATCAAGTAGTAGCTGCCCTTCTGTTTGCGGTTGTCATTGAGGACATCAAAGCTTGAGAAATGTTGCGCACAGACTTGAATTCACAGCTCAGCCTAGCCGACTAACCAGACTGTGAGCCTGAGTAACTCTGCTTTTAGGAGCCTCTGAATCTCTCAGTAAAAACAGAGTCCGGGCACTAGGGAGGCAGAGGCCGGCGGATCACTGTGAGTTCAAGGCCAGCCTGGTCTACAAAGTGAGTCCAAAACAGCCAAGGCTACGCAGAGAAACCCTGTCTTGAAAAACAAACAAACAAAAAACCAGAGGCTGATAAAACCAACTCTGTAGCACATGGTGCCTTTCAAAAACCATTAGTCAATGCTTGTTAAAGAATATTTCTTTAAAACTGACTTTCAGTTTTACATTTGATCAGAAAAAATTGAGATTGTATCACACACACACACACACACACACACACACACACACACACCTTAACTCTGGATAAGTCTAAGGTTTTGGTCTCCTTTGCTCTAAGGGGAAGTGGTGTTTCTTCATTATGGTGTAGGAAACAGGAAGTAGACTTGGCAGGAAAGGAAACGGAGGGCAAACGGCAGCTGGAAATTTCCTTCCTGAGCCAGCCTCCCTTTCCTCTGTTTCCAAAGACATGAAGAGGCAAAACCTTCTATGTTTTTTGTTTTTGTGATTTTTTAAAAATTCTTTTTGAGACAGGATATCCAGCCTGCGGGTCTAGAACTCGTTATGTAGCCCAGGCTTGCCCTGAACTCATGGAAATCCTCCTGCTTCATACTCTTGCCTGCTGGGATTCCAGTGTGAGGCTAACTCTTGGAAGCCTCCCTGTTGGAGTGTCTCTGTAGTGCCTGACCACTGCCAAAACCCTGATGCCCTGCCATCTATGGTGCTCACATCTGCGTGCATCTCAGGCAAGCGGCGTCTACCACATCATCTTCAGGATTCCGGCCAGGCCTGGGTGTACCTGTGCGTGTGTGTCAGATTTCTAGAAGAAACTTGTCTCCTGCAGAAAGTTTGAATGGAAATTCCTTGACTTTGTTTCTTTTCCTATTGCCAAGATAAAGTAATCTAACAAAGGCACTTTAATGGAGAAAAGGTTTATTTAGCTCATAAATCCAGGTTACAATCTATCTGTTATTTCAGGGGAGTCCGGGGAGGCTGGGGCTTGAAGCAGACAGTCAAAAGAACAGTGCAGTGAACACGTGTGCTTGTGTGCTCTGCCTCCAGCCTCACTTACATAATCCAGGACCCCTGCCCTGCCTGAGGAACTGTCCTGATCATAATTATGATGGGTATTCTGTTAACATGGTCCTTCCCAGCCATTCAGAGAGTCCCTTTCCAGGTGGATCTAAATCTGTTCTCAATTGGTGGGTCGCGACCCCTTTGGGGATTGACCAACCCTTTCACAGGAGTCACATATCAGATGTCCTGCATGTCAGATACTTACATTACAATTCACACCAGTAGCAAAATGACAGTTATAAAGTAGCAATGAAAAGGTGGCCGGGAATGGTGGTGCACGCCTTTAATCCCAGTACTCAGGAGGCAGAGGCAGGTGGATCGTTGTGAGTTCGAGGACAGCCTGGTCTACAAAGTGAGTCCAGGACAGCCAAGGATACACAGAGAGACCCTGCCTCGGAAAAACCAAAAAAAAACAAAAAAACAAACAAAACAAAACAAAACAAAACAACAAAAAACAAACAAACAAACAAAAAAAGAGGATGAGTTTCACAGCCGGGCGTGGTGGCGCATGTCTTTAATCCCAGCACTCGGAGGCAGAAGCAGGTGGATTGCTGTGAGTTCGAAGCCAGCCTGGTCTACAAAGTAAGTTCAGGACAGCCAAGGCTATACACAAAGAGACCCTATCTTGAAAAACAAACAAAACAAAACAAAAAAGAAAAAGAAAGAAAAAAGAAAAGAAAAGAAAATGTGTTGGCTTCGGAGAGAGACTTGAGGCTGAGCATGCCCCTTACCCTCATCGATAGTTGAACTTCTGGCACCCTTCTTAGGAGCATACCAGCGCTAGCCATTGGCCTACACTCTCTAGAACCTTCTGGACCTCCACCAGTGCTGTTCTCCCAGCCTGCCACAGCTGAAGGCCTTCTCTGGAGGGCATGGGTCAAGCCTGTAGGTACTGGAAGCTTCCTCAACAGAGAAGATCCCCAAACAGAACCCTGCAGCAGCATTTCCCCCCCAACTACTGCTCCCCACTTGACGAGGTGTCTGTCTAACTCGATGTCAGCACGGTATTCTAAGGAGCATTTGTGTGTACAAATGGAGTGTATTTGGAAGACAAATCTTGTGCGGACATGCTAATTGCGGAGCACCTCACACCCCCCCATAGGTGGTGCTCTCTGAAACTGGTAAGATGGTTTAGCAGGTGCCAGAGTGCATGGCCATACCTAAAACCTGAACTCAAGCCCCAGAGCCCAGCTAGTGGAAGAAAAGATCTGGCTCCTGAAAGCTGTCCTCTGACTTACTCATGTGTAGGTGACAGGAGTGCACTTGTGCTTGTGTGCTTGTGTGCACACGCATACCCACGCCCACATACACAACACTTACACACACAAGGTAAAAAAATTTAAACCAAAGCATCAATTGCCAGATACTAAAATAATCTAAGATACACTCATTTATTGATTTATTTATTTTAACATTTCATAGCTCCAGGGACCAAATAACATAGTTAGAGAGGTACACAGAAAGTTATTTTTACCTTGAAATGGAGTGTGTTTGGCACTTTATTAAAGGCTTTGCTGGGCTTGATTAGATTTGTTTAATGGCTTCTGCTCTCTGCCCAGCATGGGAGTCAGAGGCTTTCTGCTTCCACAGTCTTCTCCAAGGCTGAACCATGAGGCCTGGCCTGCACACCTTAGAGAGCTCACTGCCCATGGAAGCTGCAGAAATTGTGCACATGTGTGTTCACTTCTCTGTTCCCTTCCTTGGAGTCTCGTGAGGAGGCTACAGAAAGCAGAGACAGGCTCAAAACCTACTGAAGGCTGTTCCAGAAGCCTCTGTTTGTTTTTAGTTATTACTTTTACTTTTTAAAAATTTATTTCTTTAAATTTAATTTTAAGTGCATTGGTGTGTTGCCTGCATGTATGTCTGTGTGAGGGTGTCAGATCTTGGAGTCATAGACAGTTGTGAACTCCCATGTGGGTGCTGGGAATTGAACCCAGGTCCCTTGGAAGAGCAATCAGTGCTCTTAACCACTGAGCCATCTCTCCAGACTCTGCTTTTAATTTCTTTTTTTTTTTTTACAATTTTACACATGTCGACAATGTATATGAACATATTTACCCTTTTAAACTTGTTTTAAGTTTTTATTTAAGGCTCCTACAAGCAAAGGGATGGAAGATCAGTGAAATACTTGTCACCATTCAATACAAGAGAAGACCACGTTAATTCCTTGGACACGTCATGGTCCTAATCAGTGCTGTGGCTCCTGTTGCCTGGGTGTAGGCCCTGGTACCTTTCATTCATCTTCACAGCCACTTGGAAGCAATTCACGTGAGGGTTATGGAAGACAGTATGGTTGTCATCTCTCCCTGGCAAAGGGTATGGACTGATGTGGTAGTAGGTGACCAACTAGGGTATGTCCTACTGTCTGTGGTGTGACTTCAGGGAAACATTGGACATGCTAACCCCTCCCAGGGCCATATAGTTAAGTAGTTGAAGGCCTTTTACACATGAACTGAAAAAGAGCCACAGCCTGATCAGCCTGTCTAGGCTTTGAACTTTTTAAAGCCTACTTATTTGGTCTACAAAGTGAGTCCAAGACAGCCAAGGCTACACAGAGAAACGCTGTCTCGAAAAACCAAAACCAAACCAAAACGAAACAAAACAAGTGAATTGCCTCTGAGTGTTGGGATCAAAGGTGTGTGCCACCATGCCCGGCTTTATTTGTTTATTTGGGTTTTTTGTTTTGTTTTGATGTTTGCACCTCCCTTCCAACCCACCTACCTTAGATAGGAGAGAAAAGAGGTTAATAGGAACAGACGAGATAGACTTTTTAAAACTAACTCAGTTCCTTGGAGCGAGTCCACTGGCACAGTTGGCAAGATTTCAATAGACCAGTTAAACAGTAAACCAGCAATTCAGTGAAGGTGACTGTAACTGTAGCCGCTGGAACCCAGAGCAGCAGCCAGAGCCAGAGCCTCAAAACCTTTGTTGGAGCCGTTCTCTCTAGGAGTGTCTTGAAGTAGAGTGATGAACAGCCAAGACCAAAAAGAAAAAGCCCCATCTCTTGTTTTGGGCAAATATATATATATCCTCTCAGAGTCTGTAGTAAGTTGTTTTTCAGTTGGCAAAAACCATGCCCTGGCAAGAGATGGTACCTCTTCCAGTGGACAAACATCATCTGTTCTCTCACAAGTCTGTTTTCAGCAGAAAAATACCGCACACCCTCACACAAGTCTGTTTGACATCCCACACTTGGGATCAAAACAAAACCATGTTTACATCCACTACAAGCCTGGCCCAGTCTTGGTCTATTAGCTCCTTTCATTCCTCTCCAGCTCCTATAGACTCTTTTTCTTTTCACTTTTTCTTCCTATTTTCACTCCTTATTTCTTTGTGCAGCTCTTCCACAGATAGCCACAGCCGCTGTGTGTTCGTATTACCATCTGATAGAGGAGTGATATCTAGAATACACAAAGAACTTAAACAAAACAAAATAAAAATAAACCCTAATGGTCAAGAAAAGAAACAACCTAGTCTAGAAATGGGCCGTGGCTCTAAACAGAGAATGAGGGCTAAGTAAACATCTTAAAGTGTGTTCAGCTTCTACAGCCATGAGGGCAGTACAAATTAAAGCTACCCTGAGATGCTTTCTGTCTTGGTCAGGATAGCTACTATCAAGAAAATAGATGGCAGAGAACGCAAGAGAAAATGTGGGGAAGGAGACCCCTCACTCACTGTTGGGAAGAGGGTGAACGGATGAGGCCACTATGGAGATTTCCTAAACTGATAAAATTAGAGCTCCCTATGACCCAGCTGTAGCACTCCAATGATATATACTTAAAGGACTCCATAGCCTATACAGAAAGACCCACACCCCGTGTTCAGTGGTGCTCTGCCAGCAAAGAAGGTAACTGCCTAAGACGTTCATTGACTGGTGAATGGATCATGAACACGTGGAATGAATGCTTACGTTAGAGGATTCTACTCAGCACTAAAGAAAAAAAATTAGAAAAATTACAGGAAAATGGATGGTAAGTGGAAGCACTGGCATTGCATGAGATAACCCAGAGCTGCTCTGTAAGAAGTGCTCCTGTTCTCTCATATGTGGAAGGGAACTTTGGACTCTGAGATTTCTGGCTTGGAATGAATGTCTATAGAGGCCTGAAGCAAGAAAGGAGCCACGAGGCAGGTGGCGCACGCCTTCAGTCTCAGCCTCTTGGGAGGCAGAGGCAGGCAGATCTCTGTGAGGCCAAGGCCAGCCTGGTCTACAGAGCTAGTTCCAGGACAGTCAGCGCTATGCAAAGATGCCCTGTCTTGAAAAGATACAAAAGAAAGGCGTGCGCCACCACCGCCCCAGCTCTGAAACCTCTTTGTAAAGCCCAGTTCTGCTCCTAACACTTGAGGGGTCTGCCTGCCTTCTTGAGCTTGCATTTTATACCCGGAAGGTGTTTGTATGTTTTGGTTTTTTGTTTGTTTTGTTGGTTGGTTGGGTTTTGGTTTTTTGAGACAGGGTTTCTCTGTGTTGCCTTGACTGTCCTGGACTCGCTTTGTAGATCAGGCTGGCCATGAACTCACAGCGATCCACCCGCCTCTGCCTCCCAAGTGCTGGGATTAAAGGCATGTGCCTTCACCATCCTGCTTGGTGTTTGTATGTTTGCCTTCCTCAGGTGACTTACCAAAGAAGCTGGGGGGACTGGGGTGGTGGAGGTGGTCACTTTCAGACTTGTTTTGACTCTGTGTACTAGGCTCTCTGTGAAAGTACTTACAAGGAAATCAAATCTAGGGAAATGTTTTTTTTTTTTACCAACAACGAGCCAGATGGCTTTTCTCCACTTGTCATTTTAGCATGCTTTGGGGATTTATGAGTAAATGTCCCTGTACAATTCCCACAGGAGCTACAGAGTTAGCAAGTGTGTCAAAGGAATAGCTAAATCAATCCTGAGCAAATGGGAGTTTTCAATTAGAAAACTTCTCAGTGACTTGAATCACATACAAGAGTCTTCCAGGGTGAGAGAGGAGGGTGTTTGTGTACTGGAGCTGTCTTGTGTACTTGGACTGTCTTTCCTGTAGAACTAGTGAACTCAGTGTGACCGTATGTTACATGTGATTCCCTCATTTGCTTGGTGTAGTTGTTTTTTTCTTTAGCATTTGGAATTAGATGGTCAAAAATAGTTCATATGACACTGGCTTTCTAAGGCCACATGGATCTCAGGCAGGACAAGAAAATGCCAGAAATTTCTCAAGGCCAAACATGTTCCATATTTTCCATGTGAAAAAGTTAAGAGATGGCCAGTAGGTTTTCAACTATAATGGGTTATCACCATCTGCTGGAGTAACAGACTCTCTTCCCCCAAACCCAGACGTATTTCCACTTCAATGTCAGATGATTATTTGATGCTTAATTTCTTTTTTTTTTTTTTTCTTATCTGACATTTTGCACACAGTTGAGTTCATTCTCTGAGGCCCTTGATGGCTGGTGGTTCTCTGTGTCTGCAGGGGCTGCTGGGACAGTGGCAAGGCAAGGTATTCGATAGGCTCATTCGTGTCACGTTGTGATTCTGTTTGAGTTGAGCTGTGTGAGCGCAGTCAGCATCCTTCGCTCAGTTGAGGAGACATTCTGCCTACACGCTTGAGTCTTTCAGGAAGTGCCATGATTTCCACCCAAGAGCACGAAAGCCGGAAGTCAGTGGCTCTGGGCTCTCTCTGGTCCAGCTGTGCCACTGATTTACAGCATCACATAAGTAAGTAAGCACCATGGTCATTGCTTTGCTCATCTGTGAAATGGGATGGAAAGGATGGGATGGACTTGACAACTGCTGAGACTCCTCTGCCTAGGAAACGGGGCAGCTTCTGTATCTTCCTCCTTTGCTCCTGGCTTCTAGCTTCACCGCTGTGCCCATCTGCCTAAAGATGCCCTTTCCCTCACCATCACATCCTGGGTTGCCTTCTCTCTAGTTTTTATCTCCGTGGCTTTCCTTTGCTCATTTCCTGCCCGCCTCATTCATCTAAAACACTGATTCTCAACTTTGTGGGTTGAATGACCCTTTCCCGCATATCAGGCATTCACACCACTACTGTTTGACTCATAACGGTAGCAAAATTACAGTTATGAAGCAGTGATTGAAAATAATTTTATGGGCTGGGAGGTGGTGGCGCACGCCTTTAATCCCAGCACTTGGGAGGCAGAGGCAGGCGGATTGCTGTGAGTTCGAGACCAACCTGGTCTACAAAGTGAGTCCAGGACAGTGAAGGCTACACAGAGAAACCCTGTCTTGAAAAACCAAAAGCCAACCAACCAAACAAAAAACACCAAAAAAAAAAAATTGTGGTTGGGGGGTCACCACAGCATGAGGAACTGTATTTAGGGGTCATAGCATTAGGAAGGTTGAGAACCACTGATCTAGAAGGTAGGCCTGGGAAAGCCTGAGCCTTATCTTGATTACTGTCTTCAAGTCCAAACAAAAAATCCTTACCCACATTCAATGACTGTTTGCTGAGTGAAAGAACACACTTCTCCACTTCTTCATTCACGTCCCATCACCGGAAAGGGCATTCTGCCCGTCTCGATGGTACCTGCCTTTAATGCCAGCACTTGAAAGGCAGTATCAGCTACACTTATCTCTGACTAGGATGCCTCAGCTCAGATGCCACACCTCTTTTACCCAGCACCCCTTTTCTCTCCAATATAGCCTTTTCCACAATGGGCTAGCTTTGTTTTCCGGTCCACCCTAGAAGCCCGAAGGATGCCTAATGAGAGGAAGTAAATCATGTTTAATTTTGCATCTCAGATTTAGCAAAATGTCTGCTAGGAACAACAGGGACCAAAACTTGTAAATAGACTGTTTTATCTCAAAGCTTTAGATATTACGTTATTATATGCTGACCCTGAATTTGGAGGGAATTTCATATTATTCTGGAGGGAATCAAACATTCATGGTGTTACCGCAGCTTCGTGACTGCATTGAGAAATGATAGGCATCAAACCAGACCCAGAAGAATGCAGGAAAGGCCTTCTTGGGACATGTATTCCAGCCAGATGGGCAAGGCAGATATGACCAGGAGGCGGTCAGCCAGGCAACTTCTAGAACAAAGGGAAGGGGATAGATTTTTTAAAAATGCCCCCGCAAGCACCCAACAAATTCTTCATGCAAAGGAATTCAAACTGTAGCTTCTGGTGTTGGGTGGTCAGTATCTGAGCTCAGTACAGATAATGTAGTGATCAGTTTTGACTTCTAAAGGAGGCTGAGCTTGTTTGCGTCTACAGAGCTGGGACTTGGGGTTTTGTTTTGTGTCAACTCAGAAGCAGTTCTCCTCTCAGAAGGAATGAGATAGTTTATTCTGGAGCCAAACAGAAGTCACCATGTCCCAGAAACACAGATTCAAGTTTCCCCAAACACTCTTCCACTGTGGAAGGTGATATCAGAGTCCATTAGTTACAGAACAGAGAAAGTCATATGTCAAAGTGTTTATCAAGCACATTGGTGGTGGTGGTGGGGGGCAAGGGTAGGTGGGTCTGAGCAAAGTGAGAGGTTTCAGACCTATACCACACAGAATGACCATTTGTTAGCAAAGACATGCACACACACACACACACACACACACACACACACACACACACACACACGTGGGAAGGAGGGAGGGAGAGGGGGAGGAGTAAGTGGCACCAGCTGCCCATTGCTGAGGGACCCAGATTGCCAGGAATATGTGTGTCCCTTTATCATACCACATTTGGCTCTTTTCCATCATCTTCATCACACTCCTGGTCCACAGTTGTCTACGGCATGAGAGCTGTGGAAGTTCTGCCAAGCTTTCCCAGAACCATCCTGTAGTACACCACAGAGAAGAATGCCAGCCTTTCCGCACCCCCCTGCACCCCCCCAAGCACCCTCTTCCCCGTTCCCTTATAGGTGCTGTTTCCTAAGGTCGCGTTCCCAAATCAGCCTGGAAAGGGCCCAGGAAATGATCAGTGGTGGATGCAGGAAAACCACGCCTCCTAACAGCCTGCTCACTTCCGATCCTTTCCAGAAACACAGAGGTGCCCTTCGCTTTTAGATCAGGTCCTGACTGGCTGGTCAGTCGGTTACAAAAACATCCCCCACAGGGCATCTGCCCTGCTACTGGCAAGTGTGTTGTGCAAAGGCTTGTTGTTTTCGTTAAGAATTGCTTGGAGGATAAAACAGTCCCACAAGGCAACAGCAGAGGTGACTTTCCTTTATAGGCATTGGAGACAGCTGGAATACCACAGAGATATCCTAAAAGTGTTGGGGAGAACACCACCCGGAAGAAAAGAAAGCATCCTATAAACACTTACTGCTCAAAATGTAAAAATTGTTTTCTATTCTTGACAAAGAAGAAAGCAGCCTGGCATGGTGGCGCAAGGCTGTGAGTTCGAGGCCAGCCTGGTCTATAAAGTAAGTCTAAGACAGCCAAGGCTACACAGAGAAACACTGTCTCAAAAAACCAAAAATAAAAGAAAAACCTTAAAAAGAAGAAGAAAGAAGAAGACAAAAGAAAGAAAGAGAAAAAATAAGAAAGCTAGGAAAATAACATTTAAATAATAAGACTGACCTTTGTCATCAGTTGGAAGTCTTGTAGATCTGAGGTCATTTGATCCCTGGAGCAACATTTTTTGGATGCTGGATCTTTTTTTTTTTTTTTTTTTTAACTTATTTATTCACTTTAGATCCCGAGCACAGCCCCCTCCCTCCTCTTCTATTGGTACCACCCCATCCTCCATCTTCTCCCTATCCTCCACCCCATACTCCTCAGAAAAGGGGAGCCACCCCCCACAACAACCCACTCCAGCACATCAGGACTCATTGCATCTTTTTCCACTGAGGCCAGGGCAGCATCCTAGGGGGTCGTGATTAAAAAACAAAGCAGGCAACAGAATCTACATCAGAGACAGCCCCGTTCCCTGTACTAGAGGACCCACATCAAGTCTGAGCTGCTCATCGGTTACATCTGTTTAGGGGGCCTAGGCCAGTCCACACATGGCTCTTGGTTGGTGTTTCAGTCTCCGCAAGCGCCCCTTCCCCACCAGGTTAGTTGACTCTGCTGGTCTTGTTTGGAGTTCTTGTCTACCCTGGGTCCTTCTATCCTTCCCCCAACTCTTCCACAAGGCTCCCTGCGCCCTGCCTAATGTTTGGCTGTGACTCTCAGCATCTGTTTTGATTCGCTTCTGGGTGGAGCCTCTCAGAGGACAGCTATGCTAGGCTCCTGTCTGCAAGCATAGCAAAGTATAGTTAATAGTGTCAGGTGTTGGCTCTCTCCTATGGGGTGGGTCTCAGGATGCTGGATCTTACATGTTTAACATTATTCATACTTTTATTTTATGTGTATGAGTGTTTTGCCTACAGCCTATATGTATGTATATTTATGCCTCAAGTGTATGCTAGCATTGGATCCCCCGGAACTGGAGTTATAGATGGTTGTGCACTGCCACATAAGTGCTAGGAATTGAACCCAGGACTTCTGGAAGAGCAGCCAGTGCTCTTAATCACCGAGGGGGTCTCTCTAGCAGGAGGGTGAGAGTGGGGGTGGGGGTATGGTCCTTTCTAAATGCTGAAGTGCTAATTTACTGGTATTATTCTTTTCTGTGATGTTTCAGGTTGGTGTGGTAATTCCTTGGTCTCTTTTGGGTATTTTGCTTTATCCTAAAAGGTGTATCATCTATTATCCTTAAGCACATTGAAGAAAGGGATTATAGCTGCTTGTTTCTATAAGTCTTGCATAATTCCGCAAACAGATAAGACTTCAACACACTGGTCTACGATCACAAATTACCTACTGCTATAGTTTGACTCTCTCTCCAAAGCCCATTGGTTAAAACTCACCCCCTAGCTCAGCACTATGGGGAGGTGAGGCCTAATTGGAGACAGCTCAGTCAAGAAGGCTCTAACAAAGTGGAGCGATGGCTCAGAGGTTAAGAGCACTGACTGCTCTTCCAGAGGTCCTGAGTTCAATTCCTAGCAACCACATGGTGGCTCATGACCATCTATAATGTGATCTGATGCCCTCCTCTGGCCTGCAGGCAGAGCACTGTACACATAATAATAAAGAAATACATCTTTAAGAAGGCTCTGCATTTCTGAATCAATTAATGTCAAAACTGTGGGTGTGAGTTTGCTACACAAGTGAGTTTAGTCTCCTATTGCAATCTCTCTCCTGTCCTCACTTGTTCTTCTGTCTTCTTCAGTGGGGTGACATATCATGAAGGCCTATGCTGAAGCCACACCCGTCGAGCCCTGCCTCCAGAACCATTTGCTAACTACGTTTCTATTTTCTGTAGACTGCTATATTATTTCATGTTCTCCTCACTATGACAAAATGTCTGGTAGAGGCAACCTGTGAGAGGAAGGATTTGTTTCGGCTCATGACTGGAAGGTATAGTCCATCTTGAACTGATAAGGCAGAGGTCACTCAAGCAGGAGCCTCAAGACTCCTCTCATTTCAATGGAGAAGAAAGCGGAAAGTGTGGCCTGGGAACCAGCAAGGGTCATAATCGACCAAGCTGCCCCTCGGTGACCTATTTCATCCAACTGGGCCTCACCTCAAGCTAGAGTGTCTAATCTTTTGATATTGTGAAATTTGTCATCTCTCAATGTGTCGGGCCATGTTCATAGCTAGCTATCCTGGGATGCAACCAACCTCCAGTCCACAGGACGGACCTGTCTGTGAGGGTTCTGCATCCTCCCAAAACAGTTCCATCACCTGGGGACCATGTGCTCCAATACCACGAGCCTATAAGGAGCATCTCACATTCAAACAGTAACAATCGCCCAGGGCTATCTGTTACAGCAGCACAGACAAACAGAGGAAGTTATAGGACTGAAAAGCAAAAGCCAGGAGGACAAAAGCCAGGGAGAGGGATTTACCGACTAGATGCCAGTCTCTGGTTGAAATTGTGCTTGTGCTGACTGACTGCCAAATGTTTCTGGACCTTTCCACATGGGGACACATTTTCAGTTTATACTTTCTTGTCTTTTGGTAAGGCAGAGTAATTAAAATGGCTCTGAGCTCTGAGTTGTGCCTGGGGATGATCTGTGTCACATCTTGGCTGTACCTAAGGTAACCTCACTATTATTTTTTTATTTTGTTTTGTTTTTTTGTTTTTGTTTTTCAAGACAGGGTTTCTCTGTGTAGCCTTGGCTGTCCTAGGCTCACTTTGTAGACCAGGCTGGCCTCGAACTCACAGCGATCCGCCTGCCTCTGCCTCCCGAGTGCTGGGATTAAAGGCATGCGTCACCACCACCTGGCAGTAACCTCACTATTTACCTGAACGAGTGTTTTCCCTATCATGTGAGATTTATGGTTCCAACCAAGGAGAGCCCCTGGAAAAGTAGACCAGTTGTTATGTTAGCTGAAACATTTAATTGCTATTTCTAGTCTGTTCAAAAGTCTTTATTTACAAGGACACAGACGCTGGCAACATTCCAGACAGTGGCTCTTCCCACACCCTAGGGAGACATATGGTCCCATTATCAGTGGCAGTATTACTGCCCCCAATGGCCAGTGGCCTCGCTTACTTAACATGTGATCCCTTCTACATGTTTGGTTGACCTTTTTAACAGATTTGCTGCAAGTAGCTGCTCAGAGTTTATGGGTGAGTGTCAGTTTGCCAACATTAATTACTGGGCTGAAATGTCTTCTGCTTTTTTAGCTGGATGTATATGTACATTTTCGAAAGGCACTCCTTTCTTTTTGAAATGATGAGGTAGAACTTAGCTTTGAACCTGCAATCCTTGTTTTAGAATTTAAAAAAGGTTATTTCTGTTATGGGTATCTGTGTGCCTATGTGTTTACATGCACATGTGTATACAGTGCCTTCAGAGGCCAAAGGAGGGCTTAGGGACCCCTGAAGGTAGAGTTTCAGGTGGTTATGGGCTGTTTGATGTAGGCATTGGGAACTGAACTTGGGTCCTCTTAGCTGAAGAGCCATCTCTCCAGCCCCATATAGTCCTTATTTTATTCAATAAAATAATGCCATATATTAATGGCCTTAGTTACTTCCTTCTAATTTCTCTCACAAAACAAACAAGACAGAGCCCTCTTTTAGGAAAACTTGTCAGTCAAATGCAAGGCATCTGAATTTTTCCCCCCAGTTATTATTTGGTAAAAGAAGAAGGGTAGGGTAAAGGGGAAAGGCGTGGGAGTGCAGTTCCTCTTCTCACGGGTTCCCTTTAGGCACACAGTGGAAGAATTTACAGAACGCGTCGAGCAGGTTGGAGCGTTGCCAGTGGCATGGCTGTGTCCCTGCGTCGGTGGGAAAGTGCTCAGTTTGAACACAAGCCCCTCACACGCTGACATTCCCACTGCTATGGGACATAGGAAATGTGCCTTGTCTGCCATTTTAGAAAGCTCTGAGTTTCTGTGACCATGAGGACCTTAATGACCCAGAATAGAAGGGCTGGGAAGTCTCAAGTGCCCTGAAGTCACTTGCTCAATACTTTAGTGGCTGGAATGTTCATTTCTGGGGAAGCTGGAAGCTTGGATTACAAAGTCTATATAAAGGATTTTATTTTTTAAGACCAATTTTTTTTTCGGGGGGGGGTGGGGTGAGGCGCTTCAAGACCAGGCTGGCCTCAAATTCGCAATGATCTGCCTGCCTCCATGTCCCAAGTGCTGGGATTAAAGGTGAGGGCCATTATGGCTGGCTAAGACTATTTTTAAAAGATGTAATCTTACTACGCTGCCTGCACTGGTTTTCAACTATATGATCTTCTCAACTCAGTCTTCCAAGTGGCTGAGACTGCAATCCTGAGCGGTATCATCTGGCTTTACCTAGGGGAGTTTAAAAATCTTTGCCTTATCTTTGCTAAGCTTCCCAAACTGGAATTTTAGGAAGGAAAATTAAATCTAGTAACCTCATGTTTTCTAGTTGTGGACAGCTTAGCAGTGACTTAGTTAAATCCTAAGTGGAAAAGTCCATGCCTCTGGGGTGGTATATGTGTTACATGGTGGCTTGCTGCTCATAGTACCTGGAGCCTATGAGTCTAGATGCCTTTTTCTTTCCTTTTTTTTTTTTTTTTTTTTTGTTGTTGTTGTTTGTTTTGGCACCCAGTCAAAGGCTCTGGAGCCCAAGGGCATAGAAGACAGGAAACTGGGCAACATTTCTTTAGCCACAACACAGCCATTTTTCTTTCTACCTTGTAGGGACAAATGTGATAAGAGATAAGGCTTATATAATGGTGTCCTGGTTCAGGTTACTATTGTGATAAAACGCCAGGCCAAAGCTGGGCATTGTGTGTGGCACAGGCCTTTAATCCCAGCGCTCTGGGAGGCAGAGGCAGGGGAATCTCTGTGAGTTCCAGGACAGCCTGATCTACAAACTGAGCCTAGGACAGCCAAGGCTGCACAGAGAAACTTGGTGCTAAAAAACAAAACAAAACAAAACAAAACAAAAAACAAAAAAAAAGCAAAGCAAAGCAAAACAAAACAAAAAAAACAAAAACAAAAACCAAAATGAATAAACAAATTTAAGAAATCCACCATGACCGAAAGCAAACTTGTGGAGGGAAGGGTTTATTTGCCTTATGTTTCCACATCGCTGTTCATCATCGAAGGAAGTCAGGACAGGAACTCAAACAAGGCAGGAACCTGGAAGCAGGCCATGGAGTTCTGCCTACTGGCTTGCTCCTCGTGGCTTGCTCAGCCTGCTTTCTTATAGAACCCAGCACCACCAGCCCAGTGAAGACACCATCCACAATGGGCTGGGCCCTCCAACATTGATTACTAATCGATAAATGGCTTTATAGCTGGATCTCCTGAAGGCACTTCCTCAACTGAAGTTCCCTCCTTTCAAACAAGTCTATCTTCTTCCAAACTGACATAAAACCAGCCGGAGCAAATATGGACTAAGTTGTATGAACTGGGTTAATTATTTTATTTTATGTTTATTTTTGAGCCATAGTCTCGTGGATCCCAGACAGGCCTTAAGCTTGCTATGCAGCTGAGTAAGAATAACTTTTCTGACCCTAATGCCTGCACCTCCCGAGTGCTAGGATTACAGGCACCCAATTTTCACTGTGTTGGGAGTAGGGGCTGGAGGGTCAAAGCCAGGGTTTTCTGAATGCTAGACAAGAGCTATATCCTTAGCTTGGGTATATGTATCTTCTCTCAAAAACTTCACAAAAACTCCACAGGAAGTTAACCTCACTGAGGAAAACCCAGAGGCCATCTTCTCCGTTGTCCCTCACTTCTCTAAAACATACTGTCCCTTGTTGAAGGTGGCATGTGAGCTGGACTCACAGCCACTTCTTAGAGTTAATCCTGAACTGAGGTTTCTCCTGAATAAAGAGTGGTGTGTGCGTTTCACTCGACAGGATTGCTTTCCTCTCATCCATCTGTCTTCTGTCGCAAGAGCCAGTGGCAACTGCAAACTCCCGGGCGTTGAGGAAAAAGATCATGTTTTCTCCCTTTCACTGTAACTGTTTTGTGTGACACGCTGGGGGACCACAGTGCAGATAATACTAAACAGTGCACGTTCCTTGACTTATTTGCGCATCTCTGGTCTGTTCACAATGCAGCGAACAAAGTTTTAGTTCTTTGAAAGAAACTGGGTGGATACTACATGTGTTTTAAAGGAACACAGAAGATCCTGCCCATGGCCAGAACTTCTCCATCAGTTGTAGACAAGAAGAATCCCATGACTGATGCTGGGCTTTGATGTGGTTGATGGTGGCCACTTCCTCTTTTCTGGGAAATTGCAACCCTACTCTGTCTGGATTAGGAATAATAAGTTTACTTTCTGAAGAAATCTCATACTCAATGAATCAAAAATTTCAATACCTCAAAGCCAAAAATTATTGTATGTAAGATCACCATGGTTCATTTTCAATACACGGCCTTATCAGCACACTGGCCTGACTTTCTTATCATATGAATAACCTGCAAGACCTCCAAGCTTTTACCTCATTAACGTATATCATCAAGTCCCTCCCCAACTCCCCTCATTTTTTTTAACTCCAAAGCATTCATAATCTCTGAAACTTTACTTCCACGTCTGGAAAACCTGCTCAGAACCTTTCCTTATCAGTAGGACACTCCCCCCGCCCCCTTTTTCTCGAGACAGAGTTTCTTTGTGTAGCCTTTGGCTGTCCTGGACTTGCTTTGTAGACCAGGCTGGCCTCGAACTCACAGAGATCCGCCTGCCTCTGCCTCCCCAATGCTGGGGTTAAAGATGTGCGCCACCGTACCCGGCCTCAGTAAGGACACTTTTATCCTTCCATGTTTCACTTACCAAAATCCTTACTAGTTCATTTATTCCCCTCTGTCCCAAGGTTCATTTCTCCTCCAGCACAAGAGACAAGAACTGGAAGAGCAGAAAGATCCACAACACACTTGTTATTAGCATGGAAATAGCATGGAAGATTTGTATATTCTTGAGAAAATTGGTTCTTTTTTTTTTTTTTTTTTTAATTTTAATTTTTTTTTTTTTCAAAATTGGTTCTTTTAGGGTTGGAAACACTCAGCTTTTAAAGGCTGGGCTCATGAAACAACAAATTAGCCCTTTTACTACATGTTAGAAGCTGGGAGGATTAGCGCATTGGGAGGGTGACGGTGCGTGGTTATGAGATAGTCCACTGTGTTCCATCTAAATTGTACACATCCCCTCACTAGCAATTTGAGTTACTGTCACGTTACATTCAACATTATTTTTAAAACAAACCTTCAATGAAGATGTATTCTGAGGCAGAGGCAGGCGGATCTCTGTAAATTCGAAGCTAGCCTAGTCTACAAAGTGAGTCCAGGACAGCCAAGGCTACACAGAGAAACCATGTCTCTCAAAAGAAAACAAGAGCAAAAACAAAAACAAAAAAACCCCGATGCATTCTGCCTCTATACATTTTATCTACATAGACATCAGCAGGTGATAAATACTTCTACCACTCAACATGCAAACACAAGAGCCCTCTTCCTGAAAAGCAGTGCTCTTGCTTCTCTGACATTTCCCCAGAGTTTACTCTTATTTATATAAATAAGCAATAAGCAAGCATAGATGTGCACACCCTGTCATTCAAAAGTCTAAGCTTTTTCTCCTTTTTTCTTCCAGTTCAGAAACAGATATTTCCCACCCCCCCACCCCCCTTTTTTTTTCCTGATTTACTACTGGGTGGTAGGGAGGGCAGAGCACTTGGCCAAGCAGCAGAAATGCAGAACAGACTGGAAAAGCAGAGGAAGAGGCTGAAGGCGGAAGCCATCTTGGGAAACTGCCCCCTGAGCTCTGTCCCAGCTCAGTGACTATGGAAGGCAAGTGTCCCTTCAAGAGGGAGACTTTTGACATCACAGGGTATGGTGTCCCTGTAATGTCTACCTTCATCCAGACTCACAGACTCATTGTGTCATTTCCCTGGCCAATGGCCCAGTGCATCCCAGGTCCCCCCTGTGTCTTTGTGTCTCCTCAACTCCCTGTTGGAAAAAGCGCTTTGTCACAGTACGGAAGCCTCAGAGTGGGGGAAGCAATTGTGGAATCCTTCAACCTGTTCATCTGTAGTAATTTTAATGGACACAGAAATCACAGAGCTATTATTGCCCCCCAACCCCTTAAAAAGAGTAATTTGCTCTCCTCTTCCACTGATGCTTAGGTTTAGTCTGAATCAAATGCACTTCCTCCTCCCAGGTTTCCCTGGGTACCAAATCACAGGCTTGCAGAGGAGGAAGGGTGGTGACTGCTCACTCTGTCCTCTCAATTTATGGGCCCACACATCCCTCATCAATCTGATATGAATTTTCAGGCCGTGGTATCATGGTCAGGAAGCACACTTGGTTTTTCCTGAAAGAAAAAAAAAGTCCCAATGGCCAAGGTCATCTGTTGGTTGCTAGTGGTGTTTATCATACAGTGACTCATAGTCACAAGTCGGAATAAGCCTACTTGCTATCATTTATTAAAAATGAGTTCCCACCGTGAGCGAGGTTGGCTGACTTGTGTAAATCATGCCCCCCGATGCCCAGGGCTGATGAAATCACACTTAATGATGCAGCGTCTACGACAGCCCGGACCTGCTGCTTCTGTGTTCTTTTGGGTTTCTATTTGTTTAGCTTCCTGACAAGTCCTTTGCTGATGTTCAAGCTCGAGAGAGAGAGGTCCAGAATCATGGATGATGGACAAAGCTTTCCATTCTTTCTCTCCCTATTGGACAGGAATGGGCTGTCATGGAGTAGTCAGCAACAAAACAAACAGCAGCAAGAGCAACAACCTTGGGGATTAGGGAGGGGCTCTTGTTGGAAGAAGGTGCCTGGAAAAGGCCAGCTTGATTGGTGTGTGTGTGTGTGTGTGTGTGTGTGTGTGTGTGTGTGTGTGTGTG
>OU015752.1:31964316-31989738 GCA_907169655.1 Acomys percivali
CCTTTGCTAGAAGCATTGCAGGCACATCCGGTGTGAAAAGCTGACCCGCAGTAGCTGAGGCCCAGGAAGTGCAGCATTGAACATCTCTATTGAAAACTGGGGAGGAGGGGGGGAGGTGGGGGGTGGGGGGTGGGGGTGGGGGTCAGGGTCAGTGGGAAGTGGCAGAATGTTCCCAATGTGGGCCAGTGGTGGAGGTCAGCTGGAATCTTACTGACTGGAATCTTAACTCCCGTCCATCAGCCTTAGATCAGGTGTGGTAACATTCTAGGAAGCAAACCAAAGCGAATCCTCAAGTGCAGGCCCTGATTGTAAAATGTGCTGAGTTTGGACAAGAGGAGCAGGGAAGCTTGCCTCTTCTCTGCTCATTGAAATGGTTTTTAGTTTCTTGTCACTGTAGAATTGAAGCATTAAAAGTCATTTTATCACTAGATGAAAATTGGATTCAATGTCCTTTACAGAAAGCAAGAAAAATGAGGGCTGGAGAAATTGCTCAGAGATTAAAGGCACTTGCTGTCCTTGCAGAGAGGACTCGGGTTTGGTCCTTGGCACTAGGCCCTTCACTCTCCTTGGTAGTCCTAGAGCACCTGCAAGCAACACAGTTATACTTAGAAACACACACACACACACACACACACACACACACACACACACACCAAATAAAAATACAATTTAAAAATGATGACAGAAAGACTGAAATATCTAATTCCTGTCTCAGAACTCAGGCTCCCAAGTGGCTGGCTGCCTTGGATTGAAGACACTGATAAAATGCAAATGCCCCAGGGATCCAGGCCTTCGGACACTTCCCACTCTTTGTCTGGAAGTGTCCAGGCAACAGCCCTTCAGGCATCTCCAGAAATCGGTGTGCTAAAGGGAATTGAGCTCCTTACAAGTGTAAATGAGGCTCTTGCTATCTCAGTTTCCCCCTTGGCGTATCACCCTCAGAAATGATTGGTATGTCTTCTCCTGAGGTCTGGAGCTCGGCTTCTCAGATAACTTGTGAACGGAAAGAATTTGAGAGCTACTTCTGAGACAAGGAAAGGCCAGCTCTGTAGGCAGTCCAGAGAACGGAAGCCAAGCGCCCCGGCTTGGAAGGCAGAAAGTCCTATCGTCACAGTGACTTGTAAGAATTTAGACTGCTGGCCCCTGGTTGGTAGAGCTGTTTTTACTACCATCGAGACTGTGGTGAGGACCATGTTGTGTAACTCATTTCTTCCTATCCTTTATATACCCGAGCCACTGAAAGTAAACTCATTGGGTTGGTTGGCATTTAAAGTACATCTAGTCCCTACACACATATGTCAAAAGGCCACCTACCACTTAACAGATGACAGTAGGGTGCCTTCATACTCAGTCCAATGTAAAACTCTAAAAACTAGTTTTTTGAATACCTTTCTAGATTCTGGCTACTAAGCTAAGTGCTATGGATACCTCATTACTTTCCCAAGTAAGTTCCCTTGAAAGTAAGGATCAATGTTATCTTTCTTTTCCAAATTCAGAAACGGGAGTCTCTAAAATAGCCTGCAACTAACATATAGGTGATAATCTCCGTTGTTACCACCTTTCTTTGTATTTACACTAACTAATATTATTTATGATTCAATTGTGCTAGATAACAGGAAGTGTTTTCTCAAAGGACTTCTATCAAGTTATCCTCTCACTGTTCGTGTTTAAAATTGTCTTATTGTTTCCCATCTCAGTAAAGATTGTCAGACTTCTGGACTTCCTCCAAATTGCAGAATATTTTAGATTATAAATTGATGGGCAATTGCTTTTTTAATTTTCTTTTTCCTAATCATTAAGGCATTTGAGAACTCAGTTTTTCCACTCAGTGGTCATTTGATAAGTCCGCTCTGTTTTCTCTTAAGTATGTGTTTGTGTGTATCTGTTTATTGGGCTGTGAGGACAGGTGCCCCCAGGGACCAGAAGAAAGCCACTGATCATCATTTTTCTCTCTATTCTTTGGTACCCCCCCCCCCCCCCCCGCCCCCCCCCCCCCCCCACCCCCCCCCCCGCAGGCCACTACTTTAAATACAGGCAGTGAATTCAGCTACTAACTTTTCCAATTTGCCGATCACTTTTTTGGTTGTTGTTGTTTTCCAGACAGGGTTTCTCTGTGTAGCCCTTGCTATCCTGTACTTGCTTTGTGGACCAGGCTGGCCTCGAACTCACAGAGATCTACCTACCTCTGCCTCCCAGAGTGCTGGCTGGTACTACAGCGAATGTCAGCATGCCTGGCTTGCCGATCACATTTTAGGATGTGGAATTCTGGGGCTCCAAGCTTTGTATTGTTTCCCCTGGTGCCTATCTAACCATCTCCTTCACTAACCTGTTCAGGGGTGGAGTTCTGGTGATTTGATCCCTCTGGCTGCCTCACTCCCTTAGGTGGGCAGTTCTTGTTTTTGTGAGCCAAAGTCTGATTGATGCAATATCTTTAACGGCAAAAGGATCCCACTGGCTCGGAAAGTGAAGGTGTCTTAATTAGCATTTGTTGAATGGAGAATCTGCCGCCGTCAGAGATTTGTGTACTCCTTCTCCCGGTGTTCTCGGAACAGACTACAACAGAAATAAAACTTGTGCCCGGAACAATTCTTCCATTTTCGTTTCTATTAGCAGCTCCAGCTGAGCAGCCCGGCCAGCTGATCTGACAACTCATTTCTCAAGGTTTTCTTTTGCAGGAAAAGCCATCCACCATGGATCTGTTTTCACTTACACTACTGTGTTTGCGCTCCCCAGGGTTTAGCTTCACTGTCTTACAATTAAACTTTTACTTTTTTTGTTTGTTTGTTTTGTTTTGTTTTTTGAGACAGGGTTTCTCTGCGTAGCCTTGGTAGTCCTGGACTCGCTTTGTAGACCAGGCTGGCTCCAACTCACAGTGATCCACCTGCCTCTGCCTCCCAGAGTGCTGGGATTAAAGGTGTGTGCCACCACCGCCCGGCTTGGTTACACTTCTGAATGGTATTTGCCAACAACATATATATCTCTGTACAAAATTAATTTGGTGTTAATGAATGTGCTACTTTTTGTTTAAAAATCCATTTATGTGTTAGTTAACACCCGGGTTCCTTTAAATGAGTCTCAGTGGCAAGGCCACCTTCAGCTCAATGAGTGTGCCCTAAGGGGGAAGGGGCCTAGTGGGATTCAACTACTAATGGAATAATTAATGGAATGTACTTAAGGCTGAGAATGGAATGATTAAGAAAATTCTGGATCCTGGTTACTGACAATCAAATCTCAGTTTTTCCAGAGCAGTGTTGGTTGATTTGACTTCCAGACTATTAGTTTGAAGCCAATGAGGGGACTCCAGACCATAAAGGCATGGTGAGGCCAAGAGAGTAACTGATTAGAAGGCAGTCCATTTAAGAATAGGTGTGGGGGGAGGGGAAAGCAGGCGGTGGCACAGGCCTGTAATTCCATCACTAGCACTCAGGAGGCAGAGGCAGGAGGATAGCTGTTAGTTCGAGGCAAGCCTGGTCTACAAAGTGAGTCTAGGACAGCCAAGGCTACACAGAGAAACCCTGTCTTTAAAAAAAAAAAAAAGAGTGGTGGGCAGGGCTGAGGATGGCACTTGGGATCTGGCCTGGCACTACAGAAAGGAGGGGGTTAAAGAAAGCTATTCATAACCTTATTTCGAAAAGCCAAATAAATAAAATAAAATAAAATAAAAAAGCGAAAACTATTCATTTTAATTAATTTATTTATTTTAAATTTATTAATTTAAAAAAAGATTGTGTTTTATTTATTATGTAGACAATGCTCCATCTACATGTATACCTGCATGCCAGAAGAGGACATTAGATCTCATTATAGATGGCTATGAGCCACCTTGTGGGTGCTGGGAATTGAACTCAGGCCCTCTGGAAGAGCAGTTGGTGCTCTTAACCTCTGAGCCATCTCTCCAGCCTCCAATTTTTTTTTTTTTTTTTTTTTTTTAAGTTTTTCAAGACATGCTTTGTAGACCAAGCTGGTCTTGACCTGCTGCTTCCTCCTGAGTGCTGGAATTAAACGTGTGCACCTCTGGCTATACAGACAAGCTGGTATGAGTGTGGCAGGTGACTATTGGTACTCGTTAAAAGTTTATGACAGGATCTTAGAAATAAAACTGGCTTTGTGAAAAAAAGAAAGAAAGACAGCTATTCAACACTGATTTATTCTTTAGAAAAACCATGTTCCCTGGTATGCCCGAAATCAAAATATTGACTATTTTTCAAGTCTGAGTATTAGAGAGGGCAAAAAAAATGGACATAGGCCATTCTTTGTCCATGCCTGGGTCTCCTGAAGCAGGGAGTCTTAGGCAGGAGTTTTCCAGACCATCAAGTCTGGATGGACAAAGGAGGTCACCTGGGTTTAGGAAATGAAGGTAATAAAGATAGAATCCAAATCACTATTCAAAATAGAAATGCATGTTACATAGGAAGGAATCATTGATAATCTTATTAGTTAGGGTAACAGCAAGGAAGCCATCATTTCATTAACACAACAACACAACGGAGCCCAAAAGTGTTGGGACCTTGGAAGCAAACTGTAGACTACAGTTGCTTAGTATATGCACAGCTACTTATTTAGAACCCTGAGATTTTAGTATCAGGTCGGTTTTTTGTTTTGTTTTGTTTTATTTATTTGTTTATTTGTTTGCTTGTTTTGTTTTTTGAGACAGGGTTTCTCAGCGTAGCCCTGGCTATCCTGAACTCACTTTGTAGAACAGGCTGGCCTTGAACTCACATCTGCCTGTCTCTGCCTCCCAAGCACTGGGATTAAAGGTGTGAGCCACTGTGACTGGCTTAGTATTAGTTTTTGTTAGTATCAGGCTAGCTCAGATTGACTCTGGGCTTTGAGAGGGAATAAAATGCCACAATGACTTCATGTTTTGGGTTTTTTGGTTTTGTTTTTAATATAAGAAATGATCCTAAGTTGTAAGAGTTGCTTTGTATAAAAGATGTGATTAGAAATGACCTATTTGCCACAAATATAAAAATCATTAGAAAAACAGCCGCAGCCATGTTATATTATATTGGAGGCGGGGTAGGGCAAAAACAATGCAGTAATTTGCACGGTGAACTTGGCCATAGCTGTATTTTGAGAAAGATCTAAGAAAAGATTGAGCTGGGTGGGGTGGGTAAGGGTGAGGTGGGGTGATGTGGGGTGGGGTAGGGATGGGGTGAGGTGGGTAGGGGTGGGGTGAGGTGAGGTGGGGTGGGGGTTATGAAGGAACCTGGGTTAGGACGAGGCTTCCCAAACTGTCACATGCAGTGACTTAGCTGGGGACCACATTACATAGCTACCTCCTGGCTAGATGTGAGGCAGAGGCCTCATGCTGGTCCTCCCCCATGCTGTGAGCAGGGAGAAGTTAAGATCCAGTGTCCCCAGCTGAGGTGGGCGGATCCAGCCCTGATAGTGGCAGTGTCCATGGACTGGAGTCACCAACGGGGACTCCTGTGCCTTGCCAGGATCACTGGATTGTTTTGTTTTGTTTTTCAAACCTAGAGCAGTTTGTTTTGTTTTGTTTTTTAAACCTAGAGCAGCGCTTTCTGGGAACCAGTCAAAACTGAGTGGTCAGTGAGTCTAAGGAGCCCAAGCTGGCTGATGAAGACCACGCTCTTAGAGTGACCCTCTGGGGTGTCAGACCCAGGGGAGCATCACCAGTGAGAACCAGAGGGCCTGACCCTAACCAATCATTTATACATTGGCTTGTTGCTCCCCACATCCAATCTACACTTTTTGCCTTTCTGTCCTTCAGATGGAATGATTGTGACATGTACACATTCTCTTTTTGCAGCCCTCAACGGGTGCTGATTTTCCCCTTTCAGAAACCATATTTATTTATTATTTACTTATTTACTGGTTTTTAAATTTGTGTGCAAGGTTGTGTATGTGTATATTTGTGGGTGTAGGTGCATATATGTGTGACAGAGATGACAGCAATCAAATTCAAGTTGTCCTTAATTGCTTTTTACTCTTTTTTTTTTTTTTTTAAGACATATTATTTCCTATGGTTGTGACCTGCAGGTGGAGACCTGCCAGCAAACCGCAGGGATACTCTTGTCTCAACCTCCCCAGTGCTGCCATTATAGCTTCAAGCCCTCACTCAAGTCAGGTGCTGGGGATCCGAACTCGGGTCCTCACACTTGATGCATCAGGATCTTTACTGACTGATCCATCTCCCTACCCAACCCTTGCACTGTTAAGGTGTTTTGATTTTTTTCCTCCGTGTTTGCTGAGCCCAAGAATTAAATTGACATAATACATACCAACATATAAATTGATATAAGGATGTACAAGTACATTCAATATAAATTTTGGGTGGCATGAGAGCCTTCATAAGGAAATGAAGACTCAAAGCTGAAGTTAGAGTGAAATACTTACTCAACAACCCTTTGCTTTGCTGTGTATTTAATCAACAGCTGGCCAAAAATATTTGCCAGCATTCAGGAGGGGGTGCCAGGAGGATCTCTGAATTCAAGTCAGACAGTGGTCTACAGAGTGACCAGGACAGCCAGGGCTACACAGAGAAAGAAAAGGCTTGTTTAAAAAAAAAAAATCTGAGGGCCGGGTGTGGTGGCACACGCCTTTAATCCCAGCACTCGGGAGGCAGAGGCAGGTGGATCCATCTGAGTTTGAGGCCAGCCTAGTCTACAAAGGGAGTCCAGGACAGCGAAGGCTACACAGAGAAATCCTGTCTCAAAAAACCAAAAAAACCAAAAAAACAAAAACAAAAAACAAAACAAAACAAAAGATGGCAAGACACTAGTGTGTTTGTGTGTTAAGTTGGAAAAGTGAGTGATGACTAAATGTTTTCTTTTGTTGAAACTTCTGCAAATATAGTTTCCACGGTTGACGGTGGTAAAATGTTTCTTTAGGGTCGGATTGAAACCAGTGTGGAACATGAAGGATATGAATGAGAGGCTACTATGAAGCAACAAGCATATTATGCTAATGACATTTCATTTGGGTACCTTCCAATACAATAGAAGAAGACAAAGACACTCTTGCAGTTTGAGCTCGGTTTGAATCCTGCTGGCTACCTTTCCATTATTACTTAAGTTGTTCTAATGGGGTGTCCTTTCATCACTTCCTGTAGAGGAGGGCTGGCCACAGACCCCTGGTACTGGTGACTGTGGGGCACTGCAAGAAGTAGATCATGCTTGCTCAGGGTTTTAGGGGCCAGCAACATAAAAGAACCTAGGAAGAATTCAGAAGCAATTCCGAAAGCTGACTTTCTAACCCCAAAGATCAGGAAATGGGAAAATGACTCAGAGTTATTTACCACCAAGAAAGAAGACTGCACTTTGGATATAATAAATAGTTACTCATGCCTGAAGTTAGTTATAATTCCTATAGGGCAGGTAAATCTGAACTAGGGAAATTTTCCAAATAATTACATTAGAACCAATGACAGAGCTGTGGGGGCGTGGCTACGGGAAGTCATATTCTGATATGTTTGATAATGTGGTCTCAATAAAAGGAGGACTTGTTCTCTCTGTGGATGATAACCACCCACTTTAACAAATTCCCATCTATGCTGAGGTGATTTCCAGGTACCTGTGGAAAGCTGAAAATATTTACTGATGTATCTGAGATCCTCAAAGAGGAAGTAAAGTGTGTTTTCATTTTCACATCCTCTTTGGAAGGGCATGGTCCCTGGCACCCCTCAAACAAAAATGCTTCCTGTTGAAGGCACTTTTGACATTAAAAAGAAGGAAGAAGAGGAGGAGAAGGAAGAAAGAAAGAAAGAAAGAAAGAAAGAAAGAAAGAAAGAAAGAAGGAAGAAAGCTCTCACAGCATAGCCCAGTCTATCCTCGGTTTTGGGGTCCCTCCTGCCTCAGCCTCCTGAGTACTGAGATTCCAGGGGTGCACACTGTGCCTGAGTATTTCATTAGTTCTCTAGGGAATGGTGGCAGTGAAAGAGCCTGCCTGCTGAAAGCATGGCTCAGGGCTTCTTGTGCATCCGCGAAGTGAGATGACTTTCTCTGAGAAGCAGGCATTCCCTTGAGGCATTTCTGGCTAAGAAGAATGTGTAGGCACCGAGCCTACCCATTATGAGGTAGGTGGACCAGGTACAGAAAACAGGCGAATGTCTCAGACCTTTTAATGTCTCTGGTGGGGAACAAATGGTACCGATGGTACCGAAAGATACTCATTTGGCATAGAGGTTATTTTGAGTTGGAGGGGGTGGGGGTGGGGTGGGGGGTGTACTTGAAAAACAGTGCGGCTCCTCTTTTCTTAATGAAATCAGGAGAAGCGGACTTTGTATAAAAGATATCCCCCCTGCATCGGGGGAAAGACACGTGTTTATCTCCAGAGAAGCTGAGCCTAAGAGAACCTGTACAGCAAACCTCCATAAGCCAACCTTTCCATTTCTTAGCACATTTCCAGGATCAAGCGCACACACACACACACAAACACACACACACACACACACACACACACAGCTCTTTTGTCTTGTTGTGACTGCACAATTGTCTTCGTTCAGCCTAGGAATTAGCATGTTGTTACTTCTTCTAGAGCTTCCTCTGGGGCTTTTTGTACAAGTAACACCACGTGTTCCCCCCCCCCCCCGCCCGATGATCACTCCTGTGTCAGTGCAATTTGAAGGCCTAGTCAGGGACCCTAAAAGGGTGGAGGTAAAGTTTTGCTTCCCTCAAAACCCCCCTGGATTAGGTCTGGCATTCTATTTGAATAAACAATTTCTCAAATAAAAGCACATAAACCCTGGGTAACTCATAATAACAACAAAATATAGCACCCCAAGAACTCTGTGTGTGTGTGTGTGTGTGTGTGTGTGTGTGTGTGTGTGTGTGTGTGTGTGCTGCTTGTGTGCTTCATTCCAGTGTCTCCTGTCCACCTTCCAGCTTCCAATAGTAGCAGCACACTGGATTACACATGAATGTTCACTACTGTGTCTGGTTTTGACATGGGTTATTTTAATGTTAAATTAAAATGTAAAGTAATTAAAAGTTAGATTTTGACATTGGTTTTTTAAAAATTCAAATTCAAGTTCCCATGCTTATGCAGCAAGCGCTGTACCCACCAGGACATCTCCCCAGGCCAGGACCAGGATTTCTGTGGTTTTGTTTCCCTGACAGTAAGCTGTGTTCTGGTAGTCAGCCACACCAGAGAGATGCTTCAAGTAACCTCCAGACAGAGATTTTTGACATCAGATTCCAAATTATCTTGTTTATCATCCACAACGAGATGTTTTAAATAGTCTTTGCACCCCACAAGTGCTTTTATTTTGATTTTCACTCTTATAGGTTGGTGAGTCACTGGTCTGCTGTGCATCTGTGGGCCTCTGTTCCTTCTCATAACACCCGTGAATGACATCACTGTATGTGGGATGACTATGAACACTGAGCTAAAATTGTCCTTGGATTCTGTGTGTGTGTGAATATCTGTTTACATGTGTATGTGTATATATATATATGTATGTATATGTATATATATGTATATATATGTATGTATATGTATATATATGTGTGTATATGTATGTATGTATATGTATATATGTGTGTATATATATATATATATACACACACACACACACACACAGGTGGTGGTTGTACACATACATGAATAGTGGAGTGTACAGAGGCCAGAGGTCAACATTGGGTGTCTTCCTCAAGTCTTCTTTACCATATATGTTTGAGACAGGGTTTCTCATGTAACCTGGAGCTCTCAGCAAGGTTGATTGGCCAGTGATCCTTTAAGAACCCAAGCCCTCTCTTACTCCTCGTTGAGGGTCACCACACTTAGCTTTGTATATGTGTTTGCTGAGAACCAAACTTAGGTGCTAATCTTTGCACGGAAAGCACTTTACTAATGGCCATCTCTCTAAGCCACTCAGGCTCTTTTTGGTATGCCATTTAAAAAGTATATATTTATATCTATATCTATATCTACCTATATCTATATCTATATATATCTTTGTGAAGACAGAAAAGTACTTATAAAACTGGCTTGGGGCTGAAGGGATGGCTCAGTAGTTAAGAGCACTGTCTGCTTTTTCAAAGGACCTGGGTTCAGTCCCCATCATCCACATGGCAGCTCACAACTGTCTGTAACTCCAGTTCTGAGGGATCTGACACCTACATACCAATGCACATAAAATAAAAATATTTTTTCAAAAACTGGCTTATGGGTAGGAAGATCAGAGAAAAGGTCATGGAGACATGGAGAGTCTGGCCCATCTTGGGTGGAGGTCGAGAGCAGCTAAGTAGAAGAGTGCTTACCTAACATGTATAAAACCCTTGGCTTGATGCCCAGAAACACACACACACACACACACACACACACACATGCGTGTACACACAAACATTCAAACATACTCATACACAGAGTTTTAGCAGTCTTTTATTTGGCCAATGTCCATTCCTAAATCTAGCTAGAGTGGGCTAGGCAAATGAACTAATCTGCTCAGTTCCAGAAAATGAAGTGCAAGCCAGTGTGTGTGTGTGTGTGTGTGTGTGTGTGTGTGTGTGTGCGCGTGCGCGCGCGCATTACCCAACCCTGGCTTGGGTGTCAGATCTCCCCTTCCTACTGTGTTTCCTCCACTAAGTGAGTTTACCTCCCTTTAGTCTTCCATCGACACCCTGGAGTCACAGTAGTGCCTCCTTTGGGGAGTGACATTAGGATGGAATGGGTTGTGAGCTCCCGGCACTGTATGTGCTTGTCAAACATTCTAATTAGTGTCCTCAGAGGGGAGAGCGTCCAGCTAAGTCCTTTTCTGGTCACTTGTTTTTGTTTTGTTTTGTTTTAACTTCCTGCTAGGGGACCTTTCTTGTCGCAGAATGTCAGAAAATCAAGCTTGGTTTGTATCGGACTTTTTGGCCCAGAAACAACTTAAGAAAGATGTTCCAGTCCCTTCAGGCCGTCACGGTGGCAATGGTGGCAGAGCGGAGATGCTGATCATGGTAGACAGGAAGTAGAACAGAATCATGCCAGGAAGGAGCCAGAGCCATGATTATCAGCCTTCTTAACACTGCGACCCTTTAATGTAGCTCCTCATGTTGTGGTGACCCCAGACCATAAAATTATTTCATCGCTGCCTCATAACTGTAATTTTGCTACTTGTTGTGAGACATAATGTAAATATTTTTGGAGACTGAGGTTTCCTAAAGGGGGTTGCGACCTACAGGTTGAGAACTACTGGGCCGGAAGATACAGACCCTAATGATGCCACCTCAGTGGCCTCCTTCCTCCACTGGGCCCCACTCTTCACAGTTCTACCACCTCTCAGTCGTCTTTTCAAACTTGAAATCTATCAGTGGATTCAACGACTCACCAGGTCAGAGCCCTCATGACCTAGTGGTCACTGGGGACACCACAGGCCAGACAGAGGCTGTACCGACGCCTCAGTCTAACGCAGGCGACCACCAAGCTCTTACATGGCTTTCTTGAATTATCTTTCAGCTAAATCACTGATTCAGTAAATTTGCATGTGTGATATTTTCTAGGGAAGAGTAAGATAGTAGGACCGTCTTTCTTTCTTTTTGTCTTTTTCTTTTCTTTTAGTTTATCGAGACAGAGTTTCTTTGTGTAACCTTGGCTGTCCTGGACTCACTTTGTAAACCAGGCTGGCTTCGAACTCACAGAGATCCGCCTCTGCCTCTGTCTCCCAAGTGCTCGGATTACAGGCATGCGTCACCATGCCTGACTTCTTTCTTTCTTTCTTTCTTTCTTTCTTTCTTTCTTTCTTTCTTTCTTTCTTTCTTTCTTTCTTCCCATCTATTAAAGCAAGCAAGGTCAGGAGATCATGACATTTTCAGGAACAAAGTCAGTGGCTTTTGTTGTTGTCCTTTGGTTGGTTGGTTTTTGGTTTTTTGAGACAGGGTTTCTCTGTGTGGACCAGGCTGTCCTCGAACTCACATCGATCTCCCTGCCTCTGCCTCCTGAGTGCTGGGATTAAAGGTGTGTGCCACCACAGCCTAAGTCAGTGGCTTTTTTTTAAAAAAATAATTTATTCTTGTTACATCTCAATGGTTATCCCATCCCTTGTATCCTCCCATTCTTCCCTCCCTCCCATTTTCCCCTTATTCCCCTCCCCTATGACTGTTCCTGAGGGGGATTACCTCCCCCTGTATATGCTCATAGGGTATCAAGTCTCTTCTCGGTAACCTGCTGTCCTTCCTCTGAGTGCCACCAAGTCTCCCCCTCCAGGGGACATGGTCAAATGTGAGGCACCAGAGTACGTGAGAAAGTCATATCCCACTCTCCACTCAAGTATGGAGACTGTTCTGACCATTGACTAGATCTGGGTAGGGGTTTAAAGTTTACCGCCTGTATTGTCCTTGGCTGGTGCCTTAGTTTGAGCGGGACCCCTTGGCCCAAATCTGTCTATCATAAGGTTCTACTTGTAGGTTTCTAGGACCCTCTGGATCCTTCTACTTTGCTATTTTCCCATGCTTCTCTCGTCAGTGGCTTTTTTGATCCTGGTGTTCAGATTCTACTTTCTTTCAGATTCTGTATTGCACCTGTTACATTAGGTTCCTGAGCTCAGTTTCTGCTGCAGCCTCCCGACTCCTCTCTTGCCTGACCTCTACAGACCCTGCAGCTCCCCAGTAGCCCATTCCATTGCGTTTGGGGAGCCTCTCTTGAGGGTCCACTTCCCCACCATTCCCACTATTTCTACAACTACGTCTTATTGCATGGTGTCCCACACCTTTAATCCCAGCACTTGGGAAGCAGAGGCAGGCAGATCTCTGTGAGTTTGAGGCCAGCCTGGTCTACAAAGCGAGTCTAGGACAGACAAAGCTACACAGAGAAACCCTGTCTTGGGGGAAAAAAAAAAGGAGGACACTCACAATAGATTCTGTTTTAGGCACCAAATTCTAATTTAAGTGAGAAAAAAAACTTGAGGGCAGAGAAAGAATTGAAATGGGGGGGGGTACTGAAACAAAATAAGGGACATTGGGAAGTAAGAGGTAAGATGAAACAAGAATCCCCCATAAATGAATAATTAACACCCACAGTGGATAATGGTTTGGCTAGAACTTGAAAACTTAGGAAGGGATGAATAAAATGCTGCATAACCTTGAATTCCAGTGACCGACATGGCGCTTGTGCAAGCATAGTGGAAGGAGAGCGTGTTTGTGGGGGGGGGGGGGGTAAAGTGTTGGCATGATCTAAGCGTCTTTTCCCCTGGCCTCTTTCTTTGTCAAGGAAGTACACGAAACAGCCTCTCTCAGAATTGTGCTGTGTATGGTTTGAGAAACAATTTGATAGCAAATGATTTGTTTTGGTTTCCGTCTTGAATAGACTGGAAGTTTATAGACTCTGCAAGCTGCATGGCACGGGGACATCATTAGTCGGTAGTGCGCTCCTACCTGAGGTGTGATGATTAAAGCCATTCTCTCCCCTGAGGCGCTGCTCCTATCTCAGAGGCTGATCTGTCACAAAGCATATGTGGGGATTAAGTATCACAGAAGCATTCTGGGCCATTAAGTGTAGCACACTGTTCTGATGATGTTTGCATTCAGCTGTGGCTCAGAATAATCCTGCCTATAAGAGCCCTCAAGAAAACTCTCTCATTAGCACATCTATCCACATGTGGCCAGAGGTGAGAACTCTCAGCAAAATGCCAGCACACTCATTGGTCTTTGACTAACACTGTCTCATCAGCAAGGGTGCTGTGAAGAGGGCACTCGAGTGTGAAGGAGAGCAACTGACTTCCTATCTCTGCAGACAGCAAATTGGGACCATTCTGTCCCCTCTTCGTATGATCCTGGGAGCAGTAGCAGAAAAGTTTTGCTTTGCCTGGCCTTATCAACAACCAAGGAGGAAACGATGAGGCTGCTGATGCCCAGCCACAGCATCCTCTGGGAAAAGCTTAGAACATTCTCACTGTGAACACAGGCAGGCGAGGAGGCACCAGAGTTAAGATGGCAGCATTAGATCGCTATACTGATGTGGCAGATTCAAAGTAGCTGCAGAGTCGGCAGCTCCTTTGGTGGAGAACCTGTTTCCTCAACCTTTCACTCCGGGCTGCCCTTGTGAGGAGTAAAACACTGGAGGGGTAACGGTATATGACTTCTAAGCCTAGGCTGCAGGACACCTTGCAACGCCTGCCTACATCCCTTTGGATAATGGTATTGCTTTGTGAAGACCAGGCTAGCCCACTAGAGAATGACACTATGTAGAAGACAGCTGAGCAAATCTACCTGGCATCCTTCAGACTAAGCAGCGCCCCTCTCTCTCCCACACCTCTTGTCAAGATATCAGACAGCATCAGGAGAAGTCCCCTGCCCTCTTGATCCTAGCCCAACTTACTGACCCAAAGAACTGTGAGCGTGGGCAAAGTGGTTTATTTGAACAAGTAGACATCAGAGTGTCTCTTATAGAGCATCAGAGGACTAACATAGCTATTCTGAAACTAGCCTAACCACATTCACAGCAGAGGAAATGGAAGTCTTTATTTAAAAAAAAAAAATTGATTGCTAGGTATGATGGTGCACCCCTGTAATCCCAGCACTCAGGAGGTAGAAGAAGATGGATCTCTCTGAGTTTCAGGTCAGCCTGGTCTACAGAGTGACTTCCAGGACATCCCGGGCTTCACAGAGATAAATAAATGAATAAGTAAATCATACAAATTTGGTTGTTTATTTCGATTGGCCTTGTACCATCATGATTACCATGAGCTCACAGGCCTGACATCATCAAAATTAAAGTGAGTGCCGTCTCTAGTCTTTTCTTTCACGATTTCCAATTGGCCCTGCAGTTGTGATATGGCATCCAGATTCTAAGCAGCAAGGAGAAAGGAAAGCAGTGATGCCCTTAGCTATAAAACAAATATTTCCCAGAATCCCCCACAAAGCTTCTGAGAACCTAGGAGGGATAAGAGGTGTAGTTTTTGGAACTGTACATAGTGCCATTTCCGATGAAGTTTTAGTTAATAAGTGAAATATATATATATTTATATATATATATATATATATTGGGGGGGGTTCTCTAGGTAGCCTTGGCTGTCCTGGACTCACTTTGTAGACCAGGCTGGCCTCGAACTCACAGAGATCTGCCTGCCTCTGCCTCCCAAGTGCTGGGATTAAAGGCGTGCGCCACCATTCCTGACCATGTTTTCTTTTTTTTAGATAGACGACTATCAATCAACATCATCTGCTGTGATCTGTGCAGAGCTCTTACCTCATACTTGTGCAGTCCTTTAACACAAACATGTTGGCTCCAATTCCTTAATGATTCTACTTTATTAGGGATTTATTAAAGGCATGTACCTCCCTTACAACCCGACGACCCTAAATAGGAGGGAAAGGAGATGAAGGGGAACAAGAATGGAACCTTCTGGGTATCAGTTCCGTGGGGCAATTCCCCTGGCGTAATTCTCAGGAGTCTAGCAGATCATCGAGCTGACAGAAGAAGCTGCACTGTCCATGGCCATGGCCCAAACTTGGAGGTATCCACTGAGAACTCCGCCGCAAAATCTGAAACTCCGGGCCCGTGGGCAGGAACCTCCGATCTCCCTCTCTAGTTCCCCCATCTTCTTGCCTCCTCTTCCAAATCCATGGCTGTTTGTAGTACAATACCTGGCCAGAATTGACGGCCCCTGCCTTTTGTCTTGGGCTAATACTTCCTTCCTCTGAGACTATACTAAGCTGCTTATTAGTTTGTAGAGACAAAGTCTCAGTGGGGTCAAGCATCCCCAAGATTCTTTTCAGTCTTGGGCCCAGACTAAGGCAAGATTACATTGTCATATTAATAGAGGTTTTGAAAAGTGGGGCAGCCGGGCGTGGTGGCGCACGCCTTTAATCCCAGCACTCTGGAGGCAGAGGCAGGAGGATCGCTGTGAGTTTGAGGCCAGCCTGGTCTACAAAGTGAGTCCAGGACAGCCAAGGCTACACAGAGAGACCCTGTCTTGAAAAACCAAAAAAAAAAAAAAAAAAAAGAAAAGTGGGGCAGATGTTTTTATCATCCTGTCTACAGCAGGAGAAACTGAGGTTTGGAGAGGTTCTAGGGACTAGACAAATGGCTTACTGCTAATGAACACCAGTCTTCGCCGAGATGCTAGCACTCTCCATTTTCAGTCTCTACTCCCAAGTTTTGATACCCAGCAAAAAGAGTTTATAATGAGCAAATCTGACCAAAGGAAAAAAAAAAAAAAAGGAAAGACAGGCAAAGTACCAAAACTGATAAGGCATGGAAATGCAATCTAGAGGAGAGATGTTAGCACCTTGCTCTGTTTCTGCCTCAGGTGATTATTTATACCCTGCTTCCTCACAGTTGCTTTCTCCAGAGGAATCAAGGCCGTGGGTTGACGTACTAGACAGGGGACTTTACATGTACTTCCTGGAACTTGTTCTAGGTAATTCATGGTGGTTACCTTAGTCTACTTCAGTGTTAGTCCTAGCAAGTTCTGCTTGACCTGTTGGATTAGCTGGGGGCCCATTCTGTGGTCATCTGAACCAATCAATTTATTTCTAATTGGTAGAGTTCTGCTGTAACCCCATTAGACTAAGAACTTTTTTAAAAAAATGATTTCTTTATTTTATGTGTGCATGCTCTATCTGCTTTTAAGAAGAAGAAGAAGGCATCAGATCTCAATAGAGATGGTTGTGAGCCACCATGTGGTTGCTGGGAACTGAACTCAGGACCTTTGGAAGAGCAGACAGAGCTCTTAACCACTGAGCCACCTCTCAGGCCTGTTTGTTGTTGTTGCTGTTGTTGTTTTGGTTTGTTTTTTTTCTGAGACAGCTTCTCTGCTGTGGGATTAAAGGTGCATGCCACCACCGCCTGTCAAACTGCACCACCTCTCAAGCTGACACATAAAGAGCTAGTTATTACTTACACTAGTCAACTGAATGCACATTGCACATATATTTCTCCATTCCTCCTGGGCAGATTCTAGAGTCTTCCATTTTTCCTGAAAATCAAAGGTACGGGGAAAACACATACTATGTAGTTATGTCACAGCATCATCTCAGATAAAATAGCTTCAGAAAAATTAGTGCAAAAGTAGATAGAATATGTGTTTCATAAAGGTAAGAGCCCAAGGCTACACAGGAAAACCCTGTCTTGAAATACCAAAACTAATAAACAAACAAACAAATAAAATGATAAGAGCCATCAGCCAGGAAGACATAATGATTCTAAAGTTAAGTGCATTTAAAAACTGAGACTTGAGCTGGGCATGGTGGGGCACACCTTTAATCCCAGCACTCAGGAGGCAGAGGCAGGTGAGTTCGAGGCCAGCCTGGTCTACAAAGCAAATCCAGGACAGCCAAGACTACACAGAGAAATCCTGTCTCAAAAAACCAAATATTAATAAATAAATAAATAAATAAATAAATAAATAAATAAAACCTGAGACTTGATCTCTTTGATATCAAGGAAATTTATATTCTCTCTTTTTTTACATTTACTTGTTTCTTTGTGTGTGTGGAGGTGAAGACAGCACACATGTGGTAGTCAGAGAACAACTTTTTTTTTGAGACAGGGGTTCTCTGTGTAGCCTTGGCTGTCCTGGACTCTCTTTGTAGACTAGGTTGGCCTCGAATTCACAGAGATATACCTGCCTCTGTCTTCTTGAGTGCTAGGATTACAGATGTGAGCTACCAAGCCCAGCTTAGAGAATGACTTTTGGTGAAGTTGTTTCTTCCATCCATGCTTGGTAGCAAGTACCTTTATCTCTTGAGCCCTCTTACTGGCCCTGCATTGATTTATATTCATTCATATTCTCCCCTTCCTCTCCCCACCCTCTTTCAAGACAGGGTTTCTCTGTGTAGCCCTGCCTGTCCTGAAATTCAATCTGTAGACCAGGCTGATCTTGAAGTCGGAGAGTGTATTCTCTCTTTAAAGAAACAAATTTGGAGCCAGGTGTGGTGGTGTACACCTTTAATCCCAACACTCGGGAGGCAGAGGCAGGAAGATCTCTGTGAGTTTGAGGCCAGCCTGGTCTACACAGAGAGTCCAGGATAGCCAAGGCTACACAGAGAAACCCTGTCTCAAAAAACAAAAAACAAAACAAAACAAAGAATTACCGTATCTATTGTTGCATGGCTGCTATCTCCAGAACACTGTGGCTCAAAACAAGAAATGTAGGACCCCCTCACACTGTCTGATGAGGGATTTAAGAGCAGCGTATACTGGTGGTTTTTACTTTGGATTGCTCAAAACTGTGGTCAGTATTTTGTCTGGTCTGTGGTTCCATCAAGACTTGAGCTGGCAAACCTGGGATGCAGTCATATGTTTGCCTAGTTAGCATCGGATGTTGCTGGCAGAAAGCACTCTTTTATCTTTATTAGAGCTGTGTGGGTCTCCTCAGACACAGAGGTAGGCTCCCCTTCTGTGAGTGATATGACAGAGATACCCAGAGAGATAATCCAGAGAGATTAGGAGGTAGCTGAAACACCTTTGATGACATAATTTTAGCAGTCACATCTCTTTTCCGCCGTGTTCTTTTGAGTGCACAGCTCATCTGTGATTCAGTGAAGGAGGAATATTATGCAAACACTAGAACACCAGGAGGAAAGATCATTTAAGACGGTCTTAGGTGTGTCATATATGAATGGGGATCATCTTAATAGTATGTGTGTTTACAGAAATCCTACGACCAACATTGCACTTGATAGTGGCATTCTGAAACTTACCCAGGACGGAGATGAGGTAAGAGAGCTTGCTGGGGCTGTCTTGCTTCTCTCAATGTATGAAGTCCTGTCCAAAGAGGAAAAGGACAGCTAAGGAGGGAATGAAAAAAATAAGAGGCTGTAGGTATTAGAGAGAAAGAAAATGTCTATGTTCACAGATGATATGCTGTTATGGAGGAAACCCAAATAGATCTACATATAGACTTTTAGAATGCAGAAGTAAACAACAATAGCTACATATAAAAGTGAATAACACTGGGCTGGAGAGATGGCTCAGAGGTTAAGAGCACTGTTGCTCTTCCAGAGGTCCTGAGTTCAATTCCCAGCAACTACATGGTGGTTCACAAACATCTCTACTTGGATCTGATCCCGTCTTCTGGCATATAGGTGTACATGTAGATAGAGTACTCATCTGCGTAAAATAAATAAATAAACTTTTAAAAGATGGATTGCACACCCCTTGGTTCCCAGCAGCAGGGTAGCAGACAATGGAATAAGCTGATAGGGGAACCACATGTGTGACACTAGATCTACGGCAACGGAACCCTGTTGGTCAACAGTGAATGACAGGGGTCGTTTTATGAAGTGGTACCAGGTGAATTGCATATCCACCCACGAATGTTGAAATCTGACCCACGTATACTTGGAAATCTATGTGAAGTAGGCTTTATCTTCAAATGTGATGGTAATTCAATATATTCTACAGAAGATGTATCTTCACGACCCTGGTGTTGAATATAACAAAATAAAATGTAGCAGTGGTCAGTTCATAAAGGAAGCTGACATATAATTCCCTTAAGAAATATAATTTGAACAAAAAAGAAAGAAAGAAATATAAGTTTGTTAAGAAAAACAGCCTAGGCTGGGCGTGGTGGCGCACGCCTTTAATCCCAGCACTCGGGAGGCAGAGGCAGGCGGATCGCTGTGTGTTCGAGGCCAGCCTGGTCTACAAAGCGAGTCCAGGACAGCCAAGGCTACATAGGGAGACCTTGTCTCAAAAAACCAAAAAAGAAAAAAGAAAAACAGCCTAGCTGGGAATGGTGGCACATGCCTTTAATCCCAGAACTCAGGAGGCAGAGGCAGGTCACTGTGAGTTTGAGGCCAGCCTGGTCTACAAAGAGACACCAGGACAGCCAAGGCTACACAGAGAAACCCTGTCTTGAAAAACAAAAAACAAGAAATAAAAAACAGAAAAAAGAAAAGAAAAAGAAAAAAGAAAAAAAAAAGCCTGGAGATGGCAGGGAGATATCATTTGACAGAAAATGCTATGATGTATTTAAATTTGCTTATTGGAGCTGTAAGGAGGGGGTACCTCGCCTTAAATCAGGAGAGGAGCTTGAGTAAGAGTCAGAATGAGGAAGCTGGAGAGATAGCTTAGTGGTTAAGAGCACTCAGCGCCCTTCTAGAGGATCTAGGTTCAAATCCCAGCACCCACATGGCCGCTCACAACTCACTGTAACTCTAAGATCTGATACCCTCACACAGACATACATGCAGGCAAAACTCCAAAGCACATGCAAATAAAAATAAACAAATTATTTAAAAAAGAGTCAGAGGGAGAAGGGAGATGTGAGAGAGAGAGAGGGTACAAAAAGATCTCTCTTCAGAGAGATTCCCTAAAGGAAATCCCAAGAAGAAAGGAAACTCCAGACTTGTGTAAGTTTAGGGGCCTAGCAAGAGGTTTCACATCCCATGGTTTAGTTCAACGCAGCATATAAGACAAAGCCTGTGTTCTAACACTTGTAGTAGTCGAGATTAACTACGCTGGACAGAAATCAAATACTTACTATGAATTGCCTTTCTTGCCAGTATCTTTGAAGGATGGAATGGCCCTTAACACTGTGGCAGAAGATTTTCACAAAACCTACAACTGACAATTGACATCTGGGATATGGAAATTACTCTCTATGCAGAAAGAATAGATACCTTAACACGCAAAGGAGTAGAAGACCCATGAAGGCATTAGCAAGAGATGTGGGGGGTATTCAGGATCACCAATCCTTTCAGTCGTCAGGAAGAGGCTGGGGTTCTGTCTTCCTGGGTAGTTGCATGAGCGTGCTCATGGTGTGATAACTTATCAAGTTGTATACTCATTATTTGTCCTTGTTCCTGTGTGTTTGCTGTACTTCTACAAACATACTGTTTAGGTAATTTTCATTTGAACTAACTTCATACGGACTTGAGGCATGTGAGAGATCCGGGAGCAATCCAGTCAGATGTGACTGTCCCACTTGGGGGACAACTAGCAATTTGAGGAGTCTTATTTCTTTTCTTGTCTTTCTTTCTTTCTTTCTTTCTTTCTTTCTTTCTTTCTTTCTTTCTTTCTTTCTTTCTTTCTTGCTTTCTTGCTTTCTTGCTTTCTTGCTTTCTTTTCCCTTTCTGGCTTCCTCTGAGGTAATTTGAAGCATCCATGAAAGAAATCCCTATTCTCAGGAGAGTCTTATCCCTTGGGAGCCCTCAGGAAGCTCACCCCACTTCCGGTTTTAACAGTTTTAATCTCCTGACTGAGCGGTACCACTGAGAGACTTTGTATAGGGAGCATCAGGTGGGCCTTATATTTTACAGACATTTTGCTCCTGGCTCTGGCTTTCCAGTGTGGGCAGTGCTGGCTCTAGCCCCGTCCCACTCTCCCCCCCCCCCCCAGCACTAGATATTATTGGAAATCTGACCAGACTGTTTCCCAAAAGGGGGGAATGCCCTAAATTTACTTTCAGAACAAAATTCTGAAAACAGTTTGAGAAATGGGGGTGGGGAAAGGGCACTAGGGTAGACCCCAGGGAGTTAAAACAGCAGGGTTAGCATAATTGGTTTCTGGGTTCCTTGGGGAACCCAGTTGGGATTATCTATTAAACCCCCCCTTCTAACTTTTAAGAAGTCTTGTGGGTTGTAAATGAAGCAGTTATCAGTGTAGTTAAGCAACACAAAAACAGGCTTTGGAAGTAAAAGAAGAGACAAAGGCTGTCATCAAAATGCAAATGGAAATCCCTGGGTGTGTCCTTCCGAACGGATTTTTAAGGGAGAGGGACAATTGCTCTTTGAGGATGTGGGAAGTGCTTTTCTATTATCAGGGATCCCTAAGGCTAAGCTCGCTTGCTTGTTTGTTTTATTCACTTAAAAGGTTAGATATTTAGTTAGTTACCGCTTGCTTAATTGTATTAGTCTCTCAAGGAATCTTCTTTTATAATAGGAGGTGGCTGGAGCCATCAACTCGGATCTTCCTATTTGAATGAACCCAATCTAAGTGTGCGTCCCCGTGATCCCGTGCCGGCGGACAGAGGACTAGAGCTGCAGCCTGTGTAGCGTGGGCGACGCGCCTTGGGCTGTAGAACCAAGCCCTTTTGTCCCTCACATTCTCCTTACCAACAAAGGACAAGCAGAGGAGGATTATTTTTGAGGCAAACATATTTAAATTTATGATCTCCCCACCACCACCACATAACTAAAGAGAAGTTTGCGGGGTGGGGGTGGGGGTGGGGTGGGGGGGTGGAGAGGAGGGGCGGAATAAAACCTTTTAAATTGATTAAGGAATTAGAACAATAAGCCCCCTTTATCTTTCTTCAACTAGTTGATTCTCAGTAGTAAATAGCCAAGAGAGTATCTTTTAGAAGATGTGCAAGGAGCTTGATTTTCACATCTTCGGGCGCTACTGTAATAACATACCTGGAGGGAAATATTCCGCAGCAAGCTGACAGTTGCTCGCACTGAGCCAAGCTGGTCACAGCATGCCTGGCTTCAGAGAGTGACAGACAGCGTGAGCAGATGGATGGTCCTTTGAGACAAAGTGAGGGGCTGAGTAGCCCTGACACACACCGGCTCTTCTGTCATTTCCCACTGCTCCCGTTACCCGGACACTTGTCTGGAGATTTCTTTTCTTGAGAACGTAAGATCACCTGGAATTCCAATAGCATCCTTCTGGGCTTAGTCAGGGCTTCAAAACACTTCAAGGGAAAAAAATTAATTTTAATTTTTTATTTTTTGAGACAGGGTTTCTTTGTGTAGCCCTGGCTGTCCTGGATTCACTTTGTAGACCAGGCTGGCCTCGAACTTGCAGCGATCTGCCTGCCTCTGCCTCCCAAGTGAAATACACTTCTTTAAAAAATAAAAATCACAAAATAGGTCATGAATTTGCACCAACTGAGATCAACACAGATAGAGCGCTCTTACTCAGATCTGTCCTGTGGTCTGAGTAACAACTTTGTATGACAGCTCAGATGCTGAGAAAGCCACCGAGAAAAGGTACAAACTCTTGATCCCTTGGTAGCAACAGACTGAAATCTTTAATCGTCAAAAGCAAAACCAAAATGCATCAGAATCACTGAGAGTCTTTGGTGAAGTCAGAGAGAACTCGGGAAAGAATCCATGGCACAGCCAACACTTTATTTTTATTTATTTTTTATTTTTTGGTTTTTTGAGACAGGGTCTCTGTGTAGCCTTGACTGTCCAGGACTCACTTTGTAGTCCAGGCTGGCCTCGAACTCACAGAGATCCACCTGCCTCTGTCTCCCGAGTGCTGGGATTAAAGGCGTGCGCCACCACACCCAGCTCAACACTTTATTTTTATTTTAATTTTTTTTTTAGCCTCGTGAATTAAGAGTCAGTCATGTTTCACTCTCCTTTTGACACTTCAAAATGATGTTGCCATCTACAAAATTCACCCTGGAGAACCAAAATAAATTGCCAGACTCACCCCACCCCCACATGTTTTTAGTATGTTTACGATGTGGCATGGACTTCATTCATAAATATCCTCTTGTGCAGGTGGCTCATGGGAGCCAGGTAGACATGGCTCTCAGTGTTCAAAAATGGATATGGTCTTTCCTGGCTTTTGATTTAGATCTGTGTAAATAAAAAAAAAAAATACATGATTGCACCCATCCTTAGCTCTTCTGGGGTGGATTCCTAGAGAATCATGGATAGTATGAAAAAGTCAGAAGCCAGCAGTGGTGGCACGTATCTTTAACCCCAGCACTGGGAAGGCAGAGGCAGGCAGATCTCAGAGTTTGAGGCCAGCCTGCACCAAAATACCCCCCCCCCCGATTCTTGTCTAATTCTCTTACAACATATTAAAGATGGAATAAGGTCAAAATGTTTGTTCCTGCCAGTCACAGGGAGGAGGGTAAGATGGGGCATTGGTTTCTGTGTGGTAGGAGGTGATCATGAGAGTCACTTCTCAAACACTGAAAGAGAGATCCCAGATGAGACAGCATTTGGGGAAAGGTTTGGAGGCCACGAATTACTATTGTATAGGTAATAATTTTGCTGATTCTTATTTAATTACATCAGGGAGAAGGAAGACATGTAGAGACATCCACACACTTAGCTCTTCATGTTGTAACTCTTGGTTTATTCATGTGCTTTTGAAATATATGAAAAGGAATTAAGCAAAATAATGTTTTTTTGAAAAAAAATTTTTGAGTAACTTAGTGGTTACTTTCATTTTAGAATAATGTCCTCTTTATTGTCTTACAAATAGACTCTAGGACCAGAGATGCCTCTATGTACAAATAAGTATATAAGGATGTTAGAATTTTGGCTTTCTCGGTTTTTCTTTCATGCTCAGCTTCCTCACTGCCCCGGCCTGCCGGGGTTCGACTAACACTCGGGAGGAGAATTTTCCTGTATGGAGACAGAACACTAGACACGAAGAAGGGGGCAAGTCTGCATTCTGATCAATAAACCCCGTTTATTGAGAATTTTTACAGAGTTTATATAGGCACAGAGGCATGGGTATTTGCTTAAGCAAGGGTTGCTGTGGATACCTAACTCTGGAATGCTCCAGCAGGTAGGTATCTACCTTTACAGCTGCTAATTGCAGGAGAGAAATTTCAGGAAAGTAGTGAAGGATCTGGTTAGTCAGGAAAAAGCTCCCGGAACTGCTGCTCGCAGGCAGCTGGCCCTTAATCTGATCTTATCAGTAGTCCCACCGGAAAAGGAGTAGCTGGGGGGTCTGGAATGACCAGCCCCCACAATAAACCACAACAGGTGTCTAACTGTTGACCTACGACAAGGTCAGCTAGTTTCTGGTGAATGACAGACTTCTGGAGAAATAGGAACCTAGGTTCTGACAAGATGGCTGAACATTGGCCATATAGCCCGTCCCTAACACCTCACCTTGGTCACTGCTGAACCTCTTCAAACTCCTGCCTCAGATACCTGTCGATACTCTAACAATGGAGTCCTGTTATTTCTCACTTTAAAAAAATCTGGATGGCATCCACGGCAGAGGGGAGAAATAGCCCAATGTGTCTTCCATTTTCAGTCGCTTTAGACTGTATTTGTGAGGAGACTGCTGCATTTAACTGTGCCTTCGTGCTGAAGAGTATCTTAGTTATGTTTGCAGACTGCACAGCCGTGTTTCCTGATGATCTAATCTGCGTTGTTGCCCACACACTGTGCCCTTTGCTGTTGATGGGTTCTTTCCTCAGATGGTCTGACCTACTTGTGACATCTGGACACTCTCACATTTAGGAGTTGTTTCTTTCTTCCTTGTGCTCACTATACACGGGCAGCTAGAGAAATTGTGGGTGTTGACATTTGTCGCTGGTGTGTTCCAGTTCTGAAGAACAAAACCAGGGCTGGAGAGATGGTAGAGCTCTTATCTTGAAAGCATGTGGACCCAAATTCAAGGCACAGAATCCGCATGAAAATGTTTACAGAGGTAGAGACAGGCGGCTCCCTGGGACTTACTGGCTAGCCAGCCTAGCGTGATTGATGAGTTCCAGGACAGTGAGAGACCCTACCTCAAAGGAAACAGATGGTGTGCCTGAAGACTCTGGACTCTATGCCCAGGAACACACACACACACACACACACACACACACACACACACACACACACA
>OU015752.1:31989748-32008726 GCA_907169655.1 Acomys percivali
ACACACACACACACACACACACACACACACACACACACACACACACACGTAAAATGTACGAAGAGCAGAAATGAAAGGGGCTGTGGCTCTGAATTCTAATGGTAACAATATATGAATAATGAATAACACTTTGCTCAAAAATGTAGTGATCTAAGTGAAAAGGACCAATTCCTTGAAAAATGTAGTTCAAAAAAACTGCCACAAAGAGGAGCGTGTAACAGGAATAGGTCTACACATGTTATAGAAATTAAATCAATAAGTAATAGCTCTCCACAACAGAAAGAACCAGCTCTAACTGGTTTTATGGCAAAAAATAAAGAAAGAAAAGACATCCAATTGGTTGCTTGTGTGTTTTGAGGCAAGGGCTCACTATGTTGGCAGCCTGACCCTGAACTTGTAAGCTCGAGCAAGCATTCTGTCTCCACCTCTTGGGTGCTGGCACTGTACAGAAATGCTGAGCAGCCCAGATTGCTCTTTAAAACAAAGCAAAACAAAACAATACAAAAAAAAAAAAAATCAAAGCCCTAAAAATCAGCACCAACAAAGTTTCATTGGCCAGAGATGAGGTTGAAGTAGAGCACATGAGAGAAGGCTGTGAAAGTTGGATGTGTGTGTGTGTGTGTGTGTGTGTGTGTGTGTGTGTGTGCAGGCATGTGCATGTGTGTGTATGGTTTACAAACATCTGTACTCCAGTTGTAGGAGATCCAGTGTCCTCCTCTGGCTTCCATGGGCATTAGGCACACACATGGTGCACATACACACAGGTAAGCAAAACACTCATGCATAGAAAATAAAGCAAGTCAATCTAAAATCATTTAAGTTTTGAGATATCATTCCTCATGAACTTTTAGCACTAGATTTTAATATTCATTTTTAAAGCTTTTGGGGATGGGTAGAGGCAGAGGGAGGGAGTCAAGACAGGGCCTCACTATGTAGTCTTGGCTGTCCTGGAACTTGCTCTGTAGACCAGGCTGGCCAAGAACTCACAAAGATCTACTTGCCTCTGCCTCCCAACTTTTAAAGTTGTGTGCTACCACCACTCAGTTTATATTTTTTAAACATTGCACTGATATGTGTCAGGATAACTGAGACAGACAGACAGACAGACAGACAGACAGACAGACAGACAGATAGGCATCTTCAAACTTTGCTCCCAGGGCATGAATCTCACTATAGTACCACCCTTGTGGGGAAAAGAGGCAAGGTAGGAATAATAGCAAATGCACTGAGAGAGTATAACTCTATGTGGTAGAAATTTTCAGTTTCTTTTTCCAGTGGTGATGGCTTGCATGTCACCACGCATAAAGACGAGGGTGCTAAGCAACCGGTAATGTGAGGCTCAGCATGGGGTGGGGAGGGCTGTGTGGGCTAGAATCAACAAAAAGGACTCCAGTTCACCCTGAGTAGACCTGGCTTCAATCAAGCTCACATCCCAGTAAGAGCAACTGTGCATTTTGAAAATGTAACGACATCTGGCAAAGCTCACTTGTACTTTTTAATTGACTAGTTTGTATAATCTTTATTGTTTCTTAATGCATTACATCCATTGTTAGGTTCTTTTAAAAGAGCTGTAGTGGTGGGGCTGATCTATGCTGAGGATGCTGCAAAGGCTTAGGTCAATAAAATACATGGAAGGTTTATCCTTCACAAGACGACTGCTTGCCAAAGCAGAATCAGAAAACCCCTCCTCCTGTCCTAAAAATTCATTTTAGAAATGGTTTCCAATTTTGCTAGAAAAATAAGCACTTCCTCCGAAGTCCAAATATAGCAGATGCTAGGTTGGATGACATATATTTGTTCTTTCCTTAAACATAATTTCCTTTCTAAATCTCAGGTTTTTTGATAAAAAAATTTCAGGAAATGCAATACACACACACACACACACACACACACACACACACACACACACACACACACACACCCCTGCTGTTCCATTTTGTTTGGACATGCGTTAGAACACGTGACTATTAATAATTCGGTCATTTATAGAAAGCCCTAGATGCTCTAGATCTTATTACTACATATACTTTTGAATTGGTGATCTGTAAACAATAAAATTGCTTAAAAACTAATTTTTAAAATAATACCTGTGATGGGATTCTTGAAGTTTAGTAAATTCAATAAACACATATGATCTTTTGGCCAAAAGGTAAACTTAGTATGGAAATGAAAAGTGACAAAGAAGCTAAGTGTACCGAGAGGTGGGGTCCGTCAGTTATGGTTGGTGCAGGCATGCAGTCTCAGCACCTGGAAGATAGAAGGAAGCAGGAACATCAGGAATTGAAGACCATCCAAACAAACCACGCAACAAAGAATGTTCTGGGCATCACTGTACCAAAGATGCTAACCGTCGTGGATCTAGAAACCAGTCCCATCAGGAGTGTGTTTTTACTGTGCTTCTCCTCCATGGTGCTTCTCCTCATGGGGATGGGGGAAGGAAGCCTTCATGCATCATGCCTCAGAAGCCTGACTACTTTCAGTGGGCCCATAGCACTATGGAGAGAGTGGATTTGGTTGCATTAGAGCAGCCATTCTCAGCCGTGGGTTGACCCTTGGGGTCAAAAGACCCTTTCACAGGGGTTGCCTAAGCCCATTGGTAATATCTGATAGTTCAGAACCACCGCATTAGAATCTGAGCAAGGAAGGATTGCTTTCTCCAACCCCTGTCACAGGAAGCCACAGTGAGATGAAAGATGTGTTCTTTATCTGCTGCTGGGTTTCCCTGTAGGCTATGAATGCAAAGAGAACACACAGTTAATATCTCCTGTGGCTGTGGAAGGTCTTTAGGCAGGCCAGTTCGTTTTACTATCTCTTGTGAGCCTGCATTTAGATGCACAATTGATGAACGTCGGGAGAACAGTGCAGTTATTCTATAGTTAGGGTCAACCTGCTCATCTTTGGAAAGATATATCAACAAAACAAAACAAGTGGTAAGTATTATGCCCAGATCTTGAGGACCCCAAAAGCCACCAGGAGTCTGAAGAAGTCATATGTAAAAGCAAAGAGCTTTTATTTCAGCAAGCTGAGGTCAACTGCGCACACAAAACGGTGACAACCCCAAGAGGAACATGCAGGCCTTTAAATTTTTTTTCTTTTTTAAAAATATATTTTATTAATTTATTCATATTACATCTCAACTGTTATCCTATGCCTTGTATCCTCCCATTCCTCCTTCCTTCCCATTTTCCCCTTACTCTCCTCCCCAATGACTGACTGAGGAGGACTTCCTCCCTGTATATGCTCATAGGGTATCAAGTTTCTTCTTGGTAGCCTGTTATCCTTCCTCTGAGTGCCATCAGGCCTCCCCATCAAGGGGACATGGTCAAATAAGGGGCACTAAAGTTTGTGTGAAAGTCAGTCCTCACACTCCACTCAACTGTGAAGAATGTCCTGTCCATTGGCTAGATCTGAGTAGGGGTTTGAAGTTTACTGCACGTATTGTCCTTGGCTGGTGCCATAGTTTGAGCAGGACCCCTGGGCCCAGATCTGCCCATCATAATGTTCTTCTTGTAGGTTTCTAGGACCCTCTGGATCCTTCTATTTCTGAATTGTTCCTTGCTTCTCTCACCTAGAGTCCCAATAGGATGTCCTCCCCTCTGTCCCACTTTCCTGGTAAGTGAAGACTTTCATGGGACATGCCCCTTGGGCTAGTGTCCAGATATAAGTGTCTATCTGGTGCTATATCAGAAAACTGGGAATAAGGCTTCCTCAAGACCCAGCTATTCCACTCCTTGGAATATACCCAGAAGATACTCCAGCATACAACAAGAACATTTGCTCAACCATGTTCATAGCAGCCTTATTCATAATAGCCAGAACCTGAACAGCCTAAGTGTCCCTCAGTAGAAGAATGAATAAAGAAACTGTGGTACATTTACACTATGGAATACTACTTAGCTATTAAAAACAAGGAATTCCCGAAATTTGTGGACAAATGGATTGAACTAGAAATGATCATAATGAGTGAGTTAACCCAGAAGCAGGCCTTTTTTAAAGGCCAGAAAGGGGAGTTAGTTAATATTTATTTCTATTGGCCCAGATCAGAGGCAATTGAACAAGTACATCTGGGATTGGTTAGGGTTCTGGTCCAGGGCTAGGGGCTCTCTGAGCTGCTTCAAACCGGCCCAAACTGGTAGGTGTTCTTCAGGCCACATGACTCTGGTAAGGAGGTAGAGGTTCTTCAAACTGGTAGCTAAGCAACCCTATCTGTCTTAGGTCAGGAGTCGTGGTTGTCCCTGATTGGCTGTCCGTTGCTAGGGGTGATGGTTAAATATTATCGGAGGTGAGTTGGTCTAAGAACATTCTTGTGTGCTTTTTGAAATTGGAGCTTAAGCCCGGGCCCATTTTCCCTTAAAAATGGACTTTCCTTTTCAGAAATGGGGTTACACAGGCCTCATAGTAAATACCAGTGGCGACCAGAAGGGATTGTTCGGAAAAGGAACGGCAGTCATGAGGTCAGGCATTTGTCCATTGTCTGGTGTTGACTGTATGGTCAGATCTTAGCTCACCTGGGAGTAACAATCTTTCTTTATGGCCCAGAGTGACCTCCAACTTATCATGTGACCCAGGCTTGAACACTCTGTTCTCATCTCAGTTTCTTGAGTGTTGAGGTTACAGGCCTGCACCTCCATGCCCGGTGAATAAGAACCTATCAAATACTTAACTGCACGTCAAATCCTTTGCTGTGTGGTGTAGAGAGAACAAACCTAGGATAGCTGGTCAGTTTGTGGTTGATGTGTATGTATAAAAGGAAGACTATGTTTTCAGTTTGAGAAAGGATTTGTCTATGTAACCCTGGATCTCACTCTGTAGACTAGGCTGGCCTCAGTACTCAGTTTGCCTCTGCCTCCTGAGTGCTGGGATTAAAGGCATGTGCCACCATGCCAGACAGGAAGACTTTTTAAGAGACTAACCACAGCTGTATTCAGACACAATGGTATGGCCACTCCTGTTTGATTAGAGCACTTCCAGCCATTAGTAAGTGTCTCAGTTAGGGTTTCCATTGCTATGAGGAGACACCATGACCAAGACAACTCTTACAAAGGAAAACATTTAATTGGGGCTGGCTTACAGTTATCATCACGGTGGGAAGCCTGGTGGCATGCAGGCAGACATAGCGTTGGAAAAGGAGCTGAGAGCTCTACATCGTGATCTGAAGGCAGCAGGTGATGACCAGATTCTGCACTGGGCAGATCTCCTTGAGCACAGGAGACCTCAAAGTCCATCCCCACAGTGACACACTTCTTCCAACAAGACCACACCTACTTCAACAAAGCCACACCTCCTCCTCATAGCACCACTCCCTGTGGCGATGCATTCAAACACATGAATCTATGGGAGCCATTCCTATTCAGACCAGCACAGTAAACTTTGGGGACTCAAGAAGTTTCTGGGTGACCAACCGAATCCAGTTCCCTCTTATTGTGTGTATCACTAATGCAATGGTGGAAGCAACACAGTTTGACTCAACCTAAGGATCTAATTTTCTAGTTATAGCTGTGTTCACTACTAGAAGGAGCAACTAAGACTTAGGCCCAGTTGCTAATGTGTTTTGTTTTGTTTTTTGAGACAGGGTTTCTCTATGTTATCTTGGCTGTCTTAGACTTGCTTTGTAGACCAGGCTGGCCTTGAACTCACAGCCATCCGCCTGCCTCTGCCTCTGCTGGGATTAAAGGCGTGCGCCACCACACCCCTGGCTCTTTTTTTTTTTTTCTTTTTTTGAGTTTCTAATGTTTTTGTTCATAACCCTCCCTACCCCTCCCACCCCATCCAGCAGTTCTTTCTCCTTGTATAAAAGTGTATACGTGGTAAAACATTATCCTTATGTGGTTCTTCTGTTCCCTGGGGGGGCTGATGGCCACTGGCCCACTGAGGCAAGAGGAGCAGAAGACGAGGTGCAGGGCTTGGAAGGCTGTAAGCACGATGGAGATCACACACTCTGGGAACTCCAAGAGCTAGTTCAACTTTACTCAGGGAGAACAAAGGCTGTCTCGCCTTTGAGGAGTTGGGAAGGTAGCTCCCAGGATAGGGGTACATAATTGGTTGAAACCAAGCACTTTAAGGATGCTTGTTTTGCATTTGGCAGCACGCTCCTATCATATGAACAGGAACACAGCACCTAATTATCCTATAGGTGCAGGGAGGGGAGAGCTAGTAGGAAGATGTGTCGAGGACCATATATCAAATGTGGTTAGGGGCATCTATGTCTAAAGACACTCTCCAGATGGAGTCAAGCAGAGAGCCAGAGGCCCTGCTGGGGAGAGTGCACCTAATGCTGAGTTTAGACTGGCTATCCTGACCTGGAGGACTGCAACCTCAAACAGCAGGGTCCTTCCAATATCCTTGGGTGAGTGTTTAACCATGTTCATCTTTTTAAGAAGCTAAATTATCAGGCTGGAGAGATGGCTCAGTGGTTAAGAACAGCGGCTGCTCTTCCTGGGTTCACTTCCCAGCACCCACATGGCAGCTCACAACTTCCTGTGACTCCAGTTTCAGAGGATCTGACAACCTCCCACCTACAAAACAAAATTAAATACATTATCTTTAAGAGAGAGAGAGAGAGAGAGAGAGAGAGAGAGAGAGAGAGAGAGAGAGAGAGAATGAGATTAAGTAGTAGATATTTCTTTGGGACTTACTTAGGGTCACAATATGAATGACATAATATTTAGTATCGAACAGGTTGACTGTGTCCTGAAATGCCGTGAGTGGTTCTGGCCTGGTTAATCACTTTTATCTAAAGTCAATTCCAGGTACTACTGAAAATTCTAAGACCTTAATCTAGATGTTTCCTGTCTTTGTTTCTGCAATCTCCACCAATTAATAATTCTCTTAGAACCTTGGCTTCTGAACCTCAAGTTTGCTTGGGAACATCAGTTTGAGAAGGGATTTCTGGAACTCACAACTCCAGCATTGTTCCTCACTTGGAGAACCACCCATCTTAAGTCCCTTGGTCCCTTTCTCAGAAGAGCTCGGTCTCCTCTCCTGGAACATGATTTTGATCCCTGCCCTAAATCCTACATACAGGGGCAGGAAAAGTGAGGCCCGTGGAGATGTTTGTGCTGATTTCAAAACCTGCACATATGTGACAACTGATAAGCAAGTGACACGTTCCTTAGCGTCTGACATGTGAGAGCTGAAATGTAACTGGGCAGAGCACTGCTGGTGTTCTGCTGAGACTCAGCCAGAGAGGCTGTGGTCTACATGAAGTATGGCACCTCTGTGTATGAGTGTGCTGTGACTACAAATGCTAATGTCAGGAGACATGCATACACTATTCGCCAGTGAAAAAACACACACGTAGCAGTATAAGCATATAGAGATCTTCCACAAACTCCAGATGGCAGTTACTTTAAATAATAAAACTGCATATGTGTAGTGTGTGTGTGTGTGAATGTACTGTATGGTATAGTTTTTTGTATTTAAAATTTTAATATTGAACATTAATTTCCTATAATAAAAAAATTAACATTTTTAGACAGGGTTGTATCACTGGGAGTTTCTCTTTTTTGTGTGTGATAAAATGATAAATCTATTAATGGATACAAAATGGCTTTGCCTTGTAGCAATATGAAGTATACTGTTGTGAACACTGGTGCTATGGTCTGAATATGGCTTGCCCCCTAAATATTTCACATTCCGGAACCTTGATTACCAGTGAGGCAGTATTGAGGTGTTAGACTCTTCTAAAGGTGGACTCAGTGGAAATTGATTAAGTCAAGCTGATACCACCCTCCAAAGAAATTAATGTAGTTCTCACAAGACCAGATTAGCTCCTGCAAGCATGAACCACTTAAAAACAAGTTAAGGTAAACATAATATGAGGTATAGATGACAAAACCATTGCCTACAACATATTCAATAAGAGAAAGCTGAAATAATTTCTTCTAAGATCAGAAAAAAAGACAATTGCCAGGTGTGATGGCACATGCGTTTAATCCCAGCACTGGGGAGGCAGAGGCAGGCAGTTCGCTGTGAGTACAAGGCCAGCCTGGTCTACAAGCGAGTCTAGGATAGCCAAGGCTACACAGAGAGACCCTATGTCAACAAACAAACAAACAAACAAAATGCCTACTTTCACCACACATACTTAATCTATAATTAAAAGTGTTAGGCACAGTGAAAAATTAAGACAAACAAATAAAGGGCATTTAACTAGGAAAAGAATCAAATTATCTGTGTTGCATGTAACTTGATCTTATGTTTAGAAAAACTTAAAGATTCTACCAAAATACTGGTAAAATTGGTAAGTGAATGCAGTAAAGATATAAAACCAGCAGGACACACACAAAAAAAAAGCCCTCAGAATATAAATATCAACATAAAAAATCACTACCTGTTTTACACCCCAATGATGGAATTTTTGGGAAAGAAATCAAAATCACAACAGGAAACAAACAAACAACAACAAAACAAGGCATAAATTTAACCAAGATAATGATAATATCTACATTGAAAATTACAAAAATATGGTGTCTTAGTCACTGGTCTATTGTTGTGAAGAGATGCCATGCCATAGGTAGTGATTATAAAAGAAAGCATTTGGTTGGGGGCTGGCTTATAGTTTCAAAGGCTTAGCCCATTATCATCATGCCACGGAGCATGGTGGCACACACGACACTGGGACAATAGATGACAACTACATTCTGATCCATAGGCAGAAGAGAGAGAAAGAGACAGCCTGGGCCTGGCACGGGCTTTTAAAATCCAAAGTGCACCCTGAGTGACATATTTCCTCCAACAAGGCCACACCTCCTAATCCTTCTAATCCTTTTCATTAGTGCCACTACCTGGTAACTAAGAATTCATATATATGAGCCTATGGGGGTCATTCTTATTCAAACCACCGCAAATGGTGGAAGAACTTGTAGCAAATATACACACATAGACAAACAACATGGAAAGACACCTCATGTTCACGGAGTAGAAAAACTCAGATTATTAAAATGCCCATATGACCAAAAGCTATCTATAAGCTCAGTGCCATTCTTCACAGAATTAGGGACAAAAAAAAAAAAAAAAAAAATCAAAATCTTTACTTGCATCTACAAAGACCTCAAATAGCCAAAGCAAGAAGAACAAAGTTAGGGGAGCTACAATATCTGACTTCAAGACATACTATAAAACCAACAGAGTAGACATCGAACACAGCTCTCTCTCTCTCCCCCCATCTCTGTATTTCTCTCTCTCCCCCTTTCTCCATCTCTGTCTCTGTTTCCCTGAGTCTCTGACTCACATCACCATGAGGTTCACTGCTTCACTCCTCTGTAAGCCTCAGCCATACCGTGTAGCTCACCTCTGATTCACAGAAATTAAGTCAGCAGACTACAGACTCAAATCGCTGAAACTGTGAGCCAAACCACTTCTTTTCTTCCTTTAATCCAACTTCTCTCAGGTATTTGTCACAGAGGGAAAAAAAAAAACTGGCTAACAGAGAGAAGCAGCTTACCTGTCATTCAGACTGAGGAACTCCCAGTGAACTCAGGCATTGTCACCCTAGCGTCCATGTTCTCAGCCATGCTGGTAGAAGCAAGCTGTTTGACACACAGCACCACTAGTGTCTGTTAGTCTCCAATGGCCTTCTTTTCATCTTAAGGGACACTCAACATTAACAGAGGGAAGAGGAACCATGTCACCAGCGCCAGGCCAGCAACTGCTTTTCCTCTGCACTGGTGCTCACGTGTGACCTCACACACCGGATTGGTGCCGTGGCCCCAGAACATGTTATCCATTCAGTCAGGTGATCCCTTTGTAATTAGGAAGCCTGAGGTGATGTTGTACCCACTGTCTTAGTGACTTCTGTGCTGCTGTGACAAAGCACCCGCCATGACCAAGACAACTTGTAACAGAGAGGATTTATTGAAGGGTACAGTTCCAGAAGGTGGCCATCATGGGAGGGGGTGTGGCAGCTGGCAGGGGGGCATTGTGCTGGAGAAGCAGCTCAAAGTTGCCATCTTAATCTACAAGAACAGAGAGAGAGAGAAAGAGAGAGAGAGAGAGAGAGAGAGAGAGAGAGAGAGAGAGAGAGAGAGCGCTAACTGGGAAGCTCATCCCAAGTGACACCTTTCCCCCAACAAGGCACACCTCCTAATCCCTTCCCAAACAGCTCCACTAACTGGGGATGATGCATTCAATTATATGAGCCCACGGGGCCCATTCTCATTCAGCTCAGCCACAGAACACTTCCTTATATTTTTAGTTGTGAGCCTAGCCTTCAATGGCTGAGCCATCTCTCCAGCCCCACTTTCTTAATTTTAACCAGTGTCACCTAGTTCTCCCATTGCTTAAATAGTTTCATCTTTCCCCGTCTAATCTTTTTTTTTTTTTTTTTTTTTTTTTTTTGGTTTTTTTGGCTGTCCTGGACTCGATTTGTAGACCAGGCTGGCCTCGAATCCCTGTCTAATCTTTTGACTATGAAACACCCATACCGAAATTATAATATTCAGGTGGTCCTTTGTTTATGATGCTTTAAGTCTAGAATTTTGCAAGTTTACAATGGTATAGCAGCCACACCCGTTCAGGAGACACCAGGCTTTGAATTCTGGATTTTGTTCTTTTCCCAGGCTAGCAATAAACAGTAGGATATGATCTCCAGTACTGGGCAGGGCGGTGAACCTTAGCTCTCGGCCAGCCACACAATCACTAAACAGAAACTCCCCTAACACACCACACTGTACGTGTGGCTGGATGACCGATGGGGGCCAGGATGGAGGTGGACAGGATGCATTTTTCAACCCAGAATGGATTTATCAGAGTGTTAGCTCACCGTGACTCAAAGTGCATTTCACAAACATGTTTCATATCCTAAGTGTTTTCCGCTTGTATTACCTTACCTATAAATAAAGTCATTCTAAGAATAGCTTTTGAAACTCTAAAGGAATGATGAAAATTAAAAGATCAGAGGGAGAAATGCTATTCCTAGAAACAAAAGCTGAAAGGTAAGGCTTTCATTTTGAAATCTATTTTAATGCATTTTGATGTGTATTTTTAATTGCTGCATCGTGATTATACAGATCTGTGGGGGTACAGTGACATTTCAGTGCCTGTATACAATGTATAATTATTAGATCAGGGTAATTGTCATAATTATCACCTTAGACATTTTAGATCTTGTGACACATGAAAGACAGTCAAGGAAAATATTTCAAATAATTTTAAAGGATGTTTTGATGCATATATTTATATATGTGCAGATTGATTTTTTTTTCATAGTGGTAGGCAATCAGCTAAGCAATTGCTCTACCCTGAGCTCTACATCTTTGGACCATGGATGAACATTCTGGTCAGCATGAGAAGGGTCAAGTGATACAAACCACTCTGTACTCCGCTTTGCTCTCTTTCTACTCCTCAAACACAGAGAAGTGAACATCTTTTTAAAATTTTGATCTGTTATCCTTTTATTGATGCTTTTCAGTACAAAAGCATGCGTAGTATACCAGCTGAGGTGCTGAAACCCACAGGAAGCAGAAGCAATTCATTTCCTTCAGCCTCCTCCGTAGTTCCATCCCCCTGAGCTACCAACGTGAACACCCACTGTCCATTCCCATACTTCTCCCTTGCTCAAACAGATGTAAATGAACATATATATTTTTTTTTCTGAATTTGCTTCTACTCAAATATGATTAAAGTAAGTGTATTATTCTGTAGTTTGTGTGTGTCTCTTGCTCCCCATGTCTTGACAATAAATCAAGAACATTCCTAACAATTCAAGAAATATGGCTAGATTTTATTTTTCCACATTTTCTAACATTTTGTCTTTCTCTTCCACCCCAGTGCATATGTGGGGGGGGGGGGGGAGGAAGGGACAGGCAGTTAGTGTCACAATTCCTACTTGTACTGTCTTTGTTGATGTCTGTTCTCTACAGGCCTACTTGTGTTCCAGGATGCTTTTAGCTTACAATTGAGTTAGTGAAGGTATCTAGACTTTAAGCCTATGACCTGCTAGGTCCATGATCTTAGAACAAAAAAGAATAGCACCGGGGGTGGGGGTGGGGGGGAAGATAACACACTTCCCAGAAGCCATAAATTATTAAGCAAAAAGCCCAAATGCTGGGTATAGGATCCTTTCCTGTGTGTTGTTGATCAATCAGGAAGATCTCCGATACCCCCAAAATAATACAGGCTACTGCCAGCCACTGCTCTTTGTTTCCTCTTGGACCTTGATGAGAAAACCCTACTGCTGAAAGCACCACATGCTTTGGCCACAGGGCATGGAGAAGTCAGGCAGGATGCTAGCTAGCTTTTATAGTGCCAGAAGGTACTCTGTAGGCTTTGGGGAAAGAGAAGTCATCTACAATCTTAGCTGCTTGTGAGCCCTGTAAACTACAATAACAACACATCTGTCAAAATGCACTCTTTGGTGTAACAGTGGCATGGGTGTTATGGGGGTAACTACCCAGTTTCTGATTAGAGTCAAGGCCTACTCCATATGAGGAAACCCATGCGGAACATTGAGGAAAGGGAGCAGAAAGAGAGTGAAATCGAAGTTTGAAAATATGGTGAAACAGCATCCCCTGACATGACAGGGATAATGAGCTCATGAACTCAGTGTAGCTGTAGATCCCCACACAAAAACCCTGAGCAAGACTGAGCCAGGAAGCATTTCAACATAGACTATGGAAGGGCTCTTGATACTGCGCCCCTCAATGCCACACACACACTGAGGGGCCATTGGCAGTTAACAGTGGCTGTAGGGAAATAGCACCATTTATTTTTTCAGCGTTATAACCGCTGACAGGTTGTCCATGCTCCATTAAATAACCTCCTCGTGTTTGTGCAGGAAGCCCTGTTTAGACTCGGTGGGTCTCACTCACAAAAAGACATAGAAATAGAGGGAAAACTGTTGGAAAGAAGTAGGAGACGGTGGGAAGATGAGAAAAATTAAAATGTATTATTATGTATAGGTGCATGGAGCTATCAAAGCTTTTAAAACACGGTTCTTAAGAAGGAAGAGAATGGAAGATTTGTGGGCCAACCATCCCTGCACATAGAAAACCACAGAGTGCTGGCTCACTCCCATAATGGTGGTTGTTTGTCTTGAGACAGGGTCGCGTATAGCCCAGCATGGCGTCTAACTTGATATTTAACTGGGGATGACACTGAACTCCTGATTCTCCTGCTTCTGCCTCCTTAATGCTGAAACGATATGCATGAACCACCATGGCTGCTCTATGGGACACGATAAATCAGGGCTTTGTGCACAGTAGATGAGCATTCTATCAGCGGTGGCTCCCATAATTGGATCTGTCTCTAATTTCCTGAGCTTTGAAGCCCACACGTTTTGAGGCTACTGTTATGAATCAAGGGAAGCCAATTAATAAAAAAAACCCCGTCTTTCTATAAAGTCTGCATTAACGAAGAGCTTAAAGCAAGGTAGATGAAAATATTACCTTCTGAGCACGAGCTAGACAGACAGAGGACACAGAACTACATCCACATTTGTGCCTTCCTCCCACAAATACATAGGATACTCATATCACACCGGAAGCTGTGCCTTGAGTTCAGATGGCGGTGGGGAGAGGATGGCATCCCAAACTCAGGGCTTCCGAGACAGGCTGTGGTGGCCATTCTTGCTTCTCGGGCTGCCTTTACAGAAGCCAGACTTCAGTGAGGCAAGAGGAAGGGAAAGAAACCGAAAGAACTTCCCCCTCTCTAACTTACAAAAGAGAGAAATCCCAGTTCTCTGACTAAAGAAGGCAGACCAGGCTAGGAGAAGGTGAACGACCTCCCCAGCAACCGCACACGGAAGAGCGCCACCAAAAATGGATTCACACTTCAGTCAGTTGTCCAGAGAGTGTTGTCACTGTCATAGCTAGTCCAGGAGCGTCTAGCTGGTACCCATCCTGAGATAACGCTCATTGTAAGAACACGTCTCTCATGCTAGCAGAACTGCTCCTCTGAGTGCATGCGTTCTTCTCCAAAGTTATGTTTGAAAGACAGACCCAGTTGTTCTGGATGAGAGATGCTCACACATGTCCCGGAAGGACAGGGACAGGGAGTATGCGGCCAGGGACAGCACCTGCCCACAACACCATTTACTTATCTGACACCAGAGAAGGTTGATTAGCGCCTCTCCCCCGAGGACCCCACTGTGCAAATTTCTGTTAATCTGCCTTTCCCTGAGATGTGGAAGACCACCTTGCCCACTAGTCAGCTGGCAGAGCTGTGTGAGATGGCTATATCTCCAGGAGGCCCTGAGTACCAGAGAGATTTTTCAGTCACAGTTGCAACCATTTACTGCTGAAGCTGTATCGATATCTACAGCCTTGATATGGTGTCTGAAAAAGCTATCTCTTTGGGACTATCAATTGGTACAACGTCTTGAAAATATTTACCTACACAAACAAACAAACAAACAAAAACAGACTTATTCTTTGATTTGGTGTGAATGCTTATGTTCATTTAAAATTTACAATGGTAACCAGGTGTGGTGGCACATTCCTTTTATCTAAACACATGGGAGGCAGAAACAGGCAGATCTCTGTGAGTTTGAGGCCAGCCTGGACTACAAAATGAGTTTCAGGACAGTAAGGGCTACACAGAGATACCCTGTCTTGAAAACAAACAAATAAACGAACAAAAAAGTAAGCAATGAAACACACAAATGAATGAAATTTACAGAGGAACTGAAGTCTAATGGGGCAGTACTAAGAGATGGGGACTCTAGGAGGTGGCTAGACTTTGAGGGTTCCTACTTGTGACTAGTGCTTTAATAAGAGGCTTCAGAGAGCCACATGGTCTTCCACCATGTGGGAACATAACAAGAAGACACAATCTTGTAAGCAGAGATCAGCCCTCGCCAGGCAGCAACCTGCTAACACCTTCATCTTGGATTTCCCAGATTTTAGAACTGAGAAAAAACTGTTATTTATTTATAAGTTACTCAGAACCTTCATCTATGCAACTAGACAAAAATACAGTCTACTGGATAACTTACAAACAACAGAAACTTATTTCTTTGAAAGCTGGGATGCCAAAGATCAAGGTTCTGATGGCTCTAATGCCTGTCAAAAGCCAAACTTCTAAGATAGTGACCTCAACACTCCATTCTCTGCAGAGGGGGAACAGTGCTTCTCACTTAATGGAGGAGCAGAAAGATATGGGATGGGGGGTGGGAGAGGGGCAGGAAGGAGACTGATAGAAGCAGAGAGGGAGGAGAGGAGAGAGAAAAAAACCTCTCCCATTCTTATTTATTTATTTACTTATTAATATTAATTATTTATTTATTTTAGGTTTTTGAGACAGGGTTCCTATGTCTAACAGCCCTGGCTGTCCTAGACTCACTTTGTAGACTAGGCTGGCCTTGAACTCACAGAGTTCTGACTCCCAGTGCTGGGATTAAAGACACGGGCCACTATTCCCAGCTAACCTCTCCCTTTCTTAAAGCCATCTATGAAAGTCTAAACCTCGAGGCCTAATAACATCTTATAGGCTTCATGCACTTCCCAACATATTTATGCCTAGCAACAAAGTCTCAGTGAGTTTCAGAGGGGACAAATACTCAACACACAGGGCCTTCCTAGCCTCTCCTATATGATAATAGCAATACAGACTAAGACATCTTTTCATTTTTTGTTATTTATTTAGGTTTTCTGAGATAGGGTTTCTCTGTGTGGTCTTGGCTATCCTGGACTTGCTTTGTAGACCAGGCTGGACTCGAATTTAGAGAGATCCACCTGCCTCTGCCTCCCGAGTGCTGGGATTAAAGGTGTGCACCACCACCACCCAGCTGTTAATATTTATGTGTATGTAGGTAATGTTGACCACATATGTGCCTGATGCTGTTGTGAGCTGCTGTGTAGGTTCTGGGACGCAAACTCAGGTCCTCTGCAGGAACAGCAAGTGGTTTTACCTGCTCATCTGTCTCTCCAGTCTCCAACCAAGACATCATTGATACAATGATTTTTTTTTTCCTTCCGGAGGGGGAGGTTCAAGATAGGGTTTCTCTGTGTAACATTGGCTGTCCTGGACTCACTTTGTAGACATGGCTGGCCTCCAACTCACAGAGATCCACCTGCCTCTGCCTCCTGAGTGCTGGGATTACAGGTGTGTGCTATAGAGCCTGGCAACACAGTGATCTTTTACTTCAGGGAATTTACGTAATAGAAACAAATCACACAAGTGTCCAAGAAATCTGTAGGAAAGATATCTATGACAGCATTCTTTGTAAGAATAGAAAAATCTCAAGATTACTCTCTATTTATAAAAGATGGGCTAAACAAATGTGGCTCATATATAGAATGGAAAGGCCATGCAGATATTAAAAATATAACAAGGAGATTCTGTAAGCGCCAACTGAGAAAATTGTTTAAGATAGCACACTGACTGAAAAAGGCAAGGATGCCAGTGTGTGTTGTGTGTAGTGAGATTTTTTGGTCTGCATCTGCCTATTATAGGCTTGGAAAAGAAAATCAAATACGGTACCCCAATCTCTCACCAGTATGTTCCTTGGGAGACTAGGTTGCTCAGTCTGGAATGAAGGCTGTTAGAAAGTAGAGGGCCTTCATTCTTTATCTAGTGATAGATATTATCCCAGTGATAAGTTTTTCTAAACAATGGTGCATACAAGGAAAGTCCCCTTGATCCCCAGAGCCTTATTGAGGATGGTAGGCCCAAGGCAGACAGGCACAGGCAACAGTGAAGTTGGGGACTGTATTTGGCTTGGGTTACATATACCTTCTCTCTCCTGATAAGACACTTGCAGCCTCGATCCTTTACCTACCGGTCCTACATGCACACCTTTCTCTGAACAACACTTCTAGCAACCTCAGCATCTGAAAACAACAAATGTTCCAGCTTTCAGTGTCCACTGAGCTGTGCAAGAAGCTGCGACGGTTCATCCCTAAGGACTTCCAGCTCCTGACTGACATGCCACCACATTTCACTGACCTACATGCTTTCTCTATGGAGAGCAAATGTTCATGTTTGGTTCACAGTCTGAACAACTGTCCACTGGGTTCCCTTCTAGAAGAGATTAATTCTTTAATACTGTGCTTGGTCTCCCCCTGGACTTTTGCCAGGCATTGGCAGCCAGTGGCTGGTTTTGCATTGATCTACATATGGAGAGTTTCATCGCCTGACTTTCTTCCTAGCTGGTTCTTCATTCTCCCACCTTAGAGGAGAGGGAAGGAACATTAGGAAAGACAGTTTGCAAATGAGTTTCAAGTTATTGAGTTGTACTATTTAGTAGGAAAATCTGCCTGTAAGCCCAAGAACTTAAAATGATGTTTTCAGGTTTTAAAACATTATGTTAAAGCTGCTTCCATTCTGCAGAGGGCTAGCCCCCAGCCTTGGCCTATTAAAGTCCAAAGTGAAGAATCCAAGGCTTTAGAGAGCTGTGGGACTGGGATGCAGGGAAGAGTCTGAGGGAATCAAGAAGGTACCAGAGTTGTGGGGCAGGAGCTTCTCTTCTTTCCGTGTGGCTCTGCCCTTGTCGCACTCCCATCTTGAACACAAAGCTTAACTCTTTCTGCTCTTCCAAATCTCAGAGTAAGCACAGAAGAAGATCTCCTTCTGCCCCAGCCACTATGAGTCTATAGCTGTGATTGCCACCTCTACTTAGGAGCTGATGCCAGAAGGATGAGTTAAAAACTAAATTACTGCCAGGCGTGGTGACGCTTGCCTTTAGTCCCAGCACTCGCAGAAGGCAGAGGTAGTCAAATTTCTGAGTTCAAGACCAGCCTGGTCTACAGAATAGCCAGGGCTACACAGAGAAAACCTGTCTCGAAACAAACAAACAAACAAACAAACAAACAACCCCACACAAACAAATGGAAACAGAATTACTAATTTGTAGAGGTAAATAAATAACATCAAACTTAAATCAAGTATTCAAACCGATCAGCTTATTTGACTACTCGTGCAAACACATGGGAGTTTTGATTTTCAATGATAAGAGCATTTTTAAAAAAATATTTTTATTTGCTTTCCAAAGTGCTTTCCCTTGTATGATGTTTAATAGAGAGAAACACGTGGATGCAAGGCTCAACTCAGTCCCAAAACTTGCCTACGAGTTTCAGCATTTCAGGAATAGACATTCAAAAAGCTCTTCTGGGCCCAGAATTCTGCTCCTTGCAGCAGGCAGCGGCTGTGGACAGACCCTGGAGGTCTTGGGCCTCTAGGCTGACTACGTGGGATAAGAGTCAGACCCTTGTGACCTCCTTGTTCTCAGTTCAAGATGCTGACACACAAAGTCTCTGAATTGACCTTGACTTTCTAATTTCTGGACAAAAGTGGCAGCTTCCATTGAAGCAAGCGTGGCACGTCAATGGTCTTCTCTAAGAGGGGTGATCCAGGACACTCTAGTTTAGGCATTTGTGTACCCCATCTACATGGACTAGTTAGCAGTGGTCTCTCAGTGCATTCTCCTCTCCATCAACTCTCTGCGTAAGCCGCCTCCTCCTCCTCTTCTATCCTTCCTCTTCCTCCTCTTCCTCTTCTATCCTTCCTCTTCCTCCTCTTCCTCTTCTATCCTTCCTCTTCCTCCTCTTCCTCTTTCATCCTCCCTCCTCCTCTTTCCCCTCTTATCTGTCCATCTGTCTGTCCTCTGTCTCTCCAGGATCTTTCACACACCAAGTAAGTTCTTTAGTACTTAACACCCTCCCCAAGCCAACCCTTTACTTTTGATAAGGATACTGGTCATACTGAACTAGAACCCACCCTAAGGACCTCATTTTAACTTGATTCCCTCTTTAAAAGTCCCATTTCCAAATAAAGTCACATTCTAAGGGTTAAGACTATAATCCATAGCTGGGCACTGTGGTGCATACCTGTAACCTCAGCACTTGGGGAGGCAGAGGCAGGTGAATCTTTGAGATTGAGGCCAGCCTGGTCTACAAAGTCCAGGATAGCCAAGGCTCAATAAAGCAAAACAAAACCAAAAACAACCCCCCCAAAAAAACAAAAACACAAACAAACAAACAAAAACCCCAAATATATAATAATAATAATAATAATAATAATAATAATAATAATAATAATAAT
>OU015752.1:32018713-32030404 GCA_907169655.1 Acomys percivali
TTTTTTTTTTTGGATCAAAGAAATATTTTTTATTTTTAAAAATATACTGAAAGTTAAAAAAAAAAAAAAAAGCCATTGGTATAGTTCCCTGGCAACTGGCAGAGGGTGGATTTTATTTAACCTGTGACTGCCTGCTCCAGGCCTTGAGCCCTCCCCAGGCTCTCTCGTGGTGCTACCAAAGGGCCAATTTAGTTATCTCAAAGAGAAAGTTGTCCAAATTTGCCATTGCAAACACCAGAAGGAGTCTGGTACACTTCCTCATTCTCCCCTTCGCTCTAGCATTTAGAATGTCCACAGTAATAAGGTATCTTGCCCTGCTCTTTTCTACTTCCGTGCCGGTCTCCTTCCTCCCTTGTATCTTTTCCTACTTATTTATATACCCACTATTTCTGTACTCCTGTGGCGAGCTGAGGAGAGGAAGAACCTCAAGGAGATGAGTATCGAGATTTACAGATGCTGGATTAGTCACGCACTAATCACCCTTCTCTCAGGCTTCCCAATACCTCTCCCAGTCTGCCGAGTACAGCTGCAGTCTGCTCCATGGCGTCACAGGTACAGCTCAAGATCTGTCCTGGCGGTGTGCTAAGTGGTTCACAGCGGGCTTGCTTCTCTAGGTGTGGGCCTGGGTCTGATCTGGTCTCTGATGGGTCTTTGGACTTGGGGATGTGAGTCCAACTTGACAATGGCATGGCCTTAGTTGGTAAGCATCATGGCCAGCCTGAAGTGGTCTCGTACTCAGCTAATATGCCCTATCTACGTTGGGAGGAGTGGTACCTCCTCTTAGCCAATGAGGTGTCAGGTTATATCACTCATTTTACACTATGCTTATCATTATGTTCAGGTGGACAGCTTATGTCATTTCTTATCCTAGCAAGCACACTATTTCACTTATCACTACCAACAGGGCAACCTCTTACCTGTGAACCACACTTAACATCTTGCTGGCCAAGCATGCTATGGAAGCGACTCAACATCTCCAGTGTTCTTCCTTTCTGAAGTGGTTTCGCAGTGTTGAGATGGTGTCTCTCATTTTTGGGGTCACTTTTGTTGGAAGGACCCTGCTGTTTGAGGTTTCGGTTCTCCCAGTCTGGATAGCCATCCCGGAACTCCCCAGTAGGTGTAGGACTCCCTCTCCCTAGCAGGGCCTCCGGCTCTCTGCCTGACTCCATCTGGGGAGCGTCTTTAGACACAGATACTCCTAACCACATTTGATATATATATCATATATATATATGGCCCTTGACACAGCTCCCTGCCATCTATAGGATAATTCAACACTATGTTCCTGTTTCGTATGATAGGAATGTGTGGCCAAATGCAAATCAAGCATCCTTAAAGTTCCTTGTTTCAACCAATTATGAACACCTGTCCTGGAAACTACCCCCTCCCCCCCTCCCTAAGGGCTATACAGCCTTTGTTCTCCCTGAGTAAAGTTGAACTAGTTCTTGGAGTGGTTCCCTGAGTGTTTGATCTCTACCGTGCTTATGGCCTTCCAAAACAAGCCAGGCGTGGTGGCGCACACCTTTAATCCCAGCACTTGGGAGGCAGAGGCGGGCGGATCTCTGTGAGTTCGAGGCCAACCTGGTCTACAAAGTGAGTCCAGGACAGTCAAGTATACACAGAGAAACCCTGTCTTGAAAAAACAAGCAAACAAATAAACAAAAAACCAAAACAAACAAATAAAAACCAATACACCTTGTGTCTAGACTCCTTGTGATAATGTCTTTATTCATTTGATCATGTGTTCCCTATCTGTTATGTGTCAGGTACAAGGCCAGCCATTAGGGGACAGGTAAATGAGAAGAATACCATTCTCGGGGACTCTTGAATATGCTGGCTTTCTACTCTGGCCCCATCATCTATCACTATGAAACCCCCTTTCCTCTACACTCTGGACAAGGACTGATTGTTATAATAATGCTTAAGGCCATGGCAACATAGCTGATATAAAGGAGGGAGGTTTATTGTGGGAAAGGAGGAGGCAGGAGAGGGACCAGGGAGGGAGAGAGAGGAGGGTGCCGTGACAGAGAGAGAAAGAGACTGGGAGAGACAGAGAGTGAGTGAGTCAGAGAAAGGGAGCACAGGGTGGTGGGGTAGGCCCTTTTTATCCTGCGCACACCTGGTGGCTCACATGGCGGCCCACCTGGCGGTGGCAGATGATGACATGAGAAGTTAGTAACTTCTATAGAAGTTAGGACCCTGAAAGGCAGGCTAGTGGGATGCCTGTATGCTAACACTGGTAGTCTCTGACACTCCAGGGATTCCCCACCAGTCAATCAGGATTCCCAGGATGGAGAGTATTGACTCCTTATCTAGTTCCTTATCTCTTCATTGGGAGCTGAGGTTCTGTGCAACAGCAGATGTTAGCATATTGACCTCTGCTGAATCTGCAGCCGAAGATAACATGGGGAGAGATAACAACCCTGCATTCTCTGTTCCTTGGGTTGTCACCGCTTTCTGCTGCCATGAGAACGTACCACAGTTCTTTTTTTTTTTTTTTAATTGAAAATAGATTCCGCCCCCCCCCCCCCAATACAATGTATTTCTGTTACATTTCCCCTCTTTCAACTCCTGGAGCCTCCCACTTCCGTACTTACTCAAATCCACACTCTTTCTTTTTCTCATTAGAAAACAAATAGGCATCTTAAAACAACAGCAACACATAAAATAAAAACAAAATAAGATAGAATAAAAACAAACCAGTGTAGGACAAGACAAACAAACAAACAAATGGGGGAAATAAAAAGCCAAAGAAAGCCGGTGTGGTGGCGCACACCACACATTTAGCCTTTAATCCCAGCACTCAGGAGGCAGAGGCAGGCGGATCGCTGTGAGTTCGAGGCCAACCTGGTCTACAAAGTGAGTCTAGGACAGCCAAGGCTACACAGAGAAAAACCTGTCAAGGGGGAAAAAAAAAGAAAAAGAAAGAAAAAAAAGAGCCAAAGAAAAAAGAAAATGACACGCATACACACACATATACACACACACATTTGCACACACAGAAATACCATGAAAACATAAAGTCAGAAACCATAATAAATAAGTGAAATACCTATAAAGGTTAGACAGTACAGAGGTTCCTCCATCTTGTATTTTTGCTGAGATCATTTCAGGTTTAAACTAGTATTTTATCTCTTTGATGGAGAATCTCATGGAAAAGTATCCACCCCGCTCCAGCAAACCCATTAAGTGCCAATTTAGATGCTAGGACATGGTTTCTATCTTCAAAAAACCCAGTCTTCTGGACACTCAGGGGCTTCATCTATGTCCCTGAACACCTGACTGCAGTCCTGGCCAGTTGGAATAAAGACTTTCTTTGTTTTTTAGATTTATTTATTATGTACACAGTGCTCTGCCTTCACATATGCCTGTCCGCCAGAAGAGAGCATCAGATCACATTATAGATGGTTGTGAGCCACCATGTGGTTCTTGGGAATTGAACTCAGGACCTCTGGAGGAGCAGACAGTGTTCTTAACCACTGAGATATCTCTTCAGCTCTGGAATAAAGACTTTCAATTGGCTATAAACCGTGTCTGAGTGGGTCATCGCTGGTGGACTACCCTTAACATTATGAGACATAACATAAGAGACTTCCAAAAATATAAACAACAGAAGCTTGTACTCACTGATGTGGAGGCTCAAAATGAGTGGGTGCTAGGGCCAGGCAAAGGGGCGTCCTTGCGGCATCACAGTAATGGTAAGAGGACAAGGCTGCACCCGTGAAATGGGAAGAAGGGGACAGCAAGCTTCCCCCTTTCATCAGCAGCCCACTTGCACGGTAGCTGACCCACTGTCAATATAACGTCACTAATCTACACACACAGGCAGAACGCTGACAGGCTAGTGGTTTCTCAAGGCTCCACTTTCAGTTCAGTTATAACGGCAAGTGCATCCCAGCATGAGCTTAGGAGTGGACATTCAAACTTGCTCTGACGTGCCTGGGTTCACCAGACAGCACCTTACAAAGCAGAGGACAGCAGTACAGGCTCATAATCCCAGCACTCAGGAGGCAGAGACAGGAAGAGTGTGAGCACAGCCTATCTGGCTATAGCAAACCTGTTCTTAATAAAACGAAACGCTGGAGAGATGGCTCAATGGTTAAGAGCACCAGCTACTCCTGCAAAAGGTTCTGAGTTCAATTCCCAGCAACCACATGGTGGCTTGCAATCATCTATACTGTGATCAGATGCCCTCTTCTGACATGCAGGGGTACACGCTGTTAAAGAACTCATGTACATAAAATAAAAATAAATCTTAACAAAACAAAACAAAACACAGCAGTGTTTTCGGCGGTAGATGCAAACACCTGTGAAGAGGCATGCAGCAGTAAGTTATATCCAGGGAATGGAATTAAGTCAAGACACTGCAGAATCAAAATGTTGCTAGCGTTCTCTGTCTCCTTCAATGGCCCTTCCCCAGGCCTGGAACCAAGCTGAGTTTAGACTTGGAAGGCTAAAGCAGGTAACACTGTGTTGCCTATTTCCTCTCCAACCATAGTTTCATTGGTGCTCAGAGCAGAACACAAAACAAAATGTTATCATTTAAATAAATAGAGACAACAGATCTGACTGCAGAGATTTATTATAGAAGCATGTGGAGAGAAGGAAAAGGGGAAGGGGTGTCCCCTAAGGGGACAGAGAGAGAGAGAGAGAGAGAGAGAGAGAGAGAGAGAGAGAGAGAGAGCGCGCAATGGAGGGCAGGTTTGTCCTTTTATCCTTGGCCCCTGATGCACACCTAATGGCAAGCAGGTGATGATGCCAGAGGTTGCTAAGCAACCTAGAAACATGTTCCTTATATGCCAACACAAAATCCTGAAGATTCCCTTTACATGGGACTTATGACCAGGGGGAGGACCTGCTTTGGTCTGCTGTGCTTCAGAGGAGAGGGAAAAATCAAAGTGGCTATGTGAAGTTATAGGTTGCTGTGTGCCAGCACATTCGTAGTAAGAGGTCATTTAAAAATGTTCAACCAAGCATAAGTAATGCTCACATGTAATAAATGTGATAGTCAGGTCAGGTTTTAGGCCTTCTTAAAAATCTTTTCCCCTGCTGGACACACACCTTTAATCCCAGCATTCGGGACGCAGAGGCAGGTGGATCTCTGAGTTCAAGGTCAGCCTGGTCCACAGAATGAATGCCAGGACAGCCAGGGTTACACAGAGAAACTCTTTCTTGAAAAGCAAAACAAACAAAAATACTTCCCAATAGAACTCCACTCCCTTTATTATTTTTTTTAACCTATAATTTTTATAGCCTCTGGAGAAATGCATATATGTTTGCAATGAAATGTAATTATATTTCCATATTTCCCTCCTCCAACTCTCCCAATCCTCCCAACACCTACCCTTCCCAATTTCATAGTTTTTTTGATAACCCACTAAGTCCAGGTAGTGCTATCCCCCTAAGTACATGTGTGTTGGGGACATCCATTATATCATGTGCCTGCACATATACAAACATACATTCACACACACAAAAAAAGGAAAAGAAGTACATAAAGTAGATATTTAAACAGAATATTTACTGGTAATAGGTCATAAAGAAATTTATTTTAAAACAAGTCTTTACTACATATAAGTATACCATTTGATAAAGTGGAAAGCAAGCTGCATACTAATGAGATGAATGTGCTCACGATTTTACATAAAGAATTAAATCCTGGCTGAGAATTTGAAACTGCAGCGTATAGAGTATCTTCAACATTTTTCAGAGTTGATACGTATTTTGATTTTCTACTCATCAGTCCTGAGAATTCTGTTTTGCATAAATATGCAATTCAAAACCTGCAGAAGTCTGCTTAGGACCAGTTCAAAAATTGTTGAAAATTTTGTTCTAATCCCAAGACAAACTTCACTTAACTATTTTTTTTAAAAATAAAACTTAAATCAGCAACCTATACAGCGTTAAAAGAAAAATCAACAGATCTTACGTAATAGAGCACAAAGATATAGTATTTTGATATTAATATGCCAAGGGATGATAGGAGGAAAGTATTAGAAGTCTTTGTTTTCCATATTTAGCCATTATATTTCTGTAAAGGCTAAAAACACCTTGTACGCATTGTGAAAACATTGCAATCAAGGTATTTGGGGCAGGTTTTGTTGGAGGCGCACAGGGTAAGGCCATGAGCAATTCCGTGTGTGGTGGTCTGAGGCAAAGCTGAACTGAAGTCACTTGATACGGCACCCACAGCCAGCGCAAGTACCCAGAGTAACACATTACTTTTTGGTTGCTGTGAATTCAAAAAGCTTTCTCTGTGCTCCCAGTTTTCAGGGCCCTTTCCCCGACATTCAGTGTGTGTCACGACCCAGCATTTTAAGGAGCTTGTTTTTACTTCATGTTGTTTGTATTTTCCTGGAATTTCAGTGCTAGCCCTGCTAGGTAAGTTGAACTTGTCTGGGAGGGAAGGGAATGGCTTAGTTTTTGGAACTCTGGCTAATGAAGGAGGCTTATGCAATCGATCCTGGAGTGAGCGCCCTTTGTGTCAGATTTTCTTATCTGCCTCCAATAGCGCGATTCATTTCCATGTGAGAAGTCATGGAGCTAAAGATCACTTCACAAGTAAGGTCTTCTGAGAAGAGGTGGCAGGTTCCACCGAGGCTCACGATCTGAACAGGAGTTGAGTCTGTGCCCTACTCTGAGCTGAGCGTGTGACCCTAGGTGGTTAATTCCATTGCTTAACCCTAACCAACTTTACTCCTACTGATTAGAAAGGGCCCAACTGATACAAAGGCTGATTCTCATTGAAAGTCATGTCCAGGCAATTATCACAGCATTTTGTTTGTTTGTTTGTTTTTTGGTTTTTTGAGACAGGGTTTCTCTGTGTAGCTTTGACTTTCCTGGACTCGCTTTGTAGAACAGGCTGGCCTCGAACTCACAGCGATCTGCTTGCTTCTGCCTCCCAAGTGCTGGGATTAAAGACATGCGCCACCACATGGTTTTTAACTCAAAGTCATGTTAAAGAACTACCATCTATTGGAGTTGGGTAAATAAATTTTAGCCTAGCCATACTGTAGATTGCTATTAAAAATTATGTTTAGGGTGGTATTTGGTGACATGGGAAACATTTAGAGACAAAATTAAGTAGAAAAAAAACACCCACTAAACAAGCTAGAATGATGTGCCTTCTAATTACAAATTACATTAACATCCTGGCAGATGCTAGAGTTCTTAGAGGGAAAACTATTGGTCTTGGGTCACTGGGCCCAGTTAGTGCCTGCATCAGAATCATACCCTACAAGGACACCAGGCTTCATTGGTTAGTGCGTCACTTTTCTCATGGCCACTAAGGAGTTGGTATCTATGAAGTAGACTGTAGTAAACCTGTATCTCTTCTGGGACTATCCCAAAGTTCTAGAAAAGGGACTTTTTGTAAGTGGCCCATCATGGTGAAGGTTGAATTCTTCACAAAGGAGCTGAGGAGATTAAGGGTGTTCTGGACTGTTTCAGTGTTGAAGGGGTATGTCCTGGTGATGACTTGAAGACAAACAGGGAGATTCATTAAATGTTAATAAATTATCCTCCTCACCACCCTTGAAATTAAAATAAAATAACACTAACATTTGCATATGTAATGTATGCATATAGACACATGGATATTGATATAGTTATTTAACAGTCAGGAGCTGAGTCCTTTATGTGCCTGAGCCAGGGCCTCCCTGATAGGCCACACACAGGCAAGGCCCTGAGAATAAATACATTCAATATCCACAGCTGGTGTTCTTGGCTGCCCCATGGCTTACATTTTTTCCCCTCCTCGTACTTCTGTATCTTTCTGATTCCGCACTAAAAGTCAACCCTTTTCAGAGAAAGAAAAGGATGATTTTTTTTTTCCCAGTGTCCCTGAACAGGAGAAGATAGTCTGACATACTCGAAGGCTTCTGCCTAGGGACCAGCCAGCTGACTTACCCCATAGTATGACATGGACAGGTGACCTTCCTCTACAAGCCCCACTTCCTCTCTGACGTGAGCTTGGTTTGACTCAGGTGATACCCACAGTCCCTCAGCTCTAATGCCCCGACAATCTCACAGCAATTGCAGGGGATTCAATGGTGACATGAATTTCAACAGAAGCAAATTCACAAAGCACTGTGTCCTCCACGGTTACCTTGTCCCTAATTCAGAATTAAGTATGGACTCAACCCACTCATAAATATTACCTTTTGCTCATGTATGAATCATTTAATGTTTGATTTATTTATTCATTTACTTATCTTGAGCCTTCTAGATGTCTCCTCTTCACCCTTGGCAGACCTTGGGAGGAAGTGATATGAGATCTTCTCTTTGTCAACAGTTCAGTTGCCTAAATCAGTTTTCCGTCATTTATTTAGCAGTCTCTTCTACTATTCCCAGGCAGGATGCAATGTCCAGTGAAAAGTAAAAGGGACATTTTTGGCCCAAATGGCTTGCAATATGTGGGGACAAGTCATAGAAGCTTAGGAAGCAATATTGGAATGATACCATGGACCACAGCATCCTGGAGTGGTGTTCGCTTGACATGTCCTATGGTATCCACAAAAGGGAGCTGACAGCACCAGGGGAGCCCTTAAGAGAGGACTTTCAAGGGTAAGCAAGATTTATATAAACATGTAGAGGGAGTGCTATTTCTAGCAGAAGAAATGGAGTTGGAGGAAAGGTCATTGGTGTTAAAATTGCCAGATATGGCAGGGCATGGTGGTGCACACCTGTAATCCCAGCACTTGGGAGGCAGAGGCAGACAGATGTCTGTGAGTTCAAGGCCAGCCTAGTCTACAAAGTGAGTCCAGGACAGGCAAAGGTACTGAGAGAAACCTTGGCTTGAAAAACAAAATGACAATGAACAAAACAAATACCAGATTGCCAGATAGAGAAGAATAAATAAATAAATACATGCAATGTCTAGGTAAATTTCAATCTCTCTCTCATATACTATGCAATACTTGGTGTATATTTGTAGTAAAGATTGTTTTTTTCTTTTTTTTTTAATCTGGAAAGAAAGTGGTCCTGAGTGTCCTGCATTTGTACCTGGCACTCCTAGTCAGAGTATGTTCCTGGGATTATGTTAACATCCAAGAAACTCATGTTTCCAATGTGGACCACTGAAGTTGTTACCTCACTATCTGGATGGGTGACTCGGTGGTAAAGATGATGTGACTGATGGTGAAGATGATGTGATTGCTGTAAAGTAGTGAAGATGATGTGATGGTGAAGATGGTGTGATGGCCTTATAGTGGTGAGGATGACGTGATTGATGGTGAAGATGACTGATGTGATGGCCTTACAGTGGTGAAGATGATGTGATTGATGGTGAAGATGGTTGATGTGATGGCCGTACTGTGGTGAAGATGAAACGGTCTTGCACAGGACCCGAGTTCAGTTCTCAGCAGCCACATTGAGGACAGGGTGCTCATTAGTGCCTGTAACTCTAGCTTTAGGGGATCTAATGCCTGTGGCCTCCAAGGCCCCTGGCATTCAAGTACACATAACCACTTGTAAGACATACACAAATAATTAAAAAATAAAAATAAAACCTTTTTTTCTTGTTTTTTGTTTGTTTGGTTGGTTGGTTTCTGTTTTTGAGACAGGGGTTCTCTGTGTAGCCTTGGCTGTCCTGGATTCACTTTGTAGACCAGGCTGGCCTCGAACTCACAGAGATCCGCCTGTCTGTGCCTCTCAAGTGCTGGGATTAAAGGCATGCGCCACTGCTGCCCGGCCTTGTACTGCTTTCAAAACGAAGTTCTTCCTATTGACACATGTATGTTTTGAGCTATCAGGACGAGGAAATTCAGTATTATCAAAGCAAAGTGGCCACCTGTCATTCTTTATATTGGAAAGCTGCCTCTCCATTCAAAGCTCACAGCTCACAGAATTCACTGCCAAGTGCAAGGATTTGGTCTCCACCTTTGCACCAGATGGCTCATTCACATCTTCTATCTTTGCATTTTACATGGAATAGTAATATTATTTTTCTCTGCTATGACTATTTCACCCATTTCACCTCCTTTCCAAATGTTACTGACCCTGTAACTCCTGAATAGTTGATAGAGTTGATCAAATCCTCTATTCTGCTTTCTCCAGAAAAAAAGAAAGAAAGAAAGAAAAAAAATGTTGGGCCCAGTGGCACACGCCTGTAATTCCAGCACTCAGGGAGGCAGAGGCAGGCAGATCTCTATGAGTTCAAGGCCAGCCTGGTCTACAATGCAAGTCTAGGATAGCCAAGGCTTCACAGAGAAACCCTGCCTCAAAAAACCAAAAAAGAAAGAAAGAAAGAAAAAAAAAGAAAGAGCGAAAACTCAGACCTATGCTTGTGCCTCGGTAGCAGGTAGACTGGAAACAGCCTAGTCTCCTTTTGTGAAGTTATCCATCTTCCAAATGAGAAGGGTGTTTTATCTTTCTTCACCACACGCACTGTAGGTGAGGGATCACACCTGCCCTCCGCAACGCCAGTGCACATTGGCACGGCATCAGCTTTATGCAATAAGGGGGAAGGATTTGGAAATGTCTTCCTTGCCATTTATGCTTGCTTATACAAAATAAATCCCCTCTGTTCAAGGGTGTTGAGAAGAGGTCATTCATTTGCTTCCACTGAGTTGCTCACTCAAACTCTTTACTCTTGCACCAATCCTTCCTGACCTCTGGTCGACCAGAATGCTTGCGTGGGACCACTAATGCCACTGAAGGTGGCCATTGACATAGGCCAGGATGCCCAGAAGAACAGCTTCTTGGCTATCAGTCTGTCCCCAATGGACGTTGGATGTAAGTATAGTATCTGTATATTGCCTGCTCTGGACCAAAGCTGCTTAAACTAGAATCCACAGGCTAGTCCCGACTGCAGCATGCCTGCAGCTCCTTCCAGATCCCAAGCTCCTGAGATTCTAACCTGTTTCATTGTGTATCCATCTTTGGATGCATTAGGGCTGACGTGGCCTTCAGCCTCTCTCCTCAAGAGTAAATATACTTTTCCTACTTCGTTCTGATGCAAACATAAAAAGCAGCTGCACTGGGTGTGGTTGCGCACGCCTTTAATCCCAGCACTCGGGAGACAGAGGCAGGCGGATCTCTGTGAGTTCGAGGCCAGCCTGGTCTACAAAGCAAGTCTAGGACAGCCGAGGCTACACAGAGAAACTCTGTCTCAAAAAAACAAAAACAAAAACAAAACAAAACAAAACAAAGCAGAAAGCAGCTGCTTGTAGCCATTGTGTTCAGCTTCACCAGACATCAGTTAGCCCGGGTGTTTTTATTCTGGGGGAGAACATAGGAGTGAATAAATGGAAGCCAAGTTACTCTTTAGAAGAGACTGTCATCGTGCCTTTGGATCTTTTAAAAGTCCCAACTTTCCCAGCTAGCCCTAACCTTTAACCTACCTGATGCCTCATGAACACAGCACACCTAAGGAGGTGACAGAGCAGCTGCCTGAGGGAACATAGACTCTGGCTTTTAGGTCAGGCCTGTGCTTTGGCAGCATAGAACCTCGTTTGGCAAAGGCCGTGTATTTCTTTTGTCTGTATGGAAGCCAAGGAGAAGAATTAAGGAACATAAATTCTGAAAGATTAGATTGGATTCGAATAAGGCAGCTGTTGTTTTTGCCAGAGTTTAAAAGGCATTGCAAAGGCCACCGGACCCGGTTCTGTTTTATTTAGGGATTTCCCCCTTTCCGCTTTGAACACTGTTGCTCTTGTTTTTCCTCTGCCACCTCATACACGTGTGTCCCAC
>OU015752.1:32030414-32051100 GCA_907169655.1 Acomys percivali
ACTGACTGACTGACACCTGTGGTAGCCATCTTTCCCACTGACTGACACCTGTGGAAGTTGCCAGTGCCTCTAAGCAGGTGTATTTGAAGCCAGACTAGGTTCTTTCACCTCAGAAAAAGGAGGCAAAAGTGGAAGAGATGGCACCACAAAGTCAGAGGCATGAGAGAATTCTCCAGCAGGGGTGTTGGGCAGTCAAGGCATTAGGCTTATATAAAGTCTACATAAAGAGGGCATTGTTCTTGCCAAGTCAGGAAAGGCCACAAGTCCCTTGGGGCTCAGACAATGGGCAGATGGGTGTGAGATGGAGAAGGTTAAGGCAACCCGGAAGGATTCTTATTTCAGGCCAGGTAAGCAGGAACCTGTTTGTCTTCCTGTTTGTCCTCTCAGAGGGAGAATAGGAGAGGAAGGAAGAACGAACCTGAGAGGAAAAAATCCCTGTGGTTCTCTTCCAAGGAGGCATCCAGAGCGCCTGTTGTGTTGTAAATGGAAGAGTAAATCCCTTTGTGAAGTTATTCTGCCAGAGGTGTGCCAGATTAAAGAACTAATTATACTCCAAAGGCCTTGGAGGTTAAGGCCCCGTAGGAGGGGCTCCCAGAAAGCTAGCCAGAGGAGCAGGTGGGGGGAGGGAGGGAGAGAGAGAGAAAGGGAGAGGGAGAAGGTGAGGTGGAGGAGGGAGAGGAGGCGGGTGAGGAAGGAGGAGGGGAAGATGGCTAGGAAGTAGAGAGGGAGAGCAGAGGACCTCGCTGGCCAAGTGCTTTCGTTGGAAATTGGGGCACTCTGCATAGCATAAGGCTCGAGGACCTTCACTGATGCTTTTGGATTCTCTAGACTACAAGAGTCAGGAGAAAGCAGAAAAGGAAACGTGTGGGCAAGACAGAAGGACACGTTAGCACTGGGGCCCCTGGTGCTGGAACTCTGAATGAGGTACTCTAAGCCTATTCGTGGGGACCCCTGAGGCGTCGGGGAAACAGGAAGTTTCAAAAACTAACAAGAACCTGTGTGCTCTGCCTTAGAGGATGAATCTCTAAGGTAGAGATCTGGCTTCACCTGTCTGCGGCGCGGTGAGGCGCGCAGGGCCGGGGAGGGGGCGCTTGCACTATATACACTGGCGGGCAGTTGCAGTGTGAGGTGAGTGTCTGTGGGCGAGGAAAGTGTGTAACGCCTGTAAAGTAGCTGCCCTCTGCCTAGATACTCGCAGCTATCACAAATACGCTGAGCTGCACAGCAGTTTTCAAATACTGCAACTGAGCCAGCCACTGCCAGAACCTGTACATTAAGAGCGGAAGGTCTACCTAATCTTTTTCTGTGTGGTTTTGTGTACTCTTCCAAGTGGAGAGAAACTTGTTAGGGATGGGGCTAGAGTGGACCGAGGCTCAGAGTATCTTGAAGCCCTGGGGGCGTCCTTATGGGGGCGGGGGTCGAGGGTAGGTTTGGGGAAGTGTCTTCTGTGAACTGAACTTTCTGTTTGTGGTGATGGGGGGGAATTGAGCCAAACACCTATCACATGGGCTTCACACTCGGCTCCACCCCCAGCCGCGTATAGACCTTTAGCCTTGGGTTTCGGCTCCTGGCCACATGTTTATTGCCTTCTGGGAAAAGCCAACCCTGCCCTAGACTCCAAAAGTGTTTGTTTCTCTTTCTCTCCTCTAAGTCTTTAGGTACTTTTGTGAATTGAATGCATTTCTAATTCTCCATTAGTCTTTATTAAAGCTCAAATGATATGGCTGTGTTTAGAAGGCATCGCTGGGAAGCCAGTGCAGGTCTGGATAAAGGGTTACTAAGCAGATGTAGTGGAAATAGCCCTCAGGGATAGGCTCTCAGGGTGGGGGCCTGGTTTTACTATTGCATCTGAGGAGGTGACTCTGATGTCCCCTCTTAGGCGCCAGGCACCTGCTAGTCACTCATCTTTCAGACTTATGTGGCTGTCCTAGCAAAGAAGCAGATGAAGACTCGATGACCCCAAATTTTCCCCCTCAATTTTAAATTATGTTTCATGCATGTGGGGGGGCATGCATTCGCCAGGGCAGTTCTGGGGAGACCTGAGGACCACCTAAGCCAATCTTCTCCTTCCACTCTGTGGGTCCTAGAGATCAAACACCAGCCACCAGACTTGGTGACAATTGCCTTTACCTGCTGAGCCATCTCAGTGTTGTCCCCTCAGATGGGTTTCAATTTAGCTCAAATGGGAGAATTTTAGACAATAGGCTAGAGGTGAATACATGAGACCAGCTCGCCCTCATGTCTCAATGTACGATATTGCTGTGTAGGAAGGCCCCTGAAAAACATTTGGCTCCAGCATATGAAGAGAATATTCTGTGCCCCCTGCCCTTAGGAAGGGAACAATGAGATTCAAGGTCTTTTAGTGAGGTCTTTTCGTAATTTTTGCAGTACCAGACTTTGAACTCAGGGTTCCCGTTGTCTTCTATTTTATTTTATTTATTTATAACAGGGTCTCATGTCGATTGGGCTGACTTCAAACTTGCTATAGCTTAGGATGGTTTAAACTTCTGAGCCTTTTTTGCCTCTGTCTACTGAGTGCCTGCCTTTAGTTGTGCATAACCATGCCCAGTTTGTGCTGGGCAGGGGAACAAGTCTTGCACTCAGTGCATAACAAACGCTCTACTTCTTGAGCTACATCCCCAGCCCCAGGAGGGAAAGACAGACAGACAGACACGTTCTCTTATTTTTCCTTAGTCGATAACGAAGTACAGCACATTCAGATGGCTTCATCTGGGCCTCACATTTCAAGATTGCAGCTCCAGTGTCCCGAGTCCTGAGTGTTAGCTCACAAGCCTATCTGTTAGCCTGCCTCTAGGTTACTTAGCAACCTCTGATGCCACCACTTGGGATCCAGGAAAAAAGGTCCGCCAGCCATCCCAAGGCTCTCTTACTGTTCTTGTTCTCTCGCTCTGCCTGTCGCCCTCCCACTTTGTCTCTCTCAGGGCTCACTCAGACTGTATCTTCTCTCTCTCTCTTCCTTGCCCTTCTCACAATAATAAACTTCCTCATACTTCACCTGTTCCGAGGTGTATCACCTGGTGCTAGGTGTATCATTTCATCATGTTAGCACCAAAGATGTCTGCGTTTGTACTGAGATAGTTCACTGAATTAGTCTCTTCTCCTGTCTTGTCTCAAATTGTTTTATTTAGCTGCAACTATTTAATATATATATGTGTGTGTATGTGTGTGTGTGTGTGTGTGTGTTCTTCACTTTTCAGTCTGGAGTTCAGCCCGACCTCAGATGGATGCTTTGAATTCTGTACTACAGTTATTTGTTTCTTGTTGTGGGCCACAGTGTGCAGACCAGTTTTCATCATATATGTGTGTATATATATATTTATGTGTGTGTGTGTGTATGTGTGTGTGTGTATGTGTGTGTTCTTCACTTTTCAGTCTGGAGTTCAGCCCGACCTCAGATGGATGCTTTGAATTCTGTACTACAGTTATTTGTTTCTCGTTGTGGGCCACAGTGTGCAGACAAGTTTTCATCAGCTTGTGAGCACTGACTCTGTACATGGCTTCCAAGTTTCCTATCCAGTGACGTCAGATGGACTTGGCCACACTGAGAACCTTAACAATGCAGAAATGGGCAGTGGCTTCAGGACAGTACATTGGGTAAGAGGACACGGAGGAATGGGAATCGTCGATATTACCAGCAAGCCACTGGGCCTCGGCCTCACTATACTCACCTAGGGAATTTTGCAGGCAGCTTATGTCACTTGGGCAGAAACACAGAGGTGACAGAACCAATTGTTCACCACTGGCTGATTTGGTCACTTGGCATGGAAGTCACCTGGAATCACCTTGTTCTTGCCGTATCTGCCATCATTCCTGCTGTCTAATCAAACCAGCCCTTGAGTCCTGCTGACCGTGCCTCACCTGTAACTTCTGTGATATATACACCCATATCGGCCCTTTCACCCTTAACCTCATACTGGTGGCCATGGTCTCTTAACCTCCTAATAAACCTCATCTGCTATGTATGTTCCCTTCTTGGCCATTCTCCTGACCATAACGATCTTTCTAGATGTGCATCTGTTCAATTACTCGCATTTTACGGAGCCTTCGCTGTACCAGCTCACCTTATAGAACAACCCATTCCTGTGTCTCACGAAGCTCTTTCTGTCAGTTGAGTCCTGCACACTGACCTCACAGACAATTTGGGGACCCCGAGTTCAGCTCAGAATGGGCTAGGCTCCTTCTAGCATCCAGCCCCTCTCCTACCCGCACCCCGACCCCCTTTACCTAGTCTCCCAGCATCTTTGAATCCAGCCTCTCTTGAGGCATCAGGCTGACTCTTTTTCTTTTTTGTTTTGTTTTTATTTTTGTTTTTTGAGACAGGGTCTCTCTGTGTTAGTCTTGGCTGTCTTGGACTCCCTTTGTAGACCAGGCTGGCCTCGGAACTCACAGCAATCCCCCTGCCTCTGCCTCCTGAGTGCTGGGATTAAAGGTGTGTGCTGCCATGCTGGCATCAGGCAGACTCGTACATGCCTCTGAGTCTGAGCTCACTGACCTAAAAGGAGACTTCCTCTACTATGCTCTTAGCAACCTGGGCAACCTCATCCTGAGAACAGCGCGTAAAGACAGTGCTGTCTGACAACGCACTGGGTAAGGGGCTTGAGAATCTCACCATGGAGTGTCCGACCTTCAGCGCTTACAGTCCAGGTTGGATTGGATGCTTTCCTATGCCCCAACCTATGGATCTCAAGCTCCCATTACTTGGGAAAAAAAAAATCTTGTGTAGCCCAGGTTGGCCTGAAAACCCTCTGGCCTATGCATTCTGAGTGCTGGGGCCTGAGGGGTGAGTCACTCAGCTATCTCATACTCTTAGAGCAACACAGCAGAACAACATCAAAAGTCCAGAGTTTAGACTTAGTAGATGCTGTGGGTACTTTTTGGAGCTTGCTGGCATTGAGATGCTACTGTCTTAAGTTCCCATAAACCAAGACCACATGGGTCATGTATAGGTCAGTTTTTTTTTCCTAACACTTGCTAGCTATGGACAAGGCTTCCACGGTCCTCCAAGAGTCTGTGCAATTAGGCTTTAAAGTCAGAGATGGGCCAGGGATGTGGCTTTGAGGTCAAGCTTGTGCTTAGCACTCGTGAAGTGCTAGGTCCCATACCCCCCACTACAAAGTCAAAAAATGAGACTCAGGGCTTTTCCAAGATTGATTGATGAATCGGATGCTGAGGCATTTCTGTATATGGGACAGATGCATGGTACATTTGGGATTTAATGTTACAGTGAGAAATGGCAACACCGAAGACCTGATTTGTTTTAAAGGATCAAGCCCGGATTAAAATCAGAGTGGAGCCAGTGTATTCAGAGTGCCGTTCAACGTTCAACCAAGGAAACAATACAGTGTTTCTTTAACAGTGGCCAGAGAGGGAGGGGTAGGACTGGATTAAGGTAGGATTGATAGACACGGCCGCTTCTCTCTCCTGTGCCACTCCCCATCTGCCACACTCTAGTGGTTAAAACAATTTCCAATTGCGATCCCCTAAAATAAAGCTTAATATATTCACATCTGGCGGGTTTCCTGCCCTAGTTTATGCCTAGCGTTGGCCTTCATTTTTAGCAAACTATTCTGTGATTGCTTTGTGTTGCTTTGCAAGTGTTTCTGGCTGGGGATTTGTGGCTCTGCTTGATTGCATTGTGATTGTGTTTGCGAGTGACAGAGCAGAGAGGAAGTCTGAAGGCTGTTTTTATCTCCTGTCTGTGTGGGTACCAGCCCTGGCTGCAGATCAAAAATCAGCTGAGCAAGTTCTTAAAATACAGGTTTTTGAGCCCTGCTGCCCAGATCCAAGGAGCAGAGGATTTGGAGCGAGTTAGGCCATTTAGTTGGAGGGTCACCCCAGGAGGTCAGTGCACAGGTCTAGGCTGCCTGTGGACATGGATGGTTTGAGAGGCCGAACAAGGAGGCTCTTTTGCAGCCCAGGAGTTTAAGATCGACCTGGGCAGTGACTGTGCAGGCAGTCACTCTCTGTTCTGTCTAGACTTCTGGAAGTTGCTTGCCTGCGCTTCCTTCACATTAGATAGTATTTCCTTCTTGGGTCTCTGATGGGGTTGAAGACTAGATATCCACAGTGTTACTATAAGCTTTGGTTTAAGATTTTTCTTAATTTCTTTTCTTTTCTTTTTTCTTTTTTCTTTTTTTTTTTTTTTTTGGTTTTTCAAGACAGGGTTTCTCTATGTTATCTTGGCTGTCCTGGACTTGCTTTGTAGACCAGGCTGGCCTCGAACTCCCAGTGATCCACCTGCCTCTGCCTCCCGAGTGCTGAGATTAAAGGCATGTGCCACCACGCCCAGCTTGATAATTGTAATTTCTAATGAAGAGACTTTAGAAAACTTTAGACACTAGGAAAGGACTCACTCTGAGAGGATAGTGGAATACTTTCTCCAAGATTATCAAGTGCAAAAGGATTGGATTATGTACTTGATTCCTGATGATTCTGTATATATGTATATTTATATATGTAGTTCTTATTTTTTGCCTATTATTTATTTATTTTTTAATAGAAAAGGGGGGATATGTGGAAGGAATGTGACCTTGCCTTAGGCTAGGCCTAAGGTGAAAGTAGTCTTGGGTGGCTCTACCCCACTGAGATCCCACTGAGACCCCAAAGATCTTAGATAGACTCAGAGAGAGAGAGAGAGAGAGAGAGAGAGAGAGAGAGAGAGAGAGAGAGAGAGAGAGAGTTTCAGCCCTAGACAAAAGACAGGCTCCTGCGACTCTGCCCAGATGGGTATTATACTGCAAAAAGGACCATCGATTAGGAGGAAAAAGACATTGGGGAATCAATTATTATAGGGTGTTGACCAGTGGAGAAGAGGCTGGAGTTTGGGTGAGGAGTGTGCAGACTTCTTCTGTCAGGTAGAGGAGATTCCTGGAGAATTACGCCAAGGGGTTCACCCTGCGGAACTGATACCCAGAAGATGTCATTCTTATTCTCTTTAATCTCTTTTCCCTCCTGTTTAGGAGGATAGTCAGGTTGTAAGTCAGGTTTACTAAATTCATAATAGAGTTTAACTGTTAAGGAACCAGAGCCAACCAAGAGGGGCCATACTTGGCAGAGTGCAGCCAGGACTGCTAACTATGGCTATCTGTCACAAGTCCCATCAGAAACTGGCACTGCAGCAGCTTGTGAGGAATCCCTCCATTTGGGCTGGCCACTGGGGATTTACTCAGTATTTAGAATTTTGAAACATTTTAGTTTAATATGGGAAAATGGCTCAATGATACCAGTGTTTAAGAGGACAGTGACAGAATTTCCATGTCCGTGGGCACTTCTGAGCTAGTAAAGGTCTTTCCCCTATCAATTCTGTTTTGAGGTATTATTTGATCTCATTCCTAAATCCTGTCTTTCTTTTTTTTTTTTTTTGGTCCAGTTTCCCCATTTGATATCTCCCCTGAGCCTTTAAAGTTGTCAAGGTAGTTTTAACCCTCTGGACAGTACAAAATGCTGGAATCTTTTCAGGCAAAAGTATAACATAGCTTTAGTTTAACCAAAGCAAGCTTCTGCAAAAAAACTTTATTATCCTTCCGTCTGTATGCAAGACATCATTAACCCACCCTTCCATCTCCTCTACCATTTCCTATAGGCATATTTTTAAAGCTATTTTTGTCTTTGTTTTTGTTCTTTCTGAGACAAGGTTTCTTTGTGTAGCCCTGGCAGTCCTGAACTCACTTTGTAGACCAGGCTGGCCTCAAACTCACAGAGATCTGCCTGCCTCTGCCTCTCCAAGTGCTGGGATTATAGGCATGCAACACTTCAACTGCTTTTTTTTAGCTATTTAATTTGGATTTTTACACTTCTACATCCCTCTCAACCCTTATTTCATGCTAATCCCTTCCAACCTCCCTACCCATCACTAGGTAGGAGAGAAAGAAGGTTAAAGGAGAAAGGGGGTGTAGACCTCTGTAGGTTACTTCCTGCTGATTGAGGTTTTGGGTTCCTTGGGTACCCAAGGACCTCTGTCGTAATTTTCTTCACTAGAATAATATGGAGAAATCTAATTCTGAATCCTGCTGTTTTGTAATTTAATATAAGAGGTAATTATTATTAGAAAGATAATGTTGCAGATATTGAAAATATTCTGAAGTTTGAGTCTAAGAGAGGGAAAAAAAAGAAAGCTTAGGTGCTTAGACGTTTCTTATCACCTCGCCTATCAAGAGAAGCAAGGCGAAGACGCCAAAGGGATTTTAATGAAACAATACTGGAATCTGTATATGCACTACTGGTGTTTTGTACTGTGAGAAATGCATCTTGTAGTCTTCAAACTGCAATGATGCAGGATGCCGAGAGCACCACGCTGCCTGGAGCAGCAACTTGTGTCAAGTTTAGACGGCGTGTTGGTGCCTGTTGGGGCAAGTCCAATCTTCATTGCCAGAATATCCAGCAAACAGCAATAGCAAATGCAACAGCAAGAGCAGAAATAGGGTGAACCAGAAGCAGGAGCCACAGGCCCCTGGGGCTCTCCCATATATACCCTCTCAAGAGTTCTCAGAATTAAAGTATCTACAGCTGGCAAAAATCACACCCTGGCTACAGCAGGAGACACATTTTAGAAAGCTGCTGTGGACAATCTGAAGCAGCTCCATATCTCATACCTGGGATTAAAACAAATACATATTCACATAACATAACTTAAAAAAAACACTAAGGTTCTTATTTCTCTCTCTCTCTCTCTCTCTCTCTCTCTCTCTCTCTCTCTCTCTCTCTTTCTCTCTCTCTCCTCATATGGAATATGGAGAGATTTATTTGAGGGAAGGAAAAGAGGAGTTAGGGCCTGAGTATGCCATGAGGATAGAGGGAGACAGAGACAGAGAGACAGACAGACACACACACACACACAGAGAGAGGGAGGGAGCAGCCCCTCAGTGTGTAAGAGTCTTTTTATCTTTTTTTTTTTTTTTTTTCGAGACAGGGTTTCTCTGTGTACCCTTGGCTGTCCTGGACCCGCTTTGTAGACCAGGCTGGCCTCGAACTCACAGTGATCCACCTGCCCCTGCCTCCCGAGTGCTGGGATTATAGGCGTGCGCCACCACGCCCGGCCATCTCCCTGGGACTTAATGATGCTATCCTCCCTCATCAATGTACCTCAGCAGAGGATGCCATCATCTCTCTCTTCCTCAGGCTTTGGCTCTGCTTCAGAGCTTATTTTAATTGCTCTTCTGGACCTGGGGCTTTCTCCAGCACAGCTGTAAAGACAGCACTTCCCCTCTCAGCCACTGGCAGGAGAGGTGTTGCACACGGGGCAGCTAAGAGAAGTGGGAGGACCAAGAGACTCAGGTCGACCTGTTCTTTTCCTTTGGTGAGCAATAGCTTCCTTTTTGGAAGAAGGAAATGTCTCCACTGATCATTAGCATAGCCCCATTTCCGCTGAATTTACATTCATGAATTACAATGGTAGGCCATTTCTTTCCTTCCCTCCCCCCTTTCAGGAAAAGCTGTTACCTGGTATTAATCAAACATCTCAGCAGCCTACAGCGATTTGTGTGTTGCTTATAATACAGCAGCTCCGACAGATGGCAGTTTTAGATGATGAGGGGAGCTGACCAGATGGGGAAGGGTAGGCGGGGAGTGGGTAGGTGTCTGGGGGTAAAGAACCTTCCCACGAGAACACTTTGGATAAAAAATAAAAGTAAAAATTAAGAATATACTTGAAATGAACAAGAAGAAAGAAGGGGGCATGGGTAATTGGGAGCTTTTCATGATGGATGTGTGACAAATGGTTTGCACTGTGGCTAAGAACAGGGGTGTAAGTCATATTAGGAAAGGAAAGTGCATTGGACCTGAAGCTGTTTGGCAACAGTGCCACAAAGCACAATGAATGAGGTGGGCTAGGACGAGGAAGCACTCAGGAAATCCATTGTGGCTCTCCCTAGCTACACACATAGCTGTGGTGCCCCAGAGTGAATGTCTAAAGGAAAGGATCCAATAGTATGTGAGGGGCAGACAAAGTGAGGAAATCGGACTTACCTGGTTCCATCCTGGCTCTGTGGCAACTCCCGTTGTCCTGACCTGTGTAACTGTTTGGTTGTGCCTGTGTGCTAGTTTGTTTCTTGTCTGCTTGATGCAAGCTAGGGTCATCTGGGAAGAGGGAACCTCCACTGAGAAAACTGTATCCATCAGATTGCGGATTGATAGGGGAGATCCCAGCCCACCATGGGTGGCCTCACTCCTGGCCAGGTGTTTCTGGATAAACTCTTTCCTCCTCAAACTGTTTATAGTTATAGTCTTTATAACAGCAACAGGAAGCTCAACTGGAAGAACATACAGTCTCTCTTTAATTTTTATAAAAAAAAAAAAGATTTAAAATTTTGTTTTGTTATCAAGACAGGGTTTCTTTGTGTAGCCCTGACTGTCCTGGAACTGCTGGAACCTGGCTGGCCTCGAACTCAACAGAGATATACCTGCCTCTGCCTCCCGAATGCGGGGATTAAAGGTGTGTGCTAACGGAGCGGACCAGCGCAATCTCTTTCTTGAAAGGTGGGCCAGGAGGCTGTAGTGGGAGAAGACTGAGTGGGTACCTGAGACTCCGTGAATCTCAATCAGTGTGCGAAGATACATTGATATCCCTTAAGCTTTTCACTTATGGATGGCTCTTGTACTATAACCCTAGCAGGCACAAGGCATACGCTAGAGTTTTCAAGTCCATTTAATACATAGACTAACGGAGATACAGTTTGCTGTCAGTCTATATATATGCTTTCTTTTTGCACTGTCAGGTGGTGGTGGGGGACGGTGTGTTTACTGGTACACATGAGAACTTTGCCTCCTGAGCCATCAGTGACTCAGACATGAGCAGTGTGGGGGTGAGAGTCAGTAGTGTGAAAACCAGGGATGCTTTGAAAGCCAGCTGGCTTAATGGGAATTGCTGAAGCAGATGACGACTCATTTTGTGTCCCCCCCTCTCCCCCACCTCCCCTTGTTCTTTTGAGAAGGGTCTTAACTGTGTATGTGGCCAAGGCTGGCTTCAAACTCACGATTCTCTTGCTGCCTTCTAGCGCTGGGCTGCCCAGCTGCTTTTATGTTATAGGGGATTAGCCCAGAAGTGGGGGAGTGGCACAGTGGGTTAAGTAACAAGTGATTTCACCAAGGCTCTTTTCTGTTGCTGTAGATATATGAAGGTGAACTGGGCATGGTGGCACGTGCTTGTAATTCCAGCACTCAGGAGGCAGATGCAGTGGGATCCTGAGTTAAAAACCAACCTCGGTTACTTATCAAAGCTCTATTTCAAAAAGGGGGTGTGTTGAATGTTGGAATGTTCCTTCCTTCTTTGATTTTAAGATATCTTCCTCTGACATACCATGAGCACCTTGGTTTCTTCACTTTGGACCTAATGCCAACCACTGATGGCGTGCTGTTATCAGGATATTTCCATATGTGTTCAGACCACGGTTCCTCATCTTAGATCTTTTTATTTCCGGTGGCTTGTGTGGTTGGTGAAAGGCTGCCCCAAAGATGGTTGGAGTCCTAATTATCACAAACTGTGTGTATTCTATTACACGACAAAAGGTCACATGTGGGATTAACATTGCAAACTGTCTGACCGCAACACCCAGGCAGGCTCCGCATCCAACAGTGATCCTTAAAAGTGTGAGAGAAAAAGACCTGGTGGCACAGACCTGTAACCTCAGCTGTTCTGAAGGCTGAGGCAAGAGGATTATAAATTCAAGGACTGCCTAGGCACACACTCAGGCCCTGGGTTCAATCTCTTGTGTTGGACCCTTATGCCCAACTTGGGAAGGGGGTCTCCGTGAGAGACCACATGAGACACAACGCACTGATGCAAAAGTAAAGGTTTATTGCTGATGCGCCAGGGTCCCTCAGCCCTCGGGAGGTGAAGGACCCCCAGTGACTGTTACAGGCTAGTTTTAAAGGCTAAAACCGCAAAGCAGGTGGGGCTGCTTATCAAGCTAGACCATATGGACATTAGGACTTCTGGTGTTGGGAGACATCTTGTGAGGGCTTGGGTGTGGGTCCCTAGGGCGGTTACTGGAAACCATATGGGACCTCTGATATTTGGGAGCTCGCATGTAGCTATTCTGGGAACTAGGGTGGAACTCCTGAGGCTAGGAGTAATGAGAACTGGGAGAAGCCTCTGGGCAGGCAGGGCAAACAAGCGTCTTACATTTTATAATTTTATAGTTTCTCATTGTACCACATACACACCAGAACAAGTGGAAAGAGGAGGCTGTGGGTGAGTCAGACCTACTCAGTGTGAGCAGGACTCAATCTGTTGTGGCTATCTTTGAAAATGAAAGCGAGAGCTATGAGCTTGCCTGGGAAGGTTGAAATAGAAGGTGGAATCAGCCAAGAAACTAATTAAAAATATTAAATTAAATGTATTCATTGTGCTAGGGATTGAACCCGAAGCTTCATACTTTGGAATTACATCCTCAGCCTGGGCTGGGAGTTGTAATGTGCAAACCACTAAGTCATGATAATTTGGTGCAAGCTGCCACCTGACTCTAATAAAACTTACATCCTGCCCCCCCCCATAAGCTGAGCCAACACTACAGCACTGAGCAGAGGCCACCAGCCACACGGAGGTCATGGCTGGTGCCTTCATGCTGGAGCCCTTCATCACTTAGAGGAAAACCCAGGCTGGTTCTGAGCTGTGGACAGAGCTTCACCAACTGCTTCCTGGAGGAAGTGTTCCTACCCTTCCACACCCTCCAGCGCTCTGCTCTATAGCCATTGGCCTACTTCCACTTCCTGTTTGGTCATTTATTTACCAGAAACTCTTTTCCCCTTCTTAGAATAAGCCCACTTGGCCAAGTACAGAGAAGTTCAGGAAACCAAAGTTTCATCCTGAAAACCTGAATTTGAGAGCGGAGTTTGGAAAACTCCAGAATCACCCAGGATCCCCCAGTTCAGCAGATTTAGGAAACTACTGCCTATGCCATGTTTTGGGGATACAGGTAGTACAAAGGGCTTTCAGAAAACAGTGTTTAAAATATTTTTTCTATCCTTCACTCTGAAACACGGACAAGGCATTTTGAAACTTACTGTGGCAAAAAGCGTGTTCCTTGGTCACCTTGTCCCTCCTGGGCCATACTTTTCACAGAGCTGTCCTTTTTCAGCATCTTGTATCTGAGGCCATCAGAGGTTTATTAAAGTGACAGACCTTGGCCTTGGGGTGACAGAAGTGTAATGCATTGTGTGTTCCCATTGTCTCTGGTTGGTTACCAGTTACACTTACAAGTGAGGTCTGTGGTTAATGGCAATTGTGGGATCATACATTTATGTATCCGGATCAAATGGCACTGTTTTGTCCCATGACTTGGCATAATGCCAAAGAAGTCACTTAGATGCTCTTCTAGGTCGAATGGGCCTAGAGGATTAAAAAAAAAAAAGTTTATTTTAAATTATGTGTATGTGTGTGGGTGTGAGTGTTGGAGGATGGTCTAATGTATTTTGATGCTAATTACTGCTTGGTGTCCTTGTGCCCCACCTTTTGACCAATAAAAGGCCATTCACCTGGGCAAGGCTACTGAGATAGGTGTGGCTAAGGTTCCCAGGCTTAGAGAGATCAGGGGTTCCTGACCACAGTGCAGGGAGCAGCAGAGGAGAAGAGGCTGGAGTTCGAGCAAGGAGTGTGCGGACTTCTTTTGTTGAGTAGAGAAGGAACCCAGAGAATTACACCAAGGGATTCGCTCTGCGTAACTGATACCCAGAAGGTTACATTCTTGTTCTCCTTAATCTTTTTTCCCCTCCTGTTTAGGATAGTCGGGTTGTAAGAAGGATACCTCTGTTTAATAAATTCATAATAAAGTTTAATTGTTTGGGAACCGGAGCCAACAAGTGGCACCCAACGTGAGAGACAGAGAGAATCTTGGGAAGAAGAAAGACCGGAGAAGAGGAGAGGAGAAGAAGGAAGGCTGCCATGAGTTAGATGGAAGAGAAGCACATGGCTGGCATGGATGGAGATTTGGCCCAGAGGAAGAACATTAACAAGTACATGGGATTATAGATGGGCGGTAGCTTGATAGAAATTATTAGAGTCAGATGGCATGGGATTGGGGCAGGGATCTCATACCAGCCCCCACTATGAAAAGTAGTTTAGAGGATTAATGTTTGCCCTGCCCCAGGTTAACTAAGGCTATTTTAAAATACTACAGGTGTCTGTGTATTGACTGATTGTTAGCGGGTTATATTGACGTAATAATAATACTGATAATTTAAGAACAACAAGTGGTGCCCAACGTGGTAACGCCTAATAATACTGATAAATTAACAACAACATGTGGGCATGTGCATGCTGGGGCCCACTGAGGCCGGAGGTCCAGATCCTTCTGGAACTGGGGTTATAGGTGTTTGTGTCACTTGATACAGGTGCTGCAAGACCATCATAGCCACTGAGTCGTCTCGCAGCCCATCATCCGGGACAGCACAGCAAGAGAAGCATACTCAATTGTTAATGGCTGTGATCTGCTTTCTCCCTCTCTCTCTCTGCCTCTCCGTTCCTGCCATTTCTCTCCTTCTTCCCTAGTCTTGACTTTCCTTCTCTCTCAAAGCATGAAGCGGTCTGTGATTTACTTCTGATTTTGCTCCCCTGAGTCTCAACCACTCCAGAGACAGAGGCAGACAAATCTCTTTGAGGCTAGCCTGGTCTACAAAGAAAATTCCAGGACAACTAGAGCTACACAGAGAAACAGAAACCCTGCGTTCAAAACCAAACCAACCAACCGACCAACCAAACAAACAAATAACCCCAAAGCCACCCACCTACCCAACCAACCAACCCAGAGACTCACAACATCTTTGTTTTTCTCTCAGCTGTATCATTTTAGAAAGGCGTGGTGGTGCATTCCTTTAATCCCAGCTGAGGCAGGCAGAACTGTATGAGTTCCAGGCTAACCTATCTGGTCTTCATAGTGAGTTCCAGAGTAGCCAGAGCCAAGTAGACAGACCCTATCTTAAAAAACAAAGAAGCAAAAAATGTTTTCTTTTTTTGTTGCTATTATTGTTTTCTGCTTTAGCTGGGGGTGGGGGGAACGACTGTTTTGTATTTCCAAGTACTCAGTCATGCAGGCAGTACACCTCTTACTGGAGACTGTACCCAAACAGGAAAGTGTAAAGTCAGGCCTCCAAAGATCTCCTATGATTTATAAGGCCAAAGCCTATGTGCAAGGCCCATGGCAGGCATTGAGAAGATGCTAGGCCCAACGAGAAAGCTCTCTTCTGCTGTGCAGTATATGTCACAGTAGAAAGTAAGTGACTCAACCAAAAGAAAATGAACGAGGTTTCAGGAAAAATACCATTCCCAAGTGGAAGACAACGTTTTTTCTGTTACTGCTGTTCCAATGGCAGGCGTCACCAGGCTAGCAGCAAACATCCGGGAGCCTTTGGTACTAAGCAGGATGTTAGGATGCCAGCTCCAGAGGAGGAAAGGAACAATGGCTGTTTAATTTGCTTTTTATAGCAAAGCCCATTTGGGAAGAATGAAGACAGGAGACTCTCGGAAGAGCTTCCTTTCCCCGAGGGCTGGCCCATCTGCTCTGTGGAGAGGAGACTGCTGACTCAGGGAGCCAGGCCAGGGAGCCTGCCTTCGCTGCTTTGAGCTCAGGCATCTGGCCAGGATGCTGGCCTACAGAGGCTGGCCGGTGAACAAATGCTGTGCAGGGAGGTTGTCAGGGCTCTTTTCTAAGACGGGACAACTGACTTCTGTCCTTGGATTACGGAGACATATGGCCCGTGACCACCACGAGCACCGTTTCTCTGACAAAGCCTCTTTCACAGGCGATTGTGAGGGGGATAAAAGATCAGTGAAGCTCATGCCCAAGAGATTAAGCATTTAAGAAAAATTAGTCACTTTTTCTGAATCTCACATAGCTCTACAGCTTTTTCATGAGAAAACAGAAAACGCAATCTCTCATAAACACCCATGCTTGCATATGAATATTCATCTTTAAACATAATGAGCTGTCATAACTCCTGTTTTATTTTGGTAAACACTACACCAAAACTTCTAGAAGTCTATCAACAGATAAAAGCTTCTGTGATTTTTCTGACTTCAGGAATCTATTTTTTATTATCTTTGCCACCGCTGCTCCCCTTTTTGCTATTTCGACATCTTTTTGGAATGAGTCTAGCAGCAGTTTCTACTCCCGACCTTCTGTGGAGACTAATCAATTACTTTTTATAGTAACGAGATCTAGAAAGAACCTGAGTGTCCCCTGAGCTGGATGCTCGCAGATCTGGCTTTGTTTCCTTCCTGCTTAGGAGTTCTCTGCCAATCTTGCTGAAAATGCTGCGTCAGCAGCCCCTGGAGGAGGAGGAAGAGGAGGGCATCTTAGATTTGACTGAACAGGGGTCTTTCCTGAATGGCTCAGGCTCAGTGGAGAGTTGGGGGTGCCAACCAGATCTGTGTGAGAAACAGGCCTCTCTGGGGGGGGAGCATGGTGCCAATGCTCAGTGACCTTTGCTGGTGTGAAGTTAGCACATGGACTTTCCTCCTCAAGCCTGATATAAACCCAGCTGAACTGCACTATCTTTCCTTCATATTTTCACTGATTTGCATATGCACATTCCCTCATGAGTACTGGTGAACGATGAGGACCCTCTTAGTACTCTAGAGGACATCATTTGGGGATTCTTTGATGAATTTCAATCACTCCAACAGTTGTTGATAATGAAGTAAGAGTGGAACATGCCTGTCACACGCATTTCACTGTTTGGTTTTGTTGCCATTACTTTCTTTAGTTATGTGTGTTCTGGCATGACAGTGGGAGTGAAAACTACCCTCCTGACTGCTCAGGATATCAGGGGATGATAAATTCGTAGGCTGAGAGTTTACCTCAGGACTCATATTAAGATGTGGCTTTCTGCTTGCCATCTGTTCTGATTTTACCTCTGCACAGTTCCTCCTCAGATTCAAAGGGATAAATGAAAACCTAGGTTGGGGACAGATGTCTTCAGAGTCGTCCCGAACAGTGCCATTTCTCTTTGAGCAATAGTCATCCCTGGGCGAGTTTTGCCCAGGCTGCCAAACACTAAGTTTGTACTCTCCATGGACCACAGAGCAAGTTATGTGAAGATAGTCTTGTGCCTCAGTGGTCCCTGTTGACCAACATTGTCCATTAGAATTAGAGTGTGAGGTGTTGAGGGCTGTGTGTGTGTGCGCGCGCGCGCGTTTTGATGGTTTCAGAGTTATATTTAAAGACGGAAAAGGAATAAAGCTGACCTAAAAATCACCCTGTTTTGCTCCAAACAGACAAATACCATGTGACCTCACTTCTTCGTTGAATCTAATGAGTCAAACTCAGAATCAGAATTCAAAATAATGGTTAAAAGGGCTTTGATGTGGTAAAATGGGAAGATATTGGCCAAAGGGCATACACTTTAGATTGTCTGATAAAAGATCTAATGTATCACATGAAAAAAAAAAAACTCCAAAATGAGTGAAATTAATTTGAATATATTTAATCAAATACAGTAAAAAAGTGAATAATTAAATGTATAATCTATACAGTATAATTTCTATATTTCACAGTCTTGTACTTTGTGCTAAGACTTAGTTCAGCCCTGTGGTACTCATATGCTCATATGCAAGTAGTCAGAGCAGTTCTGAATAACAGTGCAGTCACATCTCAGGACTCTCAGGTGCACTGTTCCTAGGCTTCACCAGATGGCCAGGGCAAAGAATAGGAAAACAGAATCATGTTTGTTCACAGTTTGGGCCAGAACTGGGAAGGAAAAAAAAAAAAATCTCAGCAAGCAGTGTTTCAGTTTATAAGAACAGTAAAGAAAAAGCCAGGAAACATCCATGTGTAGATTTAGTGGTAATAAGTTGTCAGAACTGTGAGGTCAAACTTGACCTGGGTGACGGTTCTTCCTCTAGCACCAGGGCTTCCTGCAATTCTCACCCCAACCTGCAATTTCCTGAGAATTTTAATCATTTCAAAGGGTCCTGTTACTCTCTTCTGATCAGAGAAGATAGCTCTGGAGATATCTTGGAGAGAAGATATCTCTCTCTATGGAGAGAAAGCTCCCTTGGAATTAGCAAGATAAGCTTTCAAAGGCCGTGTAAAACAACAAACAAGCTCTGTCAGCGACCCATTCCACTCTGAGAGGCACTCACCGGTGCATCTAGGTAGTCCTGGACTTGTTTTGTAGACCAGGCTGGCCTCGAACTCACAGAGATGCGGCTCCCTCTACCTCCCCGAGTGCTGGGCTTACAGGTGTGCCCGGCTGAGTGTTTTTAACAAGGGCTTCAGTTGGGATTTCAAGATAAAGGCATGATACAGAAGACATGGAAACGGACTGTTTACTCTAATAGCAAGTTCCAACAGGGAGATGGTGGCTTGCAGGAAAGTGGACACACCTGTTATTATCCCTGTAACCTTGCCCAAACTAAAGAACCATTTTGCTAGACAGTGTGCAGCATCTAGGCAGCTTTCTGAACCAACCCAGGGTAGAGAAGGCTGTTTAGGATGTCAGCCTCTGCCTGGCAGTTTCTGTTTGCCTGGTTCCTCAACCTCTGCTCAGAGGTAGAGACCTTGTCAAACACCTACCATGTTGCCAGGCTTGAAATGATTCTAATGGAAAGCAGAATGTATTAGTTTGCTGCAGCAGCTGTAACAATAGACCTACACTGAGTGGCTTGGACAAGAGAAAATGATTTCTTAGTGGCTTTTGATGCTAGAAGTCCAAGATCAAGGTGCAGGCAGATTTGGTACCCACAGAGGCCTCAGCCTTTGACTTGTAGGTGCGATCACCTCCATGGTGCTCATGGACTCTGGTGTCACTTTTTATAAGTGATACCATTCATATTTGAGAAGGATTATGTTGTGCCTTGAATCTGAATGTGTGTCTCTCCCGCCACCAACCCCCCCAGGCTCATGTTTTGAACGTTTATTCTCCAGTTGGTGCAATTTAGGGGAGGCTGTGGAGCCATTAGGAGACAGGAAGCAGGCCTCTAGGGTGAGACCTTTGAAGACTCTCCTCAGCCTCTGGTTCAGGTCCAGCCTTCTCAGCTTTTCTGCTCTCGTGTTGTAGAACAGCAATCACCACAAGCTCTGGGCAGCACGCCCCCTCCCTCCCCAAGGCCCTCCTGCCACAGTGCCTTCCCCCATTGTACTGGACTGAGCCATCAGAGCCATAGTAAAAACAAACCTTTCTCACCATAGTAAAAACAAACCTTTCTGGGGTATTTCTCAGGTGTTGTGGTGATGGTGATGTGAAGGCGAGGAGTACCAGTTGTAAACTGATGCCTTGATTTAGCTAAATCACCTCTTTCCTGCCAATAAAAGTTCCATTCTGTAGCCCTGGGGTTTAGGGATGCAAAGAGCAGATCTGAGCTGACAAAATTCAGCCCAAAAAGCAGGACTTTCCCTCCTTAACTACGAGGAGTCGGAGGCTCCTGGGAGATGGATTTCAACCTTCAGACTCCTTAAGATTTGTTTCTGCATTTCAGCTCAGTGACTTTTATCCCAGGTTTTCCCACTTGTGGCTCTTATTTGCCTAAGAATTTTTTAATTAATTAATTAATTTTTAGTTTTCTGAGACAGAGTTTCTCTGTGTTATCTTGGCTGTCCTGGACTAGCTTTGTAGACCAGGCTGACCTCGAACTCACAGCGATCCACCTGCCTCTGCCTCCTGAGTTGCCTAAGAAATGTTTACAGAGCCAACCCTGGCTTTACAGGTGTGTCAACTGTTTACTGACAACAAGCCATAAAGATACTTACGTTAAGACAGTTCTCTGGTGTGCATATAGCTTTGCCGCTTACTAAATGTTTATATGCTATGCATGGGCTGGACCTAGGCCCCCTAACATATGTAGCAGCTGTGCAGCTTGTTCTTCATGTGGGTCCCCTAACAATTGGGGTAGGGACAGTCTCTCATGCTGTTGCCTGCCTTTTGGTCCCCTTCCTCTAGCTGGGAGAGGATGTGCCTAGTCCTGCTGCAACTTCATGTACAAGAATGGGATAGTACACATGGGGGGCCTCCCCTTCTCTGAGAATAAGGGAATAGGGGAGTCAGGGAGGATGTGTAAAAGTGGGGCTGGGAGGAGATGAGGGAGGGGCTGATATCAGGATGTAAAGTGAATTTTAAAAAATTAAACAAAAAAGATTCGTGTGCTAATGAGACAGGAGGGCTCATTGTCTTTTTTTTTTCTTTTTTTTTGTGGGGGGGTGTTCATTTTCATATAACGAATGAAGTCTTGGTTGAGTATTTCATGCTGTGGGACTTAGACTATTTCCATTTTTTTTCCTCTTTTTTTTTTCTAACCAACAATCTTTTGTCCGTTTACTTATTTATTTGATCCATTTTAGACTAGAGTGAAATGTAATCTCAAAGTAATTTTGTGTTTCCCTGAAGACTAAGGACATTGAGCTGTTTTTAAAAAAAGATTTAATGGCCATTTGTTCAAAGAGTGGTTTCTAAAAGTCATACGTTCTAACAGACTATAAGCCAAAGACATACTAACTTGGGCCGTGCCTGATAAGGAATGGCTGCAGGACAGTAGTAAGTCTTTGTTCTGTACAATTAAGCCATTTTTTTTTTTTTTTTAATGAGAGCAGGAAAATTTTGTATACACAACAAAAACACTACAGTTGAAAAGCACCGGTGGTGTCTGGCTGAGTAAAGGTGCTTCAGGCTTTGTGTGCTGGTGTGTCACGGTGTGATGGCACACATAGTGCAGAGTAGGCTTTGTGTGCTGGTGTGTCAC
>OU015752.1:32051110-32166114 GCA_907169655.1 Acomys percivali
TGATGGCACACATAGTGCAGAGTAGGCTTTGTGTGCTGGTGTGTCACAGTGTGATGGCACACGTAATACAGAATAGGCCTGTTGAGTGTTCAGAAGCAAGGCTGCAGCCAAGCGTGCTGTGTAACAGAAATACCTTGGATTCATTACGCCTTAGGTTTTTAATCAGTTTTTGGTCACTGCAAGTTCAGAAAACTCTTACTGTTGCCTTTTTTTTTTTTCAAGACCCCTCCTTCAGATCCATGGTATCATGACCCAGTTAAGGAAGCTGTGCTATCCACGAGGCCCACTTTGTTGCTTGAAGCTGCGTGATATCCTGAGCTAGTGGTGTCTGAGTTACTCAGGAAATATGGGCTTTTGTTTGTTTACTTGCTTGTTTGTCTGATTCTTTTCAGAGCCTGCAGGACTGGCTGAGTAGCTCCTTAGATGCCTGTGAGGCACCCGTATGGCTAATGAGTCGATAATGTGGAAGTGGCTTGGATTATTGGGGTTTCTGTTTTTGTTTCGTTTTTGTTTTTCGAGACAGGGTTCCTCTGTGTAGCCTTGGCTGTCCTGGACTCACTTTGTACACCAGGCTAGCTTCGAACTCACAGCAATCCACCTACCTCTGCCTCCTAAGTGCTGGGATTAAAGGTGTGTGCCATCACCTGGCTTTATTGATGTTTCTAAGATTATATTGACCAATATGACTAAGTACCAGTACTTGGTGCCGAGTGTGTATCACCTGAGTCCATGTTCACAACCAGCCTGTGAAGTCACTATTCATACCTTAGTTGAGGAAGTGGCTCAGAGATGTTAAGTGACTTATCAAGGTTGCAGAGCAGATACGGCCTACCATCAAGACTCAAATTAGGTCTGTGGATTCTAAAGTCTGTACAATAAGTCATCAGCCAACTAGGTGATGGCCTAGGCTGATAAAACCTAGACCAAGCCGATTAAAGCCTAGCCTCTAGGTTTTCAAGGGAAATCTCCGGTGTTGTAAATGGTAACTGGTTCAAGTCTCTTAGTGGGGACTTTGGATTCCCCTACTGTATAGCTAACTAGCTTGAATTCGAAAAGGCCAGGTCTTTTGCTTCCCTGATGGTATTTACTTTTGGTAGCTATCTGAATTCATGAAATGGGTTTTGGTTGTGGTGGTGTGATTATAAGGCCTTTGGCTGAATACAAACCTGCACTTTGACTTAAAGCTACCATACATGGAGGCAAACGCTTCAACTCTTCTGAGCAACAGCTTCTGGGTGCTTTTCGTTTTTTTTTAATGCACTGATTTGATTATTCAGATGGTGTTTCTTATGCCTCAGGGCACCTTGGTGACAATAACAGTGCAGTAGCAAAGTTGTCTTTCCTGGGGCTGAGGCAGGTGGTTTGCAGGCTGTCTGTTGCTTTGGAACGACTGTGGCTTCACTCTGTGAGACCACCGAATGCATTCGGACCATAGGGAAACCTCCTGAGCTAACCTGACCCCCTATCATTGCAACCTTCCCACTGGACACCTAGACGAGAGAAGGTAGAACTTCAGCCCGACTCTTAATCGTGGCACCAACGGGCTCATTCTTAATAACTTTTAAGGAATAAAAGAGGACAATGGGCAATCATAAAAGAATAAAACAATGTAGAAGCAAGCAGTCACGGTCAACATAGGAACATGATGTGTCCCCATCAATCTCCCCGCCTCTGGGTGTCAGTGGCAAAAATAGCTCATTGCACAGAGGTTCCCTTTCCGAGGACAGTTTCGGCCATAATGGAGACACTGCTGTCCATGTGGGTATAAGAGACCAGTTGCTGTCAGTCATTTCTCTATTCCCCACCCACAAGCCCCAGGGCGGCAGATGTGTAGGTAGCCCCTCTCTTGGTGAGTCAAATCACTCCCAGATGAGGGAGAAAGAGCGAAAGAGCAGATGTAGCTCAAGGCAGAAGCTTGTGCCCTGGGTGGTTTGCCTGCTTGCTTCAGAGAAGCGCCACGTGGCTGCACTTCCTCTTAGGGGGGGGCAGGGCGGGGCAGGAGCAGGGGTGGGGGAGGAGTGGGGTAAGGGCTGTAACAGGTGCTGCCCAGGATTTTATTCTAGAAGTATGTAGAGAAGGCTAAAAGAGAGTCCAACCCCCCCCACCCCACCCCTACCAGCTACTCCTCACCCCATCCCCCACCCCCGCAGTGTTCTCTGGAGGGAGAGAGAGCTGCTTAAGCTGGCGTGAACCATCTCAAACTGCCTCAGGCTTTCCTTGCCTTTAGCCCAACCACTTGAGGTACTTCAGGGCAATACCACAGGCTTTTTAAAAAAAGAAATTAGATAAATTTGCATCCTTCTCCACAGGTGCACCCCCAAGCAGGAGGAACTGCTGGAGGAAATAAGTTATTAACAGAAACTGGGGGTGGACAAACGTGCGTGGGTGGCGAAGGGGGGGGTTGGGGGGGGAATGTCTGTCCCTTCTTTTCCTGGACCAAACACCTTCCTCACCTTTACACTGTAACTCCTGAAGTTGTGGGGTATGTAATGATTGCATTTATTATTCACCTTAGAAAACTGAGCTTTAAAACTACAGTTTTGGGGTGGGGTGGGGTGGGAAAGACCCTAACCCTAACCCAGAAAATTAAAATAAAAATATCCCTTGCGAGCTGGGCGTGGAGGCACACACCTTTAATCCCAGCACTCGGGAGGCAGAGGCAGGCGGATCACTGTGAGTTCGAGGCCAGCCTAGTTTACAAAGTGAATCTAGGACAGCCAAGGCTATTCAGAGAAACCCTGTCTTGAAAAACAAAAAAACAAAACACCAAAAAGAAAAAGTGTGTGTGTGTGTGTGTGTGTGTGTGTGTGTGTGTGTGTGTGTGTGTGCGCATGTAGTGACTGGAGAAAGCCAGCAAGACCTTCAATTAGTCTGCTTATAGAACTGAACCAACGCAGAGAAAATGGTTGGCACGAAATGACTCGAGTTCAGTTCCTGGAACAGACAATGATGGAAATGGAAAACTGAAGACCTCCACAAACAAACTATAGCCTGTGTACCCTCCCCTGACAAAGTAAAGAAGTATGTGTGAAATATTAAATAATTGGCACAAAACATTGGGCCATAAGGGGGTAGGCTGTCGAAAGTACCAAAGTGGAAGAGCTTTTACTTTCGGTGAGCTAAGAAAGGAGACATAGCTAAACTATTCCTCATCAACAGGAAAGTCTAAGTCTGTGGATACTGTAAGATGGCATGTTGGAAAGTTCTGCTTGCATTCACCGGGGGATTGCTCTCCTCGGAGTGCTGGGATGCTCTTGGTTTGCTTTCCCTTAGGGACTCTCAGCCAACTAAACTGGATTTTAGTGCTGTGGGCTCTGAGTTCAGGTTGTTTTATGGGGTGTGGTGCCTTACGGGGTATTGGGCCTTTTGCAGCGTCACATGCCTTGAGACTCTGAGCTCTCTTGCGACTCCCCTTAGACCTGCATCCACCTGATCACTTTCTCTGAGGTCCTACACTAAGCAGCCCAGAAGTTGGGAGGTTTTGCTTTCAAACAGCTTCCCCAAGCCTACCATGTACTTGGTACAATAAAGGTCTTCATATTATGTAAAGAACATAAAAAACAGGAGAAAGTATAGCAAAAAAACCATGTTGGTAGCAATAAGTGAAACAGTGTGCTTGCTAGGATAAGACATGACATGAGCTGTCCACCTGAACATACTGATAAGCATAACGTAAAATGAATGACATAACCCGACACCTCATTGGCTAAGAGGGGGTACGACTCCTCCCAACACAGATAGGTCATATAAGCTGAGTACAAGACCTCTTCAGGCTGGCTGTGACGTTTACCAACTAAGACCACGCCACTGTGCTGATCAAGTTGCACACGCGTCCCCAAGTCCAAGGACCCTTCAGAAACCGGACCGGACTGGGGCTCAGACCTAGAGAAGGAAGCCCGTTTCGGAGCAGTCAGCGCACCAGAAGAGATGGCAAACCTGCGAAGCCATCGACCAGGTGACAGCTGTACAGGAGAGGTGTCAGGGTGTCTGAGGGAAGTGTGACAAATGTACGACTAATAAAGCATCTGTAAAATCTCGTTACTTATCTCCTTCTGGTTCTTCCTTCCCTGGACTCCAGACATGTTAACACGATCTTTCCTTGCTCGCTCCTGTGCCCCAGGACAATTTGCAGCCCTGTGACTGCGGTTCCCTCAACACCGCTCTTTTGCAGAAGATTGGGTGAGAGGAGGCGCCTTCCACTGTCGCAGAGATCACCTAGAACCCTTGCTACTGACCCTCTCCCATCCCACCCTTGCCTGCTGTGTCTCTACCAGATCTGTCCACCTCCTGGCCTGGCACCTGTTGTCCCTCCTTTCTCCTGGCCCCACCCCTGAAAAACAAATGCCTTCATGCTACACACCGAAGTGATCACTATAGGCTCGGGACCCCCAAGACAAATTCTCAACACAGATTTATTTGCTGCTGAGGGACAAAGGGGAGGGAATATGAGACAGAGACAGGAGACAGAGGACACAGACGGAGAAAGGAGCAAAGGACAGAGAAGGGGTGTTGTCCCAGGGACAATGGACTGCCTCTGGATAGAGAGGAGACAGACGTGACCAGTAGGAATATGGCAGTTTGTAAAGGTACAAAGGGAAAACCTCACAGAAGGATGAGGTGCTTAATTTTAGTTGGCATGTTAATTAGGTGAGCCGAAGGGGGCTTATGGTTGCTGTTCTTCAATATGTTGGTCGCTGGGCCTTGGTGGTCAGCAGCATAATGGTTTTTAGCAAGGCAGAGGGAGTGAGGGAGAGAGGCAAGGCCTGCCAGAGCCGTGTTTGCCATACCTGGGCTGTCTAGAATCCCTTCACCAGTCACTCTTTCCAGGGAATATGTGGGTTTTTTAATTTAATGTCTCAGGCCAAAGCACTGTATCTGATTATCCGCGCCCTTTTCTTTCTTTCTTTTTTTGTTTTTTTGTTTTGTTTTTTGAGACAGAGTTTCTCTGTTCTAGACTCACTTTGTAGACCAGGCTGGCCTTGAACTCACAGAGATCTGCCTGCCTCTGCCTCCAAAGAGCTGGGATTAAAGGTGTGTGCCACTATCACCTGGCACCCATGCCCCTTTCTAAAAAACAAACCTCTATGGGGACTTCTATGTGCTTCCCAGCTTACAACATAATGTAAGCTTAAACATGACTTTAGACACACAGAAAGAGGCAAATGCCCATATAGCTTATAGGTAAAGGCTAGGTAGTTGCTAACATTTTATGAGTTTTGACTGTCTCTCTGTGCATATGTATCTGCTAAAAATAAACTAAATCAAAATATTTGTTCCCTAAGTACTTCAACTTGTATTTTGTGTGAACAAAGAGATTGTATAAATTATACCCTTCATACCTAAAAAAGTGAATGCTATGAAATACTGTAACAGACAAACTGCTTTTAAAATAGCACTCCCTCTCCCTAATATTCTTCCTTTACACTAGAAACCACACTTAGTAGCTGTGGGTACTTGAAATGCCAGGTTTTCCCTATCCAAAGGGGGAAACACTGTTGTTGTTCATGATCAGAGCCGAGATGGACCAAGTTATCTTAAAAGGTACGAAGGCTGCCAGCCAGATCTTCAACATATGACGCTGTCTAGACTAATAAGCTAACATGCCAAGAGGAGCCCAGGTCCATAGAAGGAGCCAGAGGCAGGTATTTCAGCATGATCACCCAAGATGTCCTGCACTGGATGGCCACAAGTGTTAGCTCCCATCTGATACAACAAAACCCCCACATTTCAAAGGAGACCTGGCAATGTACATAGATGTCAGTGTGTTCTGCATGGAAGCTCAGCCTTTCTGGTCCTTGGGAAGTTAGAGGGTGCAACGTGGATATTGGAACTTGCCAGAAGTGTCCTCCTTGGTGGTCATTAGGTTCCAGAAGTGTTCTGGCCACATCTTGTGTCTGCTGAGCTTTCTTTGTTGCACAGATGTCAGGAGTGGGTGTTTGTAGGGAGAGAGGCTGTTATAGGGGAAATTGGCCATGCATCTGGGTAGGAGTATTTTAGACCAGTCTCTTAGAAACACCATGGAAAATCCATAAAGTATTTTTCTCCAAGAACTAGGCACTTGTAGAATTAAGATCAGATTATGTACCAATAACACCCATTGTAAGCTGGAAACAGTTCAGTTTGAAATACCCTGGAGACACCTCACCCAGGAAGCATGGCAGCTCATCCAGCCCTGGGAAACAGAACAGTTTTCAAGAGCCAATAGCTGGGCAGAATCTTCTAACAAGAAGCCTGTTGTATTCCAAGCCTGTTGACATGTCATGTAAATTACCGAATACTATATTTGAGATGAAAAACAGAATAGTTAGGGTAGAATTCAAAGACTGCACATTTTGGTTTTTTTTTTTTTTTTTCTTTTTCTTTTTTAAGTTTTATCTATTCACTTGACATCCTGATTGTAGCCTCCTCCCTCATCTCCTCCCAGTCCCACCCTCTCTCTCTTTCTCTTTCCCCTCCCCTTCCCCTATTCCTCAGAAAAGGAGAGCCCCCTCATCAATCTACCCCAGCATGTCATGCCACGTCAGGACCTGAATGCATCCTTTTACCCTGTGGCCTGGCAAGACAGCCCCGTCATGGGAAAGTGATTGAAAAGCAGGCAACAGAGAGTCCATGTCAGAGAGAGCCCCTGCCCCCCTTACTAGCGAACCCACATGAAGACAGAGATGCCCATTGGCTACTTCTGTGTGTGGGGCCTAGGTCCTGTCCATGCATGCTCCTTGGTTGGTGCTTCAGTTTCACAAGCCCCTCTGGGCCCAGGTTAGTTGACTCTGTTGGTCTTCTTGTGGAGCTCCTGTGCCCTCTGGTCCTTCTATCCTTCCCCCAACTTTTTCACAGGACTCCCGGAACTCTGCCCAGTGTTTGTCGGTGAGTCTCAGCATCTGTTTTGATCTGCTGGGTGGAGCCTCTCAGAGGACAGCTATGCTAGGCTCTTGTCTGTAAGTGTAGCAGAGTATCATTAATAGTGTCAGGGGTTGGCTCTCTTCTGTTTTGTTTGGTTTAGTTTAAATATGGGGAGGTAAGTAGTTTTCTTTCTTTCTCCCTCTCTTTCTTTCTTTCTTTTTTGTTTTTTGTTTGTTTGTTTGTTTGTTTTTTTCGAGACAGGGTCTCTCTTGTATAGCCTGGGCTGTTCTAGACTCGCTTTGTAGACCAGGCTGGCTTTGAACTCACAGTGATCCGCCTGTCTCTGCCTCTCGAGTGCTGGGATTAAAGGCGTGTGCCACCACTCCCGGCTCAATCAGTAGTTTTCTTATGTGGTTCAGATGACAGTTTTGAGCGATTTTAGTTATCCTTCTTCCTCAGCCCCTGGAGTCCTGGCACGACCATCACATACCACACCTAGCTGGGGATCAGAAGAGCTTCTGATCCCCTGGAACTGAAGTTATCGATGGCTGTGATCCACCATGTGAGTGCTGGGTATCAAACCTGGGTCCTCTGCAAGAGGACTGTTATGTGTACAGTGTTTTTTTTTTTTTTTTTTTTTTCTGCATGTAAACACCTGCAGGCCAGACCTCATTATAGATGGTTGTGAGCCACCATGTGGTTGCTAGGAATTGAACTCAGGACCTTTGGAAGAGCAGCCAGTGCTCTTAACCTCTGAGCTATCTCTCCAGCCTGCAACAAGTGCTTGTAACCACTGAACCATCTCTAGCCCCTCTGCTGGGATTCTTTTCACTTGTCATTGTGCGTGACAAGGAACCATTCCTATCTGACCTTTCTCAGAAGAAAGCCGGAATAGGTTTTTTATCTGCTTCCTCTATCATTTGGGCCCAGGCCCAGGCTAGAGGCCACGCTCCATCCTCCTAATTGTGGTGCCTGGAGGGGAAAGGGGTGGGTCATCCAGGACTCTGGTTGAGTCCTGGTCTGAGAGTCAGCACATTCTTGAAAGGGTCCAGTAAGGCAGCTGTCTGCAGAGATGGAAGTCAAGCTTGTGACATCCTTCTGCCCAGAGGAGGAGCTTCTAAAGTTTGTGGGTGGCTGGGGGAAACTGAGTCACGGCACTGGCCACCAAGGTGTCCGCTGTGTTACCAGTCACTCCTTTCAACTGATCAGATAACCTCAAAATTCAGACTAACACATTGCCCACTCAATATTATTCACATGATTGATATGCAGACTCTGTTCATTTGGTTATTAGTCTGTTGGTTCCTGAAGAATATTTCATTGGATAAGAGCTGGAAAGTGAAGCTGGCGGCGGAAGGCGGGTGCTGTTCTTAAGTATTTTCCACATGTACTGATGTGTTGTCCAAATGTGGGTTTTGTTTGCAGGGGACAAAAAACATAAAAACAAACAAAAATACAAGATGACATTAGGTCATGAGTGCCCTTGCCTATTTCTGAATCCTGTCCTCTAGATCTTGCTGGAACTATTTGTTGCTTGGAAATGGAGACAGGTGTCCCGTGTGTGGGACTCCCGCTAAACTTGAAATGTGACCTTGTAAATGCTCATTTTTTTCATAAGTACTAACCACGTGGAAATGGGGCTCAGCTCATGGACTTTAACTCTGTCAGGCTCCTTTCTATGATCATTCTATGACCTTTCTGTGATCATCACGATAAACTGGCTTTCACAGCCTGCTGCCCTCAGACATGGGATCCTCCCCAATCCCATTGGTGCAGAGGCCAGTTTGTATATGCAGCTGTTTCAGCATCCTTGGTCTGTCTTAACCAAATGAGATAAGTTGGGTTACTTAAACAAGAAATATTTAGTCATTATTCTAGAGTCCAGAAGGCTGAAATCAAGCTGTGCATTAGGTTGTTTTCTGACCCCTGGTAGAGTCTTTCCTTAGACTTGTGGCTGCTGTTGTATGCTGGCAGTCTGTGATGGTCATTGATTTATATGTTTCCATTTCCACAATAAGCTAGTAATTTGTGAGTGAATAAATCAGTTTTCTGGCTCAGTTTACTCTCTTGTAGTCTATCCTTGAGATTCAGTAAGAAGTAGCTACCCCACTCCCTTCCCCGTCCCCACCTCCATCCCACTCCTGCACCCACAAAATGGCATTTTTGAATTTAGAAGACTGAGAAACAGACTTGGTGCTAATTTACAAAGATAGTGGCTATCAGTCTCCAGAAACCAAGGCAATGGAAGCTTCTGGACCTTTCCCAGGCTCACAACCCAGTTCCACCATGCTCTAGGTCAAACATGAGAACTGCTATTTGTCTTAGTTTATGTTTCCTTAGTTATATAATACATAATATATTTCTAGTATATTATATTTCTAATACACAATTATGTTACTAATCTCAAACAAGACAAACATGTTACATAAGACCATAGACACATACATTATGTAAAGATAACAGCATATAATGTTATATAATTTATTTATATAATAGAATGGAATATTGAATTTCTAATGTGAGAGTTTTACATAAGAATAAATCTGTCAAACAGATCTTTGTCCTTTGGTTAAACAAACAAAAAAATTTTAACCATAGACAACAAAAAGGAGTTAGTTAAAATTAAGGATAGTTTAGCTCTTGCCTTTGATTCAATCATAAGTAAAGAGTTGTAAAGAAAAGTGGGGGCGCTGGGCATGGTGGTGCACATCTTTAATCTCAGCACTCAGGAGACAGAGGCAGGCGGATCTCTGTGAGTTTGAGGCCAGCCTGGTCTACAAAGTGATTCCAGGACAGCCAACGCTACACAGAGAAACCCTATCTTGAAAAACCAAAAAAAAAAAAAAAAAAAAAAAAAAAGAAAGAAAGAAAGAAAAGAAAAGAAAAGGAAAGAAAAGAAAAGAAAAAGTGAGGGCTGGAGAGATGGCTTAGAGGTTAAGGGCACTAACTGCTCCTCTAGTGGTCCTGAGTTCAATTCCCAGCAACCACATGGTGGCTCACAACTATCTATAATGTGATCCGATGCCCTCTTCTGGCCTGCAGGTGTCCATGCAGGCAAAGCACTCTATACATAGTAATAAATAAATCTTTTTAAAAAAGAAAAGAAAAGAAAAAGAAAAGTGGGAAGCTTGTTGGCTTCATAGGTGAACGTAGAAGACTCCATCGTGACCATGTTTTAAATCCCTGAAATACTGTGATCATGTTTGAGCAAATTCATCACATTTAAATCAGTCAGCTACTGAGGATAAGGCAGGTGATGAATCTGGTACCTTCTTTGAGATGAAAACAGAAGGGTGGACTAAATTACTGTGAATACAAAAGAGGCGGTGGTGGGAATCTTAGGCTAAAGCAAGGACCAATGATGGATGATGATGTCTCCTATGAAGTTGGCCTTGAGAACTAAGCTAGGTTGCAAGAGGCAAGTGGGCTTGCCCTAGGGGTACATTGCTTGGGAGAGCTGAAAGACAGAGATACTTTAGCAATCAGTAATGGGTCTCCTAGGATTGATGCCCACCTCAAGTGTCCAAAAAACCCTGCAGAGGATCTTGTCTCACACAGAATCTTGTCTAATTTAGCAGGTCTGAGGCACAACCTGTATTTCTCATTCCTGCCAAGCTGTTACAGGTGGCTCAGAACTGTTGTTTTTCTGGAGCAGTGTGTGAGGTTTCCATTTAGAACTTGAGTGACTGGTGCAATTTTTCAGGAAATCGAGAGAGATGGGAATCTGGGTCAGGAGGTACTGAGAATGTTGTTGCTGCCACTTAGGGACATCTGAGACCTCAGGGTTGAGTGGCAGCCGGTGAGATCACCGCTTGTAAGGGCTTCCAGGTTGGGCAGTGTTTCTCAAAAGGGAATCTGGGGCTCAGGAAACAGAGCCCCAAGGAATGGAGCTTGGGCACTGTTGAACCTACGAAGCCCACCTGAGGGCTCTTAGTCCACATTCTTTCTCGAAGTGTAGGGACTTTTATAAAATTCCCCTCACCTACCTAAAAGATCAGGTCAGAGCCGGAAAGAGAAACATAGTTGCCTGCAGCCCTCTTCCTGAAGTTTTATTACAAGGAAGATTAAATTCACATCACTGAAGACATCACTGAAACCCAGAGGAATGTTGTTCCAGGCTGTGCTTAGTCATCCATCCTACAAATCACTTCCTCTCTCTTCAAAATACCCGACACCTTCTATTTCCCTCTCTTGCGCATGAAGAAGGGTGTATGAGCTTTGTGTCTTGGTGGGTCACAGCATCCTTGCTTTTCATCTGTGTGATGCCCTATGCTCATACAGGCAATAAAAATGTATGAGTCTTCTCTACTGTCACTTGACTTCAGCACATACAATTATTAAAACTTTAGAAGGCAGAGAGGAAGTTTCTTTTGCTCCCATGGAGAAATACTAGGTTTTTTTGTTTTTTTTTTGTTTTTTTTTTAATAGCTCTCTAAAATAGAAAAAAAAAATCTGTGTTACTTTGGCCATACATTCCCAGTCACATAACGAGCTATTTTTGCCATCCCCTGCTTTGCCATTTCCCAGCTAGTTAGTGCTTTCTGATTAACAAATTGCAAGAGCTATAACTCCCCTTCCTACATGCCAATGAAATACCAGGTGTGTGTGTGTGTGTGTGTGTGTGTGTGTGTGTGTGTGTGTGTCTGTCTGTCTGTCTGTCTGTCTGTCTGTCTTGATAATGGGGCCATCCACCATTAATCCCTATGCTACCCATATGATGTGGACTCACACAATATCATGGTGCCTCTCCTAAGAGTATAAATATTATTTGTGATAATTTTGAGAAACAAATCTGCATTGAAATAAACAGCCACGGGTTTTGCCATAGAAAGCAGCATTATAGGACATTAAGTACAAAATATGAGAAACTGGGGGTGTGCAGGACTGTTTTGGTTGGTGCCTTTAGATTTGTGAGGTGACCGGGCGTCTTCACTCCTGATTTGGGTGACGATGTTATGTGGCGGGAGGCCTCTGAATCTGTTTTCGTACTACTGTCATTTGGGTAAGAAAGTCTGACTGTGGCGAAAAGACCACAGGGACACATCCCCGTGACATCTGGTTTTAGACCTTTTCCAGTTCTTCCCTGGCATGTCTGCCTGCTCTGGTCCTACTGAGTGCTGTAGACCGGTCAGCAGGTCCTGACCTTTTCCTCCCTTGAGGCCAGTTTTCACCTTTGTCCAGTTTGATGATTACTGGAGAAGTAATTGTGTCACATGTTTCAAACGGGCAGTCGGTGGTCAGCAGCTGTGTGACGTACACGGAGTAAGGCCATTTCAACTGAGAGCCTCTGTGAGGTTAGCTGAATGGTGGAAACTAGAGAGAGTTGTGCTGTAAACCCTACAAAGCTCCATTTTTGGGCATCTTTGGCATCACCATGAAGTCATAAGCTTCTGGATGACTTTTTTTTTTTTTTTTTTTTTTTGTGGCTGTTGTTGTTGATGATAATGTTATGCTCCAAAGGAATAAAGTGTCGCTTATAGAGTCCAGCAGTGAGGCATGACCCTGGGGCCGTATAGTCACAAAGGCAAGTCCTGATCCTCCTCCTTCTCATCTTAGTTCTCATCATCTGGGTTCCGTCGGCACGGTTTTCAGAGTCAAAGTCTGGACTCTTGCAGGGCCAATCCATAAGGCTTGGCCGCTTCATCTCACTGTGAATCTGACAATAGTGAAAAACAGAGGGAAGAGATCGCGGGACAGCAGGAGGTTTGTTCAGTGTAGCCACATTGGGAAGAGGAACAAAAGGATCCAGTGACCCGCAGGTCTGTCTCTGTGTGACTAACACAGGGGTTGAAGTTTAGTGTAGGATAGTAGGTGTGACTAATAGGCCCTGCCCGTCACTCTCCCGCCATTGCGTCATGTCAATTCCAGTCTGTCCTGTAACATGGCTTGTTGTCAGAACTAGGTAAAATCTCCTAGGAGACAAGTTCTTCCTACAGCACCGGGCTTCAAGCCTTGCCTTTTCCCAGCATGGGTTTCTGGGGAACTTATCATCCTTCGGAACACACTGTTTCAACAGCATGATATTCAAGCACCACCTTTTAGAAGGGCCTCACTCCTGGCAGGACAGCCAGAGCACCCCTGTGACGTGGAGTTAGAGGGACATAGGTAGACAAGGAAATTGATGGCTAGAGGGTAGGTGGGGGATAGAGGGGTGAGGGTAGGAGGGGCAGTGATGAGAGTAGGTATCTAAACAGGACCACAGGGGAAAGGGGCTGCCTGGGAGCCCTGTAAAATACACAAGCCAAGCCGGGCATGGTGCGCACACCTTTAATCCCAGCACTCGGGAGGCAGAAGCAGATGGATCTCCGTGAGTGAGTTCAAGGCCAGCTTGGTCATCAAAGCGAGTCTAGGACAGCCAAGGCTACACAGAGAAACCCTGTCTCAAAAAACAAAAAAACAAAACAAAACAAAACAAAACAAAACAAAACAAAACACCCAAGCCAGCATCAGTTTAGCCGATTGTTTTCCAGCAAGAGGCCCCTCCCAACCCACAGGGACAAAGCTGCTACTTTTCCTTTCTTGTCAGATTGGTCTTCCATCTTTTCTCCTCATCCAATCCTTTGTTTGTGCCAGGGATCAAACTGGGCAACCCACCCCCACCCCCGTTGGCCCAGATGGGGTGACTGACAGCACCCCAGTCACAACTGCCCTGTCTCTCCTCTTGCCCCCACTGCTTTGTGAGCTTAGCACATTCCTTTTCATAGCTCCAGCCTGTCCCAGTTCTACTTCTCTGAAGGTTTTCTTGACTTTCCAGGTGGCCTGAGGTGATGCTTCTGGGTTTCTGGAGACCCATCTTGGTTGTGACAATTGTTGTAGGAGCTATAATGTTCTCTCTCTCTCTCTCTCTCTCTCTCTCTCTCTCTCTCTCTCTCTCTCTCTCCCTCTCTCTCTCCCCCCCCCCTCCCTCCGCCCCCTCCCTCCCTCCCTCCTTCCCTCCCTCCCTCTCTCTCTCCCTCTCTCTGTGCACTTCTGTACACATATAAGCCTTTTACGGTCAAAAGTCATGCTTTCATGGCCACTCTTTACACAGGCCTGGCACACCGTTTGTTGGCTATCCAACACATGAGATAATCCTGAAAGAATATGAGTCAATTGGTTTGTCTGTGGTTTAAATGAGAAAAGGCTCCCATTGGTGAAGGTATTTGGTTGTAATGCTTAGGAGGTTGAGGAGGTGGGACCATGCTGGAGGAAGTGCCTCGTTGGGGATGGCTTTGAGAGTACATAGACTCATGCCACTTTTGGTTTGCCCTCTCTTCTTATGTTTGTGGTTGAAGATGTGAGCGCTTAGCTTCCTGCTGCGACCACCAGGTCTACCCTTGTTGCTATGCCGTCCTGCCATGAGAGTCTCTATGGAACCACAAGCCCCAGTAAATCTTTTCATCTATAAATTGTAATGAGTACAAATGTGGTTAAAGAGAGCCGTGTAGACAGTTAACACAGGAAAGGCATGTTGGGAGCTTGTTATTCCCAAAACTCTGATGGATGTGTTTGTGTCTTTTCACAATGTCAGAATTTATTGAATAAAAAAATATATATTCATAAAATACGTTTGTTTCATTGGCTGAGATTTATCTTGAAAGCTGGCCTCTGGAAATCATAGGTACTTTTTTTTTTCTTTTTAAAAAATTACTTATTTATTTTATTTGCATTGGTGTTTTGCCTACATGTATTCCTCTGCCTACATGGATCCTCTGGAACTGAAGTTCTAGACAGTTGTGAGCTGCTTTGTGGTTGCCGGGACTTGAACTCAGCACCTCTGGAAGACTAGCCAGTGCTCTTAACCTCTGAGCCATCTCTCCAGCAGCTCCCAATCATGGGTACTTTTATCCCAACATGAAATACTTATATTAAAGCTGGGCGGTGGTGGCACACGCCTTTAATCCCAGCACTCGGGAGGCAGAGGCAGGTGGATCGCTGTGAGTTCGAAGCCAGCCTGGTCTACAAAGTGAGTCCAGGACGGCCAAGGCTACACAGAGAAACCCTGTCTCAAAAAAACAAAAAAACAAAACAAAACAAAAACCTTATATTAATTGTGCAATCACTCATCACCCTTTAAACAGTTTTGCCTCTCTCTATGTTACAGAACGGCTGCAAACGGGTTAAAGAAGGCAGAATTCAGAGGCGGCAAGATGGTGAGGCCAGCGCAGAGACAAAGAGCTGATAAGGATGGAAAGAGAGTCACTCCATCACTATTTCCCTCGATATAGAAGAACTTATAGCCCAGCACAGCCTGGTCTTCACAAAGTGTAAGTCAGGAAGAAGGTTGGAGGCTTACTGAAGAAAGAAGGCATGTGCAATGCTGGGAGGGGTGCGGGTCACATGATTTCTGCAGTGGTAAGCCTGCATACCCTCGAGCATATGGTATGAGGTCAGAAGCAGAGCCTGAGTTGGACCTGGTTCTCACAGCCAGGTCTCATCCTCAATGCTGTCTTCACACACTGTATCTATGATCCTTCATAGGGCTGATGTATGTCAGAGTTCTCCAGAGGGACAGAACTGATAGAATGTGATCAGGCTAAGAAGGGATTCCTTAGATTGGCATCTGTGACCAGAGGGTGGCTAGTTACTGGTTCAAGTCCTCCTGTGAAGTCTGATGTCTGCAGACAAGCAGTGAAACAAGACCAATCTGAAGAACTGAGCTTGCATGTGTGGGCCACCTCCCCTCTTCTGCTTCCAATCTCTTTGTTCCATCTGGGTCTCCAGGCTATTGGACAGTGATGCTTACATTCAAGGTAGGTCTCCTCTCCTTAATTCATCTACCCTACTGCCAATCATATCTAGAAATACTCTCACAGACATATCTAGAAATATCTTCTACCAATTTTCTAGGGATTTCTCAGTCTGGTCAAGTTGACAGCAAATACTGATTGTCAGAGGAGAGCAGACTACAAAGATTCTGCTACCTCTCTCTCTCTCTCTCTCTCTCTCTCTCTCTCTCTCTCTCTCCCTACCTATTTACCTGTCATCAATCTGTCTATCTATTTATATATCTATTATCTATCTATCTATCTATCTATCTATCTATCTATCTATCCATCTATCTATCTATCAGCAATCTGTCTGTGTATCTACATACCTATCATCTATCTGTCTACCTATCTATCCTTCCATCTATCTATCTCTCTTCCCATGACCCCTGGTGGTCTTGATTGGATCTATCTATCTATACATCCATATATATATTCTTGCTGACAAGTGTAGAAGCAGAGATCACCTAGCCACCATCAAAGTCGGCTACCATGCTTTTTGTCTTTGTAGCCCTTAGGCCTTCCTTGAAGTGATGGCGACTCAGAGGATGTCAAGGAAGGAAGGAAGGAAGAAAGGAAGGGTAGTATCCGCCCTCCCGCCCACAGCCTCCTTCCTAAGTCCTGTAACTCATCTGCTCTCTGGCTTCCCTGACTGAATAATTAAGAGTTGAATAAGGTGTCTCAGATCCTTTGCATCTTGCAGACATATCATTTCGTGTTGACATTGGGGGTTTTCCTGCTACCACCAACGGATGCTGGGTTAACTGACTTGGGTGTGGCGGCAAGCCTGACAAGAGTCCCCACTGGCAAGGCCACCTATTGCATTCTACCCCGCTCACATCGCTACTGTCTGCATTGGGCTGGGAGAGCAGAAGCCTGGTGTGGTGCAGTAGAGAAAACATCATAGGGCAGGGGCCACAGCCAGGTGGCCCGCCTCGGCTTCCACACTCATGTCTCTGCTTTCTGCCCCCCCGCCCCCCCCAAGGTGGAAGGAAGTGGTTTTTCTAACCTTTGCACATCTTTGTTCATCTCCTTCCCACCCCCCAAGGTGGGAAGCTGGCGCCAGAAAGGAGGTCAAAGAAAATTTCCTCCGTGAGTAAAAGTGACTTGTCGAAGATGTAGATCTCTTAGTCAAATGTAAGCATCATCCTGGTTGCTTTGTGTCTCCCTTCTCCACCAACATACGCTGACCTCTTAACCCTTGATACCTATGAACGAGGAACAGAATCCTGGCAGAGGCAGTTCATACGTTAACATGTGCTGATCCTGCACTGGGCGGGTCCTTGAGGCCACATTACCAGGGTCCCCAGGAGAAAAGACAAGCAGAGAAGAGAACAACATGTGACCGGGCTTACAGGGATGCTGCCACAAGCTGAAGACTGTGTGAGGCTCCTGGGAGTTGGCAGAACCTGCACTAGGTGCATGGCTTTCTGTGGCACGCTGATACGTGACGTGCTAGCCCCCAGGACAGCTCGGAACACGTAGCTGTTTCTTGAAGATTCATAGTTAGTGACACCTTGTTGTAAGAACCCCCAAGAAATGAATCCACATGCCAAACGCAACTTGTTAGCTGGAACTTAGGGAACCGAGGCCGGATGAAACCAAGCCTTGAGGAGAATGGCCTCTGATAGGAAGGAGACTAAAGAGACTGGTTCTTTAGAGCCTAGCAATCTAGAGAAAGCCTGGGCTGACCAAAGATGGACAAGACAAACAGGCAGGCAATACGGGGACCATGTTGGATCCTTCTCTGACAGGGGACCAGTTGTGTCCGCTTCCTTCCCAGTCACTGTGGATCCTGGTGGTGTGTATGTATTGGGAGGATAGAGAATTTGTTAAGTCCCTGACGTCATCTGGCTTGTCCCATCCCTTAGGACCTGGTCACTGAGCAGCTGATAACTTGCCAATTCACCTGTAAGGGAATGAGGGAATGAGCCTTGTCTTCCATGCGTGTATTAAAAAAAAAATTCACACACACACACACACACACACACACACACACACACACACACACAGGTTTATAGGGCGCAGCAGGGGAGGGAAGGAGCAGAGAGAGAAGACACAGAGAGAGAAGAGACGAGAGCAAGAGGAGAGAGGTGAGGCTTCGGGGAGAGGGCCCATGTGTGCTTTGCTATAGAGTGCACTTAGCATGTAGCTGCCTCCTCCCCTCCATTGTACATTTAATAACTGGTTGATTTGATACCACCATAGGAGTACTTAGCACAGTGTTGGGGCTTTTTTTTTCCCCTAGGTTTTGTTTGGTTGAAACATAGAAACAGTTTCTATGTTGTAGCCTTGGCTGTCCTGGACTTGCTTTGTAGACCAGGCTGGCCTCTAACTCCCAGCAACCCACCTGCCTCTGCCTCCCGAGTGCTGGGATTAAAGGCGCATGCCACCACTGTCTGGCTGTGTTGGGGGCTTGTTTAATTTATTTTTTTATTTTTATTTTTATTTTTGGTTTTTTCGAGACAAGGTCTCTCTGTGTAGCCTTGGCTGTCCTGGACTCGCTTTGTAGACCAGGCTGGCCTCTAACTCACAGTGATCCGCCTGCCTCTGCCTCCCGAGTGCTGGGATTACAGGTGCGCGGCACCACCGCCCGGCTGGGGCTTGTTTAATTTTAAGTTTGTTTAAATTTTAACGTTCTAATCCATTTAGAGACTTGCCATTTTTTCATATAAAAGGGTTCTACATCCTCAGTTTCAACCAATCATGGATGAAAAGATTTCTTTCTGTTTTGAAATTGTATGTGTATTGAACATGAACAGATTTTTCTTTATAATTATTCCCTAACCAATATAATGTGAAAACTATTTATACAGCATTTACATTGTACTAGGTATAATAAGTACTCCAGAGAAGATGTAAAGTGTGTGGAGGAGTAAGTAGGGCATATAAACACTGTACCATGCAGTGTAGAGAGGACGTCAGTATCTGACAGTTTTGGTATCTGGGGAAAAGGGTAATAAGTGTAGGGAACCAATCTTACATATGTACTGAGGGGCAAATGTGTAATGGAACATTTATTCCTGGCGGACAGGAAGTCAGATGGCAAGTGGCGTCCGGTTCAGATGTTCCTCTTATTCTCAACGTGTTAACTCTGGAGCAGCGCTGAACTTTTCAATGCACGTTACTTGTTTGACTTTTGAAATGTTTCTGAGTTTAGAAACGGCCTATTTAGCCAGGCATGGTGGCACATGCCTGTAATCCCAGCACTCAGGAGGCAGAGGCAGGTGGATTTCTGTGAGTTCAAGGCCAACCTGGCCTACATAGTGAGTCCAGGACAGCCAGGACTACAAGAGAAACCCTGTCTGGAAAACAAAACAAAACAGCAATGTCCTATTTAGCCTTTTCTTTCCTCTTTATCAAGTTCATCCCCAGTTGGCCTGTTAGTAAACTCCCTTGAAACAGTCTTCCTTTATTTTTGTCTCCATGGAGTTGAAAGAGAAAGGGATTTGTGGAGTAGCTTAGCTCCCTTCTCTGTCTGCTCTCTGGACCAGAGATGATGATTGTTGTTAGGTTTTTACATATTTTTTTCCAGTACTTGCATGAAGATACTGTCATGTGCAGCTGTATTCTGATACTCTCTGTTTCTTATATAAAACATCACAAACTATATTCACGATTTGACATCTTGCTGTGTCTGTTAACACTTTTTTGCTATGTGAATTATATAGAGTAAAATGCACAGAGCGAAACTGCACAAGAAAATATACATTTTCTCTTTCAACATTTATTTTCTTGTGTGACTTTTAACATAACTTTTGTGAAGTACAACTGACAAAAAGCAATAAATTACCAGGTGTGGTGGTGCATGCCTTTAATCTCAGCACTCTGGAGGCAGAGGCAGGCAGATCTTTGTGAGTTCGAGGCCAGCCTGGTTTTCAAAGAGAGTTCCAGGAAATCCAGGGCTATTACATAGAGAAACCCTGTCTCAAAAAAAAAAAAAAAAAAAAAAAAGCAATAAATGGCATTTAAAAAAATATTCTTAAACTATTTCCACAATAAAAACAGTAAACCTACAAGTTACTCTTAGAAGTTTCTTGTCTCTAGGTTAAAAAAATATTTTAAAAAAGTTTGCTTTAGATATAGTTATTATTTTATCTCATTGTATGTGTAAGAGTGTTTTACCTGCCTGTGTGCATATGCACCCCATGTGCGATTGGTGTGTGTGGAAGTCAGAAGAGGGAGTTAGATTTTTGGAGTTATAGATGGTTGTGAGTTATGTATGGGTGCTGGGATCTGAACCCAGTTTCTCTGGAAGAGCAACAAGTGCTCTTAACTGCTGAGCCATTACCCAAAAGATTTCTTTTTAATTTTTAATTGTGCATAGGCGTCTGTGAGTTGGGAATATTTATTTGTGGATGCAGTACCTGTGGAGTCCAGCAGAGGGCGGAGGGCTCCCTGGAGCTGGAGTTAGCAGTAGCTGTCAGCCACCAGTTTGAGTTGCTGGGAACCGAACTCAGGTCTTCTCCAAGAGCAGTACACGCTTTTAATCGCCAAAAGAATGCCTTGGGCCTTGGCATTTTCTTACTAGTTGGTAAAATTGGGCAGGTTTTGGAGTCAGGCTGAGCACAGCTAAACAGGCTAGCCTGCATCCTGCAAGGCTTGGGTATCACATCTTCTGATCTTAAACTGACTGACTTAAAGTACTGAAGACTCTTGAAAAAGAATCCAAAAGTCTATGGAAATTTCAGATTTTGTTTGTCTATAAGCCATGATTCTGGGAGAAAATGAAGGTTTATTAAGCACTTATTATGTGTCATGCACTTTATATGAAATGAGTACCTTAATCCTCAACAGTAATCTGTAATAATTAATAATAACAATAACAACAACAACAACAACAACAACAATAATAATAGGATTCCCTAACACTTTCATAGAACAGGATTGAGATTGGAGAAATGGGAGCAATGTGTTCAAGGTGACATAATACATGTCATAAACTGGAGATGAAATTATACTTACACCACAGTTTTACCCTCAGCCCTTGATACTGGGGCTATAGGAAGAATCTATAGATATCAATGGACAGCTAAATATGAATATATGCATTCAGACACCTTTGTATCAGGGCCCAGTGTCTATTTATACATTCTCAAAGGCCTTAGGAAAACGATATAGAAGCCTATAACAACATAGAGGAAAAATGGTTATAAAACACGGACAACTGTATTATATATGTTGTTCCCAAGTGTTTTAGTTAACAAGGATGGAGACATTTTTATGGCCTAAGAACCTTGTGGTATGCTTCAATGAGGACAAAATGAGATGTAGAATTCATTGGCAAAGACCAAACCTCACTGATGGAGAAGTGGGGCATTGAGTAGGAACCTATGGTCAGTGACTATGATGGAAGCAAGGCTGTGGAAAGAGTCGGACTAGCCGGAAGCAGACTGAAGGAGAGAAGGCACATGTATAGTTGGGCGTCAGAGTAGCTGGTCCCTAGAAAGCAGACAGGGAAGTGGGTTTTTTTTTGGGGGGGAGTTTTGGTTTTGTTTGTTTGTTTGTTTGTTTTTGAGATGGGGTCTCACTATGTAGTTCTGGCTATCTTAGAACTCAGTATGTAGTCCAGGCCAGTGTGGAACTCACTGAAATTCCTGTCTGCCTCTGCCTCCCAAACGCTGGGATTAAAGGCATGAGCCACTACACCCTGCTCACAGTGAAGTTTCCTAGAGAGTTAAACGTCTCACCAACCTTATAATACTACATAGAAGCTGAACTTGCTAACAAGAGCCAAACTCGGCTGCAGAAAATGAGACTGAGGAACATGGAGAATAACTTTTTGTATCTTATCAGATCACAGTGGGGTAAAATTAGAAACGTGTCAAGAGAAAGTGCAAATGAATGAATGGAAACTGAAATATATATATATATATATATGTGCTCCTCGGTGACCAGTAAGTCACTAAAGAAATATGTAGCCATTTCCTCTGAGATAAAAACCTCAGCATCTTCCCACCAAGCTAAGAGGCTCTTATGACACAGGGTGTGTTTACAAGGATGTGAAGCATCCTTCCTTTAGTAAACTCCTTAAGCTCAGGAACTCAACAACTCAAAGGTTTCAGGAAGTCCCTGAAACTGACAGATACAGTAGGACTCACCTTTGCCAAACATACGTAAGTGGTAAAGACTGCTGAATGATACTCTCACATAAACTGAGCTGCCCAGAAGACTCTCAGTCTAGCCAAGCCACCTGGAAGAGAAAGAGACTAACTGGTCTACCTAGAAGACTCTGAGAGAAGGTGAACTTCCTGGAAGAGGCTCAGACCAACTGAGTTACCTGGAAAGGACACTCTGCAGCCTGTTGAACTGCCTGCAAAGCATGTAGTACACACACTGTTTCTAGCTTTCACTAGCCACCACCCATGCTGAAGTGGGTTTTGGTGATGCAGGTGTCTTTGACCCATTTCTACTCTTGTAAGTAACCTCTCACTCATATTCCTGTAAGTAACCCCCAATGAGCTCATTGGCTCACCAACTTGGACTTTGACAGTTATCTGTATGTTGATCTGTTGTTAGTCCACTAGCTGAGATGAACAGACAGTTGTTCATGTCTGCCCAGGGATAGTATCACATAACAGGGAAGATATTTTAAAACAACTCTGAGGATCAAAAGGAAATTAAAGTTCAATCTGTCAGAATCCTTGGGAAACAGCAAAGGCAGTTCTGAGAGAGGATTTTTATAGCCACAGGTGCTTACATGTAAAAAGAAAGCGAGAGCTTCAAGTAAATTATTTGATGTTATACCCCAATGCCTAAGACAAAATAAGATAAAACTAAATCAAAAAGCAACAGATAAAAAGAAGTAACGAAGATCGAGATAAAAATTAGTGAAAGTAAGATAGAACAGCAACACAGAAGCAAAACAAGATCCACATGTTCTTAAACATACTCGCCAAAATAAAAGAAGACCCATAATTTGAGATGAAAAAGGCGGCAACCCGACAAATACCAATGAAATTCAGAGGATCGTCAGGGAATCCTTAGAAAACCCACTGAAAGGGAAAAGATAAGTTCCTCGACACATATGACCCACCAAAATTAAACCAAGAGGCTCTAAGCAGCTTAAACATAGCTACGATGAGCGACAAGGCTAAAGTAAGGAAGAGTTCAAAGCTGGTGGGTCACTGCCAAATTCCATCAGATCTTCAGAAGAGCTAAGACCAGCACTCCGAAGTGTTTCATGAGTTAGAAAGTGGGGGGACACTACCTAACTCAGTCTACGAAGTCATCGCCCTGCCCACAGTGGTGACCACAGTGCAAATGGAAACCTAAGCCAATTTCCTTGAAGAACATGAGCATGAATTTTTTAGCAAAAAATGCTTGCAAACAGAATGCGACACCACATTAGTAAGATTGCATACTATGACGAAGTTGGTTTTAGTCCAGGGATATACAAGGATGGTTTACATATACAAATTAATGAGTGCAACACAGTATGTAAACAGCCTCGAGAACAGAAGTCACCTAAGCATCTCTGTAGATGCAGAAAAGCTCTTTAACAAAGGCCGACATCCTCTCCTGATAAAAGCTGTGAGGAAACTGGGAGTGTGAGGAATATGTTCACCATAAAAAGGCTGCATATGGTAAACCCAGGGAGGAAAGCAAGGTTTCTTGAGGATCAAGTCAAGAGTGTCCACCCTCTACACTGTTTTTCAATATGTTGATTGGTGTCTTAGCTACAGCAATAAGGCAAGAGAAAAGATTTAAAAAAGAACACACAAGAGAAAGAAAGAAAAAGACAATTTGCCCCGATTTAGAGATGGTAAGATCCTATACTTAAGAGATCCTAATGACTCCACCAGAAAACTTTTAAATAGATTTAAAACATTCAGTAAAATTGTAAAGTAGCAAATGAACGTGAGGAAATGAGTAGCCTTTCTATATACCAACAGTGAACTTACCGAGAAGCAAATCAGAGGGGGGGATTCTCATGTGAAATAGCTTCAGAAACAACCAAGTAAATAAACCAAGGAGGCAAAAGATATCTAAAATGGAAACTTTACAGCATTAAAAATCAAGATATCAACGAACAAAAAGTCTCCCCATGCTCCGTGCATTGGCAGAATTAATACCGTGAAATGGCTGTGCTACCAAAAGCCAACTGCAGATCGGTGCAGTCCCCATCTACACTCCAATGACAGTCACCACAGAACTACAAAGACAATCTTAAAGAAACACACACACACACAAAGACCCTGAACAGCCAAAGCAATCCCTAGTAGAGAGAGCGGTGCTGGCTGGAGCTATCATAGCACTTGCCTTCAAATTGAACCATGGAACCATAGTAATGAAAACAGACGTGGACCAATGGAATAGAACAGAGAACACACAGACCCGCGCCGCTACAGCTAAGTTTTGGCAGAAGTGTCTAAAACCGTGCTTCTCAACCTGTTTGTCACGACTCCTTTGGGAGTCGAATGACTCTTTCATAAGGGTTGAATATCTGATACCCTACATATCAGATACTTACCTTTTGATTATGATACATAAAAGTAGCAAAATTACAATTATGAAGTAGCAATGAAAATAATTTTATGGTGGTGGATCATCACATGAGGAAGTAAAGGGTTGCAGCATTAGGAAGGGTTGAGAACCACTGGTCTAAACCACACATTGGCAAAAATGTAGGCTCTTAAAGAAATGGTGTTAGGAAGACCAGATACCCACATCAGGAAGACAGAAGCTAGATCCAGATCTTTCAGGGTACACAAATGTCCGCTTCAAATGGATTGAAGGCGTCCATTTAAGAATGGGAAGTCTAACAATGTCATAGGGAACTTCTTCAAATAGTAGGGAAGGATGTTCTGAAAAGGATCCCAATAGCACAGAATGGGGTGACATCAAGTCAGACAGCGTCTGCAAGAGAAACAATTGTCAGTGAAAAGAGAAAGCCACAGAGCGAGGGAAGACCTTTCCTACCCATGCGTCTGCCTGGGATCAACATCTAGAATTCAAATAACCCAGTCAATAAACCCATGAGTCAATTAGACAGTTTTTTGAGTGTATAAAATGCTTTATTGTGGGGCTGGAGAGATGGCTCAGCAGTTAAGAGCAATGCCCGCTCTTCCAGAGGTCATGAGTTCAATTCCCAGCAACCACATGGTGGCTCACAACCATCTATACCCTCTAATGCCCTCTTCTGGCATTCAGGTGTACATGCAGATAAAGCGCTCATATACATAAAGTAAATAAAAAAGGCTTTTAAAAAATGTTTTCTTGTTCTTTTAAAAAGGCCAAAGGTTTGGTTGTAAACCAGGCTGCACACTTCTAACCAGTCTGGGATCTTCCTCTCCTTGTCAAGGTGGCTTCAGTTAGCAATGTGTTGTTAAATCGAAAAGAAAAAAAAATTTAGTTTTGAGGGAAAAAAATCCATTTCTGAAAACAAGTAACATTAGTCTTAAAGAAAGTAGGACTGTTTCATGATCCTTACACACTTTCTTCTTGCACTGGACCATGAATATACTTCTCCAAATGCAGGCATTCGGCGCTGCTGATGGATACCTGCACGCCCACATCTCAGCCGTCAAACACATATACACACACTGAGATCCACAGTCCCCAGATGGGAAAGGCCTCATTAATATTGATTAAAGCCCTTGAAGTCAACACTTAGCCTAAACTTAAGGTGTTTTCTTCTTGAGTCTATGCCAAGGAATCTATTATCATGTTCTGAAATAAGACAATTTTGGCGAGCACCATTAGTTTTTACTCTGAAATTCTAGAAACAATATCCCTTTTCATTCTCTGAGACTAGACAGGGGAATCTAGGTTTGCACTTAGTTAGAAATCAGAACAGCTTTGGTGGTAGCAACAGGCATCACACAGAGCTGGCCAACCTGTGTGTGTATCATCAGTGTTGAGACAAGGTCCCAGTGCAATGCTGTTGGCTTAGCTGATGCTAACAAATGAGAAGTGTGTGGCTCTGTGCCATGGATTCCAGCAGGACAAGATGATTCTAGGCCTGTACTCAGGGCCTGGGGAGCAGGACTCCCTGGAGATAACCCTCTTCTTGCTTTACCATCAAATCTGGTTATAACTGCCTTCTGCAAATGAGAAAAACAGCTTTTCTAGATCAGTACATTGAGCCCAGCCCCCCCCCCAAAAAATCTGCAAATGATGTCACCAATAACACAGTCCCCTTTACTACTTACTGGGTGGCTTGCTGTCACTCTTCCATCTGAACAGTTTTACTTTTAAAATTCTTTTCTTTTTGTTTCTTTTCTTTTCTTTCTTTTTTTTTTCTTTCTCTTTTTTTGGTTTTTCGAGACAGGGTCTCTCTGTGTAGCCTTGGCTGTCCTGGACTCACTGTGTAGACCAGGCTGGCCTTGAACTCACAGAGATCCACCTGTCTCTGCCTCCCGAATGCTGGGATTAAAGGTGTGCACCATCACACCTGGCTTAAAATTTTTTTTTTTAACATTTATTGTGTTTGTGTGTATGTGTGTGTGCGCGCCTTCAACCAGGCTCTGCTGCACTGTGTAGAGGTCAGAGAACAAGCTGCAGGCCCGGTTCTTCCCTTCCATCAGCATAGGTTCTGGGAAAGTCAAGCTCCCTTACCTGTTGATCCAGCTTGCTGCCACATTCTTTTTTCTTTTTTTCTTTCTTTTTCTTTTTTGAGACAGGGTTTCTCTGTGTAGCCCTGGCTGTCCTGGAACTCACTCTCTAGACCAGGCTGGCCTCAAACTCAGAGACCCATCTGCCTCTGCCTCCTGAGTGTTAGGATTATAGGTGTGCACCACCACCGCCCATTCATTGTGACTTTTTATTCTTCACTAAAGGTGTGCATCTCCATGCTCTGCTGTTGGCTAGATGTGTACAAATGTATGTTTTATTTTCATATATATGTACATATGTGAAAATGTCACTGTGAAACCCATTATTTTATATGCCAATTAAAACTTAGTAGTATTTAAAGGCCTTGGTTTATAGGAAAGGAGAAATGTAGTATCAGTCAGAGGCTTACAGGAAAGTAATGACCAACTCAAAGAGCGATGGAAAACAGATCTGGGAAGAAGCCCCAAGAGTCTCCACCAGGACCAGTGCTGTTATCTATCAGTGTGACAGTCCATGGGGAGGACAAGGGCCCAGAGCTGCTGAAAGCAGTGGCTAAGGGTGTGTGTTGACCTTTAGGTGTGTGTGTGTGGGGAAATAGAGCCTCCTGTATCAGGGCAATGGATGGGCCACCCTCTCTCTTCTAGCACCCTCTGATCACTTGCCCAGTATTCCTGCTAGCCAAAACCACAGGAGGCTACAGGAAATGGGCTGTGTGAGAGAGGGAGATAGATCCTGGATGGATGGAGAGTATCCAGTATAAAACCTGTGAGACAGAGGTCTGGGAAAGCTTTTGCTGGGCACTGCATCAAAGGAGCTATTCCAGGTGACCTTAAATTTGGGAGACTTAAAGCCACCATCTGCTATAATCCAACAGCTCACTCTGCTTTTCCGTCGAAGCCCTGTAAAGCCAGGGCCTGTTCCTATCATAGTCATTATCCCCTGAAGAACTCAGACACAAGTACCAGTTGTTTTGCTCAAGCCCTTGCTGGAGAGGTGGTAATGGGTCTATTCTTAGCAATCGCATTGTGATGGGTGAACAACTTGATGGCCGAGGTAGTGGGCGCCAAAGTAACTGTGAGTGATGGTGTTGTTTATTGGTGTGAAAGTGGTCTTCCTCATTAACTCATTATCTTGCCGGAGAGGCGCTTGCATTTTGGCTCCAGCTCTAAAACGACAGTGGCTCTATTTCTGACTTGTTTGGAAAGTTATCATTAACTATTATTCCAAACAATACACTTGCATATTGGACAACCCGAAAGCCAAATTTAGCCGCACAAATTATAGACAACTGCTCTCCTATAATGCCACTGCGGTGTCCTAATTTTTAAGGAATGGAAAGATTAACAAAGCTAGCCTTAAATGCTTAACACAATATTTTATGTGGGAGCCGTTTCCTCCCAAGGATGTGTAGACTGTGGGATGCTGTCAGGGCTTGCTGGAAGATAAGTAATGATCTTGCAAGGGCAGGGGAAGCTACAGGCCATCAAATCTATGCAAAAGCCTTCATGGCTGGAAGTGCCATCAACCTGTAAAGGAATTATGTTGAAACTAAGAAAATGTAAGGGGCTATTTAAATGATTTAAATGCCATACTTTCTCCCTCTTCTCCCTAAATCCCCAAGACAGTGCTCATAATGTTAGCCTGACCTTTAGGATATGTGATTTTTAATGAAAAGGAAAGACACATCTCCAGCCACTTTTTGAGGTGATCATTTCTCATCAGGACTCTTAGGCCTCTTGTGAAGAAAAGACATCAGGCCTTTGGAGAATATTCCATAGGTCTGAATCACCCTCTGTGGTATATACCTTTATTCCCGTGGACAAGAGGAACCATGAGCAATTGGATACCAGAGAAATCTGTTAATACAAGTGGATTTAAATCACAGACTGGGAGCCTGCTGTTTGATTTTTGGGCAAGTTAACTGGTCACTCTCATCTCCAGGGCTGGTACTACCACCCTGCATGCTTATTATTAAATAGCAGATGAATTTGTGTGTGGCATAGCGTTCAATAAAGGAGCTTTAAGGTTTCTCTGTGTAGCCTTGGCTGTCTTGGACTCGCTTTCTAGACCAGTCTCAAACTCACAGCGAACTCACAGAGCACACCTGCCTCGGCCTCTTGAGTGCTGGGATGACAGGAGTACACCACCGTGCCCGGCCAAAACGGGCCCGTAAGACTATTATGGGGGCCTAGTCTACAAGGTGAGTCTAGGACAGCCAGGACTATTACACAGAGAAACTCTGTCTCAAGAACCCCCTGCCCCCCCCAAAAAATGTTATGGGGAGGCTGGACAGGTGGCTCAGTGGTTAACAACACTTCCTATTCTTCCAGAGGACCTGAGTTCAGTTCCCAGCAGCACGTCAGATGGCTCCCAACTGTCTATAATAACTCCAGAGGATCTTATGCCTCTGGCCTGTGAAGACACATTCACTCATCTATACATACCCATATGCAGCAGACACATAAAGCCACAAATAATTAAACATGATAAAAAAAATCTTTAAAGGAAGAAAAAAAGAGACAGTATTGTGAGGGTTGAGCCAGGTGTGCTGACACACACCTATAATCCCAGTACTTGGGAGGTGGAGGCAGAAAGATGGATCATTAAAAAGTGTTATGAGATTTAGTGAAGTGAATATATATTAAGTGCTTGGACAACAAGAGCAGGTAATGAGTGTGAATTACATCGTTGCTGTCATTATTACTTCTAGAATCATACTTTAGAATCTCTCTCTCTCAGGACAGGATCTCAGGTAGCCCAGTTTGAAGAAGGCCTTGAACTCTTGATCCTTGTAAGTCTATGTCCCAAGTGCTGGGATTACAGGTGCCTGACACTGTATCTGACCCTTCAGAGTATTTCTAAGGAGTGTATCTTCTGCTTTTTCTTTTTATGTGTGTTTACTTAAAACTACTTATGTGTTAATATTACACGGTGTCTGGTTAAAAATCAAACTGCATTTAAAGACTATTAATTAAAACCGCAGTTCCCAACTCCATGATCCATCCGTGGCCTCTCTGTAAAAAGGCCCTCGTCTCTAATTGACTCTTTCAATAGATTTTTTCCAGCATTTACCTTTTTGGCTCTAAATGATAGCAGGAGGTTGTTTCTTGACTGAGCTGATTGGTTGGCTTTTGTTCAGCCGTCATACTGAGCTTTTGTGCCTTCATTATTCTGTTCCTAAAAGTCTATCGGTGTGATTTTATCAAAAACTATTGTTTTGGGGGAGAGCATTGTCTGCCCAAACAGATGATCTGTGTTCAAACCCCTTCTATTTTTTAAGTAGTATTTGCTACTCAACTTAGAAAGTAGTGGGTTCAGGGGCTGGAGAGATGGCTCAGAGGTTAAGAGCCTTGTCTGCACTTCCAGAGGTCCTGAGTTCACTTCCCAGCACCACATGGCGGCTCACAACCATCTAGAATGAGATCTGGTGGCCTCTTCTGGGCGCAGGTGTACACTGTATACATAGTAAATAAATAAATAAATAAATAAATAAATAAATAAATAAATAAATCTTTTTTTAAAAAAGTAGTGGGTTCCTATATGGGGTTTTCATATATTTTTATTTTGGTTAACCCACCCAACCTGTCTTCTTCCCCCACCTCTCTGCCCCTTTCATTTCTCAAACCTTTAACTCCCAGTCCGCCTTCCCTCACTTCATAGCATGCAACTTTCCCCTCTCCCCTTAACACTTCTTCCCCTCTCCCTCTTACCAGCCTTTTCTAGCTCCGTGGGCTCTACAGCTACTCCAGATTCCATATAGAAACCTCAACACTTAAAGCCAGAATCCACAGGAAGAAGACAGATGGTGTTTGTCTTTCTAGGGCTCGGTTACATTTTCCAGCCTCATTAACTGGTGACACGTTTTGATAATCAGTCAGCCTTTGGGCTTCAAAAGACCCCTCCCTCCGAGCCCTTCTCTTGCTGCCCTTTTCCAATCTACCTGTCGCATCCTGGATTTTTGAAGATACTTTCCCTGTGTTTTATATCCTTATCTTTTTGTTTGCATGTTTGTTTGAGAGAGGATCTGATGTAGCCTAGGCTAACCTCTGACTTGTTCTGTAGCTAAGGCTGGCCTGTAACTCCTGATTCTCCTGTATTTTTATTTTTCTAGACTGTATCCTCTAGAAACAAGAGAAAGTACGCATAATAGAATTCTAGGCTTTTTTTTTTTTTTGTATTTAAATATATCTTTCTTCTCATGTGTGGTTGACGGTTTGGCTGGTGATACAATTCTACTTCTCAATACCGTTTTCCTCAGAACTTTGAAGTTGGTATTGTCTCAGTTTCTTCTGTTTCAGTGTGAGCCTGAGCCTTCTGAGGTATTCCAGTTTCATTTCGTTTGCATGCTACACTTCTTTCTTTGAAAATGCTTTTATCTTTTCTGTTTTTAAAAATGCTTGAGAGGCTTTCGTGTAGATCATTGTTCATTCCTTAAAGACAATATTACATTTATTTCTTTGTTTCTGTGTGCATGTGGAGGTCAAAGGACACCTTGTGAGCTGGTTCTCTCTTTCCATCAAGCGGTCCCCGGGAATTGAACTCAGGGTCTTAGGCTTGGCAGCAAGCTCCTTTACCCACCGAGCCATCTTGCCTGCCAATTTATTTTTATGCTGATTTTGTCGTTCATTTTGATCTAGAGGCTCATGTTGCTTGTTGCTGTACATTTTCTGTAACTTCTTTTGTCATTGTCTGTCTTCTTTCTTTTCTCAGAACTACAGCTAGTTGACGCCAGACTCCCTGAACTAGTTCTCTAAGTTCTGGCATGTGCTCTGTGACTTCTCCTCTCACTGATACGGTTCCCCTCCCGAAGTTCTGAGGACTGAACCCAGGGCCTTGCTCATGTTTCACAACTTCTTCATCACTGAACCACATGCTTAGGTCGAATTTATTTTATTTTATTTTATTTTTAGGATATTTTCTTCAGTTTGCCTGTCAATTCCTTTCTGAGAACTCGGAAGTTTTTCTTTTTTTCTTTTTCAATGAAAATGCACGATCGTGGTCTAACCTTAAAATTACAGGACTGTAGGTGGAAGTTTCCAATGAGTCATTTCTAAGGCATCCGGACAGCTGTTCACCTCCTTGGTAGGGAGGTTTGGCTCAACAGAGGGTAAGACTTGGGCTGAAAAGCAGGGGAATTCTGTGAATGTTTGCGTATTGGGTGACGGAAGCGGCAGCTTTCCTCCTTGCTCCCACATAGGGCAGATATTCGAAGTAGGATCTGCCTGAGTTCTTTGCTAGGCGATAGAACCCCGGCCATCAAGTCATGAGGATTTTTTAAAAAAAGTGAGATTCTCCAGAGCAGAATGTTATGCTTTCTTGCTTAGAGGGTATAAGCCCAGCTGGTACTATTTTAAGAGCCAGGAGCAGGAATGGGCTTATCTCTGCATTCAGTATGACCGTTTTCACTTTATTTCTTCCACTTTCAGTATTGTGCCACTACTCTAAACTATGCTTGGTGTCAGCCCAGGGGCCATTTTTGGAAAATGTTACACCTTTATTCTTCTGCCGGGATAAAGGAACAAATGCCATCTAGCTGAGCTAAGGGCAGGGCGCCTCTGTCTTTTCTGTTCTTTAGGCTACATAATTTTGGTTAATCTGGGAGTGTGTGTGTGTGTGTGTGTGTGTGTGTGTGTGTGTGTGTGTTAACCTTACCCCCACTACTTCCATCTGTATCTCTACACAGATCTATGTAGTTACCGTTTTAATTAATGGTATGATTATGAGCTCTAGAATTTTTGTTTTTCTAATCTTTGTATGTGCCTTTGGGTTTCCCTACCTCTTTATTTATTGTAAGTATATTTTCTTACATATCAACGAACATAGTTATAACAGCTACACAGCTACTTTAAAATTGTTGCTTCAAATGTTAGCATCATCTCAGTGCCAGTTTCTATCAATTATCTTTCGCTTGGGAATGAGTCACATTCACCTGATTTGGCCGTGTTGAATAATTTTTGGATCATGTCCCTGGGACACAGGGAGTGCTCTGTTGAGCGTGATTTGGAAGCATGGAATTGCTTTTGTTGGGTTTCTGTTGTTGCTGTTTTCTTTGAGGCAGAGTCTCAGTCTGTCACCCATAGTGTCCTGGAATTGATGATGTAGCCAATGTGGCCTTGAGCTTGTGGCAATCCTTCTGCCTGGGTGCCCAGATCACAGGTACAAATGGGTCTCTGCACCTGGCGTGCTCACCTGTTTATTATAGACAACAGTCATGAGTGAATTCAAGCTGAAAACTCTGATTTAGTGACTCAGCTTGAACTGTCTTTTAGTTCTTGCTCATTAGGCTTGCCTGCACTTTAGTCTGTGCAAATATATGCAGCTATCTGGGCAGGGTTTATAATCTGTATAATTTCCCTTCTCTGGCCTTTCCTGTCCCAATATCTGCACTTACTTTTCCCCCATGGCTGGTTCTTTAAGCCCAAAGGACTTTATTTCTGGTTTTCCCCAAGGAGTTTCCCCAGGGAGCATCACCTGAACCATTTCCCCAGATTTAAGAAACAAAACAGATTAAAAAGGAGAAATACTCTTCCAACCTTTTTTCTAAGCATTCCCTAGCACCCCAGGAAAAAAACCAATCTATTTTTGTTTATTCATCAATAGTTTACTTTTAAAACAATTGTGTTTTTAAAAAGTATTTATAAAAAAGTATTTATTTATTTATTATGTATACAATGCTCTACCTGCATGGACCCCTGCACACCAGAAGAGGGAACCAGATTTAATTATAGATGGTTATGAGCCACCATGTGGCTTCTGGAAATTGAACTCAGGACCTTTAGGAAGAGCAGCCAGTGCTCTTAACCTCTGAGCCATCTCTCTATCCCTTAAAACAGTTGTTAAAAGTGTACTACTGCTCTGTGTGGGAGGGCAAGCCCAGCTGCAGCTCCCTCTCCTCCACCAGAACTGGGCTGTTCCTAATCGACCTAGTCAAAAGTTCAGTCAGTATTTTCAGTCATTGAGTTCACGTCTAACATACCAGGATGTCCGTAGCTTCTAAACTCTTTTGAGGTTACGTGGTACAACGATGGCTGCCACTAACGATTACTGCATTCATACCTAAGAATTTTTAGTGAGCATACATAACATGTAAATAAAGTGAGAGGCAATGGAAGATTGCATCATGGAACAGTCTAAATTAGCCTGAGTTCCCAGGGCTCTTCAAGTCGGTTTCAAAGTGGCACAGACAAGATTCCTTCAGCTTGTGTGGACGTAAGATCAAGCCCTTCTTTTTTTTAAATGTCATTAAGAACTCCCGGCATTTCCCGCCTGCTCTACAAAGTGAGTCTAGGGCTGCAAAGGCTAACATAGAGAAACCCTGTCTCAAAAAAACAAAAAACAAACAAACAAAAGAATTCTCAGCATCTGCTGGGCATGGTGACTCATGCCTTTATCCCAGCACTCAGGAGGCAGACGCAGGAGGATCGCTGTGAGTTTGAGCCAAGGCCAGCCTGGTCTACAAAGTGAGTCCAGGACAGCCAAGGCTACACAGAGAAACCCTGTCTTGATAAACAAAACAAAACAAACCAACCAGCCAAACAAACAAACAAATTCCCGGCATCATGATTGCCTGAGATGCCCGTTGAGAATAGGGATCTCTCAGTCTTTAGCTAATCTCTCTGGGTTAGACTAAAGGGGTAAAATAGAAGAATTTGCAGGAAGGAAGTCCAGTGGGTGAAAACACTTGCTGTGGGCAAAAGGATGTTGTGTTGTATGCACACATGCGCGCACACTCACACACATCACACATTTATCTTCTCATACATATATTACATATACACACGATGATAATAACTAAGATAAGAATAAGTGCAACTTGCAGGCATCAACTGCTCTGTGTATCCATCCCATCTCAGGCTGCTTAATTAGTAAGTCGCCTCCTGGTCTTCTCTTGGCTTGCCAAGTTCCTGTCTGCTATTGCAAACGGAGCTGGTACTGTCAGTTAAGCACATCACCTGCTTTCAAGTCAGCAAGCATGCCTTAGGATGACGGACAGGAAGAGCCTGGAAAGCATCCTCCCTCCCTTTCCTGGGGTCACTTTGAAATGTGGTATTGGCATAAACCTTCAGTGCTTAAGCACACAGGTCCTCTTAATACCAACGTGTACACACTGTTGACTACTGTACAACTTACCTGCTTGCTACAGATATGTTTGGCCCCATTGCCTCTGGTTTCTTGTTGCTGGTGTTTGGCTTAGTGATAGTAATTGTTCACAGTCCCACAGAGCCAGCTACAGTAATGCCCTAAGAACAGGCAGGAAAGATTTGGGATTATGGGTTATGCCATTAATTTGGGGGAGTTAAATTTTGCTAGAAACTCAAGAGCAAAAAAACCATGTAATATACCCAGATGATGCACTACCACACAACAAGGACATATGCTCAACCATGTTCATAGCTGCCTTATTCATAATAGCCAGAACATGGAAACAACCTACGTGTCCCTCAGTAGAAGAATGGATAAAGAAACTGTGGTATATTTACACTATGGAATACTACTCAGCTATTAAAAACAAGGAATTTCCGAAATTTGTGGACAAATGGATTGAACTAGAAATTATCATAATGAGTGAGTTCACCCAGAAGCAAAAAGAGTCAAATGGTATATACTCACTTATATCGAGACACTAGTCCAAGGGATACGCCCCCATGAAAAACTTTACCTACTAGGAAAGTGGGTCAGAGGGGAGAAAATCCTATTGAGACTTTAGGGGTGAGAAGCCTGGGAGAATGAGGAAATAGAAGGATCCAGAGGGTCCTGGAAAACTACAGGTGGGTCTGGGCCCTGGGGTCCTCCTCAAACTGTGGCACCAGCCAAGGAAAATATAGGCAGTAAACTTCGAACCCCTACCCAGTCTAGCCGATGGACAGGACATTCTCCACCGTTAAGTGGAGAAGGGGATCTGACTTTCACACAAACTCTGGTGCCCCATATCGGACCATGTCCCTTGGATGGGGAGGTCTGGTAGTACTCAGAGGAAAGATAATAAGTCACCAAGAAGAGACTCGATACCCTAGGAGCATATACAGGGGGAGGAGGTCCCCCTCAGTCACAGACATAGGGGAAGGGAGTAGAGGGGGAAGCGGGAGGGAGGAAAGAAAGGGAGGATACAAGGCATGGGCTAACAATTGAGATATAATATGAATAAATTAATAAAAAAATTAAAAAAAACCATGTAATTGGTCTATTAGGTCCCATCCTTAGTGCGCGATAGTCTAATCCAGTGGTTCTCAACCTGTGGGTTGAGACCTCTATCAGATAGTTACATTATGATTCACAACAGTACCAAAATTACAGTTCTGAAGTAGCAATGAAAAGCAATCCTATGTTTGGGAGGTCACCATAACATGAGGAAACAGCGTTAAAGGGTTGCAGCATTAGGAAGTGTTGAGAACCGCTGTTCTAGTCAAATCGACTTAAGTGTCAGCTATCAGGTTATATGCTGTTTCAGGAAAGTCACGCCGAACATCTCTCCTGGCACTAGAAACTAAAAAAAACAAAAACCAAAACAAAAAAACAAAACAAAAAAACCCAAAACATAACAACAACAACAACAACAAAAACGCGGGTATAACTGAGCACAAATTGATGCCAACTGTTTTTTATTTCAGTTGAAATGGATACTGATTCTCTTGAGGGCTCGTGTCAAGACTTTCGGCTTTGTTCAGCAGTCCATAATTGAAAACAATTTCTTCCTCCTGTCTCGAGTTCTTCTTCCACTCCAGCCCTCCTTCCAGGATTCTAAGGTTCGAATCACATGGAAGGGTTGCTTTTCTTTGGCTCAACTGTTCTCTTCTTTATTTTAGAGGGGGAAACGAAAACATTAGAAGGCAAGCATTGTGCTCGTGTCCAAGCTTTGAGTATCTTTTTTGGGGGGGAAATGGATACGAATAAAAGGCTTCCTTTACTATTCAATGCCTTTTTCCCCCTTTGGTTTTTTTTTTCGAGACAGGGTTTCTCTGTAGCCTTGACTGTCCTGGACTGGCCTCAAACTCACAGCGATTCGCCCGCCTCCGCCTCCTGAGTGCTGGGATTAAAGGTGTGCGCCACTAAGCAATGCCTTTTAACTTCTAAGCTATGGTCCCTTCTGAGACTCTAAGCCAACATGGCTCACTCCTTGGGGAATGTGGCCCTGGGGGGGGGTGTCTTTAAAGGTGGTTAGAAAGATGTTTAAATTATTTTCCTTTTTTTTTTTCCCTCCCAATAAGCTCCACAAGCATCACACATTTCTGAAAATAAAACTGTCTTCATTAACTAGAATGTCATGGTATTTTTGCTTTTGATTAGAGTCAAATTAATTCAGTTTGATAACATTGATTACAAACTGATCTAAAGCTGTGATTAGAGTTTTATATATCATACTTGATGAAATGAGGAAATAGGTTAATTATGTCTTAATAAATGCAGTTGATTTCATAGAAAGAAACTTAGAAAACCCAAAATTAGGCAGAGTATTATGACAAAATTTCAGAAATTCCTGCATACATACATCTTGTACAGACAGAGCAGTAAAGCAAATTTGTGTTTTGAATGTGTCTATGTTAGAATTCTCCTACATTTCATAAGATTCCATCTATTTGTTACTTTTGGTCACCTTAATGTGAAAAATAAAAAGTCAAATTGTTTATTATCTCTCTTTCTCTCATACACATACAAACACACATACACCCATGCAATGAACGAATCAGAAAACACAACTGTACAAATACTACATTGAGAAACAAAAGAAAATCTCAATCTTCCTACTGCTGAAAGTCAGCAGATGCCATCCGTGTGTGAACACTTTGTACGGGCAGTTGAACCAGTTTGGAGGGTATAAATAGAAGCACACCAGACTTTCTGATCTCACATGAATCATTAGGCTTGTTGAAAGCCATCTCTTTGAGGAAGCGGACAGTTTGCTTCCCTGAGCTACAGCTATGGGCGGGGTTGAGGTTTGCACAATCATGCTCCGATCACTGTGGCTTTGGGCGTCACTTTTGTGACTCACCTGGCTCTGGCTGTTTAGACTCACGGTCCAGAGTTCACGAGGCTTAAGGGCACTGACTGTGGGTTGTTGTCTCCCCAGGGTATGTATGCCCTTTAAAGGTTACTGGTGAGGAGAGGTTTTGGGGCTAGGCAACATGTGACTGAATTTAAGCCTTATTCCTATCTAGGACAGCGGCTCTCGAGGTGATTGTAGGGTTCTCCCTTGGCCTTACGGAAAATACTGAGCCTGATTTCCACTTCTATCTCCACGCAGAAGACCTGAGAGACAACATCAGAGTGCGCGAAGTGTCAGTGTGGAGTGACGTGGGGTGATCGCTGCATACCTAGTGGAACGCATGCACAAAATAAAGACCAGTGGCCAAGGCCGCTTCATCTGCCCAATCCAAGAATAGTGGCGTGGATGCCCTTTATGGATCTCTTAGGCACTAATTAGCTTCCTGTAGCTCCAAGTTTCCCTGAATAGCAAGCAATAGAATAACGATTGGCCTGGGTGCTGATGAAGTTGACATCAGATCCTTGGCAAATTTACAGGAGCAGGAGGCTTTTACTTCAGAGTGAGGACAGCTAGGTGGAGATATATAGCCCTCAAAGTACATATTTTACCAAAGGGAAGGGGAAGGAAAGAGGAGAAAGTCTTGGAAGAACAGTGCGAGGCTGTCCTGCGTTGAAGAGACCAGTTTTGGGCCCTGGATGCTTCCACAATGGATCTTTTACCCCAGGGACTTGAAGGGTTAATGATCAATAGGGTTTTAGCTGTGAGATTTCCCATGCTCTCAAACATGTCTTTAAAGCTCTTGGCTTCTTATTTGTTTTTCATTCTCAAATATCTATCCCACATGAGACCAGAGAGAGCTTGGCTTCTCAGAATGCCTTTGCTAAGTGTTTATCACTGAACTCAGCTGCCGTGTATTTGGAGTTTACTCAGGGCTACCCTATATTGTCCTGATCCTGTCTTAAATAACCTTCACAACACCGTCATGATTTAATTTGCCTGCTGCCTCGCCATGCGGAAAACCAGGCTTCTGATGAGGGCAGCTCTCCTGGCAAGTCTGCATACAGTTTCTCCGGCTCGTTTTCCTTCCATTTGCTGTGAGGGTGGCTACTTCAGGCTTTTTTATCCTGTGCAGAGCACAGGACCAACAGATCCCCTGTGGCTTTCAGTCTTCCTCAGAGGTGGAAAGGAGGATGTGATGGTGGGGCATCCCTGCTGGCTTCCCCAGGAAAGTAGATATATACAACCCGAGGAGACCCATGGTAGAGACTTAAAACTAGATGCACATGAAGCAAAAAGCTCACACTTTATAAAAGCACATCCAACCAAATGATGGCTCTTTAGCCCGTTGAGCAGATCCTTTTGTGAGGAGGCACATAGGTGTGGCAAGTCCAGCTAGGATATGATAACAAAGGATTATATAAGATGGGGCGGATGGCAATGTGAGGTGAAATATAGTCAATACAGCTTTCCTTTGCAAAAGGTAAAGGGAAGAAGAAGAAGAAGAAGGAGGAGGAGGAGGAGGAGGAGGAGGAGGAGGAGGAGGAGGAGGAGAGCAGCAAAAGGCCAGGGCAAAGAAAATTGTGTTGAGGTGTGACATAACAAGGAAAACATGCATGAGTGGGCTTTAAAGTGAGCATCGACCACCACACACCGTCATGACCTTTGGTTCCATTAGGCATTTAGTTTCTGTCAGAGAAAAAGTAGGTTTGAGGTCCTGTCATTCACACAGCAAGTGCACATGCACGGACACAGACTCAGAATTTTATGCAAGGCAAAAGGACAGAGTTACCTTGCAGATGGCAAAGCTAAAGTTCTCAGCGGCCAAAGGACTTGTTCAAGGTGTCCCAGCAGGTTTGGGGCAGATCCTAAGTGACAATCTTATTATCTGCCCCATTGGTTATACTGGGGTGCCAGGTGCACAGGTTATGTCTGCCTCTGGAAAGTCTTATTGAACTTGGGGTACACTTGTTTGATCAATTTCTCTTTCCATCATAGTGTTGGAGGGTATTTGGTCAATGTTAATGATCATGGTAGTCAATAGTAAATTGTTCTTTGAGTCTCCAAATGCCCTAGAAATGAAATTGGCCATGCCTCACTGCTTTTCAGTCTACTCTACTTCAGCCCTGTTGGTTAGCTTCCTATATGGATGTGAACCCATAGCTCTTAGTGTATTAATACCTCTACTTGGCCAAAACAGAGTGGTTTTATAATATATTTTCTAAGGAGTCGCGTAGAGCCAATGTTTCTTTGGAACTAACTATTCACCCTAAGAGGAGAACTCAGAGAGATAATGCTTGCAAGGAGGGCCTCTAAGGTATTTCAGCTTCTCAGCCTTGCAGGACTCCTGTCTCACCCAGAGAAGAGCAGTGAGGAACTTACCAGGAGCTGAGTATCATGGCTAGGGAAGCGGCCCATACCTTCCATGCGCTCTTATCATCCTTTGAGGAAGAATGCAGCTGTACAGGTAGTAGTGTATTAAGTTCTGTACAAGGAGAAGGCTAATTATACTGGATCAGACCCAGCCATGAGAGTTTCTCTGGGGAAGAAGGAGTTACTGTGCATTGCGAAGAGGGTAGGATGCTGGTGGCAAAGCAATAAAGCACAGGTGGAAGGCCTAGCTATTCCAGACGCAGAGTCAAGGGAGATGCCAGGCTGTCTGTACCACCTGCAAGAAACTGCTTTATCAGGGTGGAAGGTGACAGTGTTCAGATCCCAGCTTCCAGCTAAGTATAAATTAGGAAGGTGACTAACGGGGCTGTTATTTATAGAAAACTTGGTCAGCAAGCATCTGAGTACATCTCTAAGACTAAGGAGATGGAACTACACACTAAGGAGGATAGCCAGAGTGGATGGGGAAGAACAGTGTGTCCGCAGCAGGGGAGTGGGTGTCTCCAGCGGGTATTTGGTGGTTATTGGGTCCCTTAGATGTGGAGGTAAACTCCACAATAAGATAAAGGCATAAAGGGAACATCCAACCTGGTCAGAGATGACACAAACATTTAAAAAATTGTTTTACTGGGAATTACTGAACTAAGTAGAGAGTTTTGCAAGTCAGAGTAATAAAAATAAATAAATAAATAAATAAATAAAATGCAGTTTAAAACCCAGCTTTTCCAGATGAGACATGTTGCCCCTGGAAGAAGACAAAACTACTAAAAGCCTCTCCTGCCTACACAGCGAATGCAAGTGCGGTGCATGGCGAATATAAGTGTGATGCTGGCACACGTCGTTTTGTATCTGAGCACGTTCATGTGGTGGTCAGAGTCCAAGGGGGGCTGTCCTACCTACCTAGCATTGGCTAATTCTTTTTTTCTTTCTTTGAAAGAGCCAAACAGAATCACAGCAAGATAACTTGAATTTTCCAAATACACCCATCTGGAGACCAATGTACAAAGGGTGGACAGGGTCTTAGTTTTGTGATTTATTGGCAGCTTATAGTACGGTCTCTAACACACATTTTTAGCCTCACAGCACTCTTCCAAGGCCACCAGAGCTGGCATTTTCACACTCCCCCTCCCATTTAAATTGGGAAAGCAGAGGCTCTAAGAACGCAGATGATTGCCTGGGAGTGAGCGCGTAGGAAGTTCAGAGCTGAGATGCTGGATTCTACGTAAACCTTCTTGTCAGTGTTATCTGAAGCCCAGTCTTGTGTACTCTAAACATTATTCCATATAAAACATAAGCAAACAAGCAAAACCCCAAACAGCTACCATTCTAATTTTCTAGTAGTAGTTCAGTGACCTTGGGTTTTGAGAGGCTGCCGACCTCTGGGCAGACTGTAGTCAAAAGCCAAGGCTTGACTCAGTTCCCCTGTAAAAAGTCTCAGTCTAGGAGCATGCTCCCCACGCACGCATTCTTATTTGCACAGAAGGGATTGGGTTACAGGGTCATCTTTGTTCCTGTCCATCCGTGCTTCCTGGCTTATTTGCATACAGAGAAAACTGTGTTCAGGGGTTTGCAAAGCTCAGTTGCCTGTTTCCTTGTTTCATCGTGCATATTTATTTAACCCATGGTATACTGGGTTGTAAAAGTTGGCTATGGGGGTGGAACTATGAGTCTGAGAAAAATGGAAGAACTGAAGGTATAAACAGGACAGGGTGCTTCTGATAGAGTAAGACTCCAAGTCACTCAAATGATGTGACCCAAAGCTGTTCACTGTATTCCTGAGAGTGGAGAGGGTGGGGAGGGAGCTAGCAAGGGAGAGAGGGAGCTAGGAAAGGAGGGGAGGAGAGAGGGAGAAAAGAAGAGGGGGAGAGAGAGAGAGACAGAGACAGAGACAGAGAGAGAGAGAGAGAGAGAGAGAGAGAGAGAGAGAGAGAGAGAGAGGCTATGACTTAAAGGTAGAATGATATTTATCTTTGCATCTTGCTCCCATTCCCAGCCCAGCAGCAAGAATGAGACTGATTCATAGAAGACTCAGTAAAGACATTGTTGTCTGCATCAGTGACTAAGAAACCCAGAAACCCAACTGCCTGGCTTCTGCTAACTTGCATTCCTATTAGTGGTTGAGACCTTTTAAGAAAACAAAACAATTCTTAGTTTGCTTAGACACGCAGAGCCTTTGAAAGACAGCCAGGGCCGGGGTCTCCACTGCTCAGAACGAAGTCCAGGGGAAGGATAAAAGTTATTCTATTTAACAGAATTAGTGACAGTTTTATTTTCATATAAGGATTTTCTGCTCATAAAGAAAACAAAAAGAGGCTGTCAAGCCTGTACGATGGCTCAGACGGCGAAGGGTCTTGTCTGTTCAAGATGGCAACTTGAGTTCAATCTCGAGAAAGCACATAAATGTAAAAGCAGAGAGCTGACAAGAAACGTGGCCCAGTGACCTCCACAAGTGCACTGCGGCCTTCATCCCCTCTCCCACATCACGTACGCACATTCACAATAACAATAAACGAAGAGAGACTGTCAATTGCTTTAAATCCAATGCCTGCTCTTTAGGATTTTGGTATGTGGTACCTTCTTCAGCCATCTTGTTGATGTGATGATGCCCAAAGAAGTTCTGAAGTGTGCACCCAGGGGGCTGATATATGCAAGATTCCAGCATTCCAACTGCCTTCGTTTCTTCAGTTCATATTTGTCGACCCCTAATCCTGACTCTTCAACAGAGAAGAATCTTGATTTATCATATCAGTAAAGGCTGTGGCTTTGTTTGCCAACACTCTGGCTTTCTCATCCTGTGACAGACCAACAATAGGGACCATGAGGCTGTTTTGATAGCTGACCTCTGCAGATTGAACCAAGCATGGGTCAGGTACTGTGTGGTTAGTACAATGGCTGGATCAATGCAGACATGTACATTCCACTATTTCTTGTCATCATTCCCTATATAATACAGTATAATAACTATTTCCATAGTGTTACTTTGTATTAGGTATTATAAGTAATCTAGAGATGATTTAAAGTACATGAAGGAAGTGTGTAGGCTATATGCAAATGCATGTCATTATATATAGAGGACTTGAACATCCGGGATTTGGGCATCTGTGGGATGTCCTGGAACCAAATCCTCCACCCCCACTTCCAGCCTCTGCGCCAAAACCAAGGCACAATTGTATTTCTGCAGGGAACCAGCCTAGGTCTAGCAGTGTGAGGTGGAGGAAGTCTTATACATAGTACTAGGATTTGGGGATATACTAAGATGGATTCTAGAGAAACCAGCCTCTGGCCAGTAAGACTGGAAGCTGTTTAGAATCCTTTGGGAGAGTGGCAAGCCATGAATCATTCCCAGGCATGAAAGGTGACGAGACAGCGAGCTCCTCAGAGGATTAGCTTCTGAACAACCCAGCATATCCACTCACCGCTGCTAAGTAGGCCCTGCAGAATCCACACACGGTGCATCCTATTCAATCCAGAGGGCCCAACCGGGAGCAGTGCTGGGGAGCTCTGGGGGGCTCCAATGCTGTTGCCTGCTGGAGCTTGGGCGGCAGTTACTGGATATCAAAAAGAAATGGGGCAAAGAGAATTTAATATTTATTAAAGCTGCCAAAATTGTCATACTGTGTTCCTTGAGGTTAAGGCCATGCTCCTACCCCTTGCTCTATTCATGATCAAGATGGATTTCTACGATAGGAAAGAGGTTGATTTGGGGTTGTTTGGGGAAATGCTAACAATAGCAAATGGCCTCCAGGTGTGTGAAAAGAGTTTTAATTTAAAGTATCTAACTAAAGGGAGCTAACTTAAGATGATAGCTATGTGCATGCATTAGTCAGCTCGGCCACGTTTGCATGCAGCTTTTAAAAGGAATCCACACCTCTTTGTGTTATTAAACCCAGTCACGCTGACATCAGAGATAATGACGGAGGATCTCATAGACATTTGAAAAATGCTAAGAATGTCTTGATTTCTCCCCGCTCGGCCCCTGCTTTTCTCTTTCTCCTTCTCCTCCTCCTCCTCCTCTTTCTTTCTTCTTTCTTCTTCTTCCTGGATCTTCAAGAAACATGGCCACATTTCCAGAAAAGTCACATGACTTTGAGGTTGTCGAGCCTTCTCCTCAGGGTCCTCGCTTGCCATCAAGCTGGCTCTGAAGCTTGTCAGCATTCTCTAGGTAGTGTCTGTCAGCACACAGCCTTTGCTGGTGGCTTAGAGAACTGATGGGTGGGCGATAGGGAATGACAGTTCCTTCTTGGTGGTGACAGAATGTGCTCCAAGGATTGCCAGCTGCTTGACACATGTCTGTCCAGTTCTAAAACAAATGCTGTTTGTTTTGTTTGTGCTGTGCTGTCCTTTATATGAAGTACTTCATCTCCCCACCGTACCCCCCATCAGTAATTACAGCTGGGCTCACTAGTCTCCAAACCTTTTAAATGCAAATGGAAAGAAGAAAGCCAGGGCCCTGAGACAATGTCCTTTACATTAACGCTATCATCACCGACCTGAGTGAACCCAGCTGGATTTCACTCCATACCCGTGTCCCTGGCACACTCAGAACTTTAGTGTGATCTGCTGGGCTGAGGTGGCTCTCATGTTGTTGGCAGGCTCCTTCTGCTGCTACAAAGGCCACCAATGTCCTTGCCTGTGGCTCGAGATCCCCTTTTGTTCCTAAGTACTTGGCCCAGAAAACAGTTGTCCTTTGACAGGCTTCTCATGTAAAATGTGTTCTCATTCCATCCTCTGGCCTGAGAGGTAATGATTGCTTCCTTTCCTGAAGGTGTCCTTACTCTAGTAGTGCCTGTGTGGTGCTCACAGGGCGGGAAGGTACCTTCAAGAAACACAGGTCCAGTGGAGGCACAAGGACAACAGCATCTGAACTACTTTAACGGTCCAGTGGGCTGATGGTGGAGCTCAGTGCTGGGCTTCCAGGCAAATGTGAGGCCCTGCATGCGAGCCCCAGCACTGCACTAAATAAATTAAACAGTAAACAGCCTGTGTTGCTCGGTCTTATTAAATAGAAATTGCAGGACAAGTGGAGCGTGGTGGTGCACACCTGTAATCCCAGCACTTGGGAGGCAGAGGCAGGTGGATCGTTGTGAGGTCAAGGCCAGCCTGGTTTCCAGGACAGCCAAAGCTACACAGGGAAACCCTGTCTCGGGAAAAATAAAAGTGTAGGAAAAAGACTAGAGGCCTTCTTTTTTTTTGTTGCTGCATGTTGTTTGAAGGTTGGATGGGACAGAGCACTGGGTGGTGGGGAAAGAATTTGGAGGCCTTGATGAGTTGCCAGCTCTTCCCAATGGCTGCTGTGTGCAGGTATTGGACCGTATGTGACTGGGACACATACAGATTATTTCCCATCACCTACATGACAGCTGGCTGCATAGGGAAGAAATGTCGCCTCGCCTCAATGATGAGATGTTGAGGACCGGCTTGAGGTTTTATAGCTAGCAGACTGTAGAGCTAAAGTTAGGAGTTATATAAAGTCCCCAGGGTTCCTGTCATCCAGAGCAGGCCAGCCACTTGGGCTCAGGAAGGTATCCGGATGAGTCAGGCCTCCTGGGACTCCTGACAGTGAAGTCTTTGGGGGAATGGTTTGAATCATGAGGATCACCGGATGCCTTCCTTACCTTTGTGAACCACTCAGACACTTGCAGGATAACTCTCCACCCTGTCTCTGACTCAAACTCACTGAGTGACTAGTAACCCATTACTGACAACAAGCAGCTCTGTGAAGAGATGAAGACTGGTCTAGAACTTGTGGCATAAGGGGCTAAGACTAGTCTGGAATTTGGGGCATCCAATTGCTAATCTGGACCTCTAGTCTTTGCTTATGAGAGAAAATAGCATTTTATTAATCAGTGTACAAAGTACTTGCTGGAAGCTCCAGCTAGCAGCGTCCCTTGACTGGTTTACGTTCCTATGTGCATTGCAGCTGTGGCTCTGTGCAGGGTTACTTTGTATCTTTGGACCCAGGTATGCTATATTTGGGATTTATCTATGAATCAATGAACCCCTCTGCTCTGCCTTCAGAGTCTTTTTTTTTTTTTTTAATTCAAAATCACATTTTTTATACAATGTATTCTGATCATGGTCTCCCCTCCCCCACCTCCCCACCCACTCAACCCCTTGACTTCTCTTTTGCTCACTCTTCATGATTCCTCCTCCTCTTCCTCCTCCTTCTCCCCTCTCCCTCCTGCCTTCTTTTGTGTAGCTGTTAGGAATTAGAATATTGAAAATGTGCTGGGTTGTGGTGGCGCACGCCTTTAATCCCAGCATTTGGGAGGCAGAGGCAGGCGGATCGCTATGATTGCAAGGCCAGCCTGGTCTACAAAGCAAGTCCAGGACAGTCAAGGATACACAGAGAAACCCTGTCTTGACCCCCCCCCCCCAAAAAAAGGAATATTGAAAATGCTATAGAGGCAGGAACCTCTTCCTCAAAGACAATCTTCGGTAGGATCTTGATATGGCAAATGGTTTGGAGCAAATGGCACAGTAGTTTATGTCATCAGCAGCTAATGTAAAAGATTCTAATTCTTTTCCTCCTTGGCCTGGATTCTCTCTCAGTTCCCCAGGCCCACAGGAATAATTTCACCTTTGAAACTGCTGCATTGCTTATCCCCCAACCTTAAGCCACTTCAGAACAGATAAGAAAAAAGAACAGGGAAAGAAAGAATGCAGTATTGAGCCATGTGCATGGAAAGAGTTGAGGGAAGCCTGGGTTCCCCCACTCAGGCCCGAATTCTTAGATTTCCATAGTAGAATCCACTCTAGCAAGTTTAAACCCTCAAATCTATGAAGAGTGTGTGTAGCTAGTCGGGTATCAGGGAAGGCTGATGAACATGCTGTAGACTAGTCAGAGATTCTAAGGCCGTCTAAAGTCATACAGCAGCCCTGGGTGGCCAAGGGGGCCACCTCCTCCCCTGTAGAGCGAGGCAGTGGCTGCTCTGCAATCATATTGCTTTGGCAGAGCTAGTGCTTTTAGATCAGGAAGCCAATCAGAATGTTGCAACTGTACCAGCAGGTCTAGAGCTGTGCCCCCCGCTCTGGTCCACATGACTAACATGGTGTCTTGCACTCTGCCTGCTCCTACAGAACTCAATTCATAGCTAACTTCTGATGCAAGTGCGGATGAATGATAGATGCTGAATAATGCATCTTAAATACTACCCTACCAAAAGCTGGGTGGACCCTTAACACAGCAGTGGTCAGAGGTGGGGTTTTGGAAGTGACTGGATCATGAGGTCACTTAGTTGTGAACGGATTGATCTATTTTATGGATTCACAGTCACCAGGCTGCTCTCCTGAGCACTAGGGGCTTGAGCTTTCGGAAAGGGCAAGGCAGAACAAATCCCTCTTCCACAGATCCTGTCAGGCATCTGTGACAGCAATGCAAAGTCCGACACACTCCTCCTACTTCAGATTTCTTTGTCCTTAGCTACTACTTGTGTGTTGGATGAAGTTATTACTCGGTAAATGCAATAGTAATCTTCATTGCCAACTGGATATAGAATCACTTAGGCACCATGGAGCTGGGCATATCTGTGTTTCTGGAGAGACCACTCTGGGTGTGGGGTGGCACCAATCCCATGGGCTGGAGTACTTGACAGGCTAAAAGGGAAAAGGACAAAGTATGGGCACTATTTATCTCTGTCTCTTTTCATACTACAGCTACAATGTGACTACCTACTCACCCTCTTGCCGCCATGATTTCCACAAGATGGCGGACTGTATCCCCTTCAACCATGGGCCAAAATAAACCCTTTCTCCTGTAAGTTGACTTTGTCAGGCGTTTTGTTGCAACAGCTAGAAAAATCACTAATGCTGTGGATGAGTTAAACCACAGACTTAGCCTTTGATTGTCTTGTTTGTATGAAGTCGTGCGGATAGTGTCACCACCAAGGTATCCATTTTAAGAGATGCCCCACAGGGTCCCAAGTGTTCTGGACCTATTATTCTCTGTCTTCCATGTGTAACAACCACCTCTTTATCAGTCTATTGTTTCATAACCACAAAGAGCCTACAGTAGCTAGCTGGCCAACTCAGCTTCTGGTTCAAAGGGAGCATTATTTTGTCTGCTGGGGAATTGTGACCTCTATAGCTTCGGAGCTTAAGATCCCAGCAACAGGAAGTAAATATTTTTCAAATAGGTCATCAGATGTAGGAGTAGGCCAGAATGTTCTGCCTGGCCCTGTGGTTTGGCACTCTGGCTAAGGGACAAATATCACAGTCTAGCTGTTAATCATTTGATGTATCCTGTGTCCTACAGCCTTGCTTAGTGTTGTCTCCCAGGAGCTCTGTCACTGGTTAGTGGCTATGTTCTTAGAAGGCCTGTGTGAATCCTCATTCAATTCTTTCTTTTCCAAATCATTGATTTCTTCAATCCCCATTCATCTCTTTCCCCCTCTACCACATGTTCATAATGCATGCATCCATGCGCGCGCGCGCATGTGTGTGTGTGTGTGTGTGTGTGTGTGCACGCGCGTGTGTGTACAGATGTGTCTGCACATGTGCTTACAGGCGTATGTGCCTATGCATGCATGTACAGAAACCAGAAGCCAATACCAGGTATCTTTTTCTTTTGAAATTTGTTTCCTTAAATTTTGAGTCAAGATTTCTCATTGAACCTGGAACTCATTGATTGACAAAACTGGCTAATCAGCAAGCTCCCCAATTCTCCTGTGTCTGCTTCCAGCACTACCCAGAATTACTTAGGCTTTAAGATAGCAACATGCATAACAGAGGGGCTGCAAGAGGCAAGGGGTGGTGTAGAAGAGAGTGAGACCTAGGCTGTGGCGAAGAATCTGGGGCTAAAAGGAGCCATGGCTTTATTCTCAGAGCAGCATTTGTGGGCTCATTGAACTGAGGAACTTTGTGAGTCATTGAGCAGATAGGGATCGATACCAATGCTAAACAGGAAAAGCTCGGTACTTACATAAGCACAGAAACATAACCATATCAGGGTCCCATTTGCAATAAGTAGTCGAAATACCAAAGATTTGCTACTCCAAACCTTTCTTGCTAAAACTTTCTGAGATGGGACAGGCCAGTAGAAGGGGCAATTGGTATTGATTAGATACTATGATTTTTGGTTTTTCTTTTTTGTTTTTTTGTGGGTTATTTTGTGTTTTTGTTGTTGTTGTTGTTGTTGTTTTGTTTTTTGCGACCGGGTTTCTCTGTGTAGCCTTGGCTGTCCTGGACTCACTTTGTAGACCAGGCTGGCCTCAAACTCACAGTGATCCGCCTGCCTCTGCCTCCCGAATGCTGGGATTAAAGGCGTGCGCCACCACACCCAGCATACTATGATTATTTTGTGCACAGAAGCCCCAGATCGCTCACGTGTCTATGGCTCTTTGAGAGCAGAGGCCAAGCACTTACAGGCTTTGTAATTGCTTCAACACCTAATTGGGTGATGACCACGCAGAGGGACAAGAATAAATACGATCTTAATAGAGATGACCAAATGATTGTGCCTACCTTGTCAGTGCTTACTATTTTCATTGAAATATATTATTTCACAAATGATTATATTTTCTATTATAATTGGGTGATGGCTGGGATTGGGGACTTGGTAAAAGGAAGAGAAGAAAAAAACAAGCAACGATGCGCTCCGCTCCATGTTTCCTGGATGCACACATTGATGTTGTCTGGGATGGTGCCATTTCCTGCCTTGGTCAAAGATGAAGAAAGCTTTTGATGGGAGAAGGAAAGAATTCTATTTTCACACTACCTACTTCTGACCTTATTTACTTAGGCCTGTGGGCTCTCTTCAGTTTGCATCCAATGCATTTTCCTTTAGTCCTAGACCCCAAGTGCGGAGCTGATGATGTAAAGATGACCAGTATCCAAGCCTCAGGCTTTCTATGAGAGAAAGAGACTTGCAGCCAGTGAAATCATGACACTGTCAGTCTCCTTGGAAATAGCTGGAAGACACAAAACTCTAAACAAAATGTAGCACCCTAGAGTAACACATAGGAATGATGCCCCATGACTATGAAGATGGTTTCCTAATGGAAGAAGCACCAGGACAGGAAGTGTAAAGCCAAGAACATAAGAAAACTCAGAGAGCCACGTGAGTAGAATAGTAGCTACTTTGTCTTGAGGTATCTATGTTTTATTCAAGGACATAGAGGAAGTGGCCTTTATGCAATGAATGGTTGGTTTTTGTTTGTTTGTTTTGCTTTTTGTTTTCTGTTTTTTTAAAGGAAACAATGACAGGAGTCTATTCGAAGACAATAATAAATATCTCAACATTGTCAGCATAGAGTAGCCTTCACACACGTTTGCCATTTTGAAAAATGGCCCCTGACTAAGGGTGGATCATTGTAGAGGACTGGGCTCACACATATAAATACCTGCCATCAAAAAGCAGAGGACAGAAATCAAGGGTAGGGGGTAGGGGTGAGCTCCAAGCACAGGACACAGAATATCATCTTCCTACCATGGTGGTGGGTTGGTGGGTTGATGGGGGAGAATATGGAAGTGTGAAATATATCATAGTGTACAGAAAGTCTCCTTAGGCAGGGCATTACAGGACAAGTGAGACTTCCAAAGTCAAAGAATACAGGATACCTACAGTCCCATGCTCACCAACACATCCCTCACTGTCCTTTACACTCTAGCAGCTGAGATCCAAGCATCTTGTTATAAAGAAGAGACACTACATCAAGGATGAAGTGAAGTCATTGAAGCTGGTGAATCTCCTGAGCCACCTCTTACTCTAGGCTTGCAGAAACTGCTTGAGCCTCAACTATCTTGCCTCCTTTTGGTTTCTAGGAATCTAATAAGGATCATCTCTGATGAGGCCAAAAGACAAAAGGCTCCAAATGATAAGCAGGGACTTCCGGGTAAAACAATCAAAGAAAGTTGTTTGCACAAATAGCAACATGGATTCTCAAGAGAACCCTGGAAGAAGCTCAATATAAGAAAACTCAGGCAGACTGGAGAGGTGGCTCAGAGGTTAAGAACACTGGTGTTTCTTCCAAAGGACCTGAGTTCAATTCCCAGCAACCACATGGTGGCTTGCAACCATATATGATGAGATCTGGTGCCCTCTTCTGGCGTGCAGTTGTTACATGCAGGCAGAACGTTGTACACATAATAAATAAATAAATCTTTAAAAAAAGAAAAGAGGGGCTAGAGAGATGGCTCAGTGGTTAAGAGCACTGCCTGTTCTTCCAGAGGTCCTGAGTTCAATTCCCAGCAACCACATGGCAGCTCACAACTGTCTGTAACTCCAAGATCTGACACCCCTACACCAATGCACATAAATTAAAATTAAATAAAATATTAAAAAAAAAAAGAAAGAAAAGAAAGTGGGATATGACTTTCTCATGTACTCTGGTGCCTCACATTTGACTATGTCCTCTGGAGGGGGAGACCTAGTGGCACTCAGAGGAAGGACAGCAGGTCACCGAGAAGAGACTTGATACCCTATGAGCATATACAGGGGGAGGTAATCCCTCTCAGGATAGGGGAGGAGAATAAGGGGAAAATGGGAGGGAGGGGAGAATGGGAGGATACAAGGGATGGGATATCCATAGAGATGTAACAAGAATAAATTAATAAAAAATAAATAAATAAAAAATAAACTGAAAAAAAAGAAAAGAAAAGAAAGAAAATTCAGGCATTACCACACATTGGCAGACTTGGGCCAAATGTGGAGTATTATTGACCCCAAGTGTCTGTACGTATCATGAGCTGTACAAAGGACAGCTTTTTCCCAGGAACTTATAAGATAGTCCAAAACTAAAGCATAAATAAACACAAGGGGAGCGAGCTAGTCGAGGGGTGAGCCCACTGTATGGCACTGTGACTTGAGCATCAGGATTGCCTATGAAATGCAGGAGTGGGTCGTTAGAACCACATGGTTTCCCAGACCCCTGTTTTCAGATTCATCATGCTGTGATTCTGATAACGAGTGTGATGATGAAGTAGAAATTTTTGTCATCTAAATAGATTTTCTTCACTTCCTCTGATCTTATGACATCAAGAACCAACTCCAAAGAGCACCGGTTATGTACAACACCGTGCATTATCCTGCAGCTTATTCACACACCGTTAAGGACAGTGACTGGCACATTCTGTACCTTATACACACACACAGTTAAGGATATTGACTGGCATATCATGTGGCTTATACACCACACAGACACACACACAGACACACACAGACACACACGGAAGGATATTGACTCGCATATCGTGTGGCTTACACACACACACACACACACACACACACGTAAGGATATTGACTTGCACATTCTGCAGCCCATATGCACAAGCCGTTCAGGATATTGATCGTCGCATTTGCGGAGCACGCCGTCACGCTTCTTCTTCTCAAACGTTAGGCTCTTAAGGTTCTTCCTACATCTTAATATTTGAAAGTACAAAAATACCTTCCAACAATCAATTTGGCATTTTCTTAACTCTATCATTTTAAAAGTTAATTTATTTTGGGGGTGCCTTTGGAGATCAATACTCCAAGCTGTAGCGTTAGCTGTCTTTGTAATTTCCTGTGTCTGCTTTCTTAATAGTTCGTTCTCCGCACAAACACTGGAATCAAACACCAGGTCATTCCTCATTATTTCAGTCAGGCTCTTTCTGTCTTAGTTTCATTAAAATACTCTAAGAAAACAATGTAAGGGGTGAAGGGCTAATTTCAACTCACAGTTGTAGGGAATGGCACAACAGCGGGGGACTCAAGGCAGCAGCAAATGATTGCATTCAGCTCCTTCCTCTTTTATATTCTGTGCAGGACTCCAAGCCTAGGGAATGGTGCTGCCCACTTCCTACCTTACTTAACTCAGTTCTCACCCAAGGGCCAGAAGCTTGTCTCCAGCTGATTATACATTTTGTCAAGCTGAAAAATGTCAACTAACCATCACACCTTTATTATTGTCACTTCCATATATGAAAATGTGACGGTTCTCTTTCTCTTCCTCCCGTCCTCTCCTTCTTCTCTGTTTTGTTAAAAATTACTATTATTAAAACTTTAGTTCCTTCTTTGCTATTAGTCTTATTAGTTTTTCTCCTACCTTAATAATTGAGGATTTTAGGATTCTGACAGTTGTTCTTTCTGAAGCTCTGGTCTCCGGACACCTTGACTCCTAATGCTCTTGTACTCTGTCCTCAGCCATTTCCTTCCATGTCACATTCCAGATCAAACCAGACACCAATAAGTACAACTGTTCTGTATTTCTATTTCATTCTTCTTTTCTCCTCTTCCTTTCCCTTCCCTTATTTTCCTTTCTCCTTTTTTATTTTGAGAGAGGATCTTACTATACAGGACAGGCTGCCTTCTCTTGCCTTCTCTTGCCTCAGCTTCCTTGATGCTGGCGTTAACAGATGCAGACCACCACACCACGACTCCTCTAGGCTTCAAGTTTCAAAATCTCAGCTCACTGATTCCATCTTTCCAGTTCAGCCATGCTAGGATCCTGAAGCCAAGAGTTCATGGCCTACTAGAATCTCCCCTCACTTTATTCTGCCACTTGTTCACTGTTCTCACTCTTTGTCCTCTTTTACTCTCTATGTTTAGTTTATAATCCCATGTTGGGTAGACCAGATGGCTTAGTGAGTAAAGGCTCTTGCTAATAAGCTTGACCATCTGAGTTTGATCTCCAGAACCCACACAGTGGAAGCAGAGAACGGACTCTTAGAAGTTGTCCTCAGACTTCTATGGGTGTACTTTCCATCACTAAATACATACATACATACATACATACATACATACATACATACATACATACATATATATAATATACATATATAATAAAAATGATATCCCGTGTATGGTAAAGCCTTCAGCTTCCCTGGGATCTCTGTGACATAGACTTTGTTCAACAAAGCCACTCCCCTGCTTAAACCTCCTTGCTTTTCACACAAGCACTCAGCACCACTCACTAGGTTCCTTTTAAAGTTACACCTAAAAGCAGGTGGAAGAGACACATGCTTTTAGACCCAGCACTCAGGAGGCAGAGGCAGGCAGATCTCTTGAGTTTGAGGCCCACTAGATCTATAGGGTGAAGTTCCAGGACAGCCAAGGTCACACAGAGAAACCCTGTCTCAAACAAACAAACCCAAACAAAGAAATCACACATAAAAATCCTCAGCTGGATCTTTATTGCTGTCACTGAAACAGGACACAGTATGCCATCAGGCATGCCCATAATCTTAACCAGTCAGTTGCCTGCTGTCCTTCTTTCTTCCTGTGTTCCTTCCTCCTCATCTCAGCAGATGACCTTGTTTCTTACCTATGGAGATACTCCCTGAGGAGTAGAGCAGAGGTGTTATCCCCCCATGTTCCCCCACCCCGCTTCCCTGCCTTCACCCTACCCCCTTCCCAGGAACTTGTATTCCCTGCCTCCCCAGAAACAGGCAGATTTTTGATTCCTCTCTAAGTCACTCTTTTAGCTTATTTTCCAGATGTTAATGTTATGGGAACCCTGGTGGCCCTTCAGTCATAAGAATAAAGACACCAAGTCCTTTTAATATTTCAAAGCTTGGTTGTATTTCCTGCACTCCTTCTCTGTAACTTCCATTCTCTGAGTTTCTCTGAAACTCTTTTGTTTTGTTTTGTTTTGTTTTGTTTTTCAAAACAGGGTTTCTCTGTGTAGCCTTGACTATCCTGGACTCACTTTGTAGACCAGGCTGGCCTCAAACTCACAGCGATCCACCTGCCTCTGCCTCCTGAGTGCTGGCATTAAAGGGATGTTCCACCACACCTAGCTCTGAAACTCTTTCTAAACAGGCTCCATGCCCAGTACCAAGCACAGGGACCATGTAGAGGCCACATCACTGCATCTAACAAAGGCACACTACTACTTTTTCTCCTTCTCCTTCTCCTTCTCCTTCTCCTTCTCCTTCTCCTTCTCCTTCTTCTACTTCTTATCTTAGTTGAATTTGTCAACATTACTTAGACAAGCTTAGGCCACTCCCTACCTTGGAGAACACTCTCCTTAGTTGGCTCCAGACACACCTGCTCTCCTGCCTTTCTCTTTTGATCACGGTCAATTCTTTCCAGCCTCCTTTCTCTTCTTTTCCCTATGTTTCCTTTTCTCTCTACTGGCTTCCTTTGGGTTGTATTTCTTTCCTTTCCTTTCTTTCTTTCTCTGTGACATCACTGAGATCAAAGCCTTAAATATCATCTCTACATTGAAGATTCCCAAGTATTTAACTCTATGCCAGATCTCACCCTAGGACTCCAGACTCCAAGGGCCTTCTTGCTTTTCTGCTCTGTGGAGCACATCCCCAGCTGGAGCTCTCTACCCTTCCCTCTAAGCCAATGCTCTTTAGGTTTGATGATTTCAGTTGGCCACAGCTTCAACTTTCCATTGTCTTGGGCCATAGGATGTCAAATTCTTTACTCAAATAATTTCCCATGATGTCTACCTCTACCACACTAAACGTTATACGCACCCCAGTCCACCCTGCCCTCCTTTCTTATCTGATCTCTTTCCATAGTCCTTCTCTCCTGTTAATATTTTATATAGTATTCATCAGGTTAATTATTCACTGTCTCCCCATTTCCACTTTCCACTTTGCCTAGATAGATTAGAACCCCCGATACGGACAGAGGGATTTTACTTGGTTACTGTTTGGGTCTGGCATGAAGTAAACACTTGGTGCATCATTGTTCAATGAATGAAACAATGAAGCCACAGTGGCCTGAGCCTGTGGCAGAGAACAAAGTCACCTTATGTGGTCATCAGTGTCATCTGTTGATAGTGAGCAGAGTGACATGAAGTCGTGCGACCATTGTCCTGAACATGAGAGTGTTAATGTGATGTCTGTAAGGACTTATGTAGTTCTGAAGTGGGATGAGTTTAACTGCAAGATCAGTAATACGGGGCGGGCTTAGCTCCCTTACTTTATACCCACTGCAAATATCAAACCATGTTACCACTGAGCCTTATAATGCTGTAAGCACTTATGTGATTATTACTGTATGACCAGTATGGTGCTCAGCCACTGTGCTGTCATAGGTAGGATTATGGCTCTGCTAAGCATTTAGAGCAATTGCTGATGGCTACACCTTCCATTCTGTCCTCTTATATGGTAGAATAAGAGATACTATGATAGCGTCTGAAAAGCAAGCACAGATTGACTAGCTTTTGTGGGCTAGCAAAGGATCAGCTGCGTGGAGCCATTATGTTCCACCCTCTGCTGGAAGTTCTGATCCCTTCCAGGTGGCAGCTCTGAGCTGGCAGATGACCCTTCTTTGGTCTGAACACTTAGGTTGGAAAACTTCTGAGGAATGATTCTGCTGTGTGCTTGTGGGTCCTTCAACCACATCTTTCTGTTTGTCTGTGGTGATGGATGGAAGTGATTCACTCGAACAGGTGACCTGGCTGTATGAAATCACAGAATCCTTTGGCTTAGGTTACAGTGAATCCCTGGATAAACTCCAGGACACAAGAGGTCGGTGCTGGGTCGGGAGTTGGGGAGGGGAGGGGAAGTGAGAAAGGATGCCAGGAATTTAAAGATTTGATGGATAGAAGGAGGTTGTTCATGGAGTGAAAAATTAATGTCGTTATAAATCTCTGTGAGCAGGAGTAAGATTATTAGGAATATCCAGGTCTGTAGAGGCTAAGGAGAAAGGGACACGGTGACACCTCCAGCTGGGGTTTATAATCAGCATAGTTAAATGAGTAATTACCATTAGTGAATTACCTGGTCCTGAGTATTCAGTTATAGCCACTCACATTCAAGTCCAGCTCAACGCTTCCTCCTCTTCAATACTATAGCCACATCCTCTAGCCAGAAACAGCGTCCATCTTTTCATATCTCTCATCTCCTCCCTCATGTCACCCCAGGAACATGAGTCACACAAATGCTCCATCCTTAGGTATGTATTCATTTGGTACCTGTATTCTTCCTGAACTTGACTCAAAGTCATTCAAACCCAGAGAATGTTTATCCTTCAACGCGACGAGAAAAGAAATGGGGAAGCTTTTACTATATTGTATTAGGCTGAAAATATGTGCCCATCATGGGGGAATCATCAGGGTCACATGGTACTGTGGGTATGGCCCTGTCATTAGGAGTACATGCTCAGGGCACTGTGTTCTTCAGGTACCTGCATGTCCCTTGTGAGTTCACCAAGTAAGCAGTAGTAATTGGTAACATTTACAGCAACGTATTGGTAAAACTTGACTCTCTCCTACTTTCCAGGCTGTCTACCTTAGCTTTCTAATGAATAAAATGGGAATCAGGATCTTATTTAATGTAGTATAGAGGAAGTATGCAGATTATTGCAATTGATTACATTTTAGAAATTAATTATCAACTTATGGAACACTAACAAAGAAAAGTACCTGAAAACCAAACTGTGAGCACTATAGATTTTTTGTCAGATGGGGCCCGATTTTACAGATGTTTAAAAAAAAATCTGAATTAACATGTGTCTTTGCATCATTGAAATGTGGTAAATGGATTACATGAATTATGTGCTGAATTGGGTCCCTCTCCCCCAATTTGTATGCTGAAACCCTAACTCTCAATACTGTGTCCACTACCAACAGATGACAGTGATGACCACGTAAGGACATAGCGCCTTTATAAAGGACATGCCAGCGAAATGGGTTCATATGGTTAGGCCCTGATTTGTGTAACTAGTACCTTTAAGAGAAGAGACAATTAAAACACACGAGGGAGACCGTGTGAAGACAAGGGAGGGCAGCCATCACTGCGCCACGGGATGAAGGCCTCAGAGAAACCAATCCTGCTTGTATCTTCATTTTTGACTCTTTGTTTCTAGAACTCTGAGGAAATACTTTTGTTGTGTATGGTAACAAAACCCACACAGTTCTTTCTAATGACAGCCCTAGAAATGAATACAGATATCTTATTAAAACTGTCTAGGACCACAGGGCAATGTGTGGGGTGACCCTGTGCCAGAAGGGAACCCAGCAGCCCACCCTCAATTGGTACTTCGTGTGCAATGACCTCATACTAACTTAGTCCTTCCTTTCCACTTGGGTCCCCCAAGGCGTTAATATAGAAGTCAATTGTTCTCTTGGGACACATGAGCTTTATGTGAACTACTACCATAAACCCTTGACATCTTATTTAAAAAAATGTCCACGTGTGAGGGCATCAGGGAAACTTGTGTGAGGAAGTCCCGAGTATCAACACACCATTAGCAGAGCAGTGACGACAGCCCTTTGCATTCTTTGCTCAGATCTACTTCAGTAAAACTGACGCTGGGCACTCGACATTAAGAGCATCTGTCTAGTCAGATCATCTGCGTTAATTAGGCCCGCCAGTGGGCCCGACAACTGCCTCCCGTGTTTTTTTTTTTTTCTAGAGTGCTTTGACATTTGTGCATAGTATTAAGAAAGATCATAGAGACTGAACTGCGCCTGCTAAGAGCTTCGGCTCATGTTTGTTAATCTCCTGTGTGGTGCAACCCTGGCACCCGGACAAGCTCTCATTCACAGTGGAACAAAGCCCTAGTTATGTGTGTTGAAATTCCTTAGAGAAAATGTCTTGCAGGCTGTTGGGGAGCACATGAATGCTGGAGATCCTTCATGGAGTATTGCTCAACGTCCTGGGAAGATGGTCCGCTGGCATCTGGAGGCTCACCCTTGAGGGGAGTTGCTGGACACTGGGGCACACAGGGCTGGTGAGGACAGAAGGGGCATGAACATTTTGGGTAGGAGGAGACGGGGTTGGATGTTTCAACTATAACTCTCCTGGGCCACACTGGAGCCAGCCCCAGACTTTAGGAATCTAGGAAGATTATCCGAGAAAAGGCAGGCTTGTCACTGTGCCCACTGTTTGCCCAGCTCGGGACTAGATTTTCCTGTTTTCCGAGTGTGACTGAATAAGCCTAGTTATTCGGGTGTCCTTGGCTTTGATTTATAGAAGTAGGAGGTGGAGAAAGGGAAGAGAGGTCTTAGATGGGTGTCAAGGTGTGAGATAGGTAGGCAAGAATCTTTAAGTATAAGACTGAACTGAATCAGCATGGTTCCAGCTAGTGACATGAGAGCAAAGTGGCTAGAGCAGCAGTTCTTAACCCTCCCAAGGCTGTGACTCCTTAACATGGTTCCTCATGTTGTGGTGGGCCCCAACTGTAACACTGTGTCATTGCTACTTCACAACTAAAACGTTGCTATTGTCAGGAATGGTAACAGGACCATCTGATATATAGGATATCGGTATGTGACAGTTCCAGAGGGGTCACGACCCACAGGTTGAGAACCACCTGGCCAGAGGCAGTTGGAAGAGGAGCTGGATACAATGGGAGAACAATAGAAGGACATTCTACTCAGAGGGAAGGCATGAAGAATGGGGCTAGAATAGTGGTTCTCCGTATGCCTCTGGACCACTTCCTTAGATAAAAACTGCAAGCTTTTCGCCCCACCTCCAAGCCTACTGCCTCAGTTACTCTGAACATGTAGGCCACCAGTCTGTATTCGAACCCAGTGGATGATGCAGATGAAGGCAGAAAGTTGAGAAACCTGAGTTAGAATCCTGAAAGAGGTACCAAGGACCTGCAAAATTCAGTTCACTGCTAGAAGAGGTAAGAGATGACATCGGAGGCATAGCAGGGGAAGGGGCTAACATCCAGAAAGAGGTTGAACTTCACAATAATGTATGAGGTCCTACCCCATATAAGGTCCACACAAAGACAGAATGCAAGCCATGATAGTAGTAGTTCAAAGCAGCCAGGACTCCTAATAGAACCGGCATTATCCCCAGAAAGATTTAAGGAGAGCCTTAGTCAGCAGAGGCAAAGGACAAGCATTGGTGTGACTCATCCTTAGAAATCGGACCTGTTGAGGTCCACTGGCGGGTCCCAGTGTGATTTGTTTGTTCACATTTCACTCCATTCTAGTGGCCTGCCTCGTCTGCTGACCCTCAGACGGTTTGTGTATGTCCTAATCAGTTAATGTGCAAATATAGTCGAGCGCAATCCAGATGACGTCGTTCTGGAGTATTCAGGTGACCCCTACATAGAATGACAACCATCCTCGTAAGACAGAAGGCAGAGGCAGAGACCAAAGCTACCTGGCTGCAACCTACAGAGAACACAGAGCCACCAGAGTTGAAGGGTAGAGGAAAGATTCTTCCTTTTGAACCTTCAGGGAAGACATGACCCTGCTGCCTTCTTGAGTTTGGACTTTTGCCTCCCCTAGAGCTAGGAAAGAATAAATTTTCATTGCTTTAAGCCACCAAACTCAAGACCATTTGTTATGGAAGCTCTAGGAAAAACGAACACACTCGACTTAGGAGGAAAGGCCAAGGGATTTGGAATTCAACTGCACAAAGCCTAAAACCGTTTGAAATTTGTTTCTTGGATGAATTACAAACTCTGAGTCACAAGAGGTCCCATCTGGCTTCTATCGTTTATTGCTTTATCTGCCTTCGGTGAGCATCCCCGTCTGGTCCTTGGGGTGAAATGATTCCCCAACTCATCTCCATCTTTATCATCTTAGGATTCTGACCAAGATGAGGATGATAGGCTTTTAGTCCAACTCTTCGGAGGCATCTTTGAAGATAATGCCATCTACCATCCTTTAAATTGTGTATTCTTTAAACATTTACCATGGAGGATGGAGAAAATTTCATTCTGAGGTTCAGCATGATGCTGTCCTCAGAGCTGGGCACTCAGTATTTTTTTGTTTTGTTTTTAAACAGAGAAATGAAAATAACAGCATGCTGGCTGGATTCCCTTTCCTCATACCTCATAGAAGGTGGAGGAGATGGCTCTGGAAAACTAACATTGGATGCTTGTAAGGAAGAGGGGCCTTCCCACGAAGAGCCAAGTACCCATGCCTGTCGTGGGGATGTCATGTCCCTGGGTCACTACTACCTGCACGCGAGGCATAACTGGTTGTATGGAATTGCCTTCATGTTTTGCACCGGGAACAAAACAAAACAAAACAACCCTTGAGGATGGCCCATTGCCAAGGCTGTATGTTCTTTAAAAAAAAAATCCCCAGTACCAGTCTGTTAGGTAGGTCAGCACTACCTCTGTCCAAGGGGATTTATTGCTAGAGAATCCACACGCCCCCGGCTAACTGCAAACATGCTGCCTCTCCCTCTAGAGATCCCAAATGCTCCCTTCCCCCATGTGTAACCCTCCAGCTTACACTGCCCAGTACTGGCTGGTGTGGTGGCTCCGGCCATTCAGTGTTTCCCATCAGTTTTCCCCACCCCCCTGTCTAGTGAGTGTCAGAAGGACCAATAACGGCATAAGTGTGTTGTATGTGTGAGGGTCAGCTTTTCGTGACTATAATGAACACCCGAGGCGATCAGCTTATGGAGAAAAAAGGTTCCTTTTGGCTCACAGTTTTAGGGGTCTTAGTATGTGACCCATGGACCCTGTGATAAGGCAGACAGCACAATAGTGGGAGGGGGTGACTAGTGTTTACCTCACAGCTGGGACCCAAGAGAGAGGAGGAAAAAGAGCTGAGACCCCAACATTGCCTTCTAGGGCTTGCCCCTGATGACTTAAGGACCCCCCCCCCCAAACTGGGCTCCACCAGCTTCCAAATGCACCAAGCTGATAGCTAAGCCTTTAACACACAGACCCCAGGGGACACTGAAGATCCAAACTACAGCAGGGCAGGGTGTAAATGACCCTGTTGGCTTTGCAGCTGGGGTGAGTGGGCAAGGCCTAAGTGTGAGAGGCAGTTGGTGTTTGATAGCCTCTCATTACCCCCCACCTGCAGAAACCGGCTTTCTGTCTGCTTACACTTCCCTTGGGACACTCCAACTACACACCTTCATCCTCTTGCCCATCTTCTTCCTCAAAGCTCACCTGTTCCCTGACCCAGTGCTTTAAAGTTTCAGTCTGTCAAAGAACAAAGGTTCAAGGTTCAATCTGCTATTTTAGCATGCTATTATTTCCAAGTAAGCGTTCTAGGGTGCTTCGAGAGCAAATCAAATCCTGTGGACCTCAGACACGTGGTAAAAGCAGGATGGTGGAGAAATATTGCCTAGATCCATCCCAGATGTGATGGTGATGTGTGTGTCCACGATCTACATCTGTGGATTCACTAGACCCTGGACCACAAAGAAAACAACTGGATGTATTTAGATAATTGGCTTCAGTTTTACCCCCAGAGTCAGTATGGGGAAAGGAATATTTGCAGGGCTCCTTTTTTTTTTTTATAGGACCCCACTTGGGTAGGGCTGACAGGATGAGGGCTGACAGGGCATAGGGGAGAGAGTGGACAGAATCAAGGTCCTCTCTGTGGCTAGCATGACTGTGGGACATGAACCATCTGGTCTTTTTCTTAACTTTTCTTAGTTGCGTTCACCCTGAAATGTACAAATCAGGTGGGATGAAGTAGGCACGTAGCCACAGAAATCCTCTAGTCTTAAAGCAAGAAAAGTCCAGCTGCTTCTTCCCTCCAAGCTGACCTTGTAAGTCAGACTCTCCTCATCTTTAGTAAGTGCTGGTGGATGGGCTGGAGAGTTGCCTCCATGGTTAAGAGCACTGATTGATGTTGCAAAGGGCCTGGGTTCGATTCCCAGCACCCACACAGAGGCCTACTACCTCCTCAAGCACCAGCACAAATGTGGTGCACAGACACACATACAGGCAAAACCTCTCAAACATGTAAGTACTGGTGTAAAGTAAAGGATCTGGCCGGTATGAGAACCAGATGTGGATGGTATCTCAGGTGTCCTCTCCTCCTATCTCTGGTGACATTGTCTAAAAGGACTGTAGGTCAATGGGACCAAGAGGAGGCCTAGTTCAAATCTTGGATCTGTACTTTGCCAGCAGTGGGTCCTTCGTAAGGCACATCTCTTTCTACCTCATTTTTTCCCCATTGTGGTTTAGACAGAGTGATCTTGCCTACCACGTGGGTCTGACTCTGCTGTTGTGTCTGTCTCTGGTAGCAGGCTAGGGCCCCCTTTGACTTCTCAGGGCAAAGTCAGACCAACCCGGCAGCAGATGCTGGCCTAGTGAGGTTGTCTCTGCCTCTGTCCATCACATCTCAGCCTCTGCCTCTCTGAACTGGAATGTCACAGGGCTCTGCTGAGACCTACGATGAAGAGCCATTCTCTTTCTCCCTTTTCTTAGGGACAGATGCCTATAGTGAGAAGACCGGTCAGAGCAAGGGCAGAGGCTCTTCGCCAGCTCTCAGGCAAGCAGGATTCTTAGGCGTGCAGGTGGGAGGTCCTGGCACCAGGACAACATTCTCCTTTCTGCAGGGCAACTGCCACTAAGGGTAGCAAAGACAGGAACACTGTCACTTATCCAGCATTGTGTCTTATCGAGATTGTGGTCAGGTGACCTGGAGCTTGACCAAGCTGCCAACAGGGAGGGAGAATAAGCAACGGCCGACCTAAGCCTCTCCTCTCAGGGCCACTGCTCTGGTACCCACCCTGCTTCTAGATTTCTTGGACTGTGAGATCCAGAACTTCTCCATACTGTGACAGCAAAGATGCCAATCATAAAGATGACTGGGTAAAAGCTATGGCCCCTCTGTTGACTTACCCTTGTAAGTCAGAGAGCATCGTGGCTGCCATAGTCACAAGCCCACTGCAGTACACAAGTAGGTCTGCCTGTGTCCCCATTGTCTACACTAGACTACTTCCTACTGTGTTCCCATTGTGTCCCTAGGGTTAAGCATCTCACCCATTTTGCTGGTCTCCTAACTGTGAAAACCCACTGAGAAGTGGAGGGATGGATTCCGAGGGATCTGTAACCCTTTGACTAATGTCTTTCTTATTGTTCCTTTCCCTGTCTTGCCCATTCAACATTGAGGACAGATCATCTCTTGATGAAGGATGCTAAATTTACTTCATAGGAAGGGTAGGTAGGATGGGAGATCCTGTAACAGCCATCCCTAGAACTCACAACCCACTATATTATTAGAGGAACTAAGCATGTCCCCTTGGGTCCCCAGGTGAGCCCAGAGTTTTTCTGATTATTCCAAGGGACATTGCTGCTGCTTGGGATGAGTATAAAACTCAGGAAAGGCTACCTGCATTACCCCTTTCTCTCTTGGGCCTTATAAATAAAGGAGTCCAGAGGTAGGAATAGTGATTTAAGGTGATCCTGCTTGGATCCTTGCCAATTTGGAGAGAAACATGGATGCTGTGAGTTCCTAGGTGTCTGCTTTAGGCTTTCTATTGCTGCAGTGAGAACCATAACCATAAAGCAAGTTGGGAAGAAACGGGTTTATTTGGCTTACATTTCCATATTACCGACGTCAGGACAGGAACTCGAACAGGGCAGGAACATAGAGATGATGTGGAGAACATGGATGGCTGCTGCTTACTGGCTTCCTTCTCGTGGCTTGCTCAGTTTGCTTTCTTATGGAACCCAGGACCCCCCAGCCCAGGGATGGCATCGCCCACAATGGGCCATATAGCTGGGTCTCATGGAGGCATTTCATTAACAGAGGCTCCTTCCTCTCTGATAACTAGAGCTTGTGCCAAGTTGACCCCAAACCAGCCAGTACACTGGGATTTTCACGACTAGGAAGTGGACAGACAAAAGGTGTACTGTTCATATGGTGGATGTCTATGGTGTTACGTCTTGGGAGCTAGAATGGTGAGACTTGGAAAGGCACAATCAATGCTGACACTGTGGTTAGAAAACAAATGCTAGAATAGATGTAGAGTAGACAGTCAGATAAAGGAATGGGTGTTTATTGAGTTCCATCTCTATGCCATTTATATGCTATGTCATCTCATTCTCACATGGATTCCAAAAGGTGGGCACTGTCCATCTCAATTCATAAAGGGAGATACTGAGACAGAGAACAACTAACTTGTTCTCATTGAGCAGCTAGTGAATGATGTATGTTGGATCCAAATAACGTCTGTCTGGTGCCTGTAGTTCCTTCCACATTACAGCATTTCCTCTAATTTGGAGAGGCAATAGGGAACAGACTGTAGAGAGACTGTCTTGTGTATTATATGGATGCATTACTTGTCAATTTAAAAGCTTATGGCCTATAGGAAAGGGTAGACTAGAAGGTGGGACATCCAGAAAACAGAAAGGATTCCAGAAAACCGAAAGGGTTCTGGGATAGAGCCAGGTGCAAAAGATTCATCCAGGAGGATGTGAGGAGGACAGATGCATGGTACCCGAGCAGAGGTAACCAGTCCCATGGAAGAATGGAGATTAGTATAAATGGGTTATTTTAAGTTATAAGCTAGTCAGAAAAGGGCCCAGCTATAAGGCCAAGATATTTATAAATATATTTTTGAGTCTCATGTGTCATTATTCTAGGAGCTTGGGGCCAGGAGGAAAAACATGTGCCTCACTACAACAGACAAGAGAGGTACTGTTGCTGTAATTTTAATGGTATGGCCTAATAACGTTTATTATTAGGCTTATAATTATTATGGCAGTATTATCTAACCTGCTTTTACAATCAATAAAGACACAGACACCTGATGTATATTAGAATAGCCTATTTTCACCTGGGGCAAAGTAGATATTACTTCCTAAGCTGTCTTTATGTATATCCCAACCCCCATCCCATGCCATCTGCTGCTAATAATTTCTATTTGATTTACCTCCCATCTATAATCCCCAAATACTTGCCAAGGTTGTTCATTTGGGCCATTTCTTTCATGTGGTCCCACACGACACTGTCGTATCCCATGGCGATTCTCTTCCTTCTTCCTCCTCCGTCCCGTCGGATTCTCCTTCCCAAGATTCTCTCTGCTCAAAGCCTGCGAACCTTTGCTTCCCCCCTTCCGTCTGCCTTGTCCAGATGCAGGCCTTTTATTCAGCCAACGAGGGAGGCAAGGTTCACGGCAGCAAATAGACCCTGCGAGCCAGTAATTAGCATCAAAACACATAGCATCAGACTAACCTCCAGCAAGGTACATCTAAGGAGTAGCAGAAAGAGGTCAGTCACATGGGAAGGCCTCCACTGGGCCCATCTTCCTCCTCGTACATGTGAGTGGCTGTTCATATTTGGGAGACACCATGAAGGCAGGCTGCTTGGTGCTAGGGATCCAAGGGGATCTGACTTGCAGAGAAAATATGGACATGGGTCAGTTTGCTTGCATCCAATGGGATACAAGGAGAGCCTTCTTTCCTGCAAATTGATGGTCACCCGCACTGGCATGGGATCCATAGGAGAGTATTAGACATTTCTCTTTCCTATTCTCATATAGAAATTTCCCAGCCAACATGTTTCTTTTTAATTCTCTGGTGGGATCCAGGGGACCAGGAAGTGAAACTGGAAGTAGGAACTAGGTTTATGAATTTGTTACTATTTGGTGTTAACCCTGTTTCCTCATCTCCAGCATCTCTTCCAGCTCTGGATTGTGTGTGTGTGTGTGTGTGTGTGTGTGTGTGTGTGTGTGTGTGTGTGTGTGTGTGTGTGTTTCTTTCTCTAACACTGGGCGATTCAGCTCAAACCCGCTTAATTATTTACTCTGTTGAAGAAAATCACTGGTCCCTTCAGTTTAACGTACAAGCTTTGTTCCATGAAGAAGCCTGGCAGAGGCCAGACTGATGAGCTGCAACGCCTCTCTGCCTTCGAGGTTGGTGAGCTGGCGTACCCTCAGGCAATGAGCTCTTCTGTGGGGCAGGACATACCAGATCTCTAGGCGGCTTGTAAATCTCTCCTGTACCTGTGACTCCTAAGTCACCTTTGTGTGATTTCTGCAGCCAAGTCATCCTACAGGGCCGTGCTCAAACATTCTCTCTTTGGTTTGTCCTTTGTTCTAGTCCTCAGAGCCACCGTGGGAACGCACCTGATGAATCATGGAACTGAGCCTACTAGGGAGTTATGGGTATCGTGGAGAGGCCCTAACATGGCCTAAGGGAGGTTCTGAGTACCTCATGGGCTCAGGGTTTAGTCAGGCTGTGGTAGCCCTCCTTGGCTTGGCTCTTCTCACATCTGCCCCACCACCAACCATTTCTCCTCACAGACCCCACTGCCTTCCAGCCTCCTCCTCATCATCCTGTCTTAGGGCTGGGTCTCTCTTCCCTAGATATTTGGCTTGGAGCTCCATCATTCTTGAGATGAGCCCCTTCTCTCTTGCTCATTCCAGCTCCGACAATCTTGGGGGAAAGAGGGGAGGAGGTGTGAGGAGCTGGGCCATAGCGAACTGCAGATGAGTCATCTCCCCAGGTTGCTGGGAGGAGAAAAAGAACAGGTGGATGTGCTGTTAGGAGAAAAATGACACTCCAATGAAGGGTACATCTGAATCAAGCATTAGTCACTGAACCCGAGGGAGAAAGGTGTCCTTTCTGGGAGGGGTTGTGTGTGTGTGTGTGTGTGTGTGTGTGTGTGTGTGTGTGTGTGTGTGTGTGTGTGTGTGTGTATGGCTGAGGGTGGGGATTCGGTATAGAGAACAGGCCCGAGAGCCGTAAGACCCACTACCCAATGGGACCATTTAGTAAGTGCAGTTCAAGAGTGAAGACTATTTAGACTCATGAAAGGCCGTCAACATTCGTTACCGATGCCTACCCAATGTAGATTGTGACAAACACAGGTAGAGGATTTCACGGCCAAGGAAGGAGCAGAGAAGAAATACAGCATTGGTTTCCTGGTATCTAGAATTGGGTAAGGCCAGTCTGTGGCTAGAATAACACTAGTTTATTTGTCTATACCTCCAAGAGCCGTGGACCTCTCGATTTGTCGTTTGAGGGCAGTGGGCCATGGTCCTACAGATTGAGGTCACAGTCACTCTAAGAAAGTTGAGATAGTTTAGAGTGAATCTCTTTCACCCAAATTCATACTTTCTGTTTTGTAAGGCAAACGTGGTACCTCGCTCTCTCTTCCTTCTTTCTGTGAGACTGGCTCTCTCAGCCTGGTGCAGGCCATCAATACCTCTTTCACAGATCCTGCAATGGATTTGCATTTAGTAAATTACCTGAGCATCTTTTTGGTTTTTTTTTTTTTGTTTTGTTTTTTTGTTTTGTTTTTCTTTTTCTTTTTACCAAACCGGATCCCTTCTTCCAACTCTACCATTCTTTTTGCAGTCTTTTCTACATTTCACTATGCGGTCCCCATCCACACAGTCTGTTTACATCTGGGATTTATCTTGTCCAAACTTCCCTGATTTGTGCTGGAGCAATGAGGTGATGGGCTAAGCGCTGAGACCTGCCACAACAGCCCCTTAGAGGCTTTCCTGTGAGCAAACATCCTCCCAGTGCTCTTTTTAAACTCCCTCTCTCCCTCCTTGTCCCACGGCCGGCCTAAATTTTCTCATCTCCCATGTATTGAGCTGTAGTGGATAACTTGAGTCCCAGGCAGAAGGATGTTAAGAAAAGGACTAGCCTCTGAGGAACGCCAGCTGCAGGCAGACAATAGCAAAGCTGAGCTGAGGCATCAGCATTGGAGATAAAGGATCCTGGGTTCTTGAGGTAAGCTACCCACCAATGAAGTTAGATTTCTACCTACATCAATAGGAAATGAACTTGTATTTGAAAATATTTGGTTCTATTTATAACTATCAAAAAAAAAAAAAAAAGAAAGAAAGAAAGAAAGAAAGAAAGAAAGAAAAAAAGCCCAGTTCAAACCCTGAGTCTTCCATTTGGTTTCTAAGCCCTTTCATAATGCCTCTTTCCTACTTGGCTTCATGTCCTGTGGTTCTACCTGGATTCTCCTGGCCTCTCTGTTAGCCCCAAGCATGCCCATTCCTGTCTTCCTGCCCATGCCTGCTGCTTCTTCTTACCTCTGCCTTCTTTCGTCTGCTTGCTTACCTCCATCTGCGGGTCTTCCAGGAAGAGCTCTGGACAGTTTAACGCCAACGTTCCTCTCTAGCTCAAGAACTGACAGGTCAGTCTTGATTTGTTTGAGCTAGACCTCTCTGTCTTCCAAAGCAAATGAGTCCCTGGGCATAGTCCTTCATGCTTGGTACAAAATACAGGCCGAGCCATCTTGTGGAAGTGTGGGTAACTTGTCATCTCAGACATGCAGACTCTTTCCTTGGAAAGAATCATGTGGGTTGTGTTCTCGAATAGACACTTTGCTCATTCAACAGGAGGCTCACTGGGTGTCTGTGTTAATTAGAGTTCCATTACTGTAAGCACATTGCCAGAGAGAAGACTGTAAAGGGAGGGTTATTTATTTTAGCTCATGGTTTCAGAGATTTTGTTCTGTAGTCCTTTGTTCATTGTGGGTCCAAATGGAACAGAACCTCATGGCAGCAGGAGAATGTGGCAGGAAGCAGAGACAGGGAATTCAGGAAGCGGGTGGGACAAGATATAGCCATCAGGGATATACTCCTAGTGACCTACTCTCTTCAACCAGAGCCCACCTTCTATTGCCCACCACCTCCCTGTAATACTCTCATGATATGAATCTGTGGAGTGTGGTAGTTAGTCCATCCATTAGGTCAAAGCCCTTGTGATCTAATTGCCCATCAGCTTCCCTGATACCTGAGCCTGTAGGAGACAACTTATATTCAAACCATAACAGTGCCGTTGCTATAAACAACTACAGTGAAAGCCATAGGAACACACTGAAAAATGTTTTTATATACACTGGAGTATGGAGCTCCATCGTTTGGTTTGCTTCTGTTCTGACTAGCTGCAGAGAGTTAAGGGACAGTTTCAATTTTTCCTTAAATCCTTTGTCCTCTGTTAACATTATAACCCCTGACACTGAACTCAGGGACTGCGTGTAGCCAGGGCCGGACCTCAAGAACAAAGGGTCAATCATTGCTTTCTCATCTGACATGGAGTCTCACAGTTCACTTTCTTTGCGTCATTATCAGAACAGTGAACTTACAAGTCAGGCTGGGTGACAAGAAAGGATATTTATAAATAATTTCTCTGGACTTCCTTCTCCAGGGAAAGATATGCCTCAGGTTGAGAGAGACACCAATATGATGGAAGGACCTTGGGAAGAGACCCTCTTCCCCCTTAAAAGGTATACCTCAACTCCATGTGGGCAGGGTCTATGCTTTGTTTTCTGATCCCAAAGACACTGAACTATAACTTGATACAATAGGTATGCTGGGCTAAACTGAACGGGATGCTGCCTTTGGGCAGAGACTTCTCTCGTCGTTTGGAAGGTATCCAGGAGTCCCCCGTGTGGGGACAGACACAAGTAGGCAGAACTGGACGGTTAGCTCGCATTAGATTTTCTCATGGTGGAGACTGCATGAAGGATCCTTCTGGCCAGAAAGGAATAGTGTTCCCAGCCAGTCCCAGGGGCCCGCTGAGTGCCAGTGAGAGGCAGGTGAGGCCTGGTCAGCCTAGGGGGGACGTGGAGCAGCTGGCTATGAGTCACAGCAGCCTGTCTGAGACATATCAGCAAGGTTCAATAGAGAGGGGGACACCATAGTCTATAATTTTTCCAAATGATGGAGAAATGGGGAAACCGACTCTGCAAGGTCATAGACATAGATTATCTGAGTCCCCCACATAGTATCTATAGTTCATCGTGGACAGCTGGAGGGAGAAAAATCTAAAGATTTTCTTGAGGAAGGAAAAAAAAATACTTTAAGCTGAAGTGAAACTGTCAGAGTAGTCAGAGACTCAGAAAATTGCTAGGCAGCGTATTTTGAGTCCGTTTCTACTCTTTTAAGTTGGAGGTTACACTGCCACCCACTCCATAGGATTTCTGTGAGGAATAAGTAAGCGGATAAGGCATTTTGGACTTCACCCAATATGTTGTAATCAGTGTTGTTGGGGTGATTGTTGGTGTCGCTCCTGGAGGGGTGAGAGCCTCTGGTGAGGATTAGGTCAGGTATCAATAATAAGATGCCATATTCGTTTTTGCACATGTGAGTACCATGTGAATGAGAACTGATAGCACAGCACTTAAGGGCAGCACCGTTTCCAGGGGGATCTGCAACTTCCAAAGCACTTTCTCCAGATTGAGAAATGAAATCAATCAACTTGGCAGGCTTGGCCCAAATCGTACTTACAGCAAATGATGAAACTGGCTCTCAAATCCAAGGTTCCTGATTCGGCATCATCCTGTTTCAACTCTGTCACCGCTGCCCACCGAACCAGTTCTACCAGAGGAAGCGTGTGTCTTCCCACTGACAGCTTGGCCCATGAGACTTCCCTTGACAAGGACACTTTTGTTTAGTTGGGCCAGGATGCTGACGGGAATCAGGTACAAGGAGGTCCAGAAAACATGGCAGTGGCAGAAGAACAGAGTCTGGCTTCATTTCTACAATGATATTGCCTGTAGGGAGATCACTTTAATGTTAAGTATCACCCACCCCCAGCCTCCCACTTCACTCTCATTCTCTATCCCCCCTCCCACCCCCTCCCTCTGCTGCATAGTCATCAGCTATGTAAAGAGGCAGCTCAGAGATGGTGGTGGGGGGTAGGGGTAGGGGGTGGGGGGTAAGGGGGAGGGAGTGAGAGAGATCACACATGTACATGAAAACTACAGTGACCCTCAGTCATCCAAGAAATCCACATCACACCATGGGAGAGCAAGGCACAGGCACAGGCATCTTTCTACCTGGTACTGGGCTAGGAGCCCCCCTCCCCACCTCCCACTCTAGCTCTGCCAAACTCATTTGAAACAGGTTTCACGGGCTCCCTTCAAATGACCTTCAACTCCTAATGTTGTGTTGTCCTGGAAATCCAAGCTAGGACTTCGTGTGTGTTAGGCAAGCACACTGTGCCAACTGAGCCACATCGCAGCCCGTGTTCAGCCCTTCCCTGTGGAGCGGATGCTATGGCTTCCATACAGAGCTGTATCTCTCCAATTCCCACCAGCCAGGAACTGACCAGGACTTTCTGGCATGGATACTGGGCCTCCTTCATCAGGCTGCCCAACAGTCAGACAGAGGTGTGGACTTTCTTCCCCTAGCTCCTTCAGTGTCTGAGGTCCCTGGGTGGAAGTGGGTAGTAAGACAGAGCACTGTGCTTGACTCTCCTCTGCTCCTAACAACCAGCAAGTGTAGCTCATCCTTTGACCCCCAGAGCCACTGCCAACTCTCCGTGAAAGCCAAATAGACTTCAAGCGTTAACATGTCTGCAGGACTCTCAAAGAACACTCAGGTCCCAAGCTGAGAGAGATCTCAGGCTCCAAGAGAGGCAGTGTCCACATGTCTCTGAAACGATATGTTCAAATACTGAAAGAGGAGAATAGAGTTAATCTGGATTTGAACATGACTTCTGTTGGCTTTGAGCCACATGGTTTCTTCTGCAAAGTCATCCAGGATTCTTTATACTATTTCTGTACTATGTATCTTCCCCTCTTTATAATTTTAATAGCCATATAATAGTTTATATACATATATGTGTTAACTAGCTTGCAATTTCATAATAAAGCAGATTCTCTGCTTTATTCCACATATCAAAATTAATTCTACTTAAGTTTTAAAGTAAGAAAACATGAAATTATAAATATGCTGGGAAAGAAAGATGGGCAAATACATTTTTCTTAAACTTGAAATATAAAAGTGTTTATAGATAATATATAAAAATCTATAAATCTGGCTGTGGGGGGTTGGGGTGGCACATGCCTTTAATCCCAGCAATCAGGAGGCAGAAGCAGGCAGATCTCTGTTTGAGGCCAGCCTGGTCTACAGAGCCAGTTCCAGGATACCCATGGCTACACACAGAGAAAGCTTGTCTCGAAACCCCCACCCCCCCCAAATAAAAAAAAAAGCACAGTGGGATTGAAGCTACTATCAAGTAACTTCAGAGTAAAAGGCTTTAGTCAGGGTTGCCCTTCAGAGACAATGTGAGAGGCATGTTCCCGTGGCTTCTGTACTAAGCATGAAGTTTATATCTGTAGTGATGAATTTCAAATGTTAGTAAGAAAAAGATGAATGCTTCATCTAAATTTGGGCAGGATATATGGAAAGGCGATCTTAGAGATAAAAATAAAAGAAGTAAATCTTTTAAAATTTGCTTGCTTGAACCATGCAGGTGCAATTAGATGAGAGATGCCTTCCTTTTCAGCATACCAGAATGGCAAAGATGAAAAGGGAATACAGCGGCACTCGTAGGAGAAGTTAGAAAATGGACATCTTCATGCACCACACTTTTTTTGTTTTCAAACTAAGTCATTCCAGTGGGTCTGGTAGTAGCATCATGTAAAAACATAAAATATTGCGTTCCCATATTTGACATTTTAAAAAACTGTTTATTTCTTATGTATATAGTATTCTGCCTGCATGTGTGCCTGCATGCCAGAAGAGGGCTCGAGATCTCACTACAGATGGTTGTGAGCCACCATGTGGTTGCTGGGAATTGAACTCAGGACCTTTGGAAGACTAGCCAGTGCTCTAACCTCTGAGCCATCTCTCCAGCACTCCCATCTGTGACTTTCAACGTGAAAAACAGCACAGTGGTGGTTAAGTGTGTAGGGGTCCATGTCAGACCTCAGCTTCTAATTTTGTTGTATGCTTGCTGAGTGACAGTGGGCAGGTCATGTCTCTCTGTGTCACTGTGTGTCAATGGACTCTGCATATCTCCTTGGGTTATCATTGGGGATTCAGTCAGTTAATATTTGGTGAGTAGTTAAAATAGAAAATGACACATGGTGGGTCTGCATCAGTATTTTGATGTTCACGTGTTGGTTCTCACAAAGGATATTCTTTGAAATCTTGGGCCGTCTGAGCAAAAATCAGCTTGCAAGGAAGGTTGTTTTTTCCTTTACTACTGAGTGATTTTTCTAAATTAGTCAAACCTATAGCTCCAAAATTATAGGTAAATCATGAAATATATGATAATAATATATAGCATTGTCAATTAAAATAAAATGAAATAAAAAGGAAACAGTAAGAGAGGTGATTGATATTAGTGTTTAATGATTTGATGCAGACATATTTGAATTTTATTACTTTGCTAGACATTTAGTGGGATGATGGTTTACTTGTATCTTAGCCTGTACGTGTCAGACTTGTGTTAGTACTCTTATTGCAATTATACTGTACATTAAGAAGCCTGATATAGAGAAATTCCACCCACTAGGCTACACCACTACTCCTGCCATTGCTGTACAGTGACTGAAAGGGACTAACAAAATTCCTGCTTCCCTTCTAAAGGAGAGACATGCAAGACTCCTTTGAGAGCTTAGATAAGAGTCTCCGGTACTGGGGAAAAAGAAGAAGAAGAAGAAGAAGAAGAAGAAGAAGAAGAAGAAGAAGAAGAAGAAGAAGAAGAAGAAGAATCTGTCTTTAATTAGATTTTCAGAATTTAAAAATCTCTTCTTACCACTGAAAAGTATACAGCAATTCTGCTTAAAGAATTTACCTGGAAAAAAAATACTAACAAATTTACAAAAATACTTACAGTGGGGTAAGCGACCCAGATCTCCAACACTGGCCAGCTGCTTAAATGCAGTAGACAGTCTCTCCTCTGCCCATCATAGCTCTTTCTTTTCTTTCCAGAGACAGTCACTATTTTTAGTTCCACTTGTATTTTTCCTAGATATTTAAATGCACAAACACACAAAGACACAATTTTATTTGCATGTATTTTTCCAGTAAAACCAAACTAGTCCATGACTGCTTTTCTCCAATTGTTATTTTTTTTCAATTTACAATAACTGTTGAAGCCCCTTGAGCCCCCAGATAAGATGCCCACTTCATGCCCTCTACCTACCGCACTACAGTCTATGACATGCTTGTTACCGAGGATAGACACACTCTGACTTATCTTTCTCATATGATAGGAGTTTAATCTGGGTCCAGTATTCTGCCACCAGACACCATAATGCTGCAGCGAATGACTTGCTTGGTTCTTTATAAATATTGTGCCTACTCTCTGTATAAATGCTTTCAAGTGAATTTGACATATGAAAGGATGCACTTATATTAAATATTGATAAGTTCTACCAAACTGTCTGTCACAAAGATGACACCTGCTTACTTTGCAACTCATACTAAGTGGGAATTCCATTTTCTAATCACTTGTCACACAGAATCATATTACCAACCTAATGTTCTACTTGTTTGACAGAGAAGCAAATATATCTTTATGCAGTGTAACTTTTCTGCCTCTGATAACAGATAATACTACATACTGTTTTTATTAGACATTTCCTCTAGGAAACTTGTGTTTTATTCTTTGTATGTTTTATTCTTAGGTTGCTTATCTTTCAGTTAATGATTTATAAGATTTTTTTTTTTATTTATAAGATTTTTAACAATACGTATTCTGGTTGTTGATCCTTTATTACATGTGAAAGACCTTATCTTTATCAATCAGAAAAAAAGGTCCCTAGAAAGTTTTCTAATTATCCCTATAGTTTTCCTTTTTACATTCATCACATTTATATTTAATATAGCCATGACTTATTTCTATTTATGGTATGAGATAAAGGTTTAACATTAAAAAATTACCAAATCCAGAGAAAATTGCTCAAACAGTACTACTTACATTCATTAACCTTTTTCTAAGTGGATGTTGTCAGCCCTTGGTATCCATGGAGGAATAGTTCCAGGACCCCTGTCAAAAGCACATTATAGATGCTCAAATGCCTTACACGATACAACATTTGCATACAAACTATGCACATCTTCCTGTATACCATAGATCACATCTAGATTACTTCAAAAAATCATGAAGTGCAAATACAAGTTGGAGTCTAATCCTCTGAAACAGTAAACCCCAAATTAAATGCTTTTCTTTATAAGTTGTGTTGGTCATGGTGTTTTATCACAACAGTAGAACAGTAACTAACACACTGTGGATGAAGAACATAGAGAGTTAAGAATATCTAAGAACCTTGTTGGGTCCGTGTTGGCCAGAGGCATGAGCAGCTACTTCAAACAGATAAGTGTTACTCAAAATATTATTTCAGGAGGTCTGAGTAACTTTTCTCTTTTAACATTATAATGTCCTGCACTCGGGAGGCAGATACAGGCAGATCTCTTTGAGTTCGAGGGCAGCCTGGTCCACAAAGTGAGTCTAGGACAGCCGAGGCCACACAGAGAAACCCTGTCTTGAAAAAACAAAAAACAAAACAAAACCAACAAAAATCAAACCCCAAAACAAACAAACTCATTATTATGTCCTTTAGTTTTGGTTCCCTGTTCTTGGCAGCATTTCTCATCAAAGCCTCCAATCAGGGTCCAAGTCTACTTTAAAACGTAGCTCTTGTTTTTCTCTCCTTGGGAAGGGTTGAGTCTCTGCTTCTCCGACGTGCTTTCATGACTAGCTAGGTAAGGTTCTAACAGCACAAGTTCAGGATGCGCGGTGCTGGAAGGATGTGGTTGATTTCAGAAGGAAGAAGAGAAAGGCAGGGGAAGGGAATGGAAAATCCGTGCAGCTGTGATGTGTAGGCCCTATGCTAAGTGCTTCACACTCTCCTTTGGTTGTTTTCAATAACTTTTCAATAAAATGTAATAAACCTTCACTTTCTGTATAAACAAACAGGTTATTCACCAAAGTAGCTGACTTCCTCCTGCCTGCACAAATAGGAGATGGTATTGTGAGAGCCAAAAGTCTGTGTGGAGCCTTCTTCTTTACCTTGTAGGTCCTATGGATGGGATGGCTGACCAATGGGTCTAACACCTGCATCACGTTTGCTTCGAATGTGAACTACCTACACCACCTCCACACTAACTTCCCACCTTCTAAGATTCTGGGGACATGAGCCCAGCTTGGCTCATATGTCTAGAGAAGCTACAGTCCCCACCCTGGAAAAGAACGGCTCACAGAGCCCAAGCATACTTACCCACTTGTCTCGCTTCCGCTTTGATGGATCATGTACCTTGCTCTTGAGTCTTCCTGGCTTCTCATCATGGTTCTAAATCAGGGCTGAGATAGGAAGCAAGTTTGTAATGTGTGAAAGGGAACAGCACATGTTTACTTGTAATATTTCTGAAAGCTTAACTCCCAGCACCGCTTCTCATGAGCAATCTCAGTGTTTGTGAAGACAGCTATCATTAAGATCCAGTTGCTCTTGTTAAGATCTTGGGAGATAAGCTTTGTAGCAGGAGAAGAGGTCTTACTCTTTGGCCAGGTCTAGTGGTACACACCCACAATCTCAGCTACTCAGCATACTGAAGCAGAGGAATCTGGAACTCAAGGCCTGCCTGGATTACAGTATGAGTCAAGGTCAGCCTGAGTTATTTACAGAGATGCTGTCTCCTAATGAGACAGAGCTGGAGCTGGAACTCAGTAGAAGTATGCTTAGCTGGCTTGTATTAGACTCTGGCTTCGATCCCTAGCACCACACAGAGGAGATAGATGACAGACAGACAGACAGTCTGACTGACTGACTGATAGACAGACAGACATTATCTCACGGTCTGGCACACACTAAGCAAACACTCTGCCTAAAGCTACATCCTCAACTTTGAGATATGACTTGAACTCCCCAGAAAGAGATTTATTTGCCTTGATAAAATTGATGGGTCCTTTTCGTTTTCTTTTTTCTTTCTTTCTTTTTTTTTTACTTTCTTTGTATTTATTTATTTATTTTATTGAGACAGGGTTTCTCTGTGTAGCCTTGGCTGTCCTGGACTCACATTCTAGACCAGGCTGACCTCGAACTCACAGGGATCCACCTGCCTCTGCCTCCCTCCCGAGTGCTGGGATTAAAGGCATGCGCCACCACCGCCCGACATGATGCTTCCTTTTCAAGTCAACTATTCACCTAAAGATTGAGCTAAAGGGTCGTTGTACACATTGTGGAAACTGAAGTCCAAAGGGTTAGAGTCAACCACTGTTTCCTCCTCATACTTGACCTGGCTCTGAACGTTGCTAAGCTATTCTCTCTGAACTTGCCCCTGTGCTGTGGCTGTGGGACTATTGTTGCCCTGTACGGGAACAATAGGCCTAAGCTGCCAGACTCCTGGCTTCCCCTCACACTGTTTACTTTGCCAGGATTGAGCTTCCTTTTATGTTTATGGCTCCAAATGCCACTCACCCTCCCTCAGGCTCTGTGTAAACATCCCTGCCTCCTGGAAAGCTTCATTGGCTCTGCCTGCCAATCACAAGACAGCAAGGTAGTGACCATCAGCAAGGATTCTGGAACTGCCACAGTTCATGTCATGCTCCTGGTTAGCCGCTAGGACCATGGACGGTTTTCTCATCTGCTCTGAGTCCTTATCCATAAAAAGGATAACAATGGCACATACTTTCCAGTTATTAAGAGAATTAAATAAGCTAACACATACTCCGTGCCTAGAATAGTACTTAGCACACAGTAAATTGTTCAGAAGTAAAACATATTCTTGTCTAAACTACCAAAGCCACAAAACTAAGTCTTCTATGTGACGACTATTTCCTACTTCCTGTTAGACAAATGATCACCTTTCCTTTCTTAGAATGAAAGCCTCTATTGATCTTTTGGCATTGCATTCCTTGCAGAGCAGGTATGGCATAAGAAACTATTGGATGGTTTCCACAGTGATTCCTGCGATTTGAGCCTCCAATGCTAATGTCCAAACCATGACTCAAAATGTGTATTGTCTTCTCTATTCATAAGGAATTTTCTCCTTCCTCCATAGTACCCTTGGATAATGCTCCAGATAATGTCTCTTCTCTTGGAGGAAGTTCAGGAAGATATGCATCCTGATAAGGTATCCTATAGATGCTGGGAGCTTGAATTGTAGTAAGAAACTAGGTCAAGACCAGCTTCCCAGGATGCCTTGCGACATAGACATGGGATTTAGAAAGCTTTGTCAGCTTACCCAGGCATAGTTCATTTGCTCATGGAGACCTGACTCATTCATGCCTAATGTGTAAGATATTATAAGAACAACAACAAAAAAAAAAGGCAAATCATAGATTTTCATTGAGAAATAGATTTTTGAAGGAGATATTTAAAAACTCTTACTGGAAGATTATCAGATTCTCTTCCCAATATGGAGGATGATTTGGCACACCAAATCTGCATCAGAATGCTATCCAATGAATGCTATCCAATGAATGTGGAGTCAAATAGAGAAGTCATCGCTTGGGCTGGGGATGCTTGTTTACCCATTGTCGCTGGGATGTGGGTTGTTCACTAGATAGCACCAGGTGCTCTATTCTCACATGAGCATGTGGACACATGGGCAACTTCTCACAGTCCCTGTCCCTGTTTCCTGTGCTCTTGGCCAGTCACCAAGACATCTGTCAGGGCACTACTTCCCCAAAGAGAAACATGTATCTGCTTCGGAGATTGTGTCAGCTTTCATTTTTGCGTTCTGAGTAAAAGCCTTCCTCTATGGAGATATTGTAAGTCCTGTGCTGATATTTAAAAGGATGCTCTGATTTTATTGACAATACGCTTACATGAGTCATGGGTCTGTAATTTTAAGGGGAAGAAGATATTAAACGCCATCCAAATTTACCTGGATTTTTGCTAGCATTACGTCCTGGTGATGTCATATTCTAATCTTCATCCCATATTCTGGTAGCATCTCTTTTGATTTATGAACAGAGCTGGCACCTTAATTTCATGGAATCTGTTCATGCTTTCTAGTAACAAGTGCTATTCATCTGTTTACTCAATGTTGTATGTGTATGGTGTGTGCCTATAAATGCGGAGTCCAGAGGTCAACCTTGGGTGTCATTCCTTGGGTACTGTCTATCTTGTTTTCTTTGACAGGGACTCATGCTGACCTGGAAATCTGTGAGTAGGATTGCTCCTCCGCTCTGTCCTCATCACGGGGATTGGAAGGATGCATTACCTTACATAGTTGGTTCTTGTTGTTGTTGTACATGGGTTCTGGACATTAAATTCAGGTCTTCATGCTTCAAGGAAAACCCTTTACTGACTAAGCTATCTCCCCAACCCATGACTTGGTTTATAAATTAATATAGCAGAAGGCTCTAGTCTATAGCAATAGTGGTCACTTCTCTAGCTTTCAGACACGTGACTCCAATGTAAATAGGAGGCTGAGAATTCATATTGTAATATCTTGTTTGTTTGTGTTGTTGAAATATGTCTGGATTACTCAGACAATATTACGACTCTGAGAATGTACGTTAAGTAGTAGCCTGCTGATGGACCATATCACCTGTGTAATACCAACCTTTTATGGTTCCTAAAGGTTCCAGAAATGGAGCAATATAGTAGAAAACTCTACAGGTACATTCTAGAGACTGAGAAAGTAAGACTAGTCATGGGTAATGGATGATCCTAATCAGTGTGGGCACAGAACTTCCATCCATAAGTCCTGGACCATTATTCCACGTGTGCTTTCCCTTCACTCCCAACCTGATGGAGGATGGGACTTCATAGTCTTGCCCTTAGCAAATCCTAGCACCAGCATCCTTCTTATGGATAAACCTATCCCCACTCTTGTACCAGGGAGAACCAGCTTTTCTTATGGTTCCAACCATTTACCTTGGAAGAAAGATTTTAACAGGAGAGCTGCAGATCTAAGTGAGAAGATATTAGGCATGTCTGGAACCACACAACCATCTAGGGGTAGAGAGAAAGAAAAAAGATGTGGGAGCAAAGAGAAGGATGGGTGCCATCATGTGTGGTATGAGATGGTGCATTTGGTAGACTTCAATGATCTAACTCAGGCTACTTTCTTCCTTGACTACCTAGGAACCTTTCCCACAGAGCTCATGTTGGTACATTAGAAGAATAGATGTTTCATTATTTTAAAGATTTTATGAACTCCCTCCCCACATACACCACACACCCCCAAAGCCACAGCCAGCTGCTTCATCTTTCTTGGGATGGACCAGTTTCATCCACTTCTTGTGCACATGAACGGAGCCATCATTTCCATTTGAAAAGTATTTGCATTCACAGTGAGTGCTTGGTTTTGGTGACCACCAGGGACAGACAGTATCTGAGCAGGACCTAGCTGAATTACTACCAGGCTCCCTGTGGAGATCTGCTTTTTGTCCGGTACATTCTATCTAGAGTGTAGATGGGAATCTTGCCTCCTTCTGGGCCAGTCTCCCTTCTGTGCTGGGTAATTCTTTCTGCTGTTCTGTCTATGTGATACTGCCATCCTAGAAGGCCTCAGCGTGAACAGTTGTGAGCTGCAAAGCCTAGGTGCAGCAACCGGGGAGGAAAGCACTGGAGCGACAGGTGAATGATAATAGTACAGTCTGCAAACAAATCATCTTCCCTATGACCTCTGGGTCTGTTTCCTCACTCATCAAATAAGGGCACTAAGGGGAGAAAACTTCTGGAGTTATTTTCAGACTTCAAGTATGGCTTTATCACAGACAGTACGTGCTGCTGGAATGGGGCACAGTTTGTAGCGGGGTGCCCCCATCACTGGGAAAGACCTATAAGGGTCCTAAGTTACCAAGACCATCAAGAAGCATGAAAAAGAACTTTCCCGACTAAGGTTTCAGAACACAGCATGTGCACTGAGATCCAGAGGAAACACTTTGCTGTCAGACAGAGATGCCTGATGGTGAACTCAGTGGAATAGATGAAGGTGAGTGGGTGGCTGTGAATTCTTTGACCAGTCTGCCCATATATCTGCATGAGCAATCCCAGGAAGGAGCTATTTGGTCTCTGAGAGTTACCCAGGGCTTACACCAGACTTGATTCATCAGAAATAATAAGGTGAGCATCACGGGGGTGGGGGGTGGGGGGCGGTGCGGGGGCGGTGTTGGGAGATGAACAAGTCCCCAGAGGAAGAGTACTTTCTCTCTCTTTTAAAAAGAGATTTATTTATTTATTTTATTATTTATACAATATTCTGCCCACATGTGTGCCTGCACACCAGAAAAAAAAAAAAAAGGCATCAGATCTTATTATAGATGCTTACGAGCCAGCATATGGTTGGTGGGAGTTGAACTCAGGACCTTTGGAAGGACAGACAGTGCTCTTAACCTCTGAGCCATCTCTCCAGCCCAGAAGAGCACGTTGTCAATGGTCATTGCTAATGTATCTGCAAGAATCTACTGCTGATGTACCAACTGAACTCTGAAAACATTTGTATTGGGTGCCAACTTCGCACATGAAAGCTAAGCACACTTACTTTAAAGAGCTTTCTTACGTGCCTTAAAGCACCCTGTGGTTCTTGATCTCTGATCCAAGCTCATTAAAATCCCAGATGTCAGAGAGAGGCCGTCCTCCAGCCTGTGGTTTAAGCTCCCTTTGGTAGCTCAGAGTGATAAACCGTGCCAGGGTCACGCCCTTAGCCACACTTGGGTGCAGTATGGCAAGTGAGTCTGCCTTCAGAGCAGGGGGATTGGATGATTTCTCTTTGAGGGGTTCTTTGGCAATGTGTGTAAATTCCCAGAAAGTGACCCTACCTTTTTTTTTTCCTTCGTGGATCAGGCCTATAACATCTACCAGATTCTTTAAGACAAGAAGAAGAAAAAGAAAGAGAAAGTGAGATGATATCACCTGCTCCCACCTGCTAGCAGCAGATCTCTACTCTGGGACCAGGTGAGGGAGTTCCTTGCTCAGTGTCCCTTCTGTTACCAGTCTCTGTACAGCCCACGCGTCCCACTTCTTCAATAGCTGGGAACAGGCATCTGCCTCCGGATGCCCTAGTCACTTGCAGGCCATTTCTTGCCTCCATGTCCCTTTGATGCTGGGGAAAGAACGCAGTAAGAGGCTCTCACCGAGGGCCTTCGGTCAACACTTTCCCTTGTTGCATCATGCACATATCCCAGAATGAGTTCAAAGAGCTGTCCCCAAATGACATGCTCCCCAGTGTGTGGGGTCTTGAGTTCTGGTAGGCATTGTGCAAACATGAACTGGTTTTCAGCTAGGCTCTTGGGGCAGGAGGGCAGAAGGACTGCCAGCTGTGGGAAGAGAGAGAAGTCCCTTCTCCTAGTGAAGGGGAGGAGGAGGAGGAGGAGGAGGAGGAGGAGGAGGAGGAGGAGGAAGGTGGGGGGGCAGGGCAAAGCCATCCTGTGCTGTAATTTCTCTCAAAGAAACACCAGGCTCTTTACAGAGCAAGACACTTGTCTACTGTTAATACTAGCCTTTCTCCGAGTTTTGTAAAACTCACAAATCCATTGATTTTTTTTTCTGCCTGCTGATAGATGTGTTTGTAAATTTACTAATAATAATGCCTTCTCCGGGTCAGGAAGGGAACTTGTATTTGATTACTTTGATTGTGTCTCAGACACCAGCCTGGCAAGGGTGGAGTGTCTTGACATTGATGGATGGGACATTTTCTTTCTTAACTACAGGCTCCCTCTCATTTATCTCTGTGCTTTGCTGTTTGTTGACTCAGTGTCTGACCTCGCTCTTTCTCTTAAGACTGGAGACTGGTTCGCTGTGCTTGCCTAACACTGTGTCCTTCCTAAGTGGAAATGGCTGGTGGTGCCTTTGGGAGAGAATTGTGAAAAGGAAACATTATTTTCAAATAGATGCAGATCTTATTGGATTTTGGTTATGACACAGGACGGTGTTAGAAGCTGATATGTGGGAAAGTATAAATTGTAAAACTGAGGGTGCCTTGCTATCATTGGGAAGATGGTGGGGGAGGGGAGGTCCCACTAAGACGAGAGTGGTTCCCCCCACCCACCCAGGGAAGCAAGGCACATTTCTACTAGTAAGATGAGGCAAAGACAGGGTAGGAATGGCAATTTGCATGATAGAACAGAAACGAGATGTGGGGGCTAAAATATTGATACACTTACTGTGCGGCTTCCAACAAATAGAGTTTCGGTTTTCCAACTGCTATGGGCAATTTACTCCAAATTAAAGCATTACACCCACGAGGAAAGCTTGTTAAGACTAAGGAAATTCTAAAGGGAGGCTTATTAAGTAAGACTGGGAAGTTAAAACTCCCAAGTCTCAGGAAGTCCCTGAAACTTACAAGTCTCCAGGCCTCTCCTTCCTCAAGGTTATATAAGCAGTAAAGGCTGTCAAAGAGAGGAGATTCTTGGACCTGTGCTACTGCCTGCAAGTTATGTAAGGAGATCCAGGGTTCTAGCCTTCATGTGGTATCACCCACGCTGGAGCGGGCTTCCCACAAAGAGGTCATCCATATTCACTCAAATTACACTAAACAACCTCAATAAACTCACTGGTTTACAAAGTTGGACTTGGGTGGCATTAATTTGGTCTGTTGTCAGGAACGCCAAGTAGATGTTTGTTCACACCTCCACATAACACCATCAATGCTCTAGGAATGATGATGCATCAGTTACGATGGCATTATTTTCAAATAACTGAAAAAGCAATTCAAGATGGTTTAACCATTAGAGGAAGTGATTAACTCATAACTGCTGGAATGTCTGTCAGTGACATGAAGTTGAAAGTTCAGGAATGGCTTGATCAAGGGCTACACATGCATAAAAATTATATTTATCTATTCTCTTATTACCCCAGTCTTTTCATCTCTCCCTTTCTTGCCCCCTTCTTTCTGTAAGGCAAAGGACAACTTTCTGGAGTCAGTTCTTTGCTTATACTATGTATACCCCAGGGATTGAACTCTGGTCATCAGGCTTGGCAGCAAGCATTTTTGTTTGTGAAGCTATCCTACTAGTTATAAATGCATTTTTTTAGAAATCACAAAGTCTCTTTTGTTTCTGGCATCCTTTATTTGCTTTACTTGTGAGAAAAATATGGCAGGGATCATTTTAGGCCTCACAGCGGCATGTAACATTGTAACATTGCCCAGAATAAGATAAAGGACATCTCCAGCTGGCAAGTTGGCTCAACAGGTGAAAGGCTGTTATATAATTCTGGTTACCACATACTATGAGAATAAATGCCTACACATTGTACTGTGTTTTGATCATGATGCCTGGCATTGGAAACGTACTATAAATGTCTTTTCAATGATAGGATGAATGAATGACTGAATGAATGACTGACTGACTGAATGAATGAACAACTTTGTTCTCAAGGTCCTTTATGGTCAGTCCCATGCTTATCTCCTGCCTACTGATTCCCAACACACACTCTTTTGTCCGCACTCTTAGGCCAATCCTGGGGGCACTTGGACACCTCAAAACTTGGATCCAACAGCTCTGCAACATTGTGGCATCAATCTCATGGTATTTACTGTAGGATGACTCATTAGTTGCATTGTAACTATGAACAAGAGCAGGGAGCCATGTCTTTCATCTCTGCAGACTGGTTTGAATTGAGATGGACCATGAGTTCAGACACATTTTTCTGAGTCAAATATTCTGTAAGCATTAGCTTAGAATCTCTTAAGTGATATTAAAAAACAAACAAACAAAAACCCATGAATCTAAAAAAAAAACAAAAACAAAAACAAAAAACCCATGAATCTCATCGACATTTCTTCCTTCTTAAAAATCCACATCTATTTTACAGGGGGAAAAAATACTGTAAGGGAGTGAGTGATCTGTCATTTGTCTGAGGGCTGGTGATAGGGTGAGATTAACGTAGGGTGGAGTCCTTAGGAAAGTCTGGACTGGCCTTTGCTTTAAGTATTTCTCGAACTTAAACTAGCTCTAATGCACCCTCAGATATTCTGCTAGGCTCTGAGCAAAACCGAAAACAAACCCAAACAAACCCAAAGGGACAGGTCTTGCCTGTCTGATGGCAGAGTAAAATGAAGGTCTGTCTGGACCCATACACAGTAGAGCTGAAACAGTGCAGAAGGAAGCTGGCGACAAGCTTCGACTTTCCCTTCCAAATAGCAAAGGGAAGAGAAGAGGGGTCATCTCTGGCTGCACGCATGCTGTGTGTCATGCTCCCAGAGTGTGCTGAGGAGGTTTTGTCAACTTGACACAAACCAGAGTCACCTTGATAGGGGGACTGTCAACCAAAGAATAGCCTCCAACAGATTGTCCGGTGGGCATGTCTATGGAGCTATTTTCTTGATTAGTGATTAATGTGGAAGGTCCGAGTCCATTATGGGCAGTGCCATCTCTGGGCAGTATAAGAAAGCAGACTGAGCAAGCCATGGAGACCAAGCCAGCGAGCAGTGCTTCTCTGTGCTTTCTGCTTCTGTTCTTACCAGCTTCCTGCCTTGAGTTCCTGCCTTGAGTTCCTGCCTTGAGTTCCTGCCTTGGTGCCCCTTGATGGTGGGCTGAGACCTGTAAGCCAAACAAACCTTTCCTCCTCAAGCTGCTTATGGTCAGTGCTTATCACAGAACCAGAAAGCAAACTAGGACACAAGGGACATCTTGTTTCACCTTTCTAAGCCCTTGAGGAAGTGGCTGTCATGCTTCCCCTTTCATAGGTGAAGACAGTGAGGCTCAGACTAAAAGTCACAATGCTTAAGAGTTCCGAAGGAAGAACTAGACCCTGAGCTTTCCAATTTGTGTCCTTTTCCTCTCATTGGTTTTCCATTGCAGTCCTTCTTGCTCACTTGCAGGAACAGTGAGAGGCTCAATACATGTGTGTGAGGGAGATGCTGGACAAGAAATGAACTAGGAAACAAGGCGAGCCACACTGGGAGGAGCCTGGTGAGATGCTATGCAGTCTGAGCTGTGTCTAGAAGGCTTGGAGAGCCATTGGAGGCTTTGCACACTGGCGCGCGCGCGCGCGCGCGCGTGTGTGTGTGTGTGTGTGTGTGTGTGTGTGTGTGTGTGTGCATGCACGTGTGTCTGCATTGTTCTGTAATTGTATCCCCCCCCCCATTTTTGACATATCAATTGGTATTAAAATGAAAGGCACAAATGAGGACTCAAGGTGCAGCTTCCCCCATTGTCACCAACTTCCAGCAATTTCTAGAGGGCTTACTTCTCTTTTTCTTGGCAGTGCTCAGTATATATGGGATAGAATGCATTGGTGGGGCATGGTCATCGTGCTGGGTATTTGTTTTGAAATTTTTTTTAAGATTTATTTATTTATTTTATGTATACAGTGCTCCATCTGCATGCACACCTGCAGGCCAGAAGAGGGCATCAGATCCCATTACAGATGGTCGTGAGCCACCATGTGGTTGCTAGGAACCAAACTCAGGACCTCTGGAAGAGCAAACAGTGCTCCCAACCTCTGAGCCATCTCTCCAGCCCAACTCTGGGTATTTGTTAATGTGGGAACAGGCTTGGAGATGCTTTGTGTTTGTGCATGGGCAGCTTTCCTGTTCTCCTCCCTGAACAATCGCAGGCCTTCCTTGACTGTCAAAGATGTCCAGTGGTAGTGTTTGCACTGTTTCCAGTAACATATAAAGGTTGCACAATGGTCACACCTTTCCATAGCTGTATCCATAGGATAAATCCTCAGAATTGGAATTGCTGGCATTTAGAACTTAATAAAATTTCTGAATATTCCCCACATAAACTGTACCAACTTCTACTCCTACCTCCAGGGTCTGATGACCTCCCCATTTCTCAGAGAATGCTAGAAACATTTGAACATTGCCAATTTGGGGCTGAAAATATTGTTTTAGTGAAATTTTATTTTACTTGTCAAGTGAGCAAAAATAATTGACTATCTTTTCTTAAACTTAAGAGCTGTTTAATATCCATTTTAATTATTTTTCATAAGACCATCTACCCATATCTCTCATGAGTTTTTTAGTTACTTTTTACATTTCATTGTAAGAACTCTGAAAGACTTGGTTTATGCTTTGGAGAAAGTAGGTAAAAGCATTAATCATGAAGGTGTCATGAAACACAATGTGGTAAAGGATACAGAAGTGAGGAGGGAGAGCTATTTCTGGAGCAGAAATGGTAGAGCTGATGATGTGTTTAATGTCATATGTAAAGGGAAAAAGAACTCTAGTATGAATTTGAAAAAAATCCAACTGTAGATACTGAGGAGAGTGACGTCAATGCATTAGGATCCAAAAACACTTGAGAGTCATAGAGACTAAAGGAAGTAGTCATTGGAAAAGTATTGCTATATAAGTGTGTGTGTGTGTGTGTGTGTGCAGATACTGTATGTATGTACCTTGAGTACATGTGTGCTTATGATGTGTAACTGTACACATAATATGTGCGCATGCTTCTTCCCCATATGAAGAGGATATAGGTAGGTTGCATGCATGCATGCACAGTACAAAAGAACACAAAGCTTATGATGTGTAACTGTACACATAATATGTGGGCATGCTTCCTCCCCATGTGAAGAGGATACAGGCAGGTTGCATGCATGCATGCACGCTACAAAAGAACACAAAGCAGTTGAAGCAATTTTGTTGAATGAAACGTAAGGACATGAGATAGAAAGCCCAGGGTGAGACAGCACGTACCTACTGTAGCTATAGAGGTGGGCTGTCCATTTAGCTTCCTGGGTCAACGCTAAGGTGAAAACACAGCCAGCTACCAGCTACCAGCTACTGTTCAAACACTTCCCTTGGCCACACCAAGTGAATCACATTCAACCAACACGACCATCCTCTTTTCATCCAATCTTTGCCTACAAAAAGTGCCCATTCTCTCCTCATCCCATGGTACCAGGAAGCATTTCTGAGCATCCCTGTGGAGTGTCACACAAACCTGTGAATAAAGCATGTCAGTGATTGCTGACACTCCCCAATCTATGCATGGCTACCTTCTACCACCTTGCCTTGGGCTTCTCTTGTCTCCCAAGGGCCTCCCAGTGCACTCAGTTCTGGGGTATCACCACGGTCCAGCTTTCCTGTCACCTTGGTGGCACTGGCTTCTCTTTTTTTCTTTTTCTTTTTCTCTTTTTTTATTAATTCATTCACATTACATCTCAACTGTTAGCCCATCCCTTGTATACACCCATTCCTCCTTCCCTCCTGCTTTCACCCTACTCCCCTCCCCTATGACTGTGACTAAGGGGGACTTCCTCCCTCTGTATATGATCATAGGGTATCAAGTTTCTACTTGGTAGCCTGCTATCCTTCCCCTGAGTGCCAGGAGCATGGAAGCCAGATGTGGTGGCTCAGACCTGTAAGACTGGCTTTTGGAAGGCCAAGGGTAAGAGGATTCAACATTGAAAGCCAGTCTGGGTTAAATAGCAAGATCTTGTCCCCAAAACCCAGACTAAAACAAGGCAAAACAAAACAAAACAAAAACAAAAAAGAACAAGATGGAGAAAGACAGTGATAGCTGACTGGAATAGTGAGCAGACCGGGAGGTGACGCGCCAGCACAGCTCAGCAATGCCACCTTTAGAAGCCATAGCAAGGGTACTGCACAGTACTCTTAAGTGTTGGACAGTCACCTGCTAACAGCCTAACCTGCATTTTGAGAAGGATTGCTCTGCCTCTTATGTCAGAAAGAGGAGATCTCAGGAACCAAGGGCAGACAAAGCGAGCCCACACAGAAGGTATGGTGTACCCTCCACGTAGCTGCTTCTGGCAAGAGCTACATGAGAGACGGTTGGACTCTGGACATTTTGGGAGTTAGAGCTAATAAGACTTCCCTTGGATTAGGGGCTTGAGGCAAGGAAGGAGTTAAAGATAAAATTCTTCTCATCTAGATTGGACTCAACATGGCTAAGCATATGACTCATCTCCTGTTAACTGACAGGTCAGCAGGGTTTACTTCCTCTGAACTGTCCTGTGCTACAATGGTGTTCTCCTCCTTTGATATGTTTCATCCTCCAACAGGCTGATTCAAAATTGTTCTCATAACTAACAGGAACAGGGAGGGAGGAGAGATAGGTGGGGAGGAGGGAAAAGAATGAGAGGGACTCAACGCCTCTTTGAGCTTCAACTTGGGTTTAAATTCCTTGTCACATTCTAAAGGCCAAAATAAAACATTATGTCAACCCAAACTCTTCATCAGTAGAGCCACAGAGTCACATGGATACAGGGATGGGTGGGGAATTGGGACCAGTTCAGTCAACAAGTATTAATATACAGTATGTACTCAGACTCCTCAACCCCAAAGACCTCCAAAGGCTCTCTGTAATTAATTGCATATGGTGATGCTTCATCATTGCTCCAAATCTAGGGTCTTACAGGACCTGGCTGTCTGGACCAGGCTCAGCTGGTGGATGCATTGTTCTCAGATGTTCTCTCTCATTTGTCTGTGCCTTTCATGAATTCACCAAGTGGGACTGCCTCTAACGGCTATTAGCGAATGCCTTGGTTCTCTGTTGAACTTTTTTTTCCTCTGGTTCTTCCACATTCCTCTAGTTTGTGCTATGGCAAGTCTAAGGTTCAAACACAAGCAAATCCACTTGTACAAGTGAGCATTCCCAAGTCCTCTTGACACCCAGGTCTGAACCAAGCAGTCTGCCCATTCTTGCTTCATTTTACATAGCATGGCAGGTTACAAGTTGACCTGTGTGAAATGAGGAAAAGATACAGGAGTCACTAACTAGAGCCATCAATGTAGTCAGTTAAGCACTAAGAGAGAAACAATCTACCACTTAGTTAGCATTTTACCACTGTGTTCTGATAGGACAGCCTAGACTGCTGTTGAATACTCAGTGTATTAACACACAGCCTTGCTCCCATTTTCAAAATGAATGGAAACAACATTGTCCACAGGAAAATAATATGCTTACCTCTACCCAGATACTTCTAAACATGTATGCTTTTGTCCTTCCTAGACCTGGCCTTTGATGGAGAAAAATCCTGGGAAACATGATTCTTCTTCATGGGGCACATAAAGGGAGCAGTCTGAGACCCTAAGACTGTGTGGGCATTCTGGAGACTCCAAAGAAAAAACAAACAAGCAAACCGAAAGCCACTGTGGTCCACATTGACATCAAATGGCTTCGACAGGCAAATGAGGGTGCCCTGGTGTGTCTTCCACTGAGAATACTTAAAATAGAGTGCTTCTGGACAAGTGTTTCCGATTTTCTCCACTATGGGGTGAGCTGTGTTCCCCAAGATTCATCTCAGGATTTAACCCCAGGGTCTTTGACTGCGACTGCATTTGGAGACAAGGTTTTTAAAGAGAACTAAGTTAAAATGCAGTTCTAATCCAATCTATGCTCTGATAGCCTTGAGGACAAATATTTGTTCTGAAATTTATTTACTAACTCGGACGCCTTGAAAGTTTTACTTAATTATCTAGTCTGAGCCTTATTATCTATATTTATAAAACAATCCTGAAAAAGCTCATATCACCTCAAGGCTGAATGATATAATTCATGACTGCTGTTTTAAGGACTTAGCCAGGCCACAGGGAATGTTGGCCTTTGTATTTTATGACAATAGCAGGCCTGGCTGCCTTTAGAAACTCCTCTAAAGCAGTCAGTCTGTGTGTTAGGGTCAGAGGTCAAGACTGTTTCCTGCATTATACACCCCCCCCCAAGTTCCTTGTCGCATCTGCTCTTATGTTTCCTTAAAGGATATGACCTCTGCCCATGACCTCACATTGTCGATGGGGAGGCCACAGAAGGTCTCACGAACACCAAAAATGCTCAAGATGCAATACAAACCGTTGCACAAAGAAAACCAAAGACCACTGTGTATACCCTCTGAGTGCACATGCGTAGGAAAAGGGAGAGGGAATAACTTGGAACAGGCTCTCTTCCATATCACAACTTGCCCATTGTTGTTTTCATTGGGTGGAGTTTTGTTGAGCGAGGTTGTGAGAAGGGAGGAAAACCATGTGGGTGCAGATCACCAAACCAAAGGAGATAAGCGAATTTATACCTGTAAAGCATAATCATTGACTGGATGAAGCCGCCATTTTTGCTTTGGAAAAACATAAAGCTTGTTCTGATGTGGGTCTTAGCTTTTACATCTAGGCACACTGGATCCCCAGTTTGATTGTATGTTAGTGCATTGAGCTCTGTGTTTAACTCACAGCCCAGAAGAGCTGAATTCCAAGTTTCTATGGTAGTTTACTTTATAATTTATTTCCAACTAAATATCTTCCAAACTTAGCAGAAAGGGGCTGGCTTCAGAACAATTGTTTTGATGGATAAGTAGCTTTGTTCTTTTCACTATTCGAGCATCCTCCCTGAGAATGGGCCCATGGACGCAGAGGGGTGGCGGTGGGGGTTGTCTTTGGGGGAGGTGGCATGGCCCCTGGCTGTATTATTCTTACTGCTAGTGTTTTGGGAGAACATAGGCAGCCATCTCAGGCTATGGGTACTCTCAGGGAATTCTCAGTGCTATGCACTCCAGCCTAAGTAGTAAGGTCTCCCAGACACCTATGGTCCTGGGGCTGTCCTTTTGAGGAAATCCTATCTGCATATGTGACTGGCTTTTCTATGGAGGACTGGGACTTGCTTGGAGCAAGTATTCACATTGTTGGGGTATATAGTTCTTAAAGGCTCATCTTGATGCTACTGAAAACCCCATCATGGTCTCCCTCTTTCTTAAATGCACTCCTTTCATCCTCCAGCTCTCTAGCATCATAAATGATGCTCAGTCTTCTCTGGAAGATGCTGGGCTGAGCCACACTGCCTTTTCATTTCTTCCAGGCTAACAACCTTCACCCACAAGCCGTTCTTTAGTGCTCAGTGCTCTCCTCCCTTGCCTGTAGTCTCTCTTCTCTGTGAGGTTCCTGGAGCTTCTGTCCTCTTTTTGTTTGTTTGTTTGTTTGTTTTAAAGACAGAATGTCTTTTTGTAGCCATGGCTGTCCTGAACTTGTTCTGTAGACCAGGCTGGCCTTTAACTCAGAGACCCACTTTCCTCTGCCTCTCGAGTATTCATATTAAAGGTGTGGCCACCACACCCGGCAAGCTTGTATCCACTTATGGCTTGGTTTGATACCACATTGTCCATGGGCCAGTGGCTTCTCCATATGTTACCCAAGCATAGAAATCTCTCCCAACTCTTACATTCTTACTCAAGGAAATGGATGGCTTACTTGCCTATCTCCCTGCTAAAGTTGCCCTCCAAGTGCCTAGCATAATTCCTAGTTTATATGTTAGACATGCAACAGATGTTTGTTGAGTTAGTAAGAAGGTCTCTTATTAACCAACTCAGTTTTATGTTAAGTTAGAAAGGCACATGATTTAGTGTGCAGACTTGTTAGGATCAAAGGATGGACTCACAGTTCTTTTTGTTTGTTTGTTTCTTGAGACAGTGTTTCTCTGTATAGCCCTGGCTGTCCTGGAACTCACTCTGTAGACCAGGCTGGCCTTGAACTAAGACATCTACCTGCCTCTACCTCCCTAGTGCTGGGATTAAACGTGTGTTGCCACCACTGCCCAGATGGACTCACAGTTCTTAGGACAGAGTCTTCGTGCATTGGGGTGCCCTCTCACATGCATTGGGGTGCCCTCTCACCATCCCCTTCCTCTCCTTGTGTGCAATTCATTTCTCAGCACTGGATTTACCACAAAACAACTTCTTTGGAGCAGCACATAGCTTATCACCACAAAAAAATGACACAGATATAAAGAAAGACAGATGCAGGGAATATAAGAAGTGCTCCGGCTTGGATTTGGAATGTTTCCAAAGGCTCACACGTTAGAACTTAGTTCCTGCTTGGTGCCATTAGGAAGTGTATAGCGGTTCTCAATCTGTAAGTTGCAACCCTGTTGGACCAACCCTTTCACAAGGGTCACCTAAGACCATCGGAAAACATGCATATTCACAACACATATTTACATTATGATTCATGACAATAGCGAATTGCAGTTATGAAGTAGCAATGAAAATAACTTGTGGTTGGTGGGCACCACAACATGAGAAACTATATTAAAGAGCCACAGCATTAGGAAGGTTGAGAACCACTGTGTTAAACTTTTAAGAAGTGAGGCTTAGTACAAAGCCTTAAGTTGTGGAGCACATAACCTCAAAGGGAATCTTGGGATTCTCTCTGTCTCTCTGTCTCTGTCTCTGTCTCTGTCTCTCTGTCTCTGTCTCTGTCTCTGTGTCTCTGTATCTGTCTCTCTCTCTCTCTCTCTCTCTCTCTCTCTCTCTCTCTCTTATTCCTGACAGTAAGGCTGTCTCTCTCAGCCATAATTTGCTGACACAGACTCAAAGCCACAGGCCCAATGGATCATGTGAATCATGGACTACAATCTCCCAGACTAGAAGCCCAAACAAATCTCTTCTTTACAAGCTGATTACCTCAGGCATTTGTCCTGGCAATGGGAGACTAACAGAGTGATTAAAGAGGATTTCTCATAGAGGCAGAGCACTGTGGAAACATTCAAACAAATGAAGGCCTCATACAACTGCCAGCCCCGGAGAGGATAAGAGGTGGTGTGGTGGGACGAGGCAGTCCCAGGGCCAGCAAACACCCTTTCATCCAGCCCACTCTGATGTCGTGAGGCAGCCTTCCCTGGGTTTCTCAGGTTCCTGGAGGTTGGCTCAGTATTTCTGATATCTAGAAATGTTCAAGTGTTTGATAAATATATGATAAATATTTGGCATTGGGACAATGCATCTCTTGGAAGCTATGAGTTCCTGTGCTTATCTCTCATTTTTGTGGTTCCAGAATCAAGCCTATTTCCCTGCTTTGATACCTGTAAACCTAGTTCTCAAAGTCTCTTCGTGTTCACAAAGCCTCTTATGGCCTCACTTCTTGATCAAATGGATGGCCAACTTTGTCCTCCAATGCCTTTTCTTCTCGTGGGCTCTCAAAGCTCAGAGAGGTCGCTGAGAATAGAGGTCACCTGTGCCTATATGTCTACGGTTGTGGCCGGGTGAGGAAGGGAAATGTGCCCATTTAATTCATGAGAAGCAACACCATTTTCTCAACTGTGGACTGAGCCCCAGTGAGGGTCAGACACTGGGGACAGAGACAGCCAAGAGAGAGTGGTGATTTGGGTCATTATCCCCACCCCGTTGGCAGAGGGTCTACAGTAGCTGTTCTCATTGATGTCCTCAACAGCTTGAACTTGGTCTTGTTCTCCGCGGCTTCTCCCACCCGGCCCTTCCTACTACAGACGATTCAAGTTCACACAGGTCCAGCTCACGCCGTAGCAGCTTCAATTTCTTCTCATTTCCTGATAATTTGTAGAGCCCCACCTCCAAAAGTTCTAGAGCTGTTTCCTGATGACATCAGAGGAGAAAGCAAATGATGCCCATCTTAGAAGAGGATGTGTGTGTGAGGGGATCTTCATTCCTTTCTGGAAACTCAGTCTTTCCCACATGCCAAAATAAGCCAGATCAAGACATGAGATTACCTATCTTCACTCTGTGGCCATTTTAATTCTCCCACTTCCTCTCCATTGGGTTTAAGAATGTAATGTGCCTGAATACAAGACCTGTTCCAGGCACAGATGTGCTAGTTTGACACAGCATTAACTCAGAGCTATGGTCATAGCAAATCCATTGAAAATGCTTGGTGCCTGCTTGATTTTACATTACCACTCTTAGGATCTGAATATGAAAGAAGGCCCATGGGTGTTCCTTGTCTTGCATAGAGGAGAGAGAGAGGGAGGGAGGGAGGGAGGGAGGGAGGGAGGGAGGGGGAGAGAGAGAGAGAGAGAGAGAGAGAGAGAGAGAGAGAGAGAGAGAAGCAAATCCCAAATCCAATAAGAAGGAAAACCTTTCTATTGCCAAAGCGAATCAGAAAATAGCACCAGGAGGCTATTCTTGCAGGCCCAAGAGTATTCAAGGCCTGCGCTTTCCATACCGAAAATAGAGGCTATGCAAACACCCCCCAAAAATTATACCCATCAATTCACCACCCAGCATGGCACAGGCTAGAAAACTCCTACTCCATTTATTAAGACAACAGTTCCTCAGGACACTATAGAATTTCACTAATAAGTGGCTGAATGTATGTTTAAGCCCAGGAATAATGGCTAGCCAGCTAAGAGGTACTTACACTTAATTATCCCTCTAGCGTGTAGGTTGTCACAGAGGGAGGCCGTAATTATCAATGTGCCATGCCCCTGCTTTGCATATAACAAATGGCTTTACCGTGGCTATTCATGTTATAGGTTAAACATCTTGGTAATTAGAAAATAGAAACTAGGTATAGCCGAGGGGGTTGTCAGTGCTTTATCATTGGTATTCCGTACCTCTGGGAATGGAGACTCTTGGCTGAGAAGCAGGGCCAGAGGATGGCATGGCATGAGTTTCTTGGACCTAAAATGAGATTCAGAATGTGTGGCTGATGGGAAAACCATTCCCAGAATGATAGTCACATATTTAACGAACCTTGTGTGTTAAGCCCCGTTTCACACATGTAGGAAAACAGGAAAAACCTAAAACAAACCCCAGGGAGACTGAGATACCCACTCTACATAGCTGACTCTTGAAGCTATTCAGTTATTGAAAGAGCAGACTGATGTATTCAGGTCACTACTAGTGGATCTGTCAGGGACCTGACCCAGCCCATCACCCCTTTCAGTCCCTCAGATGAACCCTTGATGTCCCGTCCTTGCCATTCTTCTACAAGGCAAGGATTACCTGTGCTTTCATTTGGACTGTGGCGTCCATTGAGATTTCACATCCGCACTAGCTTCCCTCCCTCTGATGATACGAGGCTGGAAACAGCACAAATTAATAGCGGATGTTGGAGTGAGGATTTAAAAAAATCTCTCTTATCTGAATATGTGACCTCAAACCAGCAGTTTGTGTTGGGGTGTAATGCAAAGCAGTGAGGTCTGGGGGAGGAGAGGCTGAGTCCTTTTGGCACTGTTTCTGATACGCTATCTGTTTCCGGTATTACTTCCTGCAGTTTATAGACTTCTCTTTTCCCCGGGTACTCTGGAGGAAGTTGGCTTTAAATGCAAGATTAATAAATTTAATAGCCTCGTTTAAAGCATAAGAGGATTTAGAGTTGATATTAACTCTTGGGCAGAAGCGACTCTGGCTGAGGTGATTTGGGAGTGAACCTCGGATATATTCTTGCTTGCTCTGTGAAAAAGCAACCCGAAGTGCAACGGTATAAAATAACACTTATTTCTTTTATCACATTCACTATGTTATACTCCCGGGTTTTGTGAGTCAGGAATTTGGACAGGGCATAGTGTCCTCCATGTGTAGAGTTTCATTTGGTAGGACTGCAGCAGCGGGAGTTGACTCAGAGCTCTGTGGCTAGAGTCCGCCGGAGTCTTCTTCACACACATGTTGAACACCTGTGCCGGGAGATCTGAAAGCTGGGTTCGTCTGGGACTGTCCACCGGAGCCTCTCCATGTGGCTCAGGCTTACTCATAAAATAGTCTAAGGATAGATGGGTTTTTTTGGTAAGGCACCTTGAAGATCCTAGATCAAGGATTCTAGCAAGGGACACCGTCTCCCTCTCAAGCCGTCCGGATTTAAGAGAGAAAACAGACTCCATCTTTAAAGCTACCACATCCGTGAGCAGTGTATCCTTCTTGCAGGTTCTCAGCCCAGTTCACACCACCAGAGTAACTTCCGGCTAACAGGAAAACACTGGAGCCGGCAGATGTGACTGTTGTCCTTGGCTCTTTGAAAGACTGTCCTACGCAACAGAGCACAGCTTTAGCCCACTGGGTTTCAAGAACACAGCTAAAGAGCTGGGAGAAAACAGGAGAAACATACTTACTAGTTTTTAGGGATGGCTGTCAATGAATTGTCCTGGCTAGCATGACTGTATATTCTTTGACTTGTGACTTATTGATGAAACATAAATCAGGAATGTTCTAGAGGGGCCTTAGTCGTTGTCTGGGAGATTAGATGGGATGATTTCTTTAGAAAAGCACGGGATATAAGTGACCACAGGCCAGAACCATTACATAAGATACAAGAAATCATGAGTAATAAGCCGAGGCCTCAGGTCTCTTTCCTCAAGTCACCTCTGAAGCATGTGACTCCAGAGACGGAGGGAAGGCCCGAAGGTGCCTGTAAGGGGCTGGAACCCCTCAATGAGAGATGGATTCTTTTGATTTAAGCCCTTGATCTTTGTCAAAATGGAACATGCTGAGAGAGGTGAGAGCAAAGCTTTTTGTTTGTTTTTTAAATATGTAATTTAACATGAACATATTTCAAGCTGTATTCTGTAAGCAAAAATTGGACAAGAGAAGCCGGGAGAGTGAGTGTCTGGGAGGGATGGGGAAGATCTCTTTCAAAAGATGGAGACGGGAAGATCTCTAAAGACCCAGGAGAGCCCAGACTCCCTGGTAGAAGGCTGGTTATGTTTTTGTTTTCTTTCTTTCTTAGCTTAATGTAAAACAGGAAGTCACATTTTTCTGAATAACTGTTAGAAAGCCTGTGCCCTATTATTCACTCCCCTTCCTGGCCTTGGAGAAGACAGAAAAGGCTGGGAAGGACCTTCTTTCCTTGTGGGAATGGAGAGGGAGGCCACTCTTGCTCATCTATTCCCATCCCCACGCTCCCTCAAAGCAGGGATGATCTGAGGCCCAACTCACTTCCCAAGAAGCCATGTTATCATAACAGAGCAAGTTATTATAAACAGAACGCTCGATACAGAGAATAAATAGCCAAGGGCCTCCTACATCTTCCCCCCTCCCCCTACTGCCCTCCCATCTCCATTCAAACATTACACAGTAGCATCCTGCCTATACTTCCGTGTCATGTGTGTTTTACTATCTCAGGTCCAGCCTCTGTGAGGTCTCCCTCCTTCGCTACTCCTCATGGCTCCTTTATTGCTTAGTTGCCCCTTCTAGCCTGATTCCTAAGGGTAGAGTGAGAAGCTCTTAGGAGAGAATTCCATATTGGAAAGAGTCAGGTAAAAGTGAGCCCAACAGATACCATTAGGGTATCTGTGAAGGTTAAGTTCAGATGATTCTGATCTTGCTACCTACTCCTGGTGAGCAGGTACCAAAGTGGGAGCACAAGTTCTGGTCCCTCTTGAGCAGTTTTTTTTTTTTTATCTTCTATTGTTTTCTTGTAGAGGATGGACAATCCAGCTCCCCTGGAGGTCCTCCTGGCCATAGGGAGCTCAGCACTACAGTCTTCCTGCTATTGGCATTTTAATCCACTTGTAAACAGTCTACCATGAGACCAAAGGCAACATCTTCTAGCGGAGACGGTGTCTAATCAACATTTCAGACCCACCAGAGAGCTGAGGATAAAAACTCTGTTCATTTTCCATGACATAAACATAAAACCAAACGGAGTTCTGACTCTGTTATATGTTCCCAGTGATGGACTTTACAGGGTCACAGACACCACCGGCAGTCCCCAAAGCCCCTTCAGGCAATTTTTCTGGCATTACACATCCTCCAGGATGTAGGTGTCATGGTGCTGTTGAAGCCAGATTGAATATCAACCCATTGTTAAGAGATGGAAAGTGAACTCAGCACTCAAGATCAAATGGAGGCAGGCATTGTCTCCTCCTCCCCTCTTCTCTCTGTTCATCTCATCCTTTCTTTCTCTGTCTTTCTCCCTTTGTGAACCAGCAGGTCTCTGTTGTGAATTTGCAAGCACAGTCACAGTGTGATAGTCAACAAATTTTTTTTTTAAAGGAACCAGTGATAGAATTAGGGAAATGATCTATTTGGCAAAGATCTTGTCCTAAGAAAGGAGCTGTCTTGGAACATCGTATGAATAAAATTTCAGCATGACTCAAGAGGGAGCATTTTTACACATGGATTTGATCTATGTGAGAACCCAGAAGCAATAAACAGGACTTACAATACTATTGATGGCAAATAAACACAAATGAAAGTCAGAAATAATATCACACACTAGGAACAGACTCAGCCAACTCCCCACTCAGTAAGGCAAGTCTTTGTGGGTTCACAGGCATAGAAATTCAAAGTAGCTAGATAAGGACAAGGATGGACTTCTGCAAGTGGGACTGTGTTGCCTGGGCACTGAGGGAAAAATTAAATCACTTATCTTTAGAAGAAAAAACTCAAAGCCTCTCTTACTTGCATTGGTTAATGAAGAATCTTAGCTGGGCAATTTTCACTGAAGAGTTCTCATGAATGTTTTGCACACAAACTAAGTCACAACTTTATCCCGAATTACCTAATTAGAATGTTTAGTGTATGGGGCTGGAGAAATGGTTCAGCAGACAAAAGCGTTGGATTCATTTGTCTAGGTCCTAGGTTTGGTTCCCAATACCCACATGCTGGCTCACAACAGCCCGTAGCTCTGGTTGCAGAGGTCTGACACCCTCTGCCACCTGTGAGTTCTGCAGAAAAAGGTTTCTAGCTTAAATTTCCCCTTTTCTTATAGTGAGAACTACATATAGAGGAGAGCTTGTTCCTTAGTCAGGCGGGGAGGATCTAGGGCAAATTTGGCTTGCTGAGGCAGAAGGGTCCAGTGACTAGAAGTGATGTTTAGAGGAAACGTGTTTGTCCTTGGGAGACTTCCTTGAGGAAGTAGCAGTCTATAAACACAGCACAAGCCTGGTGTATGCTAAGCAAGTGCTGTGCCACTGAGCTACACTGGAGCTCATGGAATGTGTTTGAAGGATACAGTGAGAAGCAAGAAGGGACAGATGAGGTAGGTCACAGACCCCGATGTGAGTAGGGTAGACTGACTAAACTGTCTGATGCTCACATATAGTTTTGGGGATGCTTTTTCCCTAGTACAGCTGCATTGTCTCTGAAGGTGAGTCACATAGGTAAAAAAAAAAAAAAAAAAAAAAAAAAAAAAAAAAAAAAAAAAAAAGAAGTTTGAGCAGCAAGGGTTCACAACACAGCTTTCTTTACCAGAGAGACATGAGGGCAAGTTCACTGATCACTAGAGGTGGTCTTCTAATTAGGCTGATGAGCAGCAATGGATGTGTGACTGTTGTAAGGAAGGGGTTTTCCTTCTGTGCCCTTAGCTCCCTGAGTAATGAGGGAGGCCACAGAGGTAGACTCTCCTGTGACTAGCTCATTACTTAAAATAACCCATTATATTAATTTACATTCTGCCATGTGGCTAGTTACCTACACTCAGGTACCTTGCATCCATCCTCTTCACATTTTGGTGGCTGAATCTCTTGCACTAAGCCTCTATCCCAGAATCCTTCTGCCTACTGGATGTTCTACCTCCTATTTCTTGCCTAAGGTATAGGCCATTTTTTTTTTCATTGACAGGCATTGCAACCATATAATACACCTGAGATTCCTTCTCGAAATGACCCACTGAAGATCTCATGTATACTGACCATCAGAGGTTCGTGAATATCTGTCGACTCTTGGTTCTTTCATGGTTTCTCTGCTCAGCAATTCATACTAACTTCCTTTTCACAGCCGTTTTGTGAATTTTCTGTGACTCACAAGCTGCTTACTCATTACTTATATTTTATGATTTTCATCTATTTTGTTTGCCTTCTTATTTTCTAGAGCCGAACTGAATACTACCAACAAGAGCAGCAAGTAAGTACCACAATAGTAATGCTGTGTGTTTATTGATTTAAACTATAGAAGGTTTGCTTCCATGAAGCCCCTAAGTCCAGCCATCTGTGCATGTGACAAATATTTTCTGAGTAACGACTGACTGTCAAATATTAATCTAGATGGTGGGAAGACGAAACAGGGATACAGTTGAGCCTGGAACGAAGTCATACCTTAGCGTTAAAGGGAGATACGGCAGAGGGGAGTGTCACAAGGACTGTAACAAATCTTTGTGTCAAGAACAATGAGTGAAGAACATGGTTAATTTTAAAAAAAACATTATTTATTATTTACTTATACAGTATTCTGCCCACATGTGTGCCAGTGGAGGGCACCAGATCTCATTGTAGATGGTTGTGAGCCACCATGTGGTTGCTGGGAATTGAATTTAGGGTCTTTGGAAGAGAAGACAATGCTCTTAATCTCTGAGCCATCTCTCCAGCCCGACATGGTTAATTTTATAGAGGATGTGGAGGGGAAGGGACTTGGGAATGACAGTGGCGCGTCTTCTCAGAGGAAGTGGTGTTGAAGCAGCAAAAGTGACATGATCCTAGGTATCAGGGGAAGGATGGACCCGAATAGAGAGGCCTGACCTGCATGGCCCATGCTAGGTAGGGTGGCAGAGAGATGACAGATCTTGAATTATAAGGAACGAGCAGCATCTATGTTTTTTTAAGGCATGCGCTTCCAGTTTCTCAATGGCACGAAGTCTAGTACCCTTCTCCGCCATCCATGAAAGGCCTGTGGTAACTAAGGAACCTTGTGAGGGGTTGCAGGTAGTGGCAGCTCATGCATGGATGTTCTTAGCAGTGTGCGTGGTACCCAGAGAAGCCCCCAGCGGAGAGAATCTGTCCTGACTATTCTCACCTGTGATGCTCTCAAATTCCATGAGGGTTGAGGGACATGATGAATGGGGCTTTGGTTTATCAGACATTTACAGATGTATTTACAGAATGCATAACTAGTGACATCCAGAGAAACAGCCCAGCGGTCAGCTTTACTTGGACAGGTAGGTAGCCATACTTAAGTATACTTTGAAATTTCCTCAAAACAAATAAGATACTAAGACTTCATTAGCCCATTCCAAATGTAGAAAGGTATATCTATTTTATTTCCTAATGTTTGGGAAAGTAAGGAAAGTTGACACATACACATGTGTGTGTGTGTGTGTGTGTGTGTGTGTGTGTATACACATATATACATGTATACATATATATATATGTATGTGTTGTCTGTGTGCATGTGTATGTATGTATCTTGAAAAAAATCTTGCCTGTGGCATAAAACCCTGAGCTCTCAGCTGCTTGGCTAGGTCAAGGCCAGGGAAGCAGTGCGTCGCCTTTGTTTGGGGCTGACAAAAGGACAACGGGAAGTGTCTGGAGACAATTTGTGCTGCCGGCATCTTCAAAAACCAAGAGAGGATAGAGGGAAAGATGTGGCCCTGGGCAGGGTTGGCGGTGTGAGGAAACGATTCAGTTTGTGTCTTTGAGTGGAGCGGTGCATTGTTTCAAATTGTGCCCAGCAGTCCCTTCAGCATTGGGACAGAACCGAGTCATGGCAGTAAATTAGAGCGGATGTGGGGAAATCACTCCCAGGGTGAGGCCCAAGCCTAACCCCGAGTCCCATGAGCCCAATGCCCACAAAAGCAGCCGCCAAAATGTACATTCTCCTGCTTGCCCTCTGGCTCCGACTTTGTATAAATCCTTGTAAAGCAGCCAAAAAAACAAAACAAACAAACAAAAAACAAAACAAAAAAATCCCCAAAACCCGTCACTCTGCTTGTGTGCTGGCTGTGTGCTGAGGTGAGGGGCAAGGGTGTTCCAGAGAGAAGTGGACAGGCTCAATTCTTTTTAACATCAAACCTCCATTAGCATGTCCCATCCCATCAAAAGTACCATCTCACCACTGTAAATAATCAAGTTATAATGAATACCCAAACTCCATTAAGGGCAAAGACATGTCAGTGCGTATACATTTTTTAGTTAGAGAAATCCCTGCACACTGCAAAAAGTTTGAGAATGTTTAAGTGTAGATGAAGTAAAATATGTCTTTCTTCTATATTTCTTACCTGAATCCAATTTCTCATAAATGACTGTTAATAATTTATTGTGCATTCCATCAAATGTTTTTTATTATGTATAGAATATAGTCACCCAGGCTCTGGTTGGGTTTGAACCTGCCACTTAGCAATCATGTTACCTACACAAGTTTCTTAGCTTCTCTACAACTCAGCTAAGTCATCATTTTTTAATTTTGGGGGGTTTCTTTTGTTTTGTTTTGTTTTTCAAGACAAGATTCCTCTGTGTAACAAGCCCTAGCTGTCCTGGACTCTCTTTGTAGGCCAGATCAGGCTGGCCTTAAACTCACAGAGATCTGCCTGTCTCTGCCTCCTGAGTGCTGAGATTATAGGCATGAGCCACTATGCCTGGCTTTAATTTCTTCTTAATTTTTTATTTTATATGTATCAGTGTTTTTGCCTGCATGTATGTATATGCTCTGCTTGCATGCTTTTGGTGCCTGCAGAACTCTGAAGAGGGCATCAGATCCCGTGGAACTGAATGGAGTTACTGGTAGCTGGGAGCCACGGCATGAGTACTGGGACTCAAACCCTGGTCCTTTGCAAGAGTAGTGAGCACTCTTAACCACTACACCATCTCTCCAGCCTCAGTTTTGTCATCCTTAAAATAATACTACCTCATATGTTGTCAAAAGGATTGAATAGATTTATATATAAGCATACATAGGATTTATGCCAGATATGTAATAAACACTAAATATCCACAGGGAGGAAAAGACTAGACTGAATATTACTTTGAAAAAATATTCAGGAAGGGTTTTGTTTCTGAAGGAAAATAAAGTAAAGGACTGAGGTGGATTTGGGAGCAGGACAGGTTGGACCTTCAATAATTCCTGGTCTCAGAGATGCCTGTTTCAAGGGAAAGTTTTGTCATTCCCTTGTGGTGGTTAAAAACACAGATTTGGGTACCAGACAAATATGGTGATCCTCTGCTTGCTAGTGTCATGATAGATACCCACCACATTTCTCTGAGCTTCAAACGTTGTCTATATGATAGAGATAAAAGATTCATTCCAAGCCAGGTGTGATGTGCACACCTGTAATCCCAGCACTTGGGAGGCAGAGGCAGGTGGGGCCCCGTAAGTTTGAGGCCAGCCTGGTCTACAAAGTGAGTCTGGGACAGTCAAGGCTACACAGAGAAACCCTATCTGGGGTGGGGGGAGATTCGATCCAAGGCTTATTTATGCAAACACACAGGCTGGACACTGTTTGGCTCAGAGTAATCAAAACCTGATGGGAATGGTGGCAGGAAGTAAAGGGCACCATGCTTTCTTTCCCATAGTTACCCAGGAGACAAGGGGCACAGAAGAAGAAGAAAAAGAAGAAGAAGAAGGAGAAGGAGAGGGAGAAGGAGAAGGGAGAAGCCAAGACAGGAGGAGGCTGGACTTTGGTGGTTGTTCTCAAAGTGACTGATTGGCACAAGGGTCTTATTTCATTAGTCTATTGTCTTTGACCTTTGGCAACCCAACAGTTTTTCGGTGACAATATATACTCTCAAGAGCATTTACTTGGTTATTAACCCTTCAAGTGAGAGAATGGGTAGGGCACCATTGGCACTGGATTACCATTGGTGTCTGGATGGAAAAATGAGACTCAGAGGGCGTAGGTTTTTAGCCAAGGTCACGCAGCACAAAGCTTCTCCATACGGTGGCAAGTCTACTCCTCCAGTTTCCTGACGATGGCCAGTATAGAGTGCCTCGGGCTGCAGAGATAAAGGCCTTGGGGTCAAGTCTGGGTCCTCACAACCAAAGCATCTTTAAGTACCATTTTGTCTACCTCACCTCCTATGACTGTTTTGATCCAGATCCTTTTTATGGTCCTAGTGGGGCCAAGGAATGTAATAATACCAGCCTACAGTGATTATGGAGGGCCAGGACAAGAGCCATTTCTCCCCCTCACCACCGCAATCTGTTTTAGGAGAAGTACAGCTTTCCCCCGACGCCCCATTCACTTATTTTGAATGAGGAGTGACTCTGCCTGCGAAACACAGTCAGGACGATTTATCTACAGCAGCATTTGGGAGGAAGAGGATAATGGAAATTTTAATGAAAACGCCAACGCAATGAGAGTAGGAATGAGTTCTTTTGCAATAGGAAGCAGCTACTTTGCTCAACAGGCGACAGAACCTTTAGCTCGTGTTCATGAAAATTATGACCGGCTCTGGCTCCACTGAGATTAAACCAAGGGGAAGAAAGAATCTTAAGGGTTCAGAGGCAGTTCACTTGGATCCAGATTTTAAGAACATTTCCATTTCTCAAAAGGGCACACAAAGGAAGAGACTGGGTTCCTGGGCCAAAAAGTATAGATTCTCTGAATCCTAGAGCCAATTGAGAATATGTGGTTGTTTTGGTTGTCTGTGCTTTGTGTCTCATGGCTATAAGACAGTAAGTCTGACTGTAATGGACAGGGGTTACACTCTGGGGTCACTGCATCAGCCACAGGCCTGAGCCACTGTCTTATTTAGAGTTTCTAGAGGTGTGATAAAATACCATACCCCAAAGCAACACGGGGAAAAGGCGTTTATTTCAGCTAACAGTTCACAGTCTCTTATAATGGGACGTCAGGGCCGGAACCTAGAGGCAGGAGCTGATGCAGAGGCCACCGAGGGGTGCAGCTCACTGGCTTGCTCTCCATGGCTCGCTCCATCTCCTTTCTAATACACACCAGGACCTGCCCCATCCAGTCTGCCCTGCACTGTGGATAACAGGCTGGGTCCTCCCACATCAATCATCAATCGAGAAACTGCTCCACAGGCTTTTGCCTACAGGCCAGTACTGTGAAGGCATTTTTAAAATTGTGGTTTCTCAAAAAAAGGTTTCCCCTTTCTCAAAGAACTCTAGCTTGCGTCAAGCTGACAAAAGCACTAACAGGGCAGCCATGAAAAACACCGAGCAGCAACGGCCACTTGTTCTCCCACCGTTGGTCCTCTTGGACAGCAGGGGAAGGTAAAAGGGAGGCATGCGTGTTTAGGTGGCCAAGACACTAAGCTCCACCGACTTGCCTGAGTATATTAGGTGAACCACCTACCAGAGACGGAAGGGACACCTGCTCACTCACGAAGCACAGCTCCTCACTGCACACGCTGATGACGCGCCCGACTCAGTTCTCGGTCCTTCACTCTCTATTATGCTCACAGCTCCCCTTCTGCTCCGAAAAGAGGAAGGGCAGCCCAGATTTCAAACAAAGCTGTGTTCAAAACCTGCCTGGTGGTCAGGGTGCTCATAAGACCAATTACAGTCACAGGTAACATGGAATAGATTCTGCTAGGGACGTCTGCAAAGTCTGTTCTCCTGGCTTGGTCCGTTTTCATGGTGATGATATGTACGAGTGGCCCCACGGTCTCCCTAGTGCTCTCCTTTTCTAATCAACTCCATGACCCTTCTCACACAAAGGCAGAAATGATTTCTCTGTCCCCCCTCCCCACCCACCGCCCGTGACTCTGGGTTTGGCTGTGTGACTGGCATTGGCCCCCGGTCTGATAACAAGTGTGACACTGAGTGAAACCGAAGTGGAATTGCATGGTGGAGCTTTTATCTCTTGAGGTTCTCAGAAACCTGAGGCTGCTCTGTGGAGATACCAGAGCTAACCAATTGTGTGATGAGAGAGATGTGGTCGAGACACTCCTTTGTTCTGGTTAGCAATATGCCAACAGAGGCATGAATGAGCATCTAAGAGCTGGTGAGCCTGCCAGGTGCCAGCAGATGTGTGCTGGGCCGAGCCCAGAAGAGAAGAGTCAAGAACCCTTCAACTGATAAGAGTTTTGTTGGTTCAAACCACTAGAGTGTGGGGTTTGTTTGTTACTCAGAAGAAACAAACAGGTCTGCATTTCCTCTCTAGGCCCGTTGCTTCTTTCTGCTTGGGAGGGCAGCTTCCCAGCGACCACAGGAACAAGCATCCTGCAGAATAGGAGGGCCTGAGGAAATGGTGGTGGTGTAGAAACCACGGCAGTTCCAATACCATGTGCTCAAGGCTTTGTTTTGTGAGAACAGTAAAGCCATGTCGTTAACCACCTTTGCAGCACATGTTCTTAGTTGTGGGCAAACAGAAGCTACTTTAGGTAGTTTGCCTAGGGAGTGGTTTATTAAAGTGTGTATTAGCCAAGAAAACCTCTAGAGATGCAGGAAAAGATGCTGTAGGATTGTATGTAGCCCAAGACAACAGAGCTGGGAGACAGGCCCAGTGCAGGGTTGTTCCTATGGAAATGGAAATGCTGAGCCAGGTGGTGGTGCACGCCTTTAAGATCAGCACTATGGGAGGCAGAGCCAGGTGGATCTCTGTGAGTTCAAGGCCAGCCTGGGCTACAAAGTGAGTCCCGGGCAGCCAAGGCTATGCTGAGAAACTCTGCCTTGAAAAAAACAAAACAAAACAAAGTGAGAAATGGAAATGCTGCCGCCTCCACCTCCTGACCCATGCTGTCGAGGAATGAACACCAGAAATTTCGCTCACAGCCAACCCAGAGGGATGGAGGCCTCCATCTCTGTGCCAGTTGCGGAAATGAGGTGCTCCGGGGTCCCATCCTGGGAGACTGTTTGACTTTTTGGAATAGCTCCATGTGCTGGCACAGGACTGAAGCCGACTGCTCGGTGCATGGCCCCTACAATCGGGAGGATGATTTAGGTGGGAAACCCTATCTACTAGAGCAGAGAAAGCAGAGCCTTGAGATTTGGTGATCTGAAACCCTTCTAACTTTCCCAAGATGGACGTCAAGGGAGCACGTACTGCTGAACTTTAACTCAGGCTCTATTCTCTGATGTAGCTAAGCAAGGACCCAGCTGAAAGAGGCAGCTGGGAAGCCCAATTTTACCTTCCTATTCTATAGCTTGGAAAGGCAAGAGCTAGAGATTGGAATCGCTGGTGAGTGCACAGTATTCCACCTTCTATTATTCTTTATCCATATAGACCTTTCTTTCTGTAACTAGACTTTTAAATAACAGCGGTAGCAAGACTGTGGCCCCACCTAATGCAACCCTCCCTTGTCCAGACAACAATGTTTGTGCTCTCTTCCCCAAGAGAGGCCTCAGAGCCTGAGTAGTCGGCGCTCACAGCTCTAGCTGATATGTACGCCCCCCTGTACAGCAGACAGAATCATGCTCAGAGCCTGAGAACTAAACAGTGGGAGAAAGGCATAGAAAGCCAGAAAATGCACATCTCTCTCTCACACACACATATCAGGCAGCGACTGCCATCACACTCTGAATGGGCACATCACAAGAAGGCATAACGGCAAGAAAGTCAGGACCAGCAGGCTGGGCAGTGATACCAGGCAGACATCATGGCACAGAGTGGACATGGCTTTGTAGAGAGACCTGCACATGTGGGGGTGGGGGGGATGGGGGCAGGATTCTTGTTCACCTGTCCTGAAGAGCAAAGGAGCAGAGGCAGAGGCCAGGGCTTGATGCCTGCCTGTGAGTATGGTCAGAATGACCTTCCAGGGTCAGCTTCAGGGAGGCAGATCAATTTTGTTCAGGGTGAACAAGAGTTCTATAGAACATTGGGGGGGGGGTGGGTGACGATTTCTAGGATGGGTATAGATCATTGGCTGGAGGCCTAAGCTACTGAGATGCCTCATTTACACGGAGAGGCATTCCAGGAATCCCAGGTGCTTGCTGAATGAGTTCTTATTGGGACAATGGGAGTTGGGCCTGTAACTTCCCTAAGTAATATATGGCATTTCTCGGGTAGAGGTGTGGGGATCCAGGTTCCCTGGGCAAAGAAGAGGAAGCCTCAAAGCGGGGGCTCCTCCATTTCGTGCCCAGCTCAGGGCTTTCCGGTCATGGTGGACTAGAACCTTCCTTAGCAGCAGGGTTTTCTGACAGAGCCCCAGAACAGAGACCGAAGAACAGAACAGACCAAATCAAAACACAAGGACGGATGAACAAAATGTGTAAGACTGCACTTCATAAGAGACCATGCAGGTTTTGAGCTGTCGGAGCAAAACTGCAAAAAGCTAGGTTCCTGCATTGTAATTGAAATAAGAGCTAGCCAAACACATGCTAAAAGTCACAAGAAAGCTACTGCATGCTCTTTTTCCTACATAGACAATAATGCACATGCTACTGTGGGGACAGGCAAGAAAATTGGGACAGGTTTTGGGGAGAGGGGGAGGGTGAAAGAACACAGGTGGCATGAAAATGGAGGCAGGGCTACCGGAGGTGGAGTGGTACAAGGAGGGAGGGACGGGGTGGGGTGGGGAGGAGGTTGATCAACAACAGAGTATGCTGAAACGCCATATTGACACCTAATACTTTGTATGCCAATTTGAAACTCATAAATAGGGGCTGTCATTTGTTGTCAGCTGTTTTCTTAGTTTTAGCCATCCTTACTGGGGTGGGAGGAAATCTCAGTGTATCATTTTTTTTCTCTCTTTTTCTTTTTTCTTTGTTTTTCTTTCTTTCTTTGTTTTTTTGGGGTTTTTTTTGTTTGTTTTTTTGTTTGTTTGTTTGTTTTTGAGACACGGTTTCTCTGTGTAGCCTTGGCTGTCCTCAACTCACTTTGTGGACCAGGATAGGCTCAAACTCACAGAGATCTGCCTGCCTACGCCTCCCTGAGTGCTAAGATTACAGATGTGCACCCCTGAGCCCAGTTCTCAATGTATTTAATTCACATTTCCCTGATTTTTAAAGGTGTTGAATTCCTTAAAGTTTTTCACTGCCCATTTTAACTTTTTTTTTTTTTTTTTGAAACTGGGAATAGTGAAACTGCTGGAAGAAAACATATTCATTGCCAGATGTGGTGGCTTATGTCTTTAATCCCAGAACCTGGGAGGCAGAGGCAAGTGGACTTCTATGAGTTCAAGGCCAGCCTGGACTACAGAGTAAGCTTCATACCATTCAGGGCTACATAATGAGGCCCTGTCTCAAACAAAACAAAACAAAACAAAACAAATACAGTCAGTTCCCTAAAAGATATAGACTCAGGAAAGAAATCAGCAACACACACACACACACACACACACACACACACACACACACACACACCTCACCAAAAATATTCATTTGGATGTGTGTGTGTGTGTGATTACAAATATTCATTTGGATATATATATATATATATATGGATGTGTGTGTATATACATACACATATATACACATGTATATATATTTGCACACACACGGATTCATTAAGGTAGAAGAGAAGAGCCTTATCAAGCTACGCTCATCTGGGGAGGACAACATATCATCCTGAGGTGTAGCATCTTGCATGGAGCCTCTCCTGTGCTTTCGGAGGATACAAGCGCTTCCAAGGCCCAGAGAAGTTGGGTGACTCCCTTCAGGCCACACAGACAGTGAAGATCAGGGCCAGTACCTCTCAGTGTGGCATAGCAATGAAGTAACTTCTAGGAAATAATGCCTACGCTGGTTTCCCTCTTGTCAAAGAAAAGAGCTACTGTCTGAGTACAATTAAGTCATTTGATTTCCTCGTGCCTCCAGCAGACGAATTCTCCTATCCCGTCATCTGCCTCTCAGCTGAACTTTCCTGGCTAGCAGCAGAGTAACAAAAAAAAAAAAAAGGTATTTTTTTCTTATAAATATATCTTAAGTGCTATGTGGTGGATGGGATAATTAGCTGGAGGTCAGGAGTCCTGAATTCATCTCCTGGCTTGCTAGTGAGTATTTTGGCCAGTGACTACTGGGTTTTGAGCAAGCCATTTCATCCCCTGGGGCCCCTAGTGGCTTCATTTTCAAAATGATAGTGTTCACTTGGATCTGCTGTCTTCCAATTGAACCCTGGAATGCTAGGATTACATGGTTTATGCCTGAAGGACAGTTAAAGATAAGACCAAATGGGAAAGACTTAACCCCTCACTGTAGCTTAGTTTTACATGTTGAGGTTCCCAAGCTATAAAAACCTAAACTATCTAAAGAATTACCCAGACCCTGATAATCTGTAATTCCAAGACAGCGGTTGATGGCACTAAAGATAGTGTATGCCCACATGCCTCAAATGAATATAATTTTGGGTGGACTAAAAATAAAGAACTCTGGTTTGGTTTCTTTCTTTCTTTCTTTCTTTCTTTCTTTCTTTCTTTCTTTCTTTCTTTCTTTCTTTCTTTCTTTTTCTCCCAGAACAGCATAGAGAGAATGGACTGAGTAAAAAATATATTTTGTGAGTAAGGAATTATATGGCATTCCTGCCAAGATTTATTACATAAGCATGATTTGTCCTCAGAGCCCCAGCCCCAGTGTGATGCTTTCCTGCCTTAAAGATGTGTCTTGGGAGAGTCTAATAGGCTGGGCCCACACACATTCCTGCATGGAGCCTGTCAGACCTTCCAAGGAACTCGCTGGGAAAGATGAATGTTCCTTGTTCCTGCCTCAAGACTCTTAGTCACATTGGAATGTATTGACCCACAAGATAGATGCCTGGTCCTGGGACAGTAAGGGTTAGCTACATCACAGATACAATTTTACAGGAGTTTCTAAGCAAGTGGACTTACCCAGAGTTAGTCCAGAACAGCTGTTAAGTGCTCTGGTAATGTAAGAACCATAAAGGACCCAACGTTCTCAAGATACATTGCTGGATATGAATGGAAAATGGTTCCCAGGGCTCAGACATTTGGGCTAATAAAATACAAGGAACCAAGGTAACAGAGAGTGAAATAGTAGAATTCTGATAGTTGGAGTTTTTTTCTCTTCTTGTTTGTAGATGAGCACCCTGGAAGGTCCCACTAGGACATCCTTGAAGTGAGGGAAGTTGTTTCATGAAGGAGATCCTTCATTATTGTTTCTTTTGTCCTGGCAGAGATAAGGGATGAGGTTTACATGTGTCCATTTCAAGGTGAATGGCTAGAGAAGATCTTCAGTGTCCTGATCACTGTAGGTGGAGCATGTGCAGAAATGTGAGCTGCTAGAGTCATCATCAGAAAATAGCATCCGTACAAGGTTGGATGCTTTTAAAAACCTTTTCTTGTGTGTGGTGTGAAGACATAAAGAGGTTTAGTCAGGTGTGATAGCTCAAGCCTGTAAGCCAGAACTTGGAGGCAGAGGGCTGAGACAGGAGAATGCCATGAGTTCGAGTCCACCTAGGGATGCCTAGCAAAACCTTAACTCAAAATAAAAAGGGAAAATACCTTCCACAGAGAGGAGGAGATAACGCCAGGGGCAGGACAGTCATGGGACAAGCCCCCCCCCCCCAAGCACTGCAAAATGAGAAAGACTAGCTACCAAGGACAACTTTGAGAAGATGTTGGCCTTGATGAGGCCCTGGGAGAGAAAAACTAAAGGGCCCTCATCAATCAGGGTCTCAGCTTCTCTCAGGTTCCCTCACAACAACTCATCTAGACACAAAGGCCAGGCCACCAACTTGTTTCTATATAATAAGGAAGACCCTCAGCCATTAGACTGGAATACATATTGCATTCTGGACTGAAGACAGTCCATGAGGAAACTGAAAATGGGGACAAACCACTAGACTTGGACTTGTTCTTGTTGTATAAGTCAGAATAAGTGTTTGTAAAGATTCTCAGTTGTCTGTCTTTGGCAGGGTCTCCATAACTTCTTCAATGAACTCAAACTTGCTCGCAGGATTCCAATGTGCATGCTTTTATTTTTCTGCTAGATTCAAGCTGCCTGGTCACTAAAAGTAATAGAATCTGACCCATCTCAGTTGGAGAAATAAAACTATGAAGCTTATCTAATCCCTTCCCTGTGTATCTGTGATGCTTAGATCCACCAGCATCGCCCAGCTACCACTTTCCCCTCCCCAGACAGTGCAGAAGAAATCAGACCACGTCATCCTCTCTTTTGTGCACTCTGATACTCACTGTGCTCCCTGTCTTTGAATGGTCCATTTGTCCTCCGAGGCATCAGTTATCCTGATTCCTATGCATTCTAGGGTATTTGGAGAACTTCGTGGTGCATTCTCAATTTTGACTTTTCATTTGTTTATTATCTCCTGTGCTGGGTATTGAACCATACAAGGGAAATGTCCCACTGGTGAGCTACCCTCTCTACCTCAAGTTCACGATGCCTATACTGATGTGTTTGAGGGTTGGAGGGGCAATATTATAGAGCAATGAATGGGTTCCCCCAAATATTATATCTTGTCTAAATTTACTAGATCAAATCTTTGATTCAAACAATAATAAATGATTCCATGCTCTTTGACATTTGATTTTCTTCTTGCTATGTTAATTTTCTTTTTGAGCCATTTCCAATTCTACTTTGAATATAAAGAGAACCGAATTGTTACAGCACTGTTCTCCCATACCCAACCCCTGACCACCAGCAAGTTTCTACTTGGGGGTTGAAGGATGCTGCTACAGGACAATTACACCCATTTATGGGTCACATGACTTGCTTTGGGTCAACCTTGCCATGACCACTTCCAGTCTCATTTTCCCACCTGCAGAAAGGGGTAGATAAGGCAGTCTCAAATCTCCACCACTTCTTAGTGGAGGGTTCCCTCAGCATCAAGAATCTGAAATCGCATGCACTGTCAGTGGCTTTTGTTTCTGTACTCTCTCTTCTGTGGCTGCCGAGTCATCCTCTAGGTATGAGAAGCAGAATGAAAGGGTCTCTGTGGGTTTTGTGTTTTTGTTCTGTGTATACCAGGAAGTAGTCTCTCAACCACCCCCCACCACACTCGTCCTTCTGGTCCTCAGAAGCTTGCAACCCACACAGAGCATTGTAATTAAAAATGTGCATCTTGAGAAAAATGTGAAACTACCCCCTCATACAGTGGAAGAAAGGATCTCTGTTAACTCTCCACGGACACCAGAATGGGTCTTCTGTTAGAAAGAGATTGTCCATTCTACCATTCCTTCCTCCAAACGTCAGAATCTATCCTGAGCAGAGGAGCGTCAATTTATAAGCCCTGTGGTCACAAGAACAGAGCTTTACCTACCACCTGTTAGAACATTCACAGGTGAATTCACTCGATTCAATAAACATGTTTAAAAGGCCTATTGTGTGTCTTGTCTGATGCTTAGTGTGACAAAGGATCCAAAAGTAGTGTATGCTAGACTCTTTTAAAAAAAGATTTATTATTTTATTTTATGTGCATTGGTGTGAGGGTGTCAGATACCCTGGAACTGGAGTTACAGACACTTGTGAGCTTTTAGATGGCTGCGGGGGAATTGAACCCAGGTCCCTTGGAAGAGCAGACAATGCTCTTAGGCACTGAGCCATCTCTCCAGCCCTCTGGTAGACTCCTAATGAGTCAGATGTGGTTTGGATCCAGGTTCTAGTGTGTACAAACTCTGTGCTTTCTTTGAGCTTCAGAATCTTCATCTGAAAAATAGAGAGATACCTGCTAAGTCGGTTTATGATGACGTCATGAAGTAAGGCATGCAAGACAATGCCTGATTCCAGTCAGCCCTTAATAACTGTTAGCTACTATAATAAGAGTGTGTGTGCATGGGGGAGGGGGATGACATTCATTCAGTGGGCCTTAGTCAAGAGCTTCTCATATTCCAGACTCCATTTTAGGACACTGGGTATGCATTGCTAAACAAAGCAGGCATCAGTGCTGTTCTCACGGAACTTGTGGTCTCATGGGAGATACAGTCTGTATAAAATAAACAAACCTATAAATATAGAGTGATGAGTTATGGTGGGTGCTATGAAGGAAACGGATGGGTGTCTGCATGTGCTTGTGAAGTTCATGTGGGCACAACCACGTGGGTTTGTAGAAGAGGAAATACCCTTGGGAGAGAGATGCTGGGGGGCGGGGCAGGAAACACCGATGACAGGAGACTTGGTGTTGTCACATGACTGGCTCACAGTATTTTATCGTTTGAGCATCTATGAAGAAACATCTGTTCCACATCTTTTGCTTTACGGCCCAGTAAACTGGGGCATGGAGAAATGAGTTGCCTCCAGGCACAAAGTCAGTTAAGGAGAAGGGACTCTTAAGAACTGTAAGGTTTCGTTTTTCTGTTATAACCTCATATTTCTTCTAATATCTGTTACAATGCCTGTAATTTTTCTAATTAAATGACAATAAAACCATAATACCAATACGCCTTTTTCTTTTATCACTAACTATAATAATCAAGAGTGTGTCTGTGTATGTGTGGCAGTGGGGGGTGGGGGTGGGGGGGAGGGGCGGGAGGCGGGGGGATTAGTCAAGAGCCTTTTAGATTCCAGGTAATTCCACGGTGTTTATGGACTGGCCACTTGTTGACTGGCACAATCCTTTACTGTATAACCATGACAAACACATAGGCTCATAGCTACAGAATTAGGGTACTTGGAGTTCTCAAGTATCTTCCTTGACATTTCTAGGAAATGGCGGTATAATGCAAAGAACCTACGAGAATTCTACATATTTTAAGCTGTTTGAACAGGAGTCAGTTCCTACTTCACTACCCACACTTTGACTTTGAGTGTCCCCCACTGCATGTGGGGTATGTTGCAATTACATTCCCACAAAATCCTTAGGACACCCAGGAGCCTACACCTCAGGGTTGACTCAACAAGCTTGAAGACCCCGCTGTTGGATCCCCACCTTACACTGCACACAACAAGGGCTACTCAGCGACACCACACCAGGAGGGTCTCTCACTAGGGACTTGGCTGCTGTTACCCACACATGGGCATGGCATAGAAAGCAGTAAGATTCTCACCAGCTCTGAGGGCGCAGATGGCCCAGATGTGCACAGCTTGGGCTTAGGTGAATCTGGGGTTGAATTTCCATTCTGCTGCTTAATAATAACTTGTAGCGAGCTACTCAATCCTGGATAGTACAGTTTGAAG